>CM076609.1:38970117-39637263 GCA_038502775.1 Hippodamia convergens
GTCAACAAATAGTTTTGGACAGAAAGTCGAATTGTAGAAGTACGTTTATTATCCCCTTGATATTGTAGATTTGATTCTCTTCCGATTCATTTAGATTTATATCATAACCACCATAATAAGTATCAAATGATCCATTGAATTATCTGAAATTATATTTCTTCAGAGAACTACAAAATCGGGAAGTGCTGAGCTGCGCTTTGGGAACCTTTTTCTTGGGAAGTAGCCCGCGGGATCATTAACTATAAACTTCTCGGCTTCTACGGTGCTGAAGGCACAATTGAAAATATGAACCAGATTCATCAGTTCCAAGAAGGAAAACTCGTAGCTCACATCAGGTCCAGATCTCCATAGATATAAATCAACTTCTCAACCCAATATTTCATCCGTTGTTGGAAACTTCAAAACAGACTGTGAAATCGGAATGCGAATGTTTTGAGGAAAGTTATGAGTTGTTTCCTGACCCCTTCAGTGAAGGTTTGGTAAAATTCGTTGTCTACTGAGAAAATCTCGAGAACTATTGCAGCTACAAGAAAACGGAAATGAACGATGTTTTCTCGGCTGTGTCAAATATGGGAATAGAACCGACGTATCACTTCTATTACCTGAGAAAAAACATGAAATTCGTGCAGGTTACCCTTTTATCATTGAATAGAGATATATATTCTTCCTGTATTACTTATATATATATTAGACTGATTCAAAAAAATCGACTTCTTTTGTTTTCACGAAACCCCCCCTAATTATCTTCAGGGTATCGAAAAAAGACCTCGGTGAAAATATCATCTCCAAATAATAACGTTTAGAGGTCGCTCATCAATTATTTCTGTTTTGCCTACTAATAGCAGGGAAAAATTTCTTTTTTCAATAAAAAATTCCTAGAACACAAACCAATTGGCGGATTTCTTTGTAAGATACATTTTCGTGTAGGCAATCAGATACACTACAAATATGTCCTCTACGATATTTCATAAAATGGCCTCATCTAAAGTTATTCGATTCGATGCTAATATTGAGGTATTTTTGAAGAAAAAAATTATTCAAAAAAATCGACTTTAGTTGTTTTCACGCAACCCGCCTTCTAATCATCTTCAGGGCATCGACAAAAAGCGTCTGTGAAAATATTAGCTTTGAATATTAATATTCAGAGGTCGCTCATCGATGGTTTCTATTTTCGCTGCTGATGGCAGGAAAAAAATTCTTTTTTCAATTAAAAATTTTTTGTTCACGATCCAATAGATGGATTCCACTGTATGATACATTTTGGTGTAGAGAACTAGATACTCTACGGAAATGTTCCATACGATATCTCGATAAAATAACCCGTTCAAAAGGTATTTGAACTTTTTTTTCCAAAATACCTCAATATAAGGTATTAATATAGGGGTATTTTTGAAGAAAAAGTTCGAATAACTTTTGAACGAGCAGTTTTATCGGAATATCGTATAGGACATTTTCGTAGAGCACCTAGTTCCCTTCACGATAATGTATTACACAGTGGAATCCGTAAATTGGTTCGTGAAGAGAAAATTTTTTATTGAAAAAAGAAAATATTTTCCTGCTACCAACAGCGGAAATAGAAATCATCGCTGAGCGACCTCTAAATATCAATATTCAAAGCTAATATCTTTACAGACGCCTTTTTTCGATACCCTGAAGATAATTAGAAATAGAGTTTCGTGAAAACAAACAGAATCGATTTTTTTGAATAATTTTTTTCTTCAAAAATACCTCAATATTAGCATCGAAACGAATAACTTTTGAAGCGGCCATTTTATTGAAATATCGTAAGGGACATATTTGTAGAGTATCTGATTGTCTATACGAAAATGTACCACACAATGAAATCCGTCTATTGGTTTTCTGCTCTAGGAATTTTTTATTGAAAAAAGAAATTTTTTCCCTGCTATTAGTAGGGAAAATAGAAATAATTGATGAGCGACCTCTAAATATTACTATTTGAAGCTGATATTTTCATAGAGGTCTCTTTTCGATACCCTGAAGATAATTAGGGGGGGGTTTCGTGAAAACAAAAAAAGTCGATTATTTTGAATCAGTCTAATATATATATATATATATATATATATATATATATATATATATAAGTAATACAGGAAGAATCTTTTCCTTTAATGTTTCACCTGAGCTTCGAGTAATGGTGGGTCTGCTGACGGGACACTGTCGATATAAATATCATTTATATCGCATGAGAAAGTCAGCAAATGAAACCTGCAGGCTATGTAGATCACATGGTATGCAAGTGTCCAGAGCTGGCGGAACTAAGAACCATTCACATGGGGAAGTCGGTTCTGGATCCACATGAAATAACTGCCAAGGCTCCTAAGGATGTCGTTGCGTTCATCAATACCATTGATGGCCTCCGCGGGAATTTAAATGAACGAGTAGGGTTAAGAACAAAAGATCCTTGCGGTCGAAGTTCCCGGAAGGCTGAATGAAGCCACAACGACCCCTGTTCATGTTAATAATAATAATAATATTGTACCACCTCATACAACAACTCTGAGAGAAAAAAGTGTTCTGAATATGGCGATAATCTTATTCAATGCTTTACCGCCTAGGTCTAGAGATTACTCTGGCTTAACGCAATTCAAGAAAAGGTTGTATGAGCTAATACGAATTGTGAACCGTATTTTCTGCAAGTATTCGGGATCTTTTGTAGAAAGTATTCTATTTAAGTAAACAATTTGACATGCTTTATGTTTTATACTATGTGTTCATCTTTAGAACCAATAAAAACAATTATTATTAATATTATAACGCTGAAGGAGAGATGACGAAATACGATGATTCGCAATTTCGGTGCATGCAGACAATACTTCTGAAAAATCGTGTTGAAAGTCCAATAGACTAGCCTTCTTCAATTCAAGGCACAGAATCATATATATGTCTCCAAATCAAGGCATACTACCACAATACAGAAAGAAATAAATGGAATAGAATCAACATAAAACACGCTGCAGATCGCTGACGGTAAGAAACGGACAAAAATTGTATTCGAAAAAAAAGTTCAAAATAAAATTATCTTCCGAATGACATGATAAAAAGGGTACGTCCCTGGAGAAAAAATTTTTGATAGCGCCGCGACGCCTGGCTTCTTTATTTATTTCGCAATTTCTTATGCGCATCTCAAGTCGATATTGACTTGTTCAAAACGTTGTTCACAGAATGAAAAAATATTCGGACGTTTTCGAGAAAATTGGGGTTACCAAGATAAATGAATCACCCTGTACAGAAAAATTTGCAAGTTGTTTAGTTGGACCCCAGAGTTCATAAGAAATCCGCTAATCTGACGTGCCCTCTTGAAATTTGTTGTTACCTAAACAGGTGCGTCATCCCATGGGTTTGGGATAGATGACACATGACGTTGCGGGATAGATGACACACAATATTTTTTCATTTTCAGAACGAAAATGTCTACTTTTCACACAAGTCGTAGGAATACAAAGGAGAAATAGACACGAGAGGACTTGACGAGTGTATTTTCTACAAAGGAATGCATTTAAGTTGAAATTCGAACCTTTTTAGATTACATTTTATAATCGAAATCGTCAAACATAATCTGCCAACGGATTAGAAGTATATTTGCTTTTTTCAGGAAAAATAACCGTATCACGTAGGCTTATGATCAGTATAAATTGTAAAATTATTTTCGTACAAATATCCTCGGAAATGTTTCAAGTGATCCACAGTATGGAGGTTTTCTTCATTTGTAATATATTTTTTCTAAGTTTTACATATAAAGTCACACTTTTCAAAACTCATCGACGTTATGAAACGTCTTACTTTTCGTAACTAGTTACGAAAAGTAGATCTTTTCGCAACTAGTGCTGAAATACTATATTCTAAAACAAGTTGCAGAATGAGCTCCTATTCCAACACGAATGCGAAATTCGAAAACGAGCGACGAAGGAGCGAGTTTTCGAAAGCATGAGTGTTGGAATTGCCTTCTGCAACGAGTATTAGACGATATTTTCTCTATTTCAGTCAAGTTTTGTGGAAAACTCTCGAAATTCAAATAAAAATTATGATTAGTGACTTTTGTATTGGATCTTGGCAGTTGGTGTCACTGACGAAATTTGACAGATTGCGGAATTTGAATTGATTTGATTCGAAAATTGAGTGGATCGGAGGTCAGTACTGACAACCTCAAAACGAAAAATATAACTGAAAACAATGCTGTAATGAGTTTCATTACAGCAATACTTTTAGTACTGTAATGAACTCATTACGATACTGAAATAGAGAAAGTAAATTTCACCATTGTGATTGTGAAAAACACAGAATCTTTGTGAGACTAAACAACTTGAACCTTGTACATCTTTACTACCTTCATGTATTACATATTATGAAGATCAATACATTTAATATTCAGGTAACTGTAACACGTTTAAACTTCTGTTTAATCATTATGGAATTCCATACGTAACCTTCAGCAACTGTATTGGACTTCCATCCTCCATGCTGTTTGATTCTCAGCAAATCAGCTCCAGAATACGGAAGCAGAGTAGTGGATGACCGCCGAAAACAGTATAGAAAGAAGGATTTGGCAACTTTAAAAACTGGGCGAAAAGTTTCGGAATATTTCCAAATGTGTTTATACCTACAGGTTGCACTTCACATCTTCCATTCAAATATTTCATAAAAAATCTGTCATGCTTAACATTTGATGGCCTTAGATTAACGTATTTTTTAACCATTTCGATGCAGTTCATACCGTCAAAAGCTCCAGCGGTTATAGCAAATTCTCGACATTCTTCGTCTTTGTGTTCGGAATGGTAACTTCAACAAATTCCTCCTGAAACACTACATTTTCTACGCGAAGAAAAGTTAATTCACCTTTTCGGCAAGCTCCAGCAACTCCAAAGATCAATGCTACCTTATTCATTAAAGGTTGCCCATCCTTTCAGAAAATGAGCAATGTTTTCTTTACTAAAAACTTTCGACTTTTCAGGTTGGTAACCTTCAGAATGACGTTTTGAGAAAGCCACTAAATTCGGTTCATAACATCGAATATAAGCTCCATAAGGTCGAACTCCTTTTTTTTTCTTGTAAAAGCGCTAGCAAAACTTTTTCGTTCAAATGAGTAATCCGTTTTTGTTCACACCATAAACAGAATTTGGCATAGGACAAATCATACTTGCTCCTCGACTTCTTAGGAATAATTATAGATAACGCAGATTGCGCTGCTTTCTCGATGTCGCTCGGTACGTCGTTCTCTGAATCAGATATTGCTGTATATTTTCTTTACTGTGAAACAATTTCAAGGAATTATTTGCGAATAAAGAAGCGATTCTGATATTCCACTTTTTTGACAATCAAAATTACGAAATACGACACTGTCACTAACGATACTTCCATAGCAACGAAGTGAAAAATGAATATGTATCTCCGAATACACTTGACGCTTGTAATGACGTTTGATTCAAATAGTCACATCCTATTCAAAATTAAAAAAAATATTGTGTGAAATACGTTGGGAAACACTATGGGAAACACTATTTTTCGTAACTCGCTCATTACGAAAAATAATGCTTTTCCCAACTGGTTGCACAAATAACTATTATTACACTGAAATTCGTTGAAACTTCAAGACGAGTGATTCGATTGGTTCGAATTTACGTAAGGATTTTTAATCGCACAATTATAGTTTTGTGAAACCGACCCTTAAGGTAGAATAGTCATTTCCGAGGGTGGTGGGAAACAAATTAGACATAAATAAACAGGCTATGGGGGCTTGGCATCGGTCTATCACAAAAATTTTTTCCCATTCGCCTGAAGCAAAAAAAAAATTCAAGAATTTTTTCTTCGTGCTTTATCCATGGATTGCATGGCTGCCGGTACTCTGAATGACTGTTTACGAATAAATTCAGAACTAGAGTCTTCAAGCTTCAGAAGTTAATTTTTCCATTTCAAATACAACCGTTTTTCACTGAAATAGGTACAGCCTGTTGAAAAACACCAAACAATTTGGGAAATTTTTCTGTTCCTTTAATTTGTGCGAGAAGTGTAGTATATTCTATGAATGGTATATAAATAAATAATTCAACGGAATATAAATTCACATTCCCTAATGATAATTTATAGGTAAACATATCTATTATGGGTGTGTGGATATCTTCAATATAGAAATAAATATATGAGAATCTGATGGATATGAATTTATTGATATTAAGGGTACTCTGATCCGTCCGAACTATTGGCCGAAAATTCATATCCGATAAAAGCCAAGTTGTCCTTCAAAATGAACTTGGCATTTACCTATTCGTTTTTGTACAATAGTATCGACAAGTGAATCGAATTTTAACAAGTTTCGGAATGTATGAAAGGAGGGCGCATTTCACAGAAAACTTTATCCCATTTCACGACACTGGTCCATGAGAAGAATTCCACTAATGAAATATTCGTGAATTCTTCCTTCGTATATCCGAACTGAATTCGATCTGACCTTTCTTGAAATTTTCATAGCTGCATTACTGCATCATGCTTCGGGTTGAAACGAATTCGTTGGCTTTCAACTGTTGTTGGAAGAAAAACGAATATTTCGACATCCCCATCTTAAGTTGCGTTGTCATCGTTATAGTAGTTGAACAGCCACGAACTCCCTGCAATGCAATCTTTGAATTAATAATCTGACGTAAACGTCAATCACTGCCAACCCCTTGTCTCTCTAGCTTCTGATTTTCGGCAAATTAACGTTACAACAGGGAACATAAAAATGCTCTGCAATACTATACGTTGCTCCCTACAATGCAAATGGAGAGTAGATCGGTTCTTTTCAATATGCGATTACAGAGTTGACAACATTTTCAGTTAACAAACTGATAGAAATATGAATAGCAAATAGAGCTCATATACGCAGTGAATTGGAGGTTATGTATTTCAAGTACTCTTCAAGAAAGTTCCTTCCTAATTGATCAGTTCGGAAAGAACTATTATCAGCAAAAAAAAAATAGATGCAAATGCAACCCTCATTCTATCCAAGAAACTCACAAGGAACAAAAACGAGATCGTATTATCATTCAATATCTTTTTTTCAAAATGTGGGTTTAAAGTAAACAATTTCTTTGTTTATGTGTAAATGATTTGTAGTCTTTCCTTTTTATGCAGGATTGATTTTTTTGCAGCATCTCTGAAGCTGATTCAATATGAAAATCAATCGTTATATTTCATCGATTCTGTATTATGTGATTCACATTATCTTCTTACAAATTATGTTTATTTATTTTTCAGTTATTTGTAAAAAGACTTGTGGATAGCTGGATGCTATCCCTAGATATATTCAACCCAAGAAATTCTGGGAACCAAAATATCTATTTGATCGGTTTACCTCATTTGTTAGGAGTTTAGAATGTAAGCTTTCCTCTGTATCCGTGATCCAACCTCAGGTGCCATTGTTACCCCCGAATGCGAAATTCGATGATAATATTTCAGAATAGTTTGTTCACGTTTTTTCCACTTTTTTTTTCATTCGTTCAGGCACCATTCAGAAATGGAATTTTTGGTGCGGGATCCCAGATCACGAGAAATAGTCCTAAGTGACCCGTGTTTGACACATGAAATCATCGGGTTATACAATTGGTGTGTGCTGCTTGAGTAGGCCAAATTCCCAGGGCTCTTATAATCTGAAACTATGAACCATAGGGTATAGTTGGATTAGAGGAGGGGTTTTAGGTCGTTACAGGCCACATATACCTTGACCTGAAGATCTATTATGTATCAATCATTATCAGTGGTGGCTCGAGGGCATTATAAGCGGAGTTCCACAAGGCTATTGATTTTATTTAATCAGAAAGGTAGATATATTCCTCTATTTCAGTATCGTTATGAGTTCATCAGGAAGCCGTGCTGTGATGAACTCATAACAACATTGTTTTCAGTTATATTTTTCGTTTTGTGGTTTCCAGGACAGTCAGTATTTGACCTCTGATCCTATCAATTGTCGAATCACATCAATTCAAATTCTGTAATATGACAAATTTCGTAAGTCACACCAATTGCCAAGATACATCAGAAATGTCTCACCAACTAGCAAGATACAATACGAATAATGTGAATTTTAATTTAATTTTCGAGAGTATTTCACAAAACTTGACTGAAATAGAGACAATATCGACTGATGCTCGTGGCAGAAGGCAATTCAAACACTCATGCTTTCGAAAACTTGCTCCTTTTGGAATCCATTCTTCTTTCTTCATTTGCAGCAAATTTATGGATAACCTTTACGTTTTGGTAAATTTTCACTATACAATTTCTTTCCTTTAGATAGCATCGTAAAACATTTTCGTTCATCAAAATTCCGAAGGGGGTTTCAATTTTCAAAAAACTTCTTTCTGCTTCAGCTGTCGTCAACGGAATTGTCACAAGTATTTGGAGAAGGAAAGGAAGTATATTTCGAATGGCTATTTTGGTTGGTTACCGGTTGACAGCTCGGTGCATAAATGACAACGTCAAACGAACCGCGCTTTCGAATACGGTTCAAGTTTCGGCGAAACAGCTGATTCGAGACGTCACCAATTTGTCATTCGAATGCGGTTGGTCCAAAACTGACGGATCAATCTATGAACCAACCAAGAATCAAAGTCAATCGAAATCGCCTAAAGTAGTCGATTTCCAACATTCAGAATGTCAATTTATTGGTTATTCAATAGTTGAAATTTAATTTTATGTTACTCTTCTTGGGAGTGCACGTGCTCATGTGCTCTCATGGCAGAGCCACCACTGATCATGATTCATAAATTTCCCCGTGCTGTAATATCGTCAAAAACGGGTTCGACTTTCATTTGATTCCACCTTGCAGAAGTTTGATTAGGATCGCGCGGCAACTTTTCAATCAAGCGCAGCCATCACGGGGCTCCTCGTTTGAAGAAGTCAAAACAGGAGGATTCGTTTTTTAATTCTCGAGAGCATGTTTCCCATTCGGATTTATCGTAAGCTCGATTTCCTCACAGGATTCGGACTGTCATTAACAATTTAATGTCCTATAAAATTCCTTTGAAAGAGAGAAATCTTCGATAGAAATATCGTAAAAAACCACGGTTTCCAATAGAAATATGCATACAAGATGGTGCCATTCCTCATTAAACTTTCTATTCTTTTCATCTGGATCATACAAATGAATAGTTTCGTTTCATTTGAACATTTGGGGTATGTCCATGACACATTTCATTGAAATGTTTCACCTATATCTCATATGAAATGTTTCTGGGATATTTCATGTTAACTAAGGGAGAAATGTTTCATTTGAACATTTGTGGTATGTTTATGAAACATTACATTGAAATGTTTCACCGATGTTTCATTTGGAATATTTCTGGGATATTGCATTTTAAGTTCGGAAGAGATGTTTCATTTAAACATTTATGGTATGTTTGTGAAACATTACTTTGAAATGTTTCATAATGCTTCACCCAAATCTCATTTGAAATGTTTCTGTGATGTATCATGTTTACTGGGGTGGGTTACCCGAAAATTATTTCTGACACTTTCTGCGAAATACAACAAGATTTTCGAAATGAGTTCGCGTGATGGAGATGCCGGTAGAAGATTCAAGTCGGGTAGTTCAAAAAGGAAACGAGCAATCAGAAGAAAGCATGTACAAAAAAATCCAAGAGGATCTTTATATAAATTTATGAAATATGATGATCAAAAAACCTCTACGAATCATTCATTGCCTGTAAGTGATTCTAATCCTGATCTAGCTGGAAACAGTGGAAATTAGTGATAGTGAGCTTTTAAAACATTGCAGCGACCCCCATGTGATATTGATGGACATGAATTGTGCTAAGATATAAACATGTTTATCCGTGTGTATGAAAGAAACGACGACATTGTGTCGGTGCTGAAATACAAAATTGAAAAAAATTTAACTGAAGTCTACCCCACTATAGAAATAGTCTTGAGAATCATTGCCACCACGCCCGTGACAGTTGCGTCTGCTGACACGAGTTTTTATAGACTTGAAATCATAAAAACATATTCAAGGAATTCGATGACGATGACACAAGATCGGCTTTCAGCCCTTGCTATTCTATCAAAAGAAAATGACGTAGCTCATTCGATCGATTATTATACTTTAATCAAAGATTTCAGTGCTAGGTGAAGCCGCAATCATGAATTTTAAATTTATCATTTCTGTATTTGTTAATTTTGTGAATCTTCCAATGTTATATTATATTTATATGTCATATTATATAATTGAATTTTAATTAAACCACAAATTCTAATTCTTCATAAAACTTTAGCATTTCTTGTAAAATATGACAATATCCTATACCAAATAACTGGACTTACTTTCGCATCACATACTTTTCACGAAGGAAAAAGGGTCGAGTTCCCGCCAGGGGCGCCCTGAATACGGAAAGTTGAAGTCTCTTGAACATGATGGCCCAGGATTAGGATGTTAATATATTCTCTTTCTTTCAAAATACATATTTAAAAATTTCGGCAGAAGACAATGAAT
The DNA here is from genome assembly GCA_038502775.1 of Hippodamia convergens. Classification (NCBI taxonomy): domain Eukaryota; kingdom Metazoa; phylum Arthropoda; class Insecta; order Coleoptera; family Coccinellidae; genus Hippodamia; species Hippodamia convergens. The sequence goes on from CM076609.1 coordinate 38,980,595, forward strand.
ATTATCATTAAAGCGATGGAAAAAGTACCGCAATTCGAAAAATTTTCATAAATCAAGAATTCGCCGGTTCCTATTTTCTTGTGACAAATGTGTCATGCAAAGAAAAAAATTGAATTCTCCATAATAACTCATGTAGTTTCTCATGGTAGTACCGAAATTTTTGTGAGGAATAAAAAGTATTGATTTTGGGTCTAGAAGGAAAATCAAAATATTCTGAGTACTGTCGTGAAATTATGGATAATTCGTCGAGAGGTCTTCCTGAACTAAACAAATCAATAAAATTTTATCGAAATTGGACGTTGCATTCCAACGTTACAGCTATCGCAAATTTTGTCCAATGTACATGAAACACCCCGTAGGTTTGAAACTAATGGTCTTAAGATACAAAACAGCCAATTCTGCTGAAAGGCATAGAAGTCCTGCATTCACCATTAGGTTAAGGCTTACACCCTGTAAAGGACTTGAAGGGAATGAAATGATATCAAATATACTCATTAACAAAAGAAATAGACCGGTTTCGGCCTTATTTGGCCTCATGAGTATCGAACATGTCTCAGAGATAAAATCCTCATGAAAATGTCTACCCCAAAACCCGCCAAAAATTCCGTTTTTGGTAACTTCATATAGATGAACTGCAGTTCTTCAACATGTTAACTATTTTTTGTCGGTGTTACATGTCGACATTTCTATTGAGTTAGTTTCATCTCACTGGACACCATGTTAAAACATCTTTGAGCCACTCAAATAAGAAATAGACTGCTTGCGGTTTCATTTGCCTTCATAACTGTCTCATTTCTCTCTCAGACAAAGACCTTTAAAAAAAATTATCTTCAAACAAAAGAATAATGTCAGTTTGAGTATATGAATGCATATTACTCTATTTTCGTTTCTTCTTTTTCTTAGAGTAACTGGCTTCACAGTCTCAGAAAATTGTTTCATCAATTCAGAAAACTCTTGCATAGGGGTCCTGGTTTTGGCCCACTGCCAAAATTTCAAAGAGAGAAAGAGGTTGTTAGCAAATTTTTTCATCTTGCGGAATGGAAAGATAAAACTTTTTTTCACGATGCAAGATGTTCCTAATTGTATCAATTTACTCAGAACGGCATTGCTAGTAGGTTTGAAGGTAGAAGAATTTTATGGAGATTTTGGCTCCGACTGATATAGAATATCGAAACATGAGGCCGAAATCTATCTCTTCTCCCAGTGAAAAAATTTGATTTCAGTTCATCTAATTAAGGTTTTGTGTACATATAAATTGGAAATAAGTAGTATTCATTTCGATGATTTCTGTTATCAATTTATCTGGGTTTCAAAAATGGGGGTAAAAAAAATATATAATTATCCGGGATGAGAGATTGTATCTGATGGTCAATTGCAATGAAAAGCCATCTAATTATTTCATTCATTTTTATTAGAACTTCATGTCAAAGTCAAAAATGGGTAAGGTAGGTGCAAGTATTCTTGTGAACACACATTGAAGCATTTTTCTATTAATTCGATGAATGATCTCTCAACCTTATAAACAAGAACTATAATTTTCTGTTAGTTGTTGCGTTTGTTAGTGTTGTTGTTGGTTGCCTTACAGCGCAGACGGCAATTTCGAGGTAACGCTGGCCACGAAGGCCACCATCTACCACCAAGGCCTGGTTGAATGGAAACCGCCTGCTATTTACAAGTCTTCCTGTGAGATAGATGTCGAGTACTTTCCTTTCGATGAGCAAACTTGTGTTCTGAAATTTGGGAGTTGGACATATGATGGTTTCAAGGTAGGTAGATACGCTTAAGTGATGCATGGTAAGAATATCTTGAGTCAGTTATGGTTTCATTCAAAGAATTAGAGAATTACTCGTTTTATTGCAATCAAATTCGAGCTATACGTCATAGTCCACAGTTGAAAAGAAAATAGAAGAAAATGAATTCACTAATTCTCAAAAATATTAAGTTATATTAATAATTAATCTCCACCAACTCCCATATTGACATAATTTTTTCTCTTTGTTTTTTTCTGCATCAGTTTGAATCGAAATTCCTCGTAATTGAAATATCACTTTGAAAATCATATAGCATGTGTTGCTGACGTCAAGAGAATTATTGAAGTATCAAAGTCGGTTTTGAATTTTTTTTAATGTTGAATCGGCAGATTATTTCACCCGATAAGAAATACTGCGGTTAGATTCAGGAGAAATAAGTAAATATAAAATTCAATACGGTTTCATTAGGTGAGGACAATCAAATTGCAGGTCCTATATCCCTCTGTGCCTGACTCATTCCTTCCGAGGCTCAAAAATATGTCTTCGTCGTGTGAGAAGAGAAATCCGCCTTGACGACTCTGTTAATTCATGTCAACGTGATTTTCTAGGCTCCTTTGAGGTTTCCTTGACTAACCAAATAGAACCAAGTTTCAGGAAAAATTGATACCTTGAATATCTCTTGTGTTTCAATGCCAAGCTTATTCGTTGAGAGTTCATTAAACATTCTGCCTCACGATGTTCTCACCATGACATGAAATAAGCAATTTTGGAAAGCTGTACATTTTCTAAAAGTCGAGAAAAATGAATCCGTTGGAATTATCAAAACCCTGATCGGTGGAAACGAAGAATTTGAAATAAATTGAGACCAAAATTTAAAATATTGTTTCAACTAACAAGATGAACTTTCGAATGTAGCAATCAGTATTGATAAGAAGTATTTCGGATTCACCCTTTGTGATTTCAACTGATTCATTCTTAGCGAACGTAGCTTCCAGAAGCATGACATAGTGTCAAAAACAAACAAAAATAATTATATTCATATATGGCATTTATTGAATTTCTTATTATTTTGGGTTCCGAAAGTCCACAAACTCTATTTCTTCCTCATTATTGAGTTCATTGAAATCAGCACTAATAATTTTATATAAGTCGAAGCTTTAGGATTCTTTGTCAGATTGTTATACCAAATGTTGCTCATATATCTGCTTTGTATATCTGAAAAGTTCATCTCTTACTCCGCGTCAAAATTTTGTTTTGGGGATCGTCGAAAATCCTTCATGAAGAATACTTGTACTGAATGAAATTCACCAGTAGAGATTTGAGTTCGAAAGTGTATTTTCCAGCATATGTCCAACTTGCGTGCATCGACCGTAGCTTTGTCAGAGAAAAAAGGACATAAATTCAGGAGGAAATTATCATTTCCATGCTATGGTTCAGAAAATGGGGTCATACAGGCTGCAATAAAAAGGAAGTCACTGAAGCTTGGACCCCTATATTTTAACCTATTTGACAGCTTACAGCTTTCGTAGAAACAGTTTATTTACCGAAAACGTGGCGAAGCCCAGCGGAATGAATCGAATGGTTACGAGTTCCTTCCTCTGAAATAGTCTCTGGAACATCATTGGCAAAATTATGAATTATGCAAGTAGAGCGTCTGTGTTAATATCAAGTAAGATTTCTGTATTATCAGAATGGTTCAGCCATATAAAACCTCCCTTAATACAAGCCAAATCAATTACACGTTAAATTGAAGTTATGTTCGTGTTCATTATGCATAAAAAATTTCGTTTCGATATAGCATAGTAACTTAATTTCAAACTTACGTTTGTATAAAGCAAAAAGAAAAAAAAAGGATATAGTATGTTGTCATGATATAGAGATAACGTCCCATATTTTCTTCAACAATTAGATATAGAATTGCGAAACAATAAATTTTCGTTCGAATGAGAATGATTTTGTTTAGGTGATAGAAATGAAAAAGAATGCTTGCCAATAACATGATTCATCTTGAAATTTTTCAGACATTTGTTTCTTGATATGAGAAACCGCACAATTGTTGGAATCATCTCATGCTTTCCAGTCTCACAGTATTTTTCATGAAGAGTTTCAAGGTCTTACTAACGTTCCAATATTTTCCCAAGGACTAAAACCAGAGTGCTGATTTCGGTTGAACGCTATCAGTTTGTTTTCTTTCAGCGCCGATGGCAACTATGAGGTCACTCTGATGACCAAGGCAACCGTCTTCTACTCGGGTCTGGTGCTCTGGAAGCCTCCAGCCGTTTATAAATCCTCTTGCTCGATCGACGTTGAGTTTTTTCCATACGACGTACAAACGTGTGTCCTCAAGTTGGGAAGTTGGACGTATGACGGGTTTAAGGTTCGCGTGGTGTTTTATTTTCCCATTTCGTGTTTGTTTAGCCTTTTGCGCTCCCTGTTTATGTAACGTTCTTTCTCATTGGATCGGTTCAGTGTGCAAATCTTTTCTCAGTAAATGTTGAAGTACAAATATCACTTCAACAGCTTCCAATACTCATAAATCGATAGATGCTTGATTATTCAGATGAAGGATTCGTTAAAATTCAACATCACAAGAATTAGTTAGAAATTGAGTTTCCCTCGATACAAAACATAATCTAATTTCAGAGATGAATTATCTGCCCAATCGAAATCTATATTGGCACATAATTCAGTGCATTATCCAATTCAGCATCTCTACCTGATATTTATCATCCACGACAAATTCCAGAGATAATCACATCGGAGAAGATTTGTAATTTTTATAAATTTCACTCGAAACTTTCTAATGGAAAGCTATATTTTACTTCATCCTATTTTGATCGTGGCATCATGCGGGGCTCATTCCAGAAAACAAAACTAGACATTACTTATCGGGGTACCCTTTCATCTAATCTTTAAATGGACAATTACAACTAAGGAATAAATTTGCACCCACTTCACTACATACATACAACCTTTACTGAGAAATGAGATATGCATAGAGAACGAATCCAGTTGTACATATTATTATTCTGTTAATATTTGGGAAAGGTATAAAATTCTCACTTCATACAAAAAAAACAGGAACACTTTCAGTGTTGTTCATGCAGAAATCCTTAAAATCACTCCACACAGTTATCGACCATTCATAATTATTTCATTCATATTTGAGTGAGTAAGCCTCGTTACATCTCGAATATGATAAATATAGTAGGTGCCTCACAAAAACACTCAAGAGTTAATTGATCTCATTAAATCAATTACGTATGATCCGTAGGTATAAATCATTATTTCAGCTAACGAACAGACATAAACACCTATTCCCAGTACATATTTGAATATTTTGCTATTTATTCGTCTACAGATTCAGTTTTCATTCTCGATGATATTACTGGAATATGACACAAACAATCACTCTTATACGAATCCAATGTAATAAAACAAATTAAAGTTCAGGAAAAATCTGATAATATTAGATATCGTGAAACGGTGTATCTTTGAACCATTTTTTTTCAAAGCAATATATCTTTGCTAAAGAAGCGAATGAAAAATTCCAAAAAAATATACCTCCAGGGCATCAAGTTAGGGCTTGCTGTTGACAAAAAAATAAGATTTCAAAATGATTGATAATTTTTTTTTAATTAATTTATGGGTGTTCAAATCATCCTACGATCGGTTTGAACAGCTATGAAGAAACCACGCGATTTCGATTCTACCTCCCTGAGAGAGTTTCTTTGAACACCTCAATGCCAAAAGTACTTGAAAATACTTGAAAAAAATTGTGTGGATTACAAATTTGTACACAATATACTAAAACTAATATTTTTTTCGAAATAGTGTCAGGCCTTCATTATCGCAAATATGAATCAAAAAACCAAAAATTTCCTGAAAAATGAAGTTTGTATAAGATGAATTAAACTAATTTTTGTAATAAAAGAAAAATTACTTATGAGAAATCAATAAATAGGACTGAAATATCTAGTCCCAACCTGTCAGATATGGGAGAAGAGGATTTTCCCCAAACAAGAGGGCCCCTTCCTCTTCTGCCCACCTTGGGATCTTGCCGAGCTGTGAATAATTCGGTGATCGGTATAATCTACCCGTCGGATACTTATGGCCTGGAAAACTCACGCAAAGAAATTTTGTTTTTTAAATTTATTTCACCGGGAGCTTTCCCTGTGATTTCGGAACCTGAACTATAACTGGCACACTTTCATTCATCACGTATTTTTTTCTAAGAGCGGAACATTTTGTACAAGAGAAAACTGAGGTAGTTTCAAACTTTGAGCTTCATTGAACACGTTCAAAGTTACCCCGGAAACGATGACTAAGCACATTGTTGAAGTATTTGAAAATCCTTTGCTATACTGTTGCTAGGATATTATATTGTTGTAGCAGATATATTTTGCGAGCATGTACTGCAGATACTTACGGTTACAGCAACAAAAGTCTGCAGACCATATCCACCAACGTGGGTATTTAGATCAGGATTACTTACTCTTACTCTACTTATTTTCATGTGAAGCTGTCGTGCCATTCTTGAATGTGTTACAAATTGAGTAGTGAAAACCAGATGTCACTGTATCTAATGGTTTTTTCACCATAAGTCGATATAACGAAATAAATTTTCTGCTCAAAGTTACCCCATTTAACCGGTACGTGTGTTTGGAAATTTCTCAAATTTTCTTTCTCTGGTTCCTTAGCCGACCACAATACCTGAACTTATGATGATTTCAAATCGTGTTGATCTCGCGTATTGAGCACTTCAGGTACCTTCCGATTATCGTCGATTTGGTGTAATAGTACAGGAATCTCCTTCATACAGAAGAGGATACAATGCGCCGATACGATTTTTGTTTTGCAGCAATTCAGGGGAAAGTTGTTTTTGAGCGACCATCAGAGAAAAAATCTCCAATAGTCAAATCGTCCCGGGATGTCATTTGATGTTTTCAATTTGTTCTTTTGCAAGAGATACATAGTGTGAGAACGAAATAATTATCATGTAATCGACCTGAAACACACAAATTTCAAGGCGCCTCCTTGAAATAAAGCCTCGCTTTGATAGCGTCCCGTGCGGTGATGTGTCTGCACCTAGGACATCATTGAGAAAGTTCATTATTTATTTATCTTTTCTTTATTTTGGACGAAGGAGCAGTACTTCGGAAACTGGAAAATCTTCATAAGCCTCAATAATTATTTTTTGCCAGAAGAAACATTGAAATCGAAATTGACTTCACTCCACGAAGCACACGAAGCGGTTCTTCCAGCATAGGTATCTACAAGAACGTTACCACAGTCATTGCAACCAAGTCGTGTGTAGTCAAACAAACAAGCTGAACTCAGAAACCACTTTATATGGTCAAACGCAGTTGTCTATTCAGAATCAACTGTTTTTCGAAAGAATTGTTTCAAGCCATTCTCTCTGTGCAATTTCTAATGATTGATCTAAAAACTCGATAGAGTATTCAGCGTGAATACATTAGAATTGAGCATGAGATGTGTGAGTCAAATAAATGCAGATCTGAGAATGGAGCTCCAGGATATCCAATTTTCTCCAATCCTATCGAAATCATCAGGTACTTATTGCAAAGCTTCAGGAAGGGGAAACCAAAAATAGGTAGATTATTAGCTCCAAACGATGAGGATTATTTCTTATTATCATAAAAAATTATTGATTCCCTAAGAAAAAACACATTGTGAAACAATTTTATATCATTATTATTTTTTTTCATTTCATATTTTTCTTATTATTGGAAAAAATAAGAGTACTACTACTAGATTGCTGTCAAAAAAGAGACTCTATAATGTTTTTATCAAAACATTAAAGCATAAGCAGAAGCGTAGAGAATGAATCATGTTAATGGCCTTGAATTCGAAACCAAAAAAAGTCAGGGAAACGCATTTTATGTCACTTTGAGTGACAGAATGTACCGTTTATTTTTCTGGATCTCTTATGTGTTGAAAAAGTAGTTCAGGGATGGTGATTCTTGAAAAGTGGTGACTTTTTCTCACCCTGTACAATCCTTATTTATCAATCACACAGAAATGAATAAATAACCGAAGAGTAATCCTTACATGTAATGAGCAAAAAACATTCATGTTTGAAAATCATCATCCCCCTATTTATCATCTCTTATCATCATCTTTATAGTTTCTTATCACTGTTTTTCTTCGTTTTATTTCAGCTCAAACATTTTTTTTCAAAAATTTTTTCCGCTTATTCATTCTAATATTAATAGGTAATCCAATTTCTTACTTTGTAACAGAAAATTTAAAGTGTTTCTCAGAATTCTTCGCTACTACCATTACATCGGTGCAGTTTCGAAAACTTTATGAAATGCCAATTTATTTGGGCCGTACATAACTTTCGGTCTTTATAATTTTAATTCAATTCATATCAGGTGCATAAGAGTTAATTCAATAATTAATGTTTCACCACTTTCCAAGATAGTTAAACTGTTTCTTCAAAATTCTGCTAGCATTGGCTAAGCATCATGGGCGCCCGCAGGGGGGGGCCAGAGGGGGCCGTGGCCCCCCTGAGATTTTGATTCGCTTCTTGTTTTTGAGTGAAACCGAATACTCATTTCGTCTGCGCCTCATCAAATCATTATTTGGCCCCCCTTGAGAAAAAATTCTGCGGGCGCCCATGCTAAGCATTAAGACAGAATTAGGTTCCGATGTACATATTTCAGTGTTGTGTCCGGTCCGCATATACGTTGCCACATATCAATTATTGCACTACGGTTGCATATATTTGGATTTCTTCAGCATTGAGCTAACATTCATTCATCTTAGTCAGAATTTGGATGAAAAAAGCCGGTATCTCCAAGCCGCAACGAAGTTAGGACGGAAAATTCAACCATCGATTTTTCCACTACGCTCAATGATTTTCTGTTTTTTTCACCAAACATTCATATTCAGCAGTCAGCTAGCATTTATCTTTGTCACTATTCCAATGTTTCGGTTTATTGTCCGGAAAATTCAATAATTAATTTTTCCACCTCTTATGAAGATTTACCGGTATTTCAGTGTGAATTATTTTTTCAAATTGCGAGACATCCAGGCCCACTTGACAGACCAACCTATATCAAACCTCCAACCACAGTAAGCCTATTTCAGTTTCATAATTAATCTTAACCCCATCTACATAACTCAACTGCATCAAATAAAAGTTTTCAATGTTCTAATTTCACCCGACTCAACTCTGAACCTAACTTCCGCAGTTCACATTATTCTCATTCCAATTATTTTCCGCTGCAATTACTCGGCCACTATCGATGTATTTGAACATTTAACAAATACCAAAGCAATACCCACGTAATTGAGATTAAGAGTTATGAAATAAATTCGATTTTATGTTAGAGAATTGTGTAATGTACAGGGTGGGCAAAATTGGTGATACATGAACTACAACTTTTTAACCCAACGAGATAGAGAAAAATGAATGGAACGTTACGGTGGTCCTTTTTAGAGAAACTGATAATGCCATCAACTGCATTCCTCTATCTTCTTTTGTTTTCGAGTTATAGGCCAAAATTGAAATTTGGGCGATTTCAACTTTGGTCATTACCTCCGTTCCTGTTTGTGCTAGGATGTTGAAATAAAAACATTATACAGACACTTTTTTCATAGCAATCCAGTAGCGTACTTTGTTTCTTTCCAAGAGGTTTCCTTGCTGAGCTATAACATAAAGTTGTGTTTTTTCTTATGGAAACAATAGTTTCAAATGGCTTAGGAAGAATCGCCATTTTTTTTTCCCATTTCAGAAACATATCATACATCATACATCGCCCTCAGATTCATCCAGATATCATGAAAAATATAGTTTGTATGTGAAATTTGAATTATTGAGTATTAAGTAGGCTTAATCACAGAATAATATGTCTCTACGCATGGTGTCATAATTATTTTGTGATTGGATACTTGATTCAATTCTTCGTGATTTGATCTCTGTTCAGAACAACTGTCAATAATTATTGAAATTCGATGTCATTATTGCCGGCAATACGGAAATGTTCGAAAATTACGAAAAATCTGATATGCTAGAATGTTTTATTTTAGCGCATGAGGATAACGTGGCAGCAAGTGATGCATATTTTCATCTTTATCCCAAACATAATCAGCAATGACTTCGAAATTCAATAATTATTGACAGTTGTTCTACAGAGATCAAACCACGGAGAATTGAATCAATTATGCAATCACAAAATAATGACACCATGCGTAGGGATTCTGTGATTAAGCCTACTTAATATTTCACATACAAACTATATTTTTCATGATATCTGAATGAATCTGAGGGTGATGTATGATGTATGATATATTTCTGAAACGGGAAAAAATGGCGACTCTTCTTAAGCCATTTGAAACTATTGTTTCCATAAGAAAAAACACAACTTCATGTTATAGCTCAGCAAGAAAACCTCTTGGGAAAAAACAAAGTACGCTACTGGATTGCTCTGAAAAAAGTGTCTGCATAATGTTTTTATTTCAACATCCTAGCACAAACAGGATCGGAGATAATGACCAAAGTTGAAATCGCCCAAATTTCAATGTTGGCCTATAACTCGAAAACAAAAGAAGATAGAGGAATGCAGTTGATGGCATTATCAGTTTCTCTAAAAAAGACCACCGTAACGTGCCATTTATTTTTCTCTATCTCGTTGGGTTAAAAAGTTGTAGTTCATGTATCACCAATTTTGCCCACCCTGTACATTGAATTCGCCTTAGAAGTGACAATTAAATTATATGTTTCGACACTTTTCCAGTAAAAAAGACTTCATTTTTCATCACTACAAAAACATGATCAACATGAATTATACATTTGTACCCGATTTTTTCATCGAAGTTGAAAAGAACTAGGTTTGTATGAGTTTATTTGATCCATACTCCTCAAGCAATATAAAAACCCTTGATAATCCCTGAAGCTTTAAAACTCTCGTGATATTCATTTTCAAAAGTTGATTATCTTAATTTCGTTATATTTCGTGCAAAATCTGCTCAGAAAAGAACTGAACACTGAGGACAAAAGTCCGCTACCATAACAGGGGACCTATTCTTGACCATTAGCAATTCTTGCGAGCGTTCACATATTTGTGAATGGCGATTCTCGAATACGTTTCAAAAACGGTATTCTGAACCGCTCGCAAAGCGTGGCCAACATGCCAACGCTATTTAGAAACGCTTGGTATACATACAACAACATAGATATACGTGACGGCTCAAAGTTCAGATGTAACATTCAACAATTTTTTAGGAACAAAAGGATATATCCCCAAGTCTCAGCCCATTCAAGGTTATATGTAAGAAAAGCTTTAAGCTAAATATCGTTTTTTTTGTACAAGTTTAGTTAATGAAGTCGATATTATTATTCAGATCCTCGAATTTACTTGGGAAATGAACCCAACAATTAAAAACTTTGGCTTTATTCAAGGCGGCACACACTTCTTCTTGAACTGAGGATTGTGAGATAGACAAAAATTGCGATCCTTTAGAAAATAGGAGTAGCAAAAGAAGAATCGGCTGCTTCTGAAGAGGGGATTGCTTTTGCTTTAGATAAAATTAAAAACAATTGTAGCTTGTCATATCCAAATTTTATTGTCCGTTTGGTTATAAATCATTATCTGTATATTTTTTTTACAGAAATGAAAAGCTACAGGATTCTATTATACATAAATTTTTCAATTGCTTTTCATTCATCTCATGTGTTGACAAGTCCCATCAAATACACTTGATGGTGAAACTACTTGAAAAACAACCAATTTTTCAAGTTATAAGTTTTACTTCGGGAGGTTCCTGGTTTAGATTGATAGGCTACCCTCAGCCCTAATATTGAGCCATGTGGAGGATATAGGTTAATATCGGTCAAATCGAAGACCTTTCTTCAGAATTTAATGTCACTTTAACAATATCTCGAATGATTCGGAAACTACTGCTGAGATAATTCGAAGTGTCAGACCTTTGCGAGTACTGAAAACCATTCGCACTGAAATACGAACGGTCGTGAGTCATATCACAGATGCAAATACTCGCATAAATTGCTAACGGTGCAGAATATGTCCTCAGAATGAAAAGCGAAAGGATCAGCAGTACAAAAAAAGCAATCAGACTGAGCGAAAGATGCTGGAAATTGATGGATGCAAGTTGAAATTTTTATACCAGACTGAACTATCGAAAGAAGCGTCGAATCCTTTGGGCGGAACCGATTTCATGACTCAATGGCTTCTTTCATTATCAACTACTATCGAAGAATATTTTATTTGATGCTTCCGAGGATTCTTTCTGAAGTGAGCCGAAGCGAGAGAACCCACTTTATTGAAGAACTTTTTCTTTCTTAAGGCGTATTTTTTATATGGTTTTCCCTTGATTTAGATGTGGCGTTAAGACGAAAATGTTGCTTTCATGAAAAATTACTAGTAAACCTTTGTTTTATGTTAATTCACACCTAAGATTTTCACTTTTGAAAATTATTTCGAAGGGTATGGCCGGGTTCATATGGAAAATCAGACTCCGAGCCCTTTTCGATTTGAACTGAGTTGGTCGATTTGTCATCAAATGAATATAGTTCACTCCGATTTCGTTCTATATATCTGGGAACATTTTCCGAATTTTTCGAAAAGTTTTATGTTTTCAATTGAATTTTTTGTCAACAAAACTCAGATTAATTCTCACCGTTGATTCATACAAGTTTCGAGAGCAGATATAAAATAATGATATATTTTTATGATACTTAGAAGAAACCACCGCGTTATTTCGTCAGAAAATTTCTTTTCTACTTATCTCTTGTCGATCCCCTTTTCATTTTACTAGTTATGAATCATAATAAAAAAAATTTAGAAGTCTATATAGTGTTTCAAGCATGAAATGCTTCGAAAAAAATATGTAGAACACTATTTTCAACTGAGAATACTTTATTAATTCATTTATTTTATTAAAGCAATAAAACTACCATTCGAAAATTGGAGGACATAAAAATATTGGCCATAGATATTTTTCTATTCAAGAATTCATTGGAATAGGAAGAACCAGTTTCAACAATATGTCAGTTTTATTCACTCTCAATGGAATAGGTTTACTCTTGAAATATTGGAGACTACTTTAAATATATATTAGTTCTCGTCACTATCTTCATTGAAAACAGCATTAAAATTTTCATTATTGTGAAATGGTTTCCTTCTCTTTTTCACTACTACTAACTCACCAGTAACTAATTTTAAATTGTTGGCAAGAACAAAATTCAATTGCAAAAAAAGTTTTTTTTCAAATTCGGCAACCGTTTGAAAAAAAAGCTAAAGAATGGGGTGAATTATATTTATTCCATGTCAAATCGCCCTACTAAATTCAAATCGAAAAAGCTGTTGGGGCAGATTTCTCATATGAATACGGCTGTACTCAAAAAGTAAAAAGGTTACTTTATGGGTGGAATGTAACCTTTTATGAGAAGTACTTATTACCGTTTCTTTTGTAGTTTTCAAGGTATCATGAAATATAATTCCAATTCGTGAGAATGTTCAGAACTATAACGTTCTCAAATATGAATTGACAATTAATGAAATCTTTCACTAACGGAAATTGTTATAATCAGTCCTAATCAATTTTTCGAGTATAGAATGGAATATCGATAACAACATTAAAATAATGAAATATTTCTGGCGTATGAACAAATTCACGCATTCTTCAGAATGTGGTGCATTTATTTTTGAAGCACCGCTGATTTTATACCTTTTCCACTTAGGAGTTCGTGTTTATAGAGTTTCGAAGGACTGATAGATGTGAAGCTTAGTTTGCTTGAAGCATGAACCGAATGGTTAATGACGAACTGTGAAAACTCCAGTTATTTCTTGTATATATCGAAAAAAACTTATTTCTTTTGCATTGATTTAGATATTTGTAATATAATATGCTGTTGCATTTTTGCGGAGTGTTGTCGCCAAAGTTCAGCTTTTCGTTTAGATGGTTTACTTGGTGTCTAGATTTTTGAACAATATTTTTTTTTTTGATGTGATGTGGAATATTGGACTATTGAAAATGAAATGAAATCGTCAGGATAGTTCATTCTGATTTTGGGTAATCGCAAAAAATGTTTATATCTCAATGACAGCAATGATCACATCCGACACCATTTCCACAATTTCATTTCAAAATTTTTTTGACGTTTCATTGAAATAAAAGAAATCCGAAAAATTTAAAGCCTATCGAAGATTTTTCCTGGAAAAAGGTAGGTTCTAACACTATCACTACTCATGTACATATTTACATATTCATGTTTTTTATGTTTGTTGTTCGTTGTTTTTTTTTTAATGTGAACAATACTGAAAGTGGATATATTGTTGATTACTGATATTGAGCAGGGATGGCAGTTTCCATCAAATTGAAATTGTGAATAACCAATCCTCCCAAATCCAAGTATGTCATTTGCGAATTTGAATTAATTTAACCAACCAGGTTAGCTTGTGGTTAGGTGAGAAGGCCGCTTCCGGAAAACGGGTGATCCTAAAAGAATGTTTCAAAGGAGAAGCCCTGAATTTATTTCTATGGAAAAAATTTTATTCAAATTTTTGCCAATGTGAAATTTTCCTCATTTTAATGAAGATATTTATGCACTGTGAAATAAATTATCATTCAGAATTCGAGTCGCTATCACATTCACGAATGAATGAAATGGGTTCGATTTGATACAACAAATAATGACAAAATCGGAAAACAAAATTCAAAAATTTTTCTTTGGAAGGATTTTACACAGAAATAATGCAGTTTTTACACAATAATTATTATCGTTAGCAAATTGTTTCCCAGATTCCTTTTAATATTCATTATTCAATATTGATGATATTGACGATTAACTGTTGAAAAAACATTAAATTGTGAAATATCTTTCAATACAAATTGAAAAAAGGAATTTAATACAAGAAAGCTGCCAACCGGTTATCTGCCGAACAAGTTATATTCAAGCTCGAGAATAATAGCAATTTGACAAGAATGAAGAGAATTTTACATGCGATGATAGGCGAGATTTAAATGATTTCGAGGAAAAACATTAAAAAAATCAAATCACTCAATCGTGACCCTCAGGATTCGGGATGTAAAAGTTTGCAAATGACCCCCAGAATATGCCAAACACCTTGAATAACAATGCTTCATTGAACTCACAACTTCATTTCAGGATGAAGCTCTTCTTATGAATTGGCTAAATTACCAGACAAGGTGAATTATTGCCGTTTCCCGTTCTATTCAAACGTCAAGTTTCTCGAAATCATTTAGGAAAAATCGATGTGACTCTTGGAGATTTCGTTAATGAATGTTTTTCTCATACCGGAAAGCATCGAAGTAGTAGGATCTGCCTACTTTCTTCAAAAAAAGAAAAGATGATTCTCTGAGAGAACATTGTCTTGTATGGGAACATATAAAATATGCACATTCCTAGAACATTCTTCCATCTCACTGTGAATGTCTTCTTGATTACCATTTATCCAGTCGAATAAGTATTCTAGTTCAAATCTGAAGTGAATACAATAAGAATTCGAATGTGTACATGAATGAAGAAAGATTTGAAGGTGAGTCACCAAAACCATGGAGGGTGAATTCCGAATGCCAGAAAAATATTTCATTACTTTCTTTGCAAAAACGATATTGAAATTTTCTGTTCCCATCTGACTGAACTAATCTTGCAGGTCAGTTACGACGTCAAAATTTGAATTTATAGAGACTCAGATATTTGGGTGACAGGTTAACACACAGCGAATGGTATTCATGAAGAGGTGTTTCTCCGTATAATTTTGGTCACGATTCAGAAACAATTAGAGAAGGGACAATCAATTTGGCGATTTTTTTCTGGATTCAAAAAATAGTTTCTCAAGCGTTCTATCGAAAAGGCTAATGTAATGAATTAAGTATGTCATATAATGGAGGGTATAAAGTTTAATCTCAAAATTTCATGTCACATTCGTATGAGAATGTGAACTTCGTTTCTGGAGCCTCGGACTCCCACCGTTTGTGGAACTATTGTGAACTTATTGACATGATAAAACTTTCGAAAAAAAAAGCGTTCAGATCAAGAAAGAAGAAAACCAGATAATAAATTTACAGAAAATCACTCCAAGATTGATCGAATTGTTTTCCGCCATGTATTCGATTTTTCTACCCACCTCTTTTGTTGCTTCCATAAGTTCCTATAATATTTGGTAAAAGCTCTTATCATCTGAAACTTGGAACACGAAGTTTTCGTTGGCAGGAAAAGAATTTATCTGCAATGGAAAAGTTCCAATTCTACCTCGAATTCTACTCTTGATGACCAGAATAGATATTCGTATGTCATTTTGCAATTATGTCAATGAGAATGGAAACTAAATACCTACTTGGGATGGGGTCACAGATACCCTATAAATAATTTTGAATGTATTCATAAGCACCGTTAGAAATTCTAGAGTTGTAATAGTTATACAGGCGCACAAGTGATCCCAGAGGTAACCGTAAGGAATCGTGGCCGCTTCAGGAAATGTATGGGTAGGCTTATTCCAGCGAAGATTTATTAGGTCCCTATATTTATAACGGTGTCTTGGATCCTGAACGATATTAGCAAAGGCTTCTTACACAAAGTTAAACCCCTTGAAGATTGTACTCAAGCAATGATTAAATTTCCTCTCAATCTACGATATACTGGGTGTTTCAAGATACTCGAGATGAAACACTTGATAAGTTGAGTTTTGTTGAGGAAGATGTATTTCTTGAAAAAATTTGAGTGAACCTTCTCACAATGGGAACAGAGAATTCTGGATACTAGGTCAATCAACTTCTTGTTCCACAGAGAAGAACTAACAGTGGTCGAAATTCTCCTTTATGTAGAGCAATGGACACTGTGAATGAGTGTGTTCGGTATGTTCTTCTGAGATTTCGTCATACATCACAAATAAATCGAAGACTACATTAGTAAATATAACGTTCCGGGAAAATAATTCTTCGCTTCTCAACCTATTGAAGATCTCTGACTAGGAATTGTAAAAATGCACTTGAAAGATAGTGCCTCTCTAATATAATGTTAAGAAGCTTTCGTGATCGAAAAATGGTACCCATGTTCTACCATATATTTCTGCCGAAAGTCGTAAGGCATGAGGGACAAACGGTAGTCATGAGAAACAGGATTAAAAATATAAATTTTTGAATTCTTGTTCTTCTTCACCATGAATTCTGAAGAAGAATGAAATTATTGATGTCACCAAGAATAAGACCCCGAGATAGTTCTCCAATTATGAAAAAAAGCATTTCAAAGCAGTTTTATGTACCACAAACAACAAAAAATTGGGTTTTTCTTGAAAAAACTGAGTTTTGCGTTTTTTTTATTCGAATAAAAACACCCTGTATGTGCCACAAAATTTTCCATGAATGAATGGAGATAATTCGATTTTAATTGATAGAAGCTGCACCATTTTCAATTAATTCAGAAAACATCAATTGACATTCAGAAAACATCTTTTGTATTTCAGAATTGAATTTCAGAAAATATCAAATGAAATTCGATTGATTGATCCGAAATACATTCGATGTTTTCTGAAATTAAATTAACTAATCTGAAAGTCAATTGATGCCTTCTGAAATTAAAGTGACTTATCTGAAATACACTTGACGGTTTCTGAATAACACTTGGAAATGGTGGAGTAAAAATAAAATTTCATACCGAAATCTACAAGGTATCAACATTGAAATAAAGTCCTATTTGAGTAAACTTTGAGGTTTTTTTCAGATATCAGACTAACTTTCTTTTGATTATAGGTGTATGACACGCGAAAATAATGTGGCATTCAATCAGGAATCTGATTATCACTGAGAAAACTGGGTATTTCTTTCAAAAACAGAAAGTTGTAATCAGTTCTGAAATTTTTTTCAGAGGTTCATGTCTTTTAACAGAAGTTTACTTTAAGTTTTCAAGTGATTTCCTCGTGTTTTTCTTCGAAATATTTCAACGACTGGTCTTCGTGATTCCCCTGTATGCAAAAAAACGTTAATAACGGATGATCAATTTATTTTAGAATTGGTTGGAGCTACCCTGTTGTTGAGATAATATCCAAGCGAAATACAATGCCACCAAATGCAATGAAATCGTCCATAGGTGTTGTTAGTATCGAGTGAGCAGTTTAATTTTGTATTTGCTTTCACGAAGCATTAAATGAAATGCTTGAAAATAAAATAATGATTCATTATCATTATCATAAACCGTTCTATCTTGCAATCTACTTTCCTGAATGAATTTTCATTCCCAAACTGAAATTTTTTGCCATAATGCTCCAAACAGAGTCGAAATGAGGACTATCAATGAGTTATCGTTATTATTTAATGACTGTGGAACCATGAAATTCCAACGCAGTTCGTGTAAGTTTCCATAGTAACAGCACTTCTGAGGGAAAATAACTGAAACTGTTGAAATTAAAATAACGGGAAAATCAATTATATCCTAAATATCATCTCACATAATCATGATCAGAATATTTTTTTCATATATAAAATCTGCCTTATCTTAGTGATTGATGAGAACACTCTGGTAACGTCAGAATTTTTTAGTTCTGTATGATTAATATTAAATGAAAGAAAATTATATGGAGATATCAACACCATGAAATGAAAAACATGAGGACTTAGTTCTGAAATGAAAAAAAAAAGAACCAAACGAGTGTAGATATCACAGTGGTGAGCTTAACGCAGATTTTATCAAGTTGCTTCGACAGAATAGTTTTTCTTTTTCATTTATATTACATAAGTAACGTATAGCATTATTCATCATTTTATCAAATTATAATATATTCATATCTTTGTCATCCTTATTTATGTATCATTCAATTACCAATGTAAATAGCTCATTGCTCCCAAGAAACTATGAATGTATGTAATCATCCAGAGCTTTATGTATTGACGTAGAAGCACAACAATGACTCTTTTACTGATGAAAATATATTTTATGAAGGTTGATCTGCGACATATGGATGAAAAAGCTGGCAGCAATATAGTTGAAGTAGGAGTGGACCTTTCAGAATTCTATATGTCCGTGGAATGGGATATACTCGAAGTACCTGCTGTGAGGTGAGTTAAATTTCCAATAAACAATTCCTCCTAGAGAAGAGCTGAAAATCTAGAGGATAATCAAAGTTTTCATTAGAATGAGAAAAAGTTAAGTGTCAGTATTTCACATCATTTCCATATTACTTCAGTCAAATAGTTTCTGAAGAACTCTTCAAACCGAAATAATGTACCTCCACATTCAGATACACTATATATAGTTAATATATATGACCAATGAAAAATGTGACGTGAATTGATATTTATTTTGGAGTGTCTCAAAAGTTTTACAGAAATCACGTTCATTTTTATTTTGAAAAATGCTTGTTAGTGGCTAAATTATTTGAAATAATCTTCGAACGACTTATCAGGATGACTGTCCACATAATTCAACAGAAAGTTTTTGACAAAAATTATATGAAACTCCACTGAATTCCGAGTATGTCCTTGCACCTATCTTCTTCAAATATTTAATTTTCGATGAGGTTTTCAAACAGAAACAATGAGATCCCTCTTCCATACACTACGTAAACAGTTGAAATTCTGGTGAAATAAAAAGTGTTACCTTCAAGAGTGATATTTATCCATAATTTCCTCCTGTAATCTCATTAATTCATTCATTAATATTTTTAATGATGATTAAATTATCTGGCATAATGTTCGAATTACTTCTCAGGATGACTCTACATCCATATTTCGAGAGATTTCTGGGAAAGTGGGAACAATTTCAATAGCTATAAGTATAGTCTAGAAAAATATCTGAAAATTTTGATGAGATATAAAATAATCAGTTTTCGTGGAAGTATGGATGTAGAGGAAATTCAGAAATGAGTTCAATTTCTCAAGATTAGCTAGAATAAGCTTTATACTTTCAACTCTGCTGAAGCAGGCGATCTCCCGAAACCCATTCATTCCTCGTACTATGCGTTTCAGTCCTCAAGAAAAACGGATATCTTGCCTCCGTGAAAACGACCGTTGACAAAACCCATCCCTTCGTTTTGGTCTTTTTGGACGACAGGTGAATTGTTTCTCTTGCAAACAATACGATGGAGTCGGTTATTGGGTTGCCACGAGAGCTTCTTTTATCTTCTAAACAATCTAAACAAAGGAGTTCAACACCGGATACCTTTTCATGAATAATAAAGAATGGAAATTCAGCAAGGGTCATCCTTGAATTGTGAAGACATCGATTTCTCTTGAATTTTCATGATGAAATTAAAATCGAGCTATTGCAATTCAGGATTCCAATCGAAATTAAATATTTTTTACCGAGGAAATACTCATTTGTGAATTTTCTTCATATTAATTTAATTTTTGGAAAGCACTGAAGACTTAATTCAATAAAATAATTGGTTCGACAACGAGCACACCCTGAAAATATTTTCGTCTGTAAACAGGAGTTCTGAAAATGAGATACCGAAAAACAACCCCTCATATTCTGTGCATTTTTTGATTTGCCTCTATTTCCTTAATGAAGCACCTGTTTCTGCCCGAGAACCTACATTTTTTTCTGAAAGAAACACCATACTATCAAGCATCAAGGATAAGATATCGGTTTAAACTCACTGGTATTAACAAGAACTGTGTTGGCTGTGATTTGTTTCACGTTTTTTTCAAGATATTGAAATATTTGCTGAAGAAATATTTTCTCTGTAATATTTTCCAGCCTGCTCTGATTTTTTGTTACAGTTTTTTAAAAGGTTTATGGGCGCATTACTTTGTTGAGCACTTTTACTTTTTAACAGGAATTTGGACAATGAAATGATGTAATTCTTTAAACCATATTTATTGCATTGCTGACGTTTCGAAACTCTGAATAGTTTCTTTCTCAAGGCCAAAATAACAAAAGATAGATGAATATTTTCTTGGCTAGATATTTCAGTACAAACCTCATAATAAGAAGTTTCGTTGATATTTTTCTAGTTATTATAATATATCGTATTTCATTTTCTATCATTCAAAAACTTAAAAAAAAAAACAAATAATACGGAAATCGTTATCGAAAAGATATCTGTGACACATGTGGCACACAAATACGATAGGAAGGTTAACTAGTCACGAACATATAAAATTGACTTTTCTTCTTCTTTTTAAATATTTATCAGTCTCAACTGTCGATCAATCAGAAAAGAGCAACTTGAATAGCCTACATCGTATGAATAACAAACTACTAAAAACAGACATTTCAATTTCGTGTCAGCATGATACTACTTCATATGATATTGTTGTAAATAATACTTTAGTTTTGTATATCCTCCTTGTAATTTACAGTATTGTGCTTTTTTATCTGTAACATCTCGCTGATCAATCTTCTGTTATAATTAGGTTCTCTGTCGAAAACCTCTACATTGTTAAAATCAAAAACTATAAAAAAATTCGTACATTCAAATAGTTCATCTACAAAATACGTCGAATATCTATCCTAACCCAACCTAACCTAGCTCTATCTGACCGTTCTCTCGAAAAGTCAACAATGTATATATGAGAAACGTAAATATTAAATGAGACACTTCTTCAACTTGTCATATCTCGCAGAAGATATAAAATTAATTATCTCTATTTCAATATCGTAAAGTGTTCATTACAGCACTAAAAGTAGTGCTGTAAACTCATTACAGCATTGTTTTCAGTTATATTTTTCGTTTTGTGATTGTCAAAACTTGACTGAAATAGGGTGAATGTCGTCTAATACTCATGCTTTCAAAAACTAGCTCCTTCGTCCCTCTTTTTCGAATTTCGCATTCGTGTTGGAATAGGAGCCTAATCTGCAACTAGTTTTAGAATATACTTCCTTCTCCTGATATGAAGAACTGTTCTTGGTTCTGGAGATTGCGCTATACGTTGATTGATTTTTATATTTCGGGATTGGAGAAGAAAAACATGTATTAGTAATCGAAAATAGCTTGAATTTATCGATGAACGGTTGCTGAGTTAACCCACGTCGAAAAATGTGAAGAATATATTCGACAAAAATGTTCAGGGTTTGATTCTTCAAGTTAAGTACAGTAGGTATACATCACAAATGACACTTGAAAGTGAAAACGTTCTGGGTGAGCATAACTTCAGAAATGTCAAACTTTACGATAGAGCTGTCAGTTGCCAGATTGCAAACTTGGTGTATCCATTTCCGAAATAAGTGACAAAATCTAATATCATTTCTCCAACCTGATGATAAAAGATCTCTGCGCCTGGGAATTGAAAATGGTATTCATTGCGATGATCACTAACTTCTATGTTTCAAAAACATAAAAATACAAGCAAAGAATCAAATGGTTTGAATCAAGTATAGTTAAATGAACCTCATACAAGAAAACATGTAATGTGGCGTAATAAACTGTCAGGGTATTCACTGTGGCAGAAATTATTTTACTTCAGCTATCTTTCAATATTTTGAATATTTCGAATAGTTTTTTCAATATCTGGAAAGAGGCAACAGAATCAAACTCGACAGGTCTAGGCCAATTGTTATCCTGAGCCAACTCAGGTGAATCAACCTAGGTGCGTTCGACAGACTCCGTCTGGGACCTGGAAGACTCCCTTAATTTCAGATACATTGTTGTTTTCCATTTTCATCAATATTTATGTTTTGTCTTTTTTTTTCCTTTAGTATTGTTAGTTGTACCATCGCATTGTTGGCGGTTGCTGGGATTTGTAGTAGGCTGCCATCAATTCATTTGAATAGCATCGTATCAAAACTTAGTACTCCTGAATACTTCGGAATATCGTTGACATCAAAGATTAAAGAGAGATTATACGAAACCATTTTCTGGTGTTAGCAACTCTGAATGTTTGGAGAGTGCTGAAATCATGCTTACTGAAATTAAATTTCGACTTTGTCGAGCACCGAAAATAACTTCTTGTACGACAGGAAGTATTGACTAGAAAATTATAACAATTGAACTCGGACCTCGCGATCCCAAGTCATACACTGTAACCGCCGTAGCTACTCTACGTGTTCATTAATCATCATTATCTCGCATATTAATATCTGGCGGATTCAGACATTTTCTGAATGAACTGAAGAACTAGATGGTGCTGACGTAAGTGTAGTCGCTTCGTTTCCAATCTTTCCGCTCTATAAGCTTTGTCTGAGATGATGATGATCTATCCTTAATATGTTATTGATAGACACGTTTATAAAGGCCGATCCACAATACAAGTGCTTATGTGATTCGGGTTGCCCTTTGGTGATGTGGACGAAAGCTCGTGTCGAGAGATAAAAGCACGAGCCTATGGCTTTGGTGGTTCCGCTTATTGCCGGTACATCGAAGGAAAGGATCGCTATGCTTGTCGAGAAGATCGAGTCACTATTGAGATAATGTGGATAATGATAAAAAAAAACATAGGCGCAAGTTGAACTATTCACACCAGCCCTACTTATTTGAACATGTGTATTCGTTCCTCGAATACAATGACCTAGAAATTAATACTTTTAACCTTAGTTTGATGTGAAGAAATCAAAAAGCTTGTAAAATACGAGAATACTTCTCATCCTATTCAATGAGGTCATTGTTTTGGTTTGGATGGGTGATATGGGGCCCTACATACCACTCAAGGAACTATATTGGAGCACTTTCTTGAAATACAGTACAATCGCATTAATATGCACACAAAAAATGTTGATTTATTCATATAACAGAAATTGCGGCTAATGATCTCAGTAGTCGAAGCCGGAAAAGAAAAAAAAAAACAGAAATTGTTTATATTTTTGAAGGTCAAGAAATAATTTTTTTTGCATATTTTCTAGATTTAACTTCTTCAAGAGTACAGGGTGGGCAAAATTGGTGATACATGAACTACAACTTTTTAACCCAACGAGATAGAGAAAAATGAATGGCACGTTACGGTGGTCTTTTTTAGAGAAACTGATAATGCCATCAACTGAATTCCTCTAGCTTCTTTTGTTTTCGAGTTATAGGCCAAAATTGAAATTTGGACGATTTCAACTTTGGTCATTATCTCCGTTCCTGTTTGTGCTAGGATGTTGAAATAAAAACATTATACAGGCACTTTTTTCATAGCAATCCAGTAGCGTACTTTGTTTTTTCCCAAGGTTTCCTTGCTGAGCTATAACATAATGTTTTGTTTTTTCTTATGGAAACAATAGTTTCAAATGGCTAAGGAAGAATCACCTTTTTTTTTCCCGTTTCAGAAATATATCATACATCATATATCGCCCTCAGATATCATGAATAATATAGTTTGTATGTGAAATTTGAATCATTGAGTATTAAGTAGGCTTAATCGCAGAATAATATGTCTCTACGCATGGTGTCATTATTATTTTGCCATTGAATACTTCATTGAATTCTCCGTTTTTCGATCTCTGTTCAGAATAATTGTGAATTACTTGAATTTGAAGTCATTATTGCCGGCAATAAGGAAATGTTCGCAAACTACGAGAAATATGATATGTTGAAATTTTTTATTTTAGCGGCAATAATGACTTCGTATTGACAGTTGTTCTGAACAGAGATCAAACCACAGAGAGTTTAATTAAGTATTCAATCACTAAATAATTACTTACTAATAATTACTACTTAATAATCAATACTTTAAATTTCACATACAAACTATATTTTTCATGATATCTGAATGAATTTGAGGGCGATGTATGATGTATGATATATTTCTGAAACGGGAAAAAAGGTGATTCTTCCTTAGCTATTTGAAAGTATTGTTTTCATAAGAAAAAACACAACTTCATGTTATAGCTCAGCAAGGAAGCCTCTTGGGAAAAAAACAAAGTACGCCACTGGATTGCTATGAAAAAAGTGCCTGTATAATGTTCTTATTTCAACATCCTAGCACAAACAGGAACGGAGATAATGACCAAAGTTGAAATCGCCCAAATTTCAATTTTGGCCTATAACTCGAAAACAAAAGAAGATAGAGGAATGCAGTTGATGGCATTATC
Source organism: Hippodamia convergens (assembly GCA_038502775.1). Classification (NCBI taxonomy): domain Eukaryota; kingdom Metazoa; phylum Arthropoda; class Insecta; order Coleoptera; family Coccinellidae; genus Hippodamia; species Hippodamia convergens. The sequence continues at coordinate 39,005,303 of CM076609.1, forward strand.
AGTTTCTCTAAAAAAAAATACCGTAACGTGCCATGCATTTTTCTCTATCTCGTTGGGTTAAAAAGTTGTAGTTCATGTATCACCAATTTTGCCCACCCTGTTCATATAAGTATCAATAATACTGAAGCGTATATAGTTAACCCTCCGTCACTCGCGTGGCGTCTATTAGACTCCACCTAAACTGTTGACGTATGTATATTCCAAATGCGTTGAAGAATTGGCGTGATCTGTCCTATAGCTGAAGTGAACTGCATCGTGATTATGCACTAGTAAGCGCATTAGTATACGATTAGTTTCAGAGATTTTATTATCGTTTGTTTTGCTATCGAGTCTCTCAGACACCGTGCGAGTACTAGCGTCACAATTATTTTTTTTCGAATTTGAGGACAAAAATTACGACACTTGGTCGGTTTTTAACCAGATGCACCGCAAAAATAAATTCGACCCATTTGTAGAAGTAGATGCAGAATATTTGCGTCGTATTGCTTGTGAACTTGAAGACGAACTTTCAGATGCCAATGATACCAGCGATGGTAAACAGAAACCAAAAACCCTATAAGGTTGAATTATTCACATTTTTTCTTTTACATAAATAAAGAATGTTTAAAATTTCACTTGTTTTTTGAGTTCAAATGTAACAGATGATAAGAAAACACATGTGCGTCTATCAGACGCCACGCGAGTAACAACGTTAGGATATTTGGCGCGAGCAGCCGAGGGTTAAAAGAAGACCAGTTCATGAAAAAAGGTTAAAGTTATTCAAAGAATCATCAAAACTGATCAACCTTTATTTGGAGACTTTCTATTAGAGCATTTTTCCTTCTTTAGAGACAGACCGTTCGCTTTGCAGTCCCATCTATGGGTTCATTAGATGAGTTCGTGTTTAAAAAATGAAGTTGAATCAATTGGAACTCCTTTATTTCAAGGACAATACAATAATTTTTCGAATGCTTCATGGCTCGTGAGGACCGGATCAATTTCAAGAAAGTTCTTGATGTTTGAAATTGATTCGAAATTGTAAATATGCTCGGATCATTTCCATGTGTGTCGGCGAAACTTTAGGTAACCTAATTACTAAAATAGACCATTGCTCTTCCAATCCCAAATTATTTCACCAGTAAGGATATTTTCCCTTGAGGAGAAAAACTAACTTCCACCATTTCCTTAGCTATAGTAGTAGGGTAACAGGTATAGTGATCGACACCTTAAGCCCATAGAAACTTTCAATTTGTAGTTTTCTCACAACAAGGTGAATACCCCTACAATATAGCAGTTCAATTATGCTTCTTCGGTAAACACTCAGAACTTTTGGTATATATTGTTTAAAAACTGAAACAGAATGATTTTTTTTCAAAGTGTCAGATTTGATAGTGATTGACATACTTTGACAATCATTGACTTACAGAATGATAGTCATTGACATTCTTTATATCATTCACTTTCACTCTTGTACATGGGGTAGAACGATCGATTAATGAAAATGTTGATAATGTTATTCACTATATTCAATAATAAGGATAGAAACATAGATACACATTCACAGGGGCTGTGTATTTTCATGTTCTTTTTTCCATGTAGAACAAGTAACAATTTTTTTATTTTGTTAAGTATCCAGAAGGTAATGCCAAAGTCACGAATGTGCTTTTCGTATATGTGCACTATATCGCGTTATGGTCATGGTATCAATGCTGAAATCGCGAGAGAGTTTGCTTATACCCCTTTCCTATTTCTAGCCTAGTAGAAAGAAAAAAAATCTACGTTTATAGCACTGTCTTCAATTCTTGAAGCACGCGTTTTCCGGAACATCAAAAAAGCACATTCGTGACTTTGGCATTGTACCGACGATATAACATACCTTTTGGTAATATTGTTGCAGCAGATAGAGCAACATCATAAAAATACAGTAATGTTCTCTATGAAAGCATATTACTCACAATACAAGTTGCTTGGTTTGATAAATCACTGATGAAATAATGTTGTCTTCACAAATCGATTTATTTTCAGGTTCCTTTCTTGATCTTCAGTCAATTTTTTCAGTTTTTTCTTCCCTTCGGCGTAAGTTTTGGCTTTGAGCCTTGTTCTTTTCTTCCCCTCTGCAGCTGGCTATTTTTCCTTCTTTTCTATTTTATTCTGTCATTTCTTTCCAGGTGGAAGATATTTTCACGAATAGCAGTTTCCTCGAACTTGTTGTTCTCTCTGGAGTCTCCGGCCATTGTAATATATTGTGGAGTAAATTGGGATCATTCTGATGATCTAGGATATTTCTATTATCATTGTTGTTAGCCGAAGAAACAGGTAAAAAAGATCAAACGACACAATGTGTTCAACTTCTGTGATAATATATCAAGTTATGAGAATTTATAATATTCTCACTTTTTCGGGCGACGAAAAGAACAAAATCAATCACTTCTTCTTCGTGAGGTATCTTCTCCAGGGCACTGTATACAGGATAAGAATTTTCAGTGTTGTTCTTGTTCATCTTTCTGTCCGAATTTTTCATGTATTCAAAATGTTACTTAGTTTTGTTCCAAAATGGGTGATGAAATGCATGTTCAATTATACTAAGAGGTATCAAGAATAATTAAAAAAAGTTTTTGAATTCGTCAGTTGAATTGAATAATTGGGTCTTATTTAAAGACTTGTAAGGGTTTGTCATTTTTCATACTCGATATTCCTGCACCCAGTGGACAATTGCATATATGTTATCATGTATTGGTCAAACAGATGAAAGATAATCAAATATAGGGGGTCTACAGTTTCTGGAGTGTAATGATAATAAATTCTCTCGTACTCATAGAAAAATATAAAATTTCTTACATCCAATGGTTATTCTGTTTCAGAAATGAAAAATTCTACACGTGCTGTGATGAACCATATCTAGATATAACTTTCAATATAACAATGAGGAGGAAGACTCTATTTTATACCGTGAATATAATAATTCCATGCATGGGGATCTCCTTCCTGACAGTGTTAACGTTCTACCTTCCTTCCGATAGCGGAGAAAAGGTAAGCATACTTTTGTAATCAATCATTCATAGACCATAGCCTCTGCTTCGAATTCACCACGAATGCTGCCGAAGCTCGTGAAACTGATAGCTCAATTTCTGTTCCTTGATGTGTTCAGGAACTTCCGTGTCGTTTATATCATAGAGGGTGGCTTTTTTATTACCTTGCTCATACTGAATAGTACACAAGAGATCATTCCTTCCTGAAGGTTAGGGAGGATATACCATGCTTTCATTGGAAAACACACCAATAAAAGCGTTCTGTATATTAATTTTCATCTTCTGAAACAACCTAGCAATTGAAGTTGTGCCTATACAAGTTTTATTCATCAAGGATAACACATTAATGGATATCTTCATATATTGCTTAAACTGAGTCAACTGAATGACATTACCGTATAGGAGGTATGCATAGTATCTCATTTAAAGCTTAGAATCTAAGTTCCTTGAGTTTCGTGATATATTATATGTAATGGAAAAAATTCTTCACTCTACACGGAGTTAAAAAACATCAGTGGTTCACAGTTTTAAGTAGATTTTTTTTCTGGGTTATCTCTGAAAGAAATTATTAATTTTTTGTGCCAGGACGACCCTCAACATAAATCAACAGTTTCTTCTCGGAAACGCAGAGGTACAGTTTTTCCTTGTCCATTGGATGAACTGTTCCATGAAATGAACGAAAATATTCTCGATTCAAAAATTTATAATTCGAAAATATTTAATTCTGACGTAGAATTCAACGCGCATAATTTAATAAATTCCTTTTGTCTTTTTGAGAACAATATCATATTTATACTCTAGTCAGAATTAAATGAAAATGATTTTTAATATAATGTAGTAACGCGTTTCATTAATGTCAAAAAGCGGGAAACTTCTCTGAAAATATTCTGAATATTAAATAGGTACATTCCAATGTAACAAAGAAAGCTTCTGCCGCAACGTTTCCGAAGTGGAAACAAAGATGTCTCGAAATGACGTTGTAGAAATGATTTTTTAGTGAATCATGTTTTCATTGAAAAACTGACTAGCAACAAGGGGTTTTTATACTTCAGTTACTCTTCAATTCAAAATATTTTCAGATTGAAACTCTGGCTATTGTACCTATATGTGAGAAATATGTCAAGTTTTCATATTAAAAATACATGTGAACTCGTGTAAAATGTTCAACGAAAATGATTGTACGAACCATATCGGTATTTATTCGCTAGTAATAATTAAATGAGACTTCACTTCTTCTGAAATTTAGATACCGATAATTCTAATGAAACTGAAAAACTACGAAGATTGAGCCTAAAACATTTCTAAAAAAAATTCTTTCCATCATAATAAATGAATGCATAATTAAAATAATAAATGCTAGTCACTAGCTACAATCTATCACTGACGCGATGATCATTCAAGTATGTTGTTTTCTAAATTTCCGTTGCTGTTTGTGTTAAAATCATCCTCTCTACAAAATGTGATAGAAGATGAAGTTTTCAACTTTCATTGAAAGTAAAATTTTCTTACCCACTTTCATGTTTTCAATCACAGACTTCCAGAAAAGTTGAACGAAAACTTTCTTCGAAAGTTTTAATTTCTCCTACTTATTGAAACAGAAAATATTGAAATGTGTCAGAACGAGAACTTAAATAATTCAAGAATATTCCTTTCATAAATCACCCTTCATCTCAAAGACTTTTGTTCGTAGCAGTCACTATTATACAACTTTTAAGACAGCTGTACAGAAACATCCTGAATAAGATTGTGTATGATGGGTTGTCTGAGAGCCAGGCGCTACATTTTCATCAACTTCGAATATTGTGTGAATCTTATCGCTCGTCCATGTGTGCTATTGTTTTCTTTTTTTCTTCTTCTTCTCAGTGACGAATCTTAATTCCGTGGTGTCGAGGAAAAGGGGATAAGTCCATTATTGAGAATGTTCAGGAAAATTTTCTGGAGATTACAAATCACAAATCGTCCAGAATCAAGACAATCACGTTTTGCTCGAAGATGGACTTATCTCCTTTGTCCCCGGCACCATGGAATTACTTGAAGTTTGATTAAAAATCACAAATGGCCCTGAATTAAGACATATCTTGTTCAGCTCAAAAATAGAGTTATTTTCTTCTTCACCGATGCCAGGAAATTGTTGAATTTATCCTATATCACTTCTAAAGTGCTTGGGAAAATGAGTATAACAAAATTGGTGGTTTCTGGAGATTCAAATTTCTTTATTATTATGTGGGAATGTTGAAATTAACTATTTTGAATTTAGTTATATTCTACTTTGTTATATTGCAATTGACTTATTCTCTTTTCACTAGAAGATGAAATTCATATCAGAAGTAAGGACATCTCTCATTCTGGCCATTCAATGACTCATACTCCTTTTCCGAGTACTCTCGAATTATTCGGGAATCCCCGTCTGAGAATACAGCCAAACTACAAGGATAGATTGAACAAGTACTTCAGAAACAAAATTACAAATGATCAAAATGATAACGGTAATTCTTCAGTTCAATATTTCTGTCCTCAGGAAATATTCTTAGTTTTCCTATAAAATTAATTATACCAAAATTATACTTGTAGCCTTTTCAAATCTACATACATCTCTATCTGGAGAGGGTATTAAATTTGATTACAAATAAGAATTTTGTGTTGAAAAATTAATTTTTTGGTTTCGGGGATATGGACATCAGGATTCAGAAGTGCTGATGTCAGTTTTCGTTCTCCAATGGTTTACATCGATGAAAAAATATAAATTATGGACTCGTTTTCTCTTCAGTGAAAAATAACTCAATTTTATGGAAAAACCTTGAATATGTCATTTCAAGGAATGTTGAATTGATAAATATGCTTCAAAATGTCGACCATGTGTCATGAAGTTTTTTGTTGCAAATCATTTGTGTTATCTCCCATTGCAGGCTGACGAATTCAGAAGTTTACATCCGTTATTGGTATTTGCAGATATGAAAGAAATAATTATCCCTGGGAGACCTTTTCATCAAATTGAATTTATGAAATTTTCAACTAAGGTATCTGATTTCAAGTACAGATCGCATCATGAAAATCCAATTTTTAAACTTCGAGGTGATTCAAGTGAATGCTTATGAGCTATAAAATTGAGAGCGGATTTTAAATATGAAGCAAAAATAAATTGGACGTTCTAAACGAGAATTTCTGACTTAATTCGAGAAATGATTCTTTCTTCTTCTTGATGAATGTATCCTATCGTGATATATTTGGTGAACCAAAATTTAAGATTTATTTGTCATGTGGAGATTTCAATAGAGTGCGTATGAAAAAAAGGACTGAAGGATTATTTTTCAAATAAATAGGGTCAAGTTGGGTTTGAATTTTTATAATTGTTTTTGTCACTTTCTTTACTTGTGATGGACGGAAATAGCTGATACAAAAGAATATACTGAAAAAACTACATTTTCATCTGATTTGAAAGCAACCGATACAAATCAATTACATAGTTTCAAAAATCGACGAAGAAGCAAAATCAGTAAATTCTTCCTAAATTTTAATTTGTTTTACACCAAAAAGTAATCGTTGATACAAAAAAATATACTGAAAAAACAACATTTTCATCTGATTTCAAAGCAACCGATATAAATCAATTACATAGTTTCGAAAATCGACGAAGAAGCAAAATCAGTAAATTCTTCCCAAATTTTAATTTGTCTTACACCAAAGAGTAATCGTTGAGGTGATCGCATATATAAAAGTCACAGAAAACCAATATGAACTAATGCTTGAGAGGAAAAACGAAATTTTCTTTTCTTTCTGAAAAGATGTCTTAGAACACCCGGTAGTATTCTCTTCTACTAAACTCATTAAGTATAATTTCCTAAGCTTCGCACCAGAAATGGTCGTGGAACTGCAAAACTTCGAACTATAAAGTAAATGTTTTCTGCTATATCTTTACATACTCATATATTTTTCTAGAATTTAAAAAAGTTGAAAATTCCAGTACCGAACTCATTGATCTACATTAGAACGAACCTATGTCCTGGGGATTTCGTGTATTATGCGACATTGAGTTCTGAGCTGAAGTTGTGGAGCACATCTTCTATGGTTGGTTGGGTTGGTCCCAAACGAATATGTCGAATATGCTGGGATACCGGATAACTGTTCTGTGCAGAATTATGCGGTCCATATACAAATTGAGGCCAGCGACCATTGATATTGACATTTCCTATGCGGACAGGGAGCATTGCAGTTTCATATTTGTAATACTCGTATTCCAACCAATTCACGATATTGGGAGCGCCTACATTCTGATGCAAATGCAAATATTCATTAAATTATTGACATTCGGAATAGTTAAATGAAAGTACCTATTATAAAAGGTGAATTTAACATACAACATAGAATATGAACAGAGTACCATATTACCGTACAATTCATAAAACGAAATTGTCTGTCATTGTGGCAAAATCAATTTTATATTGTAAAAAAGCTCAATGAAAATTTCATTTTTTTATCAATATCCTTCTACTTTCACAAATTCAAGTATTTCTGTGCATCTGGGTATCATTCTATGTCTTCCACATCGTAAATTATTTGAGAAAACCAATCTCAGGTTTTTCAAAATAGCTAAATACGTCAACTGCTTGTACATATTCAGTAGAAAAATGGTAATTTTCAATGAATAATAATCTATTAATGACCTGAATATCAGACAAAAAGTATTATATCACCATAATATAAGACCAAATAGTCATCAATCAAATGCGTAATTCAATTGGCTCAATGATTCTTGTATGCACCGTTGTGTATGAAACGCGATTGTGACCTAAACTGGTCCAAATAGAACTATGGCAAATGTTTTAGTTGAAACAGTTTAGCACTTAATGACTATGTTTCCATGCCAAATTTCTATTTTAATTACAAAAACTGCATCAAAAAATATATGAAATAGGAATACACCATTAAAAAAAATCTTCATTATCCCTACTAGTATTTGTGGCAAGGACCATGGGACAAGAGATTTCACATGTGGTTTAGAAATATTGAGCAGTCCTGTTTCTTGAAGTACTGGTGACATGGTACCCATGGTCAACACGATGAACCACCACCAACACCATAACCATATTACGTCAAATTTATATAAATGAAACTCATCGTCAACCCGATTTATCCTCATTCCAGACCTGATAAAAAATTTGTTTCCATCAGTATTGTCAACATTGACAAAGTCTTACGCTGTTATGAAAATTGTTTTTTGTTGTTCGAAGGTTACACTACGAAAGTTTCCTAGTCGAACCGTTCCAATTTTCAATCGAAAAACATAATCGGTTTTCGAATACTCTAACCTCAATGTCAAATAAGCCTTTCGAGGTCTTTTGAATTTTCTATTTGAAGTCCAAATGCAATCGGGAAGAACCAGATTTGTTCATGATTTGAAGATTTGACGATGACATACGAAAACACGAGGACCAATGCATTTAATTTCGATATTTTATACTTTCTCAAATAATTTTATTTTTCAGGTGACATTATCCATTTCAATTCTCATTAGTCTCCATGTGTTCTTCTTATTGGTTGTGGAAATCATACCGCCAACATCTCTTGTTGTTCCGTTACTCGGCAAATACCTGATATTTGCTATGATACTTGTCTCTATAAGGTAAGTCGATTCACAAATTATTGAAATGATTCATTTTGAACTTCAGTAAGTGTCTAAATTCGGCGAACGAGGTCATGACCCATACTTGAAAATCAATTTTATACTTGTATTGTTTCTTTTCTATATAATGAAGTTTGCTAGGCCCTCGCTGCGCTATATTACAAAAATGATCCTATGTGATACTAAAGTCTGTTCAAACATAAGAGATAACGTCGTTAACAAACCGGCGCATGAGAAGGAGGGGCTACGGGTTGCATTTAGACATTCCGTACCCGTATTTGACAACCAACTCGAATAGGCGCTATGCAATTGGTCAGACGAGCACTATTCAGTAATTACTTATATTTCTAGTAGAAAATGTATGATACATTCAAAAAGGGAGAGTTCAGCTTTATTTGTCATATCACTTATATGGGCTATTTGAAAATGGGATTTTTTGCAAATTGATGAATGGTTGCTTTATTCAACCATTTTAAATTGTGAATGTTCTGAGCCTAGCATGACGTTTTTCAGTAGATCTAGTTGCCAGACAGATTTTTTCGGCTTACCCATACTCTAATATAGGTCATTTATATTCTGCAGCATCCAAATCAAATATTTCTGAGATCGAAACATGATACCAATTTTTGGAAAAAAGCTATTTAATTTTGAAGCGATGAACTGAAAATTTCTATTCTGATGACTGAACTTGAAGCCATTTCGTACTTTCTCGGAACATGAAAATTCCATTGATTTATATATATATTTCGGATACAGTCTTGATTAGTTTGGTGGGTTGGGTTCCAGATCAGACTAAGAACATCTCTACCTAACCTCAATATGGAATGAAGATGAGGATAATCGAACTTTAGTAATTTTATCAACTAGTTTATTAACGTGTGAACGGAGCGAGCGTTTTAAAAGTCAAGATCATTAATCGTTAGATTAATAAACGAGCGGATTGCAAAATTTCTCTGTCGGTCAAAAATAATCAAATAGATTCTACCATGAGAAGTTTTTCATTTTTCAAAACATGATTCATGAATTTTGTATAACCAAATTGAATAGAACAATTGACGTATCCCACCTAAATATTATAACTCGGTTCAGAAATGAAATTATTTGTGAGATTTCCGATTTTTTCATGTTCTGTTGCATAAGACAAATACTCATTAAACTGCGAAATCAAGAATTAATAATAGGGGTCATTAATAGAAGATTTTGTGGGTGTGTTAAACTTAACTATTGAAGTTTATTGACAGCGTGGGAAATGTTTCAGTTGTATTCATATTGAATTGCATCAGATCTGCACTCTGAGGAGAGTCTTTTGAATTTCACATACATTTGACAAAAATCATAAATGATACTGAAGAAAACAATTTTTTTCACAGATCCTTCACATTCTCCAATAAAATTGCAATTTTTAAAATTTCTTGAAAAAGTTTTTCTGATTTTGCTTTCGACGTCATTTTTATTTTAGCAGAACATAACTTCGAATTTCAATGCGAACATTTGTATTATATTCTTTGTTGTACCGTTGTGTAGGTTCAAATGTGTGTTATCTAATGATTTGTTCAATTAATTCAGGCGAAAACTAGGACTTGAGGGATAAACACATACAAGATTTAGCGCGGTGCAACAGATACGTTTGTTTCACTAGCGCTAGAACAGAGAAGGTTTGGAGTCAACCAATGGCGTAGAGCTATACACGCACGGTGCCAACTACGGGTACGGAATGTCTAAAGGCCTACGGGTTGTCCGTCCAGAGTCGAATCTAGGATAATTCAAACATAATAACAGTTTCAACTCGATACAATTATCCGAATGAAATAGACACAACCTCTACGTAAAACATATATTAACCCATAACAAGTTCGGCATGGATGAAATCCAAATGAATTATTGAATATAAATAAGAGATACAATACTGTTTTTTTCATCTAAATTTTTCATGTGTGATATTCGACGTAAATATAAAGGCCCTCATTATAGTAATATAGCAATAGATTGCTTTGCTCACTTTTCTATAACTGAAATAAACATTGGTGAATCCAAAAAATTATTTGGGAAGAAATGCGTTCCTCCTACATGAAGAGTAATTTGTGAAGCTATTTGAAATCAGTTGAATTTTCCATTGGAAGAGATATCTTGATTCAATCTGCTAGGGAAATATACATCTGAAACTTCGATGCGGTTTCTGCTTTCCACACCGATCCCTCATAATCTTGCAAACATCATGAAAGAGACTAACCTAGTGCAGTTTCGCCTGAAAGTTCTTGAGATTGCGTCGTCTTGGGCGAAACAAAAACAAATGCGTAGTATCGTTCTACACGTCTCATTTATCATGTGGAGTTGCGAGAAGACGTTCAATCCACCTTTTATTTCGTGAAATATAAGCTTAGCTTCTCGCTCCTTATGGACAATAGGTAGTGGAGATATAGCTAATATTCATTAAATTTTTATCTGGATATCATTATATTTTCCTGTACAGAAAAATATATAAAGTGCATTCTGTAAGAATCATATTACTTTTTCAGCATATGTGTAACAGTAGTAGTCCTAAATGTACATTTTCGCTCTCCACAAACGCACAAAATGTCACCCTGGGTAAAAAGGGTGTTTATTCATATATTACCAAGACTGCTCGTAATGAAGAGGCCCCAATATGTCTTTGAAACAAACAGGTGAGCAATTAAGGAATTATCTTACCATGAAAATTTTCCAAGTTTCCTGTCAATATACAGAAAAACATTTATTTTTTTCCATTAGGACCTATTGGATATATTTCGTTCCAAAAAATTAACTGATTTCCAGTTTTATTTTGCCAAAATAAATTTGAAATTGTCCTTTTAAATCAATGGGTTATTCATCCTATGAGAAACTGCAACAAATTGAATTCGCTCCGGCGAAAATACGATTCCAAAAACCAGACTCTAATTGAATTTTTTGCAGTAGGTATGTAACGAATCGATTCCTGGTGAAAAGCAGGGAACTATCATCATGCCTCTATCCCTACCACACGACAGTGCAAAGAGACGAGCCAACTCCCAAAAGACGATTTCCAAGTCGGACACCCTCCAAGGAGGAGATTTCCAGGAGGTGAGTGTCTTTTATATTTGTAGCCACAATATTTATTGGGAGTATTCGAATATGGGCGGAATATTATGTATACTGACATACAAAGTGGACTACCTACAATTCAAGAGCACTCGTGTGAGGGAAATGTTTGGTCTAAGATTATAATGTTAATGTATCCGATGTCTGTCGGTCAATCGCTTCCACTGCGCAGTGGATTTTCTCGGGTGGTGTTCAAGACTGGCACCACCCATTCGTCATGTACCGAAGGTTTCATCTTAACTGTTCATGTAATTCAATTAATGTGTTTATTCATTCAACCAATCGGCAACTCTCTTGAATATTGTAGAAAAATAATGACCAAATTTTCATCTTAAATGCACACAACCACATATAAGCTCATAGAGCACTCATCCCAGAAGTTGTTATTTATTTTGGGCAAAAGCAGAGTAAATCTGAAATAACGAGTAGATGCAATTACACTCTCTTCATTCAGAAATTCGATTCGCTTTCAATGACCTTGAAGTCGACTGACTGGGGTGCAGACATGGGCGTAGTCAATTTTTTAGTTTGATGTTGTATTGACTGATATAAATATAATAGTCTATCGTGTTTTGCCAAATTGGAAATATAGCTTAAGTTTAATTTCGTTTCACTTTTTTAGAATGTTTGAATTCCTCGAGAATTCCATTTTCAACTTTCACACTCTGAGAAAAATATATTTGAAAATTGAAATTGAATTAAAATAATTGTACAAGACATTTCAAATCTAATCTTCTCATGTGTTCAATTGTTAGTAGGAGTTAAATAAATCTTATCCTACTAATATTTCAAATGCGAAAGCTTGTGAGAATATGAAGATGTTTGTTATTCTTTCCTCTAGAACTATATGGTTTATCTATTCCAATAACATACTTTATAAAGATATTGTGGTATCTCAGCATGAAACAATGATAAAATATACAGCGAGTCGAAAAAATAACTGATTCTCAGAGCTATAAGGGCCATTCGTCAAAGTAAATAAGTCGCGTAGTCGCGAATCACCCATGTTATTTTTACGGTGATATGACCCTCAGCGTCGTTCGAGTCTTTACTCTGTTCAAACCTAAGCGAGAGCAAACAACCAGGTACGCGCAGCGGTAGAAGGGCGTTCGGATAGTTACTTTCCGTCCAGAGTCGAATCGAGGAGATTTCACACAATCTTTCATTTTTAACTGAATATTATTATACGAATTAAATTCATACAACACATCTAAGTGAAATATATATTTAAACATAACAAGTTTATGGAGAGTCTCCAATTATTCAGGAGTTTATATCAATAAATCTCTAAAACTCTGGTGTTTCCTGAGATTACCTTACCGCAATCTCGAGCATAGTTCCGAGTACGATCCTGGCAATCTTCTAGGGCGGTCCAAGGGAGCTCTGTTATGACCGTTTGATCAATACGAGCTTTATTACGAGCAAAACAGACGATTCTGTTTGTTATTGTTGCTCCTTCTTAAATTTGAGCAGAGTATAGGCAACTACGTGAAACTGTATGTCAACCAAGCAATACTATTATAAGCTGTTGTTGAACTTATGTGTACGACTAATCATTGTGGAAGAATATGTAGTCCTCCCACCTTGCGAATAATATATTGCGTTACGTACCCCTGAAAAAACCGCGTCACGGGAGGGCTCATACGTTGAGAGAATCGACAGATTATTTGATTTTTGGATTGTAGTTTCAATTATTAAGATAAAAGGTAGACGTATATAAACGAAAATTTAGGGAAAACAATTGGATCTGGTAGGCGGTGTGGCAATTAGAATCTATGTTCCTCCAATATTTTTCGTGTTTGGGGATGATATTGGAATAAAAATAACAATCATTTCAAAAGCCGATTTGGGAAGACGAGGTTGCCCAAGCCAGCTAGTATGGAATAAATATAATACACAATATAATACACACTTTCAGAATTCTCAAACCCTTCATAAATATCTTCATCAGGGTGAATCCCGTTTAAAAATTTTCTTATTTCATTCAGGAAATATACCAAATGAAAGGAGGAGGAAACATTGTGACGTACTAATTTTTCTAATGAAGGTGCTGAAGGAAACTACTAAGAGTGCACTGTCGAATTGTAGCTTTTGCTTTTTCATCCACCAGTAGAGCAGGCCTTTAAAATTTCTTCTGCTCATTCTCCAGTAGTATTACTGCGACGCTAATAATTTCATAATACCAATAAACTTCAACGTTGTGAACCTAATGAAAATCTGCTCAAATGAGATAAAACTCTCCGCCTGGAATGACGTTTGAAACTTTTCTATTTTTTCGTTGACATCACAGAATTCATTGAATTATCAGTGTCTCTAGACGAATAATCAGAGTTGTAGCTAAGCTTCTTTCTTGGATATCACTCCCCCCATATTTCACACACGACACTGGTCAACTCAAGGTGGAATCTATCCTGAAATTCAATTATGCAGATCAGGCATAAAAGTGGGAGGAGTGAGCATACTAGTTATTTTAGTTTTACTGTGGCAATAGGTTAAATCAGATTCTTAAGAGTAAATATATCGTCGGCCTAAATCGTTAACCTGCTAAGTACATTGTTTTACAATTTATTTGGCAGGTTTACGAATTAGGCCGACGATATGTAGATATGGAAAACATATCTGCCTGACATTCATTTGCTAGCCAAAGTGCTCTTGATAAAGGACTGGAGGTGCTATAATTGTTTGGACCAAATCTTACGTGAAAAATTTTACTGTTGAACTGCTGATGAAATAATTGAAACTGAATTCGCCAATTTGAAATTAAGCATAATGCCGAAATTATCTCTTCTTAAAAACGACTATCTTTTGATCATACTTTCGTATGATATTGTTAATCCGGTTTCGTATGAAACTCTTTTAAGAAAAGTTGTCTGTACACGTTCGATGCTGTTTCTATGAACTTGTTCGAACAATGTTGTATGGCGACCATACCTCTGCCGAATACTCTAGTGAACTCCTCACGGTTGAGCGATAAAAAGTTTACATTGAATCCAAATTTTTGAAGTGTTGCATTAATCTTTCGATGAGCCGAACGGTCGGTATAAAACTCATTTTAGGATCGAAAGAGACGCCTAGGACTTCGATTACACTTGCACTCATAAGAGTTCGTCCATTGAAATGATAATCGAACGTGCACGAAGAACTTAGCCTTCTAAACCTAATCACCTGGCACTCGTCAACATTGAACTCCATGTGATCCCTGCAAAATTACTGTTTCCATAATAAATCCGTCGAACAAGACGCCACAACAGGACACTCTCAAAATATCACTAATGCGAGCAAGCTATCCAATCAAGAAGCTCAGGTTCAACACCTAGTGCTTTCATTGATTTCAATTTAGCAATAAGTAACCAATGCGCTACAGAATCATATGCTTTCTTGATGTCTGTTTTCCTTCTTTCATAGTTTCGAGTATAGAATCTGAATAACAAGAAAGTTCGTTAAAATTGATGTTTTCCGAATGAAACCATGCTGTTTCTCAAAGAATATATTTCCGAAAAGGGGAGAGATCTTTGTTACAATTTAAGTATCAAACAATAATTTAGTGATGTGTTTAAACTTCCAAATAGGTCTGTAATTTTTTACTTCGTTGCTGCTTCCCGATTTGAAAATCGGGATTATGAAATTAAGCTCCCACTGTAATGGGAATATGCCCGATTTCAGTGATTGATCAAACAAATTACTCAAGGCGCATGCTGAGATACTAACTACTACATTCTTTCCAAAATATGGCTGGTGAACCATTAGGGGTTTCATCGTTTTCTTCATTCAATGCTTGCAAACCCATCATTATTTCTTTTACCAATTCGTTCACTTTGGTAGGTAACCTCTTACGGTTTAATTGTATCAAGACAGAGTTTTCTTCCTAAAAACGTCTTGAGCTTAAGAACAACTTACAGGATGAGTGCCCCAGACTTCATATTCATCTTTTTTTTACTTTTGATGTTTCAATGTTTGAAAACATTGTGTTGTATCCATCGGTAAGAGCATGTCCCGCTGCTGTAGATTTATCTGTCTGATTGTGTCGAGAGCAACGTTTGTGATAGTTAAATATGGTATGGATACTTGTTCTAGCATCAATTTAACGAACCTCTTCAAACCAATATTTGGACTCATATGTACACATATCAGGTCTGAATTGTGGTTGCAGACTGGCTTAGTTTGGTATTTTGCTTGAACGCAAAATCATTTGATAGTTGTCATAACTCTCAAAGTCTGTCTAGACTCTTACCTAATCAGGTACAAACCTAATGTAGACTTGGCCGCAGTCATATCGTATCTTGGGCTGATTTTGTCTTTGAGTAGTTTCCATTATTTCTGTGATTTTTCAATATTCTACCAATTATAGCTATAACTAGGGGATGTATGTTAAAAATGCTTTTCCGTTGGAAGTAGGTTATGATCATTTTCGAGATTTTTGGCCTTATTGCAATCTGAATTCCTTTTGAATTATATCCATTAATAATAATTTCATGCTGTACATGTTTGCGTTTATCCACTACAACGAGTGTTTTGATTACTCCTCGTTTTTGTTATCGGTGATGATTGGATTCTTCATTTAGATATCTGTTGGTGTGGCAAAAAATTATAAGATTACAAAATTTATCCTGTATGATAAATTTCTGTTTTTTCGCAAGAATGTTTTGTGAAGGATAAAATTTATCTGGATATCACATTGAATGTCATCTGATAATTTCACCATATTGTATAATTCCCCAGAGGTCCAGTAGGATTTCCTGGAAAATAATACTGAAATGAAAACATTGTGTGAGTTTCATCTCAGTATTTTCTTCGAGCACGTTGGACAATAGCAGGAGATCTCATCGCAACATAACTCCTTCCTGGATATGATTTGAGCTTTCTGGTTGGCTAACACATACGAGAGTCTTCGATTATACTCAAGTAGAATAAGTCTCCACTTGAAATCCTCTTCAAAATTCAGCTTCTCTCTCGTGACGTTCCAGGAAAGACAGGGTAGGATTCAGAAAAGATCAATTACAAAATCGCATTCTCTCTTCGCAGATAATATACAGAAGAGAACCCTAATTGAAGTTTTTTTCTAAGTGATTGGTACTCTTAGATGGAGTAGATTAAGACTATTTTACAGACTGCTTTGGTTAGTGCCTTCCCAAACTGTTTGAACAGCATGATTGATAATACTTTGAATATATTTGTTGCATATAACGAAAATCTTATTTTGTATCGAAATCGCAATAACAAGTTTGGCATTTCATTTTACACACATGTGTGTCATATTTTGTTTCATTATAGACACACCGACAGAAAACTACCTCAAATAAAAACCGTTGGGATGTTACCCTTAGTCCTCCAATGTCCCGTTCAATATTTCAAGGTTGGCTGAGAGACTTTTGTCATTCGGGGTTGGGGAATGGCAATCAAAGCGCGTTTCAACAATTAAAAAGAACTCTTCTGTTCATTTCGTGAAGCTCTCATGTTGAGTGGCAGGAAAGGCATTCCAGATTGATGAGGGAAAAGAAATATCAGCCGAAAAAAAATTTGACCATCAGAAAAACCAGTACAAGTTATGATATACAGATTAACCAAAAAATTTATCTGGTCTTGGAATAACGAAATTGTGTTCCTATAGTATATTGATTTGATCATTTCACAAAAAAAACACACAAGAATATTTTCTAAAAGTTCTTCTCCAAATATCATAGTAAATGTACTGTAGAAACGAATGTGCTATTGGAGAATTCCTCAAATTTTTTTATTAAATTCAGGATATACAATAATAAATCAAACTTTGTTCCAGACAGGACATGACTGGGTTATAATATATACCCTCATTCATTCATTTATTCTTGATGAGGGCATAATATTTTGATAGAAAAAAAGTCTCATAAATATTAGTTTATTCGTTCTTCAAACCACACTTGCATCTTTGTATATGAGTGGAACTTTTTGATCTAATAAATGAAATCGAAGAAAATTCGGTTTGCAATCAAATCACCACACCTGATGGATATCATACGATATTTCAACCTCTAGGGACATGTTTCCAGTGCTCAAACGCTCGTTTCTCCTTGATGATGATTTCGTGTTTACCTGAGTTTTTCTCTCAATGGAGTGAAGTCTCACTTGAATAACTCGAATGTTTGGTGAACCGAACCGTTCTTTTAGTTATCTCTTGAAATATCTTCTGAGACGTCTCTGCATTTTCCTGAAAATTCAATATGGGTTGATTCTGAGACTGGGAGAGAAAACCCATATCAAGTTTTCAGGAAAAAAATTCTTTTGGTCCCTAGAAGTTCGACTTAACGAGAGTCCACTGTATATTAATTACAGAATGGTTGAACAACAATGATAAAAAATATCGGAAGTATACAATAAGACCAGTAGGTCAGCCGAGAAAGAGTTCCAAAACATACATTTCCATTCTCTTTGGTAATGAAACTAATGCATATTCAAGATTATTCTTTCTATTATTTCTGCAACTAATCACTAAGCATCTTAAATGTTGGCCAGTTTTTAACACAAAATTCATAACAAAAAAAAACAAAGATTTTAGAGTGGGGTGTATGCAACTCTTGTAGATTTCGAGTTATTTCAGTGGAAAATACTCGAGAAAATACAATCATCATTCGCCAAAAATATTTATTCAAGTATTTCTTTCAAAATTAACCATATTCGTTTGCTATCGATTGCAGCTTTTTTAGGTGTTTTTGGGTTGGCGACATTGTGTGATTACTCATAATGACATTCATCGTAGTTGTCAATTGTCATTATTTATTTACTCCTTTCAAAATTCGAATTTTGAAATGTTTCCAATCATCTATAGTGAACTGACATGTTTCAAAAAATTTCATCAATCTAGTTAGGTTTCTCCCTGAATTACTACAATCATTTAAAACAGATATCAATAATTTTCATTGATAAAACAAATACATATACAATTTTTAATGAGAGGGATACTAAAAGGCTGTTAGTATATCTTGTGTATATTCAACATGTCCAAGAGTACAATATTAGGTTCATGATTTTTCTATTTTAGCAACCACAATGGTGGGGGTGGCTGGAACACTGTTAAAGTCGTAGCTCTACCGAAGATTCCAAATTAAAATTTCATAGGTTTGTTTGAGTTTCATAGGTTCCCTAAAAATAAAATACTTGCTAAGAAATAGTAACATTCTCTAGAAATTGAGCAAGATACTCATTCATTAATTTCCAGAGGCAGAGAATATGTATTTTACATTTCAAAATGAAATAAAGATAATTAAATTTCCTACATTATTCCTGAGAAAACCTATTATTTCTAGAAAGCACTAAATTTTCATTAACATCTGTCCACTCATTAACATAATGTTTATCACCAGATCAAACAGAAAGACATTTTGAAGATGATAATATAAATGTGTTTCTGTAACCGATGTGAATCTTAAAAAAAAAATCATCTGAATGCCAAAATTTCCATGAATATCTAAATTTTCATTTTATAGGATGCATTGATCATTTGTTATTATATATAATCAACTAGATAAGTTGGAGGAACAAGTCAGCAAAGATATTACTAGTGAGTTCACGCCCAACCTGAAAAACAGTACTTACAATTGAATTTTTGCTCCTGGAATTCAACTTTTATTATATTCATACAAATCCTTGGAGCAAACAATCCTTGCCTATGCAGACTAGGAACAATTTTTGTTTTTGTAGGTCTGAGAATGCATGTTGAAATGAAGATAGGAGAAATGAAAACTTTCAATATACTGAAATCTACGCTTGCCATCAGTACCATGGAAAGTTTGATGCCCAATTTCTTTAAGGCACCCACCCCTTCTAGATAGATGTATATAAGCAATATAGAAGTTTTCAATTTCAGTAATTGTTTATAAGTAATTATATGTGTTCCGTTTCAATAATTGTTTCCATTCCCAAATTCGAGATGAAAAACAAAATAACAATTGAACTATAATAAAAAACAGTATACAAAAAAATTGCTAAAATTGTTCTATGAAAAAAAATGAGTCTGCCTGTAATGTTTCTTCTGAAAAATCTAGATCCTGTGTTTCATATTCCATCGCACCCACATTGATATTATCATCTTCGAAATGCTTTCGCTTTTTCCTGCTAATAAACATAATATTAATGAGTGGATAAATGAAAATTTAGAGCTTACTAGAAATCATAGGTTTTCCTAGGAAAAATGTAGGAAATTTAGTTCTCTTCATTTCCTTTCGAAATATAAACCACATATTCTCTTTCTCTGGAAATTAATGAATGAGCATTTTGCTCCATTCCTAGAGAATGTTAAAATTTCTCATCAAGTATTTTATTTCAAGGGAACCTATGAAACTCAAATTAACCTATGAAATTTTAATTTGGAATCTTCGAATGAGCTACGACTCTGACAGTGCTCCAGCCTCCTCAACCATTGTGGTTTCTAAAATAGAAAAATCATGAACCTAATATTTTACTCTTGGGCATGTTGAATATACACAAGATATACCTTCAGCCTCCTAGAATCTATTTTAATAAAAATTGAATGTATTTGTTTTATCAACAAAAATGATTGATATCTGTTTTAGATAATTGTAGTAAAGTTAGGGAGAAACCTTACTAGATTGATGGAATATTTTGATGAATGTCCGTTTTCTATAGATGATTGAAAATATTTCAGAATTCAATTTAAAAAGAAAATAAATATTGAAAATTGACAACTACGATGATTGATCTCACAATGTCGCCAACCCAAAAACACTTAAAAAAACTGCAACCGATAGCTAAGGAATATGGTCAATTGACAACAGCCTACTAATAATCTCTATATTATCTTTTCCAAATGGACCCTGATTAAATATTTTCACCATAACTTTTAAAACTACAGATGTCGCTCACATAACTGAAGTCGCTTCGTTTCCCTTCTTTGCACTCTATAATCTCTGCCATATTATGTTATTCTCATGACGGTATAAAGCATTATTTTGCATACCTAGTTATTGAACCCATGTGGATGGAAAAAATTCTGTGTTCTGTGCCGATAAATCTGATGAAACAATCTTACCGACATGTGAATGAAAAATTCCTGGGTAACTAATAAACGCAACTCCTGGTAAGTACATAACAGTGAAAATCGAGGTTAATATGCAACACTTGAAGTTGGTTTCTCAAAACTTTGATTGTGGAATCAGGAAACCTCATGTCAATTCGAACCAATCGAATCACTTAAAATTTCAACGAATCTCATTTGTTTTAATCAATTTGACACTGCTTGATCAGGCAATCATAATTTCGTGGAACCACCATGAGGACACGGCGACACGGCCAGGAATCTCTACGATATCATCGCTTTCAGAGCTAGTGGACCGAAAATTATAGCCAATGCATTACTCTACTCAAATTTCTGTATGGGATGTTACACTGAACCGGGACGTTCACGTTTCAATGGAAGCATTGAATACATTTGATCATATAATTTTCATTATATTTTTGTTGTTGACTATTGAAACAAAGAGCTTCGTATCTTTTCCACCATAAAAATCGCGAACCGAAATTCAAAGTGGCCCCTATATTCAAAAATATAGACCAGTTCTCTTGAATAAATTTTTTTGTGAACGTGCGAAATTTATTTATACTAGCTATTTGAGCTTTCAATTTTTCAGGATGTTTATTAAAGAATAATGATGCAAAATACAGTTCTTTGTGGATGCGATTTTTTGTAGGGGCAAGTTCCCAAAGCGTTCGATCTTAAATCGTTAATGATCTGTGTCTTCAGTAACAGATGTTAAATTTATGCAGGCGTGAACAACTAATGCTCGGAATGGCAGCACATCAGCTTCACGATACAGTTTATATGTTGAATTTTTCCTTTTCTTTTTATGTATTATTTTCAATATCTAATCTTGAGTAATGAAGACATTCTGCAGAGCACTATTGAATCCTTTGTCCCAAATAACCAAACTATATCTAAAAATTGATTCGACCAGCGAGGTGTGAAGTATCTTAAGTAGTTTTCGGTTTAGAGGATCTCTCTGAGCTGATTCTGTCATCTCCGGGTGTTGAATCACGTTTCAGTGTGGCTATTAATTGTATGAGTCCTCGGTGTAACTGGTGTAAAAAAAAAAGGTTTTTAGGGTTATTTATTCCTATATATTTCTCGCTGCAAGTTTAAGTGTTCGTTTTTTTTCAATACAACTGTTCTTTTTATCTTTCAAACCTAATCTTCGAACCATGTTTTTCTTCATCCTTACTTTTACAATGACAGCATTGAAGAACAGTCTGTATCTACAACCATAGCCGGAAATAGACATTTTTTGTTGATGCGGCACAACTACTTTCGAATCTAGTGATTTCCAAAGGAATCAGGAGATCTTCTGAAATATGGAGTGATAATACTAATTTTGTCTATTAATAGCAAAATAATGATTTCACGCTTCCTCAACTTGAAGAAAAAATCTGAAAAACTTTAGGTTGTACCTTCTTCTATGCTTGGGAATCATATTGGAAATGGATATGAGAAAAAACTCTCAAGTATTTATTATAAATTGCATCAATCGCTTTGTTAACAGAAAAAAAAAATTAAATTTCATGATTTTAGGTTGTGACACACAACATTGTAGGTATAGACAGAGCCGTTCCTAGGGTATATGCCGCGTGCGTCAAGCAAGGATTTGATGAAGAGAAGGCGAAATCAGTCTCAGGTTTCCCTCAAAAACAAGAAAAGAATCAAAATCTCAGGGCCCCCCTCTGCGGGCGCCCATGAAAGCGATACTTCTTTCAATATTGAAACCTCCAACTGAATTAGTTAATCGAGGAATATGAGTAGTGATTTTTCAATTTATTGGTCTGTTTCTTTTAAGTTTACTTAT
This sequence comes from Hippodamia convergens, assembly GCA_038502775.1. Classification (NCBI taxonomy): domain Eukaryota; kingdom Metazoa; phylum Arthropoda; class Insecta; order Coleoptera; family Coccinellidae; genus Hippodamia; species Hippodamia convergens. Next base: position 39,027,853 of record CM076609.1, read on the forward strand.
TCAATATTGAATATTATGGGGAACTCTGAGAAACAGGGGATATGATTTTCAGTTTGGAAGGATTTAACAAAATGTCATTCTAGATTCAAGTTCAAAAATGCATAGAAATAAAATTTCCTCCAAGATAAAATATGAATTCTTATAACATATTCTGTGATAAACTTCGAACACTTTGACAACTGTTATTGTTTCGTTATGGAATGTGCTTATTAGTTCTGAACTTTTCTGAAAATTTCCTACTGATACTTTTCATCTTATATTAAAACATGAGATTTTCAGTTTTCTTCATGGTGAAAAATTCAATTTTTCGAACTTAATACCAGTTCAAAATTTCATAAGAAAATATTTGTTGATGTGACAACTTTGAGTGATATCCCAAAATGAAGTATAATTTAGTTTCTTTCTAAAAAGCGAATCAATTATTTGTTTTTTGAAATACAAAGTGTTTGTTCGACCCTGAACACTTTGAATGGAGATTTATTACTCCGGTTCTGAAATAATGAAATCATCGATAACTTTCTGACTCGATCTAAGCATGTGCCAATAACCTCCCAAGTTTCAATAATATAAGTACGACGATAAGTTTCTAGAGAAATTCAAAAATTTATTTTTTATAGTCAATCAGTAATCACCTAATCAAACTCTATTTCTGGTAATAGTGTGTACAGTTATTCTCCGGACACCCTGTATATCACTTTCCTGATATTTGTTGGATCCTTTATGAAACTACTATTATAATAATAAAAATGATAATAATAGTAATAATAATAAATAATAATACTGCAGCTACCCTACCCTGAGAGGATAATAGCAACAATTGAACCACGACTGAAGCGTTGACGCGATTGCTTTCCACTTCAGTATGATATTATCACTTTGCTGAGGGAAATAATAATAATAATAATTATTATTATAACAGTAATGAGAATAATACACATCAGCTAAAGACAATCTACCAACTTCAAAATGTCTCCGTACACCCACTGATAATTTCAGCCAATGGAGTGGAGGAAAACTTAAAGAGGGAAATAACTGCGTTGAGAATAAAAGGAGTTGAAAAGGTTATACTTACCACTCAGATAGCTGCAATCCTAGGCACATGTAGAACTGTTCGGCGTGTGTCAACAAACGAATGAAATTATTTATTTTCAATTCAAACACATTATTTCGTGAAGGATCGCTAGATACAACAAACTTTCCGTATTGTTATTCATTCTTCAGAAATATTATATCTTGGGGATTCAAATTTATACATTCATTATTAAAAATAGTGGTGCGCAATCTATTTCCGGAATATGATTCATGAAAGACACGCTTTTTTCTTCCGTTTTTCTATGGATGGGCACCAAGTTATTGTTAGGAAATCTTGTTGTCGGGAACATCACTTCAATGTTTTCGACGAAACCTTCACGTTATTTTATATTTAATCGAATACATCTTTTCGAGTCAATGTGATGATTAATTATTATCATAGTATTTGCGGATTATTTTCTGAAGTAAATTTATTATTTGGAGCTAAATATTGTCCTTGTCATATCGTTTCATTTTTAATTTCTGATGAGAATATTGAAATTATACCCATAACTTCTAAGACGTTGAGAGCTTTTCTCAGCAAGTTTCCACAGATATACAACATACTTCATTCTTCCCTTCCTGAACTATTTTCTTCAGAATTAATAATGAATCTCGTTGTTAATGTTACGAGATTCGGATACGTCAGGTCTATCTGCACTGCACAAATATTCATCATGAAAAACTTGAACAGATTTTAGGTGAAAATTTCGCTTTTGTTCCATTTTCTCAATGGAATAAATGAAGGCAGGTAATCGAAAATATGAATCTCGAACACAAAAACGTTCCCATTTGCGAAAGAGCGGGGCGTCATTCTATGAAAAATGCGGAAACAATGGCGCCCACCATTAGATATCTCAGCAACTCAACCAGTTGAAAGAAGCGACGTACCGTTGCGCGTCCGAAACCTGCCAGCGTGACATTCACCGTTCCACCCCTTTCATCGTCATCTTCCGACTAACTTTTTTCTGTCTTTCCAGCTTGGCAGATGGAGGTCCTTTTGGCGGGAGCTGCCAAATACACGGTCCGGTGCTCCTTCCGACCCCGGATTCGGACGATCCCGCAATTGACAGCGATACAGGCGGGATAAAAAGTCCGATATTACGGAATCCAGCCTTTTCCCATTCGAGCTGCCCGCCGGAGATTCACAAGTCCTGTTTTTGCATCAGATTTATTGCGGAGCACACCAAGTCGCTGGAGGAATCGACGAAGGTTTGTTGAATTGCCACGAATTGAATACATTTGAATACTGTGTGATTTATTTCAACAACGCTGGCATCGATGTTTGTTGCATGCGAGCCGTATCAGGGCTTCAACAGATTACTCAAAAAGTAATAGGTTGCAGATTTTTTTCAGTTGTTCTTGTGACCGAGCAGGTCTCGAGCTTGATAGTTTTCTTCAATCAACGACTACTCAAATAAAACTAATTATGACTATTATTATGCTATGTCAAATTGCTTTTTTATATCATTTCAAACAATGGTAGAAAAAACTGTAAAATACATCAATCTCAGAATGAATCGCAATCCTAGAAAACCGTAAAATTCTTTCAGATTTCGAAGTTTAAGTAATACTTCTATTAAATTGAAAGGAAAAGAAAAAAGGTAAAATTGTTCTTTTTTCTCACCTACACATAAATTGCTCAACACCGCAAGTCGTTACGGTCTAGTTTCCATGCTACAGAATGATTTTTGAATTTGGCTAATTATTATAGGTATAGTACCTTAAGGGCCTCGCGGCCCAATGATCTCCTCCCCCTCTATGATATATTGATTTGAACTGAATTGAATTATTCGAAGATTAATCTATATAAAGACATTTTTTCTTTGTTGATGTCGATTTCTATTCCATACCTCTGAGATCTGAGTTTACTAATCAACTTTCCATACCTGACGCAATATATCTGCAGAAAATCACACAAACCTTAATCGTGCAAGGAATACTTACATACCTACATCACTTTACCATTGCCGCCACCTGAGAGTGACAAGACTGCATCTCGACCACCCTGAATTAAGTCGTGAGGTTAAAAAGTTGGACAGGAAAAAAATAATATTTGACTAAGAAAGCAGAGATGAATCTGTACAGGGTATCCCAAATTTGCATCATTTTGACTCTTTCTGGACTCGACAAGTAAAAACGATGAAAGGAATCCTGGACCCGATTTTCTTGAAAATCACCATATACGGTGAAATGGTGAAACGATATATATCGTTTCCACATAAAACAATCCTGGAGTATGTATAATATTATATCAATCAATTTGACAACTTACAATTGTGGAACACCAAGTTCGATCGTCCCCTCAGTTAAAACGATATGAATAAAAATCGAAACATCGTTTAATTTTGGATATCTATTGAAATATTGTCTGGGAGGTCTTTGCATTTTCCTGAAAACTTAATTTGGGTTTTCTCTCCCAGTCTCTGAAAAAAGAAACAATTAGAATAATAAAAATAATAATTTTGACCGAAAAATGTGTTTTGGAATTTTCGATATATACACTCTGAAGTATATCATGAGATATATACATATATAAACAGAAGTTTATCATAGCATACTATGGTTTCATTTGAAAAAAAAATATTTGATTGACTAGAGTTTGAAGCGACACTGAAATTTTGATAGCATAGCTAAAAAGAAATGAAAAAACTGACCTAAAGATATTTTTATTTCGAGAGTATAGTCACAATACTTTGGAAGTTTTAGCGAATAATAATAATCGCCCTGAGCGCGGAAACTAGACATCGTAGCCACTGCGCGATTCAGCAATCTATTCTTCTGGTACAAAATCAACTAGAAACAAAATTATTATGATAATCAGGAACCAACAAGAAATCATTTAGAACAATTTTATTAAAAACTATTCCTTATGATCATCGCTGTTCAGGGAAAATGAGAAGAATTTGTCCCACTTCAACATATGTAACTGTTTTGGGAAAACAAAATGATTCAAGATCTATACTTTCATAAACTTTTTGGTGTAGATCAAATGTCAAATTATTATATTTATAATATTCCCTGTGTTTGTGGAGAGTAATCAGAAAAATCATCAGAAATAAGAATACGTGAACAAGCAAATTGAATGAAAAATTAGAAGTTCGCAACCGGATCCCACAGAATGCTTCTGATTACAAAGTACTTTATGTTGTATATGCGGTTATTTTAATCGGTATAAAAATTGTAACTATTTAGCAAAGTGCAGATTAGCAATGTGAGATTATCTGCAGGTCAGAATAGATGTACAGGATGTTTCCTTGACGTAAAACTTCTGATAGGAGAACCCTCGAGTGCGCATCGCATGATATTCCATATATCCTCAAACTTTTTCTGGAAGATGAGCTTTACTTTTCGAGAAATTCATGGCAAGAATCAAATTTGCTCCAAAAAAGTGGGTTTTCTATATTTGTTCACAAAAGACACAGGTTTATAACAAATCTTCATTTTTTCATTACTTCTAAAAAGAGATGATCGATCTTCTTTAATTTTTCCATAGAAAAATTCTCATAATCAGATAATCTCGGAATTATTTCCAGTGACGAAAGTACGGTTGAAATCGGTTGTAGATCTTGGATGGTGACTTCAACTGGACAACTGGATACTATGTAAATGAGGAAATATTAGTGCGAAATAAATATAAAAAGTTGAGCTTGCAAGAGAGTTCGAAACAGTTGAATGTATGAATTCCGAAACAACATCTTCCAATTACGTAAAAATCTCAGAAAAAATATTTTTTTAGGGGAGGTTTGAAGTCGATTATCCCTTCTCAGAAACGATCATATCTCTCATTTGATTGAATGGTTTACTTTCTGGAAAAAATTGTTTTCTGGTAGTTACCATTTTTCCACTAATGAAAAAACATTATTTTGTCGAAAATGTTACTTTCCTCATCAATTTCTCAAAAGCTGAGCCGCAATTCTCATTTCAGTTACGACTTGAGAATTGAGGGAATATCATGTGGAAGGCTTGACCATTTTAATATTCTCATGTCGAAAGTTGGGAGCTTTGCAATGTCAGCACTAGATCGATCTTTGCAACTGCGCACTAACGTCACACACAAACGTGAGAAGTCAATTACTCGACTGAATATCAAATTTAGATCCTAGGTTCCGAGGCGTCCGCCTCGGGAGCACTTAGGGGATTACTAAGCACTAAGCTTTTTGATGAAGTGCTTCAATTATCAAGCACTAAGCAGTGCTTTTGAGAAGGCTTGGGAGCACAATGCTCGGGAGCATAAAAGGGCTTCGAGTGCTTTCACGAGCATAAAGCACAGTGTACTCTGCTTTGGCATTGAAGTTGAAACATCTCGCATGGTCAATTTGAAAAAACCTAATAGAAATTAGGATATTAGAAATTTTCAAGAAAAAATCTCAGTCATCAACATGCAGTGAAGCCCCCTTTGTAGAAATTTCGAAGATTTCGCCATATTTTAGCTGAATTTTCCGTACATCGAACCTCACATATTATGAATGTTTCAGGTGAAGGAAGATTGGAAGTACGTAGCGATGGTGTTGGATAGGTTGTTTTTGTGGATATTCACACTGGCTGTTCTGGTCGGTACAGCGGGAATCATACTCCAAGCTCCATCTCTTTACGATGACCGAATTCCAATAGACGAAAAATTTTCGGAATTCGCCCGAACGACCGTTGTCCGTTGCCCTCCACCTCAGTAGTTCATTAAATGTTAAAATTGTTGAAGTTTATTAATATTTGAAGAGGCATTCACAATATGTAAATAAGAGAAAACATTCGTAATGGGTACATAAACATGGATAGGAGTAAGCGTGGAATACTGAAATTGTTTCAGATTCCCCCAGTCGACATGACATGGACTGAACTAATAAACTCATACAGGAATATATGAACAGTCTTGGCCTGAAAATATCATCCTCATTAATATTCATGTTTTGATGCATTCCTCATTCTCGATCGATATACGAACTGTATTAAAACTCAAAATTCGAATAATGTACAATCATTCCTAACATATCATTTCATTGAATTAAGTTTTGTCGTGATATTATTATCTTTGAATCAAAGGCGAAGTTTTTGCTGATCTTATTGTTGATTATTGATCAGAATGTTTAATTTTTTTTCTTATGTGTATTAAATAAATTATGGTAGAAATGGAAGAATATGAGGCAATCCTAACTCAAGCAACGTTTTACAACTGTATTATTGCTTCTTCAAGCTCTACAACACGAGATTATTTGATAAAAATAAAGCAGCATGATGTTTTCAAAATTATGTACATACTGCAGAACTGGAAGATGTTTTGTCGTTATTTTTCATTCATTTATCGAACAATATTTATAAAATCTCAATACAAGCTCTTATGCATACAAATAGTTGATATTTTTGACGCAACTCGAAAGTTCTAACCATTATAATCTGTCATGCAACGAAACCATGTTGACATTCTCAGTTGACGCGGCAATGAGAGAAAATCTGTTATCTCATTCTCGGAAATCTATTGCGGGTTGGCCAGAAATGAACATCCATATTAATAATTAAATTTGAAATATTATCTGCCCCAGTGCTATGTATACATCATAATCAAACAATAAAATAAACTATTTAACACATTTCAAGCCAATGAACACAAACAAAAACCTTATTTTGTATCTGAAATAATCAAGTGAAAATTTCACATCTGTAATTTCTAACCAATCAAAACTTTTTATTTTGAGAGATCACCATCGCAACGGATGAATTCCAGTTGATATTTTTTGTCCCCTTGGGTACCCAAAAATTATACTGCAAATTGTTTAACGTTCATAATGACAGAATAAGTTTACTAAATAATCAAGTCCGCGTAAACTTGATGAAGATGAAAATTTACGTTGTGCGGAAGTCTCTTACTGCATACCACAAGAGGTCGAATGAAATCCGGAAACTTTTTCTCGCTCATGATTTTTTTTTATTCTCCAGGATCGAAGACGAAAGATTTTTATAAATATAAAAAAATTATCTCGGAAAAATACAGGACATTGACTGCGACGGAAGTATATAAAGCGTTTCGGAAATTAACAAGTTGTTTTTTTCTTCATCATTTCTGGTTATTGTTCTGTAGAGATCAGAATTCAACAATGCAGTTGTGGACGTTGCTTGATGAAATTATTCAGGGTCCCATTTTAACAGTGTTTGAATACCACGAACATCTCACTGTTCCGAAAATATTCTCTCATATTGGTTGGGGAGATTTAAACAAACCAATTAATTTTTTCTTATTGTTTTTCAGTTTAATTTCCTAGGTGCAAGTTACCAGATACTCTCCTACAAGAAATCGTTCCAAATGGCAAAAAAAAACGTTTTTGCTGAGATATTTTGTATTTCACGTTGCACGGTTAATTGCAGTGTCTAAGTGAACGAGTTAATTCAATATTTTTGCTATGTTAAACGACTTGAATTCTCTAAATTGACCCTCTTGTTGAGGACAAAAGAAAAAAACATGTATCCTTTCAATCCGGATACAGAGCTGTGCCGAGCACTGTAGGTACATTAGTGCTTTGAGCACTAATGTACACTTGGAAATGACGACACCCGAGTCGCGAGCAATAAGCACCAATTTCAACAAAAGACTCGCGATTACTGCGCACTTTGTGGAAGTTATCCGATATTTTGATGACTAAGCCCTAAGCATTTTCTTTAAAACAGCTGTCATATTATGTGAGATCATTGGCAGGTCAGAAAAGATATATGGGGTATCCCCATATATGTTTGAACATGTCGAGAGTGTTGAAAATTTTCTTACAAGACCTCCGGATCTCTTCAGCTGAAATAAAATGTATACATGAAATAATCGATTCGTAAATCTGAAACAGGACATTTCTCACAAAATTTTTCACTATCCCAACAAATTTTCCAGTACTTCCAATTATCATTGGAGAACTCTGAAGGTGGTATTTTTAGGGTACCTACATCTTTTTTCTGAATACAGTTAGCTTTAGGTAACCAAGGGTATCACTAACTAATGATGATGAATTTTTTATTGTGAATATCTGCTCTACATGCTTCGACTTCTCAAGGCATCTTCAGGATCTTCGTCTAGAAAAAATTTCTAACTCAGCCGAATTGAAATAAATCTGGTCTATGTGTTTATTGTTTTGAAACTCGACGCTATCGAAATAAAATCTTTGATATTAGATATTCGTGTGATTTTATGTCGTATTGTTCTTGTTTTCACATCCTGGTAGACCAGATATATTTCAATTCGGCGGAGTTAAAAATTTGATGTTGCATATTTCATTCTGTATATTTGGACGAAGCCCCTGAAGATGCCTTGAGAAGGCGAAACATGTAGAGCAGATATTGATAATAAAAAAGCCATTTACGTACAATCTGTTTCTTAATCGATTATGTCAAAAATGGATTATGGCCAACAGGTTGGTAATATGTTACTATGAATATAATCTCCACAAAAAGAATTGCCATAACTTTCTAATTCAAGCTTCCACCAGCACAAAGCACAGCTCTTCAAGAGAAGATAGAAAACGTACGATTTCTCCATTTTCAATTACTTGAGAATGATCTTTTATGAATTGTTTGACTTTTTCCTAATATCTATAATCTAGAGTCCTGTGATAATTCACCCACAGATCTTTTTTTTGTCATTTTTATTCGAACTGCCAAATAGAAACCTTACGGTTTGGTCCCCGACAGTCAGTCGAAACTGTATAGTCGGAAACAAAGATTTTAGTGGTATTCCGCCTAATTCAAATTGTTGCAGCGAAAGACTTTTTTCTCGCAATGTTGATGCCATCACTATGAAAATATTTCATTATCCAGTCTTAAATCTCAGAAAGAATTCTTGATATCTAATGTGAATCCAATATACTGTAAAACTCCAGTAATTTCAAATATTAAATGACAAATATTTCCAGCCGCTGATCCTATCCGTTCAATGTATTTGAAACCTCCATGTGCCCATCGTCTTTTATATTGGATGCTGTTGATGCTTATGAATTTTATATTGAAAGAGTGGAGTTATACCTGAATATGTAAATAGGCTGTAACGTTTATATTATATTATACATAATATAGTAAGTACTTATTCAGGTTTTGTATCAACATATACAAAAGAGTTTTTATCATTTTATATCGCTTTTGGGCAAACTGTAGTTTAATCATTGATCGTATTCACGTAGTGCCATGAATATACGATGTGAAAGCAAGTGTTATAATAGAAGAATTATCCCAACAATTGTAACGCATGTTCGAGATTTATGTATTGGAATGCACAAGTAAGTTAACCAAATCGTGAATATCCAAAGCTGTTGAAAGGTTCTTGAAATAATTCTATTATGAAATAAGATTGATATTGAAAATTCCGATATTTTCTGCAGTTATGATTTATCCCTTTGTAACGGTGAGACACATCATAAAATTGCGTTTGAGAATACCCTTTGTTCAATTCAATAATAATAATATTTATCAACCACCGATAAGAGCAGGATACGTAATGAAAGGAAAAAAAAACAAAATTGAATTGAAAGGAACAATGAATCTACTAACAAAACCTTCTCTACAACTTAGGCGATTTCTTAATCTGAAATTGAAAATATATGACAATACCTTAAGGATCTTATTTTTTCAACTGTCACAAAATGTGTTTTGGAAATTGCAAAGTAGAAATTTAGAATACTAAGCTATAGAAGCTATGGAAGAGGTATTCTACCACTTGAATCAAAGAAACTCAACTTGCGTAATTTTATTCTAGAAGACTGAGAATGAGAAATAACATAGGTACCAAATAAAAGTCAGTATTTCGGTAGATCAATTTGAGAACAGAACTCGATGGATTGACACTGGTCAGGAATCAATGTATTCTGGATTTTATTCGCAGAAAATGAGTTCTTTAAAATTTTATGGGTTTGAAGATTTTTTAATTTTTTTACAGATATCGCTGATTTCTGTTTAGCACAAAAAAAATCATTTCTTGTTGGGATTGGTGTACTCGTTGTTTAAGTATTTCAGTAGGGACTACAGTAGCTGTGTATTAGCTCTTTCCAGCAATAACGTCGATAAATAATAACTAGACCAATAGAATACTCATTGATGGAATGGGATCATTGTAAATAGACTTGTATATGTTAGGCATTGTAATTAGAAAATGATTGAGTGATATAGCTCCGTTGAAGGCTTTATTTTGTAATCATGCCAAAATAAAATTGGACTGAAAAATTTTTGTTTGCATTCCTTAAATATGTTCTAAAAAAAAACTTTCAGGTAATAGGAAACAGGTGGGTATGAAGGTACACAATATAGTTCTTTTCATTTTTTATGTATAGCGCCGCTTGCTTCAGAAGTAATAAAAACATCAGTGATCATATGCATGACCTTAAACTTTATTATTTTGGACGCAATTCGTCGGTACCTCTTTCGTGGAAACCAAAGCATCAGAGCCGGTATACACTAGAACCACTAGGCGTTTGGAAAAGTGCGCTTTGCTAACGCGCGTATCAAAATGAAAGTGCGCTACAAACGCTACAAACTCAACACGTTCTGGAGTAGCGGTAACGAAATTTTCGTTCGGTGAATGCGGCAATGGCTATCTCAGTTAATATTGGTCGTACAAAAATGTTCGAATGGGCAAATTCGAAGTATTTTTCATGGGCATTCAGAATTCAGTAGTAAGAAATTCAAGAAGGCATTGAAAACCTGAAAATTTGTTGTGAACTATTGTTTTTCGAATGGTACACCTGTATTTTAATTTTCTAATCGGTAGAGCTCTTTCCTCGGATCTCAAATACATACTTTATTGAGGTTGATTCTGGCAGTTTTTGAAAAATTAGGATAGTTTCTCCTTAATCTAAGGCAGCTATGTAATGCCACACCATAACGATGCGATTTCTTTATATTAAAGGAATCGTAGATGAAAATCAACTGATATTTATTTCATTTATATACTTATCAACTAAAAGTTGAATTAAGTGTACAAATGGCCCTCATATATGTCTGAACACAGTCAATATCTTTTAATTAAAGGGTTTTTCTTACCATTTATGGGAGATGTATATTGATATTTTCAATTATTTCTTCGTCCATTCTGAAATTAATCTGATTAATATTTTTCGGAGGGGCCATATACACTTCACATTTCAAATTTCCCTTTGAAAGAGTGTCCAAGGAGGTTAAATAGGGACTATCAAGAGGCCATATAATAGAACTTCGTACTTGACTGCGTAAATCCTTTATTTTTGTGAGTGAAATTGTACCGCTTGGGAGTCCGGGGTGGGCTGAATGACTGGATGATATCCTTTTTATTTAGTAGAAAATTTTGCGTGAGGATTGAGGACTCGATTTCCGAAGAGTTCGAAGTTTTGTACGGGGTCCCCCAGAGAAGTTCATTAGGACCGTTGCTGTTTTTGGTGTTCGTCAACGATCTGCCCGAGCACATAGTGAATGGTGAAACATTTTTTCATGCTGATGACACAAGTGTTGTCATCAGTGATCGATCGCCCACTTTATTGAAAAGGAAATGCGACGCTGTGCTTCGTCAGTTCCAAAAGTGGTGCGACCAAAACCAGCTTCTAATCAACAAAGATAAGACCGTTTGAGTTGAGTTCCACAATTTATACAAGGAACTAGTGTTGGGTAGTACACGTAGTCCAGTAAACGAAGGTCTGAAATCACTTTTTTGCGGAAAGAGCTGCATTTTAGATATAATGATTGTCACAAGAGTTGGAACTCATGGTCAAAAATGCAGGTTTCCAAATTTTCAGGAACCTTGGAAAATTCGTGAAAATATGGAAAAAATTACGTTTTCTCGAAAACTAGAGGGTTTATCGAAAAAAGTTTCAAACAAAAGTTGTAGAGCGGAAAATTTTAGTACACAAAATGGCTTTTCGCATTCTCGTGGTGTTTATATTGACTAATTAGAGATGGATTTCTGTATTGGCATACTCAGTTGCTAACTTCATTACGTACGAATTGCCGAAGACGACGCAGCAAGGGAGCAGGTAGTTCTACCATTCCCATTTTATTACTTTCATGTTTGTAAACGAAAATAACAAGGCTCTTCAATACAGCCGTGGATGAGAAATTCATATCCCGGACTTCTCTCGAATTATTTTGAGTGCAAGAGAATATGTTGGAAGAAATAATAATTTTTGTAAATTCATTTTACGTTTTGTGTTGTGTGTATTTGGCTATATTTTATGTATCTGTTATTTTTTAACGAAAGGTTGAAGTTTGCGGAATGCGAACCGAACCGTTCAAACTCTCTTTCTTCGATCGGAGGTTGATTGAAATTTTTGTAGAGCTTCCTACTCGAATGCTACCCAGAACTACTGTTGAAAGTAAAATTAATTTAATTGGAAATGTGAAATGAGTGAGACATGTTTCATTTTTCCTTTAAATAGAAGAACGATCCCCTATTCGAACTGCAGTATGAAAGTATGAAACTTAGCATAGCGATTATAGATTCGCTTTTTACAATTCGTCGAGAGAAACTCGGAACTTCCATAATAATGGTCCAGAGATCGATTGTTCAGAACTCGAATAATTATTGGTTTGACCATTAAATAACAACAGCTAACATTTGACGAACGACTAATTTTTCGATAGAAATCGATTAAAAAACTTCGATGAACTAACTGAGCAATACTCAGAACTTTTTTGACTTTCTAAAAGTTCTTCGAAGTTTGATATTCATAAGAGTAAATGAACGAGAAGGATTGTTTTTTGTCATACTCGAAAATATTTTGTTAAAACACATTAAGCGCTTTTCTGAAATATTTCTCAAATTAATATTATTAATATTTCGAACTTTAAACCTTATAAGAGCTAATCGAAGATTATTTTTTTCGGATTATTCCCCATTCGTCTTTTGGTTGTGTAGGTCCCCAGAATGGAACTCAGTTCGATCTCTTATTGAGTCAAAAAATATTGCACTGACTCTTTCTATTTAGAAATAGAAGTGTCAATAATGAGTCTCCCTGATCATGCTTAGATTTGAAGGTTTCCCGGTTATCAAAATGTCAGTTTATAAAATTAAAGTCAGATTATTGACGAAAATGCATATCGAAATTATCTCACTTTCACATTTTTTACTGTCCATAATGAAAATAACGAGTTATTCTTCGAAAAATATGTCATACATATCGAAAGCTTGAATTGTAATGCAAAACTTATAAAACAAGTCATGAAACTTCCCAAACTTTTATTCACATATATCAGAATAGAATATTGAATCATAACACATTTTGAAAATTTCGTCTACCTACTTCCAAACATTTTTCGCACCTTCTCATTATATCTTGGTTCGTGGATTTCCTTATTTATTCTGTAACAGAATTCTGCCAATACATTGCACGATAAATTCTTCAGTTGGAACAAACCTGGATTATTTTGAATAAAGTCATAAAGATTCTTATGAAAGGGTGAACATAGATCATAATTGACACCTCACATATTATAATATACACGATGCTAACAGTTATTTCTGAATATCTCGAAAATGGTACATTTTAGATATAGGGAATCCTTAAGAGACTCTACTTATTTCTTCCTCACAAATTGAAATGGGAGTCAAAAAAATACGGCTTTCATTTAGAAAAATCTAATTTCTGCCTTTTTTGGAATTCAAACTTCGACACTCTAACAATTTTTCCTGAATATCTCGAAAATGGTACATTTTGGATATAGGGAACCCTGAATAAACTCTACCTATTTTCATCTCACAAATTGATATGTGAGTGGAAAAAGTATGGTTTCCATTTGAAAAAATCGAGTTTTTGGCTTTTTTTGAATTTCAACTTTGACACTCTCATTTTATTTCCCAGTATATCAAAACGTTATTTTCTCTACAGAGTTATGTTGCGCTTTCATTGAATTCTCAGTGTTCTACAAGCCCCAATTGGTAAATTTTGTCGAAAAACAATGAATAACCCGAAAATGGCTCTAGATGGCTATAGGGAGTGATACATAAAATTAATGTGGCATTCGAAGATCTATCGAAAACAGTCATAATAAACAGGGTGTTCCATTTGAAATGAGAAAGTTGATACCTTCTTGGCTTATATCTTCACACAATATTTGGAAATTATCGAATTATTATTTCTATTTTCTTCTAATGGGCACTCCCGGTGGGACACCCTTTATATCACAATAGGTATATCACATTCAATTTAGGTAACGTTGAGTAGCATATTTTCTGTAGTAATGTAGAATGTTAATCTTTATCCGGTGCTACAGGAATAATGACCTTTTCGGTAAATTTAGCAGGAGATTGAATTCCTTCAAATATAAAAATACATTACATCATCAAGGAGTTAAACAACTCAAACTTCTACAAAGTTAGCGATATTCTCACATCAAAATCATTATCCGACTTTTTCTTAATCAATCCGTTGAAATATTTATGTCCATTTGCATTAGGTTTTTATGCAAAATCGATTCATTTTTGTTACTGCCAACTTTCGCTTCGCATGTCATCCCTTGAACGCAAGTTAAAACTGCTCAGTTTAGAGCAGAACATTTCTTTTGAACTTTTCCAAAAATTACTATTTTTTATTTATTACAGTGTTAAGCTTGGTAAAAATTTGAAAAAAATTTCATCTTGTTCAATGAGCTCCTTGGACTCACTTTTATCTTTATTTCAACAAAAAAAATTAGATTGAACTTCCGTGATTTTAGAACTTGTATGAGTCTTGTACATTGTTCTGAAAAATTCTTGAGGGTGTGCCATCAACAATTTTCTTTCATTTCCTTTTTTTCCAAAATTCCAAATGACAGATATTTCGATGAAATTTTATATTCTTGCATGGAATGGTGACAACTGGTTACCCGGTAACATCCGATTAAAAAAAAATCAGGTGTAAAATCACAAAAGAAACAAATATAAGTGCACTTTTCGGGCAGACTTGTCTTCATTCTTGAACTCGCATAGCATTGGGTGAGGGTGCTGGCATTTCGCCCTGCAGTTCATAAACATATACATCATAAAAGGGAATAATAAAACCCTCGGTAAAACCACAAGCTCTCCTGGAGCGTCTTCGGCTCGGTCTTCGGCTATCCGAACGTAATGAAGTCAGCAACTGAGAATGCCATTACATAAATGCACCTCTAATTAGTCAATATAAACACCACGAGAATGCGAAAAGCCATTATGTGTACTAAAATTTTCCGCTCTACAACTTTTGTTTGAAACTTTTTTCGATAAACCTTCTAGTTTCCGAGAAAACGTAATTTATTCCATATTTTCACGAATTTTCCAAGGTTCCTGAAAATTTGGGAACCTGCATTTTTGACCATGAGTTCCTATTCATGTGACAATCATTATATTTAAAATGCAGCTCTTTCCGCAAAAAAGTGATTTCACACCTTCGTTTACTGGACTAACGGTTTGAAATTGAGTTTGTAAGAGGCGCCTTACTTTTGTATACAAGCGGTACAGTGTACCACTCAGGGCCGCCGCCAGGGCCGGCAAACCGGGCAGTCTGCCGGGGCGGCAAATTCTAGGGGCGGCAAAATCAGTTTCGTCATACTAGATTTTTTTCTCATTTGAAATCGAAAACCTGCCTGTTATTGAAAGTGAAAAGCACGAACAGACTCAGGGGCGGCTTTTCGAGCCTGGCCAACCAAATATATCACACTTGTACACAAATAACCAGATAAAAATGCAATTAAACCAATACAACAGTAATACGATCGAAGATGCAGCATTCTACTCATAAATAAATATCCTTGTCAGGTTGTAAATTTCGCCAATGCCTCTACTCAGCGGCCTCTTTTCCTAGTTACACTCCCTTGTTTATTAGTTTATTACCAAGACGGTCGATCCCTTTGATGGACATCTGGGACTAAAGTTTTTGGAAGGGTGTCTGGGATAATTCAGCAATGATTTTTATTTTCAGTTTGCCAATCGGAATTCTAAATTTTAATATTCAGGAGGGGTTTATAATACTCGAGAAATAACGGTATCAACTCGTTAATCCTCAGTGTCCTCACAATATTCAATATTTTTGCAACACTATATAGTGCTACATAATAGAAATCTTCCATCTTCGGAGTTATGATTTTCGAACTGAATTACCCTACAAAATTGAAGCTGAGTTCTATAATTCCGTATTTTTTACCGTCGGATGTCTCATTTAAACGATAATAAGTGTAAGGCGCTCTCTGCTTATTAACAGTGATGTGGGTGATTTTTTTAGTCTTTCAAGGATCGCCTCAGATACGCATATTAATCATAAAGCGTCGTTTCAATAATTCGAAAAGGCGCCTTTGAATGAGTTGAAAATATGCCTCCCTGAAATTTGAGGCAGATTAGTGTTCTCGATTTATTGGATAATGGTCATAGTAGAAAAATATATCAATATTATTATAATAATCATTATAAGATACAGGTGAATACCTAAGATTTATATTGACCTCTTTTCATTTACTTAATCAGATGTCAGAGTTTAAGAACAGGTAATGAATGAAATAGGGTCATGTAGGTACCTTATTCTGATCCGAATATCATTGTCTAGAATTTTTCTTACATACGAGAGTTGTGCTGCCTTGAAATAAAGAATAATCAAAAACCAAAACCTGTAATTTTTTTTCCTTTAACATGAGATCATTTAGCTTCGTACACTCAAAGCAGAGAGCGTTTTCATTGTTTCGATATTTTGTATGTGAATGCATTTTAAAATTCTGAATTTTTATTTGACATATACAAATGCATTCGTAATTGAATCGATTGATTCATTTTATTTTTATTTTGATACCTTACCGCCTGATTGAGAATTTTTACATACGCATTTATATTTATCGGTATCGTGTATCGTAGAAACTGTCGTATAATGATTTTATTAAATATGGAAAATACTTTTGGGATACTTTTGGCGAGAGAAGCTTTTCAGAGTTGAAACAAAAAAAAAAATTTCTACGATCAACAATGGCCCAAGATAGATTATCTGATCTAGTCATTACACCCATTGAATATGAGAGAGTCAATAATCTCGATATATTTCAATCAATTCATGACTTTGCGAGATGAAGGTGAATAGGAACAAATTTATTTGAGTTCGAATATTTTGGTGTGATGGTTCTAGTTCACTTATATACATACGATAGCCGGTATATAGGTTTTTTTTGTTATTTTTTATTTAATATATTCTTTGTATGATACATATTTATAGTTATATTTTCTATTTACACTTTCCAGTTCCTGAAATGATATGTTGAGTTTTATTTATGTTTTAGCAAGTTGATGTGATTATACAAGAAAAGTCATCTCCAATAAAAATTATTTACAATTTGATCAAGGAAAAAAAATTCAGACACGAACGATATATATATATATATATATATATAAATATATATATAATTACATAATATGGCCCCATACTAATTAGATACATTGTTTATCTGTTTACCATTGATTCCATATATTACTATGTTATATTTTGCAGACTAAGCAATGAACACCTGCAGTCAATACGCAGAAAGAATAAGATAAGAGAATGTTATAAATATCTGTTGATGACAATTTCTAGTCAGTTAATTAATCGATCTAGTAGCTCTACCAAGTATTAACGTTGTATTGTATTGAATAAAGTAAAGTAGTTTTTTTTTAAAAACGAAGTCTTCCTCCCGAAAAACATAATTGGCGACGAGGATGGGATTGTGCCGGTTTTGTTAAATTCTGTGAGTTCCTGAAAAAAAAGAGGTCCATCCAGTCTACAACACCGTCGGTTTCAACCGTTGAGCACAAGAAGAACTAGGTGAAGAAGACAGGAGCCCGATCACCCGAGTAGCGCCCCGTGACGGTTTCATTTCAACAAGACAACGTGGTGAGCAATCCTTTAATTACTCCCAGTTTACCTAATCTGGCCCAAAATTAGTCAACCTTTTCCCCAAGTTTTGAGCGTAAAACTTGTATAAAGTTTTCTCTAGGTTTCTTCCAAAAACCGATTCATAAAGTTTTTCCTAGGTTTCTTATTTCAAAAACCGATTACAATAGTTTTTCCTAGGTTTCTTAAGAAAAAACCGAAAACTTGATTGAAATAATAATTGATAATTGATAATTGATATAATTACATAATAATTGATATAACTGATATAACTGATTGAATACGTGAAATATTAAAATAATTCAATATTACGTCGATTAAACAATTTAGAGGTCGTAAGAACAAAACAAACAAAATGGCAGTAGATTTGTCGCTAGCTGAAAAGTTTGGTATGCTGTTACCCAAATTTTCTGGTGTTGAGAACGAGTTGCATTCGTTCATAAAAAGTGTTGATGATTATTTAGCGATGTTCGTAAACGAAAATATTATGGTGAAAAATTATTGCTTCGCAGTGGTCAAATCAAAACTCATAGATAGAGCCCTAGCAGAAGTAGCAACGTCTGACATTCCGAATAATTGGGATGTTCTCAAACATTTCTTATACACTAAATTTGGTGATCAAATTAACTTAGACGTTTTGATACATCAATTGCAATTCTTGAACAAAAAGCCCAATGAAGATATAATATTATTCATAGACCGAATAATTTGTTTGAAGATAAGAATAAATTATAGAAATGACGCAGATAGAATGCCGGATCCAGAAAAAGTAATTTATAAGAATAATATTTCAAAAATTTGTAAAACCGTTCTAATATCAAACGCACCCATGGAGCTAAGAACATATTTAATAACGCATAATGAATTTTCTTTTGATGACACAGTAAATGCAACGAAAGACTATATGTGCAATTTAGCCCAATACGAAATACTTGATAGAAGTAGAAAAAATAAAAATTTCGCTCAGAATTATTCAAAAAATGTCCCAAGAAATTATAATTATACTTCCCAAAATAGATCAAATCACGCATTTAATAATTACGGCGAAGTACCTAGATTTCCTTCGCAGCCAGTTCAATTTACTCAAAGGAATACTAACTACCAATACCCAAATCATAATAATAATTTTAAACCTAATCATTCAAGTAATGTTTTTAAACCAAATCCCAATCGAAGAATTACTACCCCTCCAGAGAAGATGTCGATACAGACAAGAAATTATCCCCAGAAACGTTCAAATTACTCAACGCAATATAATCCAAATCCTCAACGTAACTTTTATAATAATAATTATCAGAACAGAAATCAACATAATAATCCCAATTTTTACTTTGAAGAATTAACGCATTTAGATACGAGGAAACAGAGAAATGAAAATCAATTTGATTACTGTAAACCTTCAACGTCAAGAAACCACGACAATAATAGTCGAAATTTTCGCGAAGTTACCCAAGAAGACGAATTGACTTAAATTATAATATTAATCATTCTAATCAATTACCCTTTATTGAATTTGAATATCCAAAATGTAAACTTTTAATAGATAGTGGCTGTTCAGTATGTTTGATAGATCCAAAATTTGCTTATAATAATTTCTATGATAATATTTTTCAAGAAGAATCAACGTTAACTGCATGTATGAAGCAGGATACTTCAAAGGAAAAAGTATTACTTCCTTTATTTTCAGAATTCCGTATGAATGATAGTCACCCTTTTGTACTTTATAAATTTCATAATAATTACGATGGCATTATAGGAGCCGATTTTCTTAATAAATACGGTTTGACATTCGATTTTCAAAACCAAGTATTAATGAATACCTATTGTAGAATTCCTTTTAAATATCAACAAGTATGTCAAAATCCAGTAAAAATCCCTGTTGATCTTAGTCATTTGGAACCCAAGTTAAGCAATCAATTAATGAAAATTCTCCAAATGAACTCAAAAGCTATTCAGTTGCCAGGACAACCATTGAATTTTACAAGTAAAATTAAACATAAAATTCGTACAAGCGATGAAATACCTGTACACTGTAAAATATATCGATATCCTGAAACTCATAAAGAGGAAATTAAAAATCAAATTGAAGATTTATTAGAAAAGAAAATTATTAGACCGAGCATTTCTCCGTGGTCTTTTCCCATTGTAATGGTCCCAAAGAAGCAAGATTTATCCGGAAAAACTAAATGGCGCATGGCTATAGATTATAGAAAATTGAACGATAAAACTATAGATGATCAATATCCTTTACCCCAAATCGAAAATATTTTAGATAAACTTGGAAATAAAAAATATTTCACTACTCTTGATCTAGCCTCTGGTTTTCATCAAATTGAGTTAGATGAAGAATCTATTGAAAAAACCGCTTTTACAGTTGATAACGGACATTATGAATTTCTTAGAATGCCATTTGGATTAAAAAATGCCCCTAGAACA
This sequence comes from Hippodamia convergens, assembly GCA_038502775.1. Classification (NCBI taxonomy): domain Eukaryota; kingdom Metazoa; phylum Arthropoda; class Insecta; order Coleoptera; family Coccinellidae; genus Hippodamia; species Hippodamia convergens. The sequence continues at coordinate 39,048,144 of CM076609.1, forward strand.
TTTCAGAGATGCATGAACGAAATACTTAAAGATTATATTGGAAAAATTTGCTATATCTACATGGATGATATAATTATATTTTCAGAATCAGTCGAGGAACACTTAGCAAATATTCATACTGTTCTTGAAGTCTTAAAGAAAGAACAATTTCAGATTCAATTAGATAAATGTCATTTCTTCAAGGAAGAAATAGAATTTTTAGGACATATTATTACGCCAGAAGGAATTAAGCCGAATCCAAATAAATTGAAAGTGATTTCACAATTTCCAATTCCGAGAACTCAGAAAGAAATAAAATCATTTCTTGGTCTAATAGGATATTATAGAAAATTTATTCCTAATTTTGCGAAGATTACTAAACCCTTAACTTTATGTTTGAAGAAAAATGCGAAAATTAATATTGATGATCCCAAATACATAGAAGCCTTTGAAATATGTAAAAGAAGTTTAATGAACGAGCCGATATTGCGTTATACGAATTATAAAGAACCCTTTGTTTTAACTACAGACGCATCAGGATTTGCGATAGGTTCTGTATTATCTCAAGGCATTCCTCCGAATGACCTTCCCATTGCTTATGGTAGTAAAACGCTTACTGAAGCAGAATCTCGATATAGCACCATAGAAAAAGAATTACTCGCGATCGTTTGGTCATGCAAGCATTTTCGTCCTTATTTGTACGGGAGAAAATTCACAATTTATACGGATCATAAACCTTTAACATGGTTATTCTCTTTGAAAGAACCTAATTCACGTCTAATGAGATGGCGTATTAAACTTGAAGAATTTGATTATGAAATTAAATATAGAAGAGGATCAATGAATCATGCAGATGCATTAAGTAGAATAATATTGGAAAATGGTGAAAATACGATTATAAATAAAGACTTCGCATATTTTAATGACATTACGTATGAAAACTTTACGAAACTATATGAAACAAATAATATTCCCGATTGTCAAAATATTGAAGAAAAACAAGGAAATTTATTTAAAGCCCCTAATAAATATTCGTTAGCCCATTGCGTATCAGAAGATTTCCATATGAGTAGAGGCATTGCCCGAGATTTTAAGAGAAAATTTGGAAATATAGATGAATTAAAATCGCAAAATAAAAAAGTAGGAGAAGTAGCTATTATTCAAAATAAAAACCGTGTTATTTATTATTTGATAACTAAGAAATCCTATTACGATAAACCTACATACGAAAATGTATTTAATTCCCTTTTATATTTGAAAAAACTTATGGAGTCAAGAAATGAAACTCATTTAGCTTTACCGCGTATAGCGTGCGGATTAGATGAATTAAAATGGCCTATTATTTTGAATATGATAAAGTATATTTTTGCAAGATGCAAAGTGAAAATAATTATTTATTATTTATCGCCACTGCATACTGAAGTAAATAAAGAATTTATAGATTTTAATGGGATACTGCCGGTCTTCTTAAAAGTGAACGAAAAACATAATTGTCGACGAGGTAATAATATAAATTATAATGAAATTGATGATATTGTTTATGATGAAATTAATGAAGATTTACTAAATGATTTTAAACTTAGATATTCAGACGGATCGAACGGAAAACGTTCCGCAGAAAGAAGAATGTTCCTTCCTTTTAAATACAAACCCTATGTACATTGAAAACCCTGTTGTTAGAAAGTTAAATCTAGTTTACAAGAATATTAATGCTCGCGAAATAGATACACATTGAATTCAAGATATGAATAATAAACACATTTATCATGAAAATATTACTCCCTTATAAAACAATTGATTATGAACATATTGATTTGAAACAGATCTTATTTTAAAGTATCAGAAAGAAATTGATATTTTGAAAAATAAAGAATTATTGGGATTTACACAAACGCCGCATTATGAATATTTAAAACATTCAAATACAATTAATATTAGAACTTTAGAAGAACTTGTTAATGAAAAAATACGAGTTAAAAGAGGACTTATTAATATTGGAGGTAAAATCTCAAAGATTTTATTTGGAACGTTAGATTCAGACGATGAAGAACTTTATAAAAATTATTTTGAAAGTATAGCAAGAAACGAGGACACACTTATGAGGAATCAAAGACAGATTGCTACTGTAGTTAACGATTTGAAAAATAAGTATATTGATAAATTTCGACAATTTGCAGATAATTATAAATTATTACGAACAATACCGCAATTGAGACATATTGAACACATGCATCTTCTCACATTTGAAATTAAGGATATTAAAAGTATATTAGATGAAATTCAAACAGCAGTGAGCTTTGCTAGATTACATATTCTACATGAATCTATTCTACCATATACGAAATTCGAAGAATTAATTAAAAATGACACTATTATTCCAATGAATCATTTAAAAGATTATTATCAGTTATGTCATACGAAAGTAATGTTTAAAGAGAAAGTTTTATTATTTCTTATATCAATTCCGACCGTTTATGAAGAAAATTTTAATCTATACAAGTTTTACTATATCCCTCAGAAGAACTTAACCCTTCCTTATACCAATCCTTATATGCTCACTCAACAAGAAGAATTGAAATGGTCAACCAGTGAATGTCATGCAGTCGAAGAAGATTTCCTTTGCGATCAAGACTCCTTAACAAAACCTCCAGAATGTATGAATACTGTATTGAAGACACATTTAGAAAATTGTCCCAGGAAAAAAGTTATTCCTATATCAAATTTGAAAACCTTAGAAGATGGAAGCATCCTTTCGCTAAATAATATGGAGATTCAAGAAAAATGTCCTCAGCAAACAAAGTACTACTTCACTTCACCGATGGCGATAATCCAGTCAAAATGTATTATAAGTAATTTTCAAAAAGAGATATTCCCAACTTCGATTAAAAATGAAGAAAAATACATTATCCTACCCAAGACGGCGATAATCCCACGAAACCAATCCCAAGAAGAGGAAAAAGAAGATTTCCAGGAAGAAGATATTCCAGATGTCAAGTTAGAAGATATCCAAAGATGGAATCCGAGTACATCATCTACTTTTATGATTATTATAGGAATATTTATGTTTTTAATTATTTTATACTTTTTATTGAAATATTTTGAAAAATGTAAAGCTACACCTAATCAAGGTGATACCTTTATCCAAAGGGGGGAGGAATTACATAATATGGCCCCATACTAATTAGATACATTGTTTATCTGTTTACCATTGATTCCATATATTACTATGTTATATTTTGCAGACTAAGCAATGAACACCTGCAGTCAATACGCAGCAAGAATAAGATAAGAGAATGTTATAAATATCTGTTGATGACAATTTCTAGTCAGTTAATTAATCGATCTAGTAGCTCTACCAAGTATTAACGTTGTATTGTATTGAATAAAGTAAAGTAGTTTTTTTTTTAAAAACGAAGTCTTCCTCCCGAAAAACATAATTATATATAATTACATAATATGGCCCCATACTAATTAGATACATTGTTTATCTGTTTACCATTGATTCGATATATTACTATGTTGTATTTTGCAGACTAAGCAATGAACACCTGCAGTCAATACGCAGGAAGAATAAGATAAGAGAATGTTATAAATATCAGTGAATGACAATTTCTAGTCAGTTAATTAATCGATCTAGTAGCTCTACCAAGTTTTAACGTTGTATTGTATTGAATAAAGTAAAGTAGTTTTTTTTTAAAAACGAAGTCTTCCTCCCGAAAAACATAATTGGCGACGAGTTCTGGGATTGTGCCGGTTTTGTTAAATTCTGTGAGTTCCTGAAGAAGAAGAGGTCCATCCAGTCTACAACACCGTCGGTTTCAACCGTTGAGCACAAGAAGAACTAGGTGAAGAAGACAGGAGCCCGATCACCTGAGTAGCGCCCCGTGACGGTTTCATTTCAACAAGACAACGTGGTGAGCAATCCTTTAATTACTCCCAGTTTACCTAATCTGGCCCAAAATTAGTCAACCTTTTCCCCAAGTTTTGAGCGTAAAACTTGTATAAAGTTTTCTCTAGGTTTCTTCTAAAAAACCGATTTATAAAAGTTTTTTCTAGGTTTCTTCCAAAAAACCGATTTATAAAGTTTTCTCTAGGTTTCTTATTTCAAAAACCGATTTATAAAGTTTTTCCTAGGTTTCTTATTTCAAAAACCGATTACAATAGTTTTTCCCAGGTTTCTGAAGAAAAAACCGACAACGCGATTGAAATAATAATTGATATAATTGATAATTACATAATAATTGATATAACTGATATAATTGATTGAATAAGTGAAATATTATAATAATTCAATATTACGTCGATTAAACAATTTAGAGGTCGTAAGAACAAAACAAACAAAATGGCAGTAGATTTGTCGCTAGCTGAAAAGTTTGGTATGCTGTTACCTAAATTTTCTGGTGTTGAGAACGAGTTGCATTCGTTCATAAAAAGTGTTGATGATTATCTAGCGATGTTCGTAAATGAAAATATTATGGTGAAAAATTATTGCTTCGCAGTGGTCAAATCCAAACTAATAGATAGAGCCCTAGCAGACGTAGCAACGTCTGACATTCCGAATAATTGGGATGTTCTTAAAAATTTCTTGTATACAAAATTTGGTGATCAAATTAACCTTGATGTTTTGATACACCAATTACAATTTTTAAATAAAAAACCCAATGAAGACATAATTTCCTTTATAGACCGAATAATTTCTTTGAAAATAAGAATAAATTATAGAATTGACGCAGATAGAATGCCGGATCCAGAAAAAGCAATTTATAAGAATAATATTTTGAAAATTTGTAAAACTGTTCTAATATCAAACGCACCCATGGAGCTGAGAACATATTTAATAACAAATAATGAATTTTCTTTTGATGACACAGTAAACGCAACGAAAGACTATATGTGCAATTTAGCCCAATACGAATTACTTGATAGGAGTAGAAAAAATAAAAATTTTGCTCAGAATCATTCGAAAAATGTTCCAAGAAACTTTAATTATACACAAAATAGATCAAATCACGCATTTAATAATTACGGCGAAGTACCTAGATTTCCTTCGCAGCCAATTCCATTTACTCAAAGGAACACTAACTACCAATACCCAAGTCATAATAATAATTTTAAACCTAATCATTCAAGTAATGTTTTTAAACCAAATCCCAATCAAAGAATTACTACCCCTCCAGAGAAAATGTCGATTCAGACAAGAAATTATCCCAAGAAACGTTCAAACTATTCTACACAATATAATCCAAATCCTCAACGTAACTTCTATCATAATGATGCTCATAATAATTATCAGAACAGAAATCAACATAATAATCCTAATTTTTACTTTGAAGAATTAACGCATTTAGATACGAGGAAACAAAGAAATGAAAATCAATTTGATTATTGTAAACCTTCAACGTCAAGAAACCACGACCATAATAGTCGAAATTTTCGCGAACTTACCCAAGAAGACGCATTGACTTAAATTATAATATCAATCATTCCAACCAATTGCCCTTTATTGAATTTAAATATCCAAAATGTAAACTTTTAATAGATAGTGGCTGTTCAGTATGTTTGATAGATCCAAAATTTGCTTATAATAATTTCTATGATAATATTTTTCAAGAAGAAACAACGTTAACTGCATGTATGAAGCAGGATACTTCAAAGGAAAAAGTATTACTTCCTTTATTTTCAGAATTTCGTATGAATGATAGTCACCCTTTTGTACTTTATAGATTTCATAATAATTACGATGGCATTATAGGAGCCGATTTTCTTAATAAATACGGTTTGACATTCGATTTTAAAAACCAAGTATTGATGAATAAATATTGTAGAATTCCATTCAAATATGGAAAAACTTCGATTGAAGATTTATTAGAAAAGAAAATTATTAGACCGAGCATTTCTCCGTGGTCTTTTTCCATTGTAATGGTCCCAAAGAAGCAAGATTTATCCGGAAAAACTAAATGGCGCATGGCTATAGATTATAGAAAATTGAATGATAAAACTATAGATGATCAATATCCTTTACCCCAAATCGAAAATATTTTAGATAAACTTGGAAATAAAAAATATTTCACTACTCTTGATCTAGCATCTGGTTTTCATCAAATTGAGTTAGATGAAGAATCTATTGAAAAAACCGCTTTTACAGTTGATAACGGACATTATGAATTTCTTAGAATGCCATTTGGATTAAAAAATGCCCCTAGAACATTTCAGAGATGCATGAATGAAATACTTAAAGATTATATTGGAAAAATTTGCTATATCTACATGGATGATATAATTATATTTTCAGAATCAGTCGAGGAACACTTAGCAAATATTCATACTGTTCTTGAAGTCTTAAAGAAAGAACAATTTCAGATTCAATTAGATAAATGTCATTTCTTCAAGGAAGAAATAGAATTTTTAGGACATATTATTACGCCAGAAGGAATTAAGCCGAATCCAAATAAATTGAAAGAGATTTCACAATTTCCAATTCCTAAAACTCAGAAAGAAATAAAATCATTTCTTGGTCTAGTAGGATATTATAGAAAATTTATTCCTAATTTTGCAAAGATTACTAAACCTTTAACAATATGTTGGAAGAAAAATGCGAAAATTAATATTGATGATCCCAAATACATTGAAGCTTTTGAAATATGTAAAAGAAGTTTAATGAACGAGCCGATATTGCGTTATCCGAATTATAAAGAACCCTTTGTTTTAACTACAGACGCATCAGGATTTGCGATAGGTTCTGTATTATCTCAAGGCATTCCTCCGAATGACCTTCCCATTGCTTATGGTAGTAAAACGCTTACTGAAGCAGAATCTCGATATAGCACCATAGAAAAAGAATTACTCGCGATCGTTTGGTCATGCAAGCATTTTCGTCCTTATTTGTACGGGAGAAAATTCACAATTTATACGGATCATAAACCTTTAACATGGTTATTCTCTTTGAAAGAACCTAATTCACGATTAATGAGATGGCGTATTAAACTTGAAGAATTTGATTATGAAATTAAATATAGAAAAGGATCAATGAATCATGCAGATGCATTAAGTAGAATAAAATTGGAAAATGATGAAAATACCATTATAAATAAAGACTTCGCATATTTTAATGACATTACGTATGAAAACTTTACGAAACTATATGAAACAAATAATATTCCCAATTGTCATAATATTGAAGAAAAACAAGGTAATTTATTTAAAGCCCCTAATAAATATTCGTTAGCCCATTGCGTATCAGAAGATTTCCATATGAGTAGAGGCATTGCCCGAGATTTTAAGAGAAAATTTGGAAATATAGATGAATTAAAATCGCAAAATAAAAAAGTAGGAGAAGTAGCTATTATTCAAAATAAAAACCGTGTTATTTATTATTTGATAACCAAGAAATCCTATTATGATAAACCTACATACGAAAATGTATTTAATTCCCTTTTATATTTAAGAAAACTTATGGAGTCAAGAAATGAAACTCATTTAGCTTTACCGCGTATAGCGTGCGGATTAGATGAATTAAAATGGCCTATTATTTTGAATATGATAAAGTATATTTTTGCAAGATGCAAAGAGAAAATAATTATTTATTATTAATCGCCACTGCATACTGAAGTAAATAAAGAATTTATAGATTTTAATGGGATACTGCCGGTCTTCTTAAAAGTGAACGAAAAACATAATTGTCGACGAGGTAATAATATAAATTATAATGAAATTGATGATATTGTTTATGAGGAAATTAATGAAGATTTACTAAATGATTTTAAACTTAGATATTTAGACGGATTGAACGGAAAACGTTCCGCAGAAAGAAGAATGTTCCTTCCTTTTAAATACAAACCCTATTTACGTTAAAAATCCAGTTGTCAGAGAGTTATTGATACTAAATAGATAGACATAGAATTTAAGATATGAATAATAAACACATTTATCATGAAAATATTACTCCCTTATAAAATAATTGATTATGAACATATTGGTTTGAAACAAGTCGAGGATCTTATTTTAAAGTATCAGAAAGAAATTGATAATTTGAAAAATAAAGAATTATTGGGATTTACACAAACGCCGCATTATGAATATTTAAAACATTCGAATACAATTAATATTAGAACTTTAGAAGAACTTGTTAATGGAAAAATAAGAGTTAAAAGAGGACTTATTAATATTGGAGGTAAAATTTCAAAGATTTTATTTGGAACCTTAGATTCAGACGACGAAGAACTTTATAAAAATTATTTTGAAAATATAGCAAGAAACGAGGACACACTTATGAGGAATCAAAGACAGATTGCTACTGTAATTAATGATTTGAAAAATAAGTATATTGATAAATTTCGACAATTCGAAGATAATTATAAATTATTACGAACAATACCGCAATTGAGACACATTGAACACATGCATCTTCTCACATTTGAAATTAAGGATATTAAAAGTATATTAGATGAAATACAAACAGCAGTGAGCTTTGCTAGATTACATATTCTACATGAATCTATTTTGCCATATACAAAATTCGCAGAATTAATTAAAAATGACACTATTATTCCAATGAATCATTTAAAAGACTATTATCAGTTATGTCATACAAAAGTCATATTTAAAGAGAAAGTTTTATTATTTCTTATATCAATTCCGACCGTTTATGAAGAGAATTTTAATCTATACAAGTTTTACTATATCCCTCAGAAGAACTTAACCCTTCCTTATACCAATCCTTATATGCTCACTCAACAAGAAGAATTGAAATGGTCAACCAGTGAATGTCATGCAGTCGAAGAAGATTTCCTTTGCGATCAAGACTCCTTAACAAAACCTCCAGAATATATGAATACTGTATTGAAGACACATTTAGAAAATTGTCCCAGGAAAAAAGTTATTCCTATATCAAATTTGAAAACCTTAGAAGATGAAAGCATCCTTTGAATTAATAATATAAAAATTCAAGAAAAATGTCCTCAGCAAACAAAATATTACTTCACTTCACCGATGGCGATAATCCAATCGAAATGTATTATAAGTAACTTCCAAAAAGAAATATTCCCAACTTCGATTAAAAATGAAGAAAAATACATAATTCTACCCAAAACGGCGATAATCCCACGAAACCAATCCCAAGAAGGGGAAAAAGAAGATTTCCAGGAAGAAAATATTCAAGATGTCAAGTTAGAAGATATCCAAACATGGAATCCGAGTACATCATCTACATTTATGATTATTTCAGCAATATTTATGTTTTTAATTATTTTATACTTTTTATTGAAATATTTTGAAAAATGTAAAGCTACACCTAATCAAGGTGATACCTTTATCCAAAGGGGGGAGGAATTACATAATATGGCCCCATACTAATTAGATACATTGTTTATCTGTTTACCATTGATTCGATATATTACTATGTTGTATTTTGCAGACTAAGCAATGAACACCTGCAGTCAATACGCAGGAAGAATAAGATAAGAGAATGTTATAAATATCAGTGAATGACAATTTCTAGTCAGTTAATTAATCGATCTAGTAGCTCTACCAAGTTTTAACGTTGTATTGTATTGAATAAAGTAAAGTAGTTTTTTTTTAAAAACGAAGTCTTCCTCCCGAAAAACATAATTATATATATATCCTTCGTTTCTGAATTTTTTACCCCTTGATCAAATGGTAAAAAGAGTTTGTTATGAATCCCAAACTCAATATATCACAGCAAGGTGGCAAAATATAATTTTCACGGGGCGGCGAAATTTTATTTTGCCGGGGCGGCAAAATGTCTGGCGGCGGCCGTGGTACCACTTCCAATGAGGCGAGGCGTTCCGGAACTTCCGGGCGTTCATGACGCGTTAGGCAGTCGAGACAAAATTTGCTCTACTACATACTTTGTCGCTCGCAACTAGAACTGGGCCGATGCAAGCAAAAGAAAGGGGGATAACGTCGAACGTCGTTACGTGTGTTGGACGTTAGAGTTAGAGTTGAAGCGGTGGGGATGTGAGGAAGGCAGAAGGCACACTAATTCAGAATGTGTATTAACAACTGTTGGAAGTTTGTATTGAAAATGTAGCGACGGTGAGCGGGTGAGAGTGGAAGGTCGCGTAATATTTCTTTGATTCAAATTACAAATTACACCGAATATAAAGGTATATACAGTGGAACTTCCCTATAACGAATCCGCAAAAAAATTTCGTTATACAGAAATTTCGTTATGCAGAAATTTTTTTTTATTGTATCAAGTGTCGAAAAAAGCAACGTTCACTTGCATTTTTATTATTTGAATACATTAAACATAATTTATTTAAGCACGTCCTTCTGGACATTCTCGCACTACTTTTTTATTTACGATCAGAGAAAATCTGAAAACTGAACAATGTGTATAGCCTCCTGTTTCAGAAGGAACTCTCCGTCCGTCGTACCTAATGGTTTAGTTTATGATCGGGATTTATTACCTACGTCCGACAGAATTACGGAAAAAACCATCCCTAAGTATACCCTCGGAAAAACCTTCTTACCAATACGCATTTAGAGAGTGATTTTCTTGGAATAATTCGTTATAGAGAGAATTCACTTCGTTTTAGAGGGTGTTTTTAACAGGGTATTTGGTTTCAAGGTGCAATGACAGATACGAAATTCGTTGTACAGAGACATTCGTTGTAGAGACGTTCGCTGTAGGGAAGTTCCACTGTAGTTATACGAAATAATTGAAACTTACCGTGATAATATATTCTCATTCAACCAAAAATTTGAAGTATATTATAAACAGTTTGTTAGTTTTGCAACGAATTGTTTTCATTACAATTTATAAATTTAACATGAACTGAGATCATATGATCTTTGGATGTTATTAATATTAATGGTTTTATCTGAAGATGATAATATCATCCTGATTATACTTTCAAGGTTTGGAGAGGTATTGGACTATTAGAATACCATATTCTTGAGCCTCAACCCGTTATTCTTCATTGTTCTCAGCGGACATATAGTCTCACACAAATAATTTAAGCAGAGAATATATTTTGAAAATATTTATTTCAATAAAATATAAATAAAATGAAACTTTCATAAACACCGAAACATGTAAAAAAAAAACAAAAATTTGAGGTTATCGAAAATGAAAATAAATTATTATAAATTTAAACTTAAGGATAAAATTCTTGTCTGATTTGAAATAATTCAGATACAATTCGCAATTTCAACATTTATTACTATGAGGCTAATGGGACTATACTTTCTCCTTCTATGAATAAACAATAATATTCTCTTTGTAGTACAAACTCCCTGTATATTCGGTCGGTAAGAGGTTAGAAAGGAGCAACCTGAAAGAACAACCCTAACTTTGTTATGAGGAATAAGCCCCAGTCCAGATGGAAGTACCTTCTATAGACATGAAAGCTGAAAGCAATAAGTGTAGGGTCACTGTATTTTTATTACTTCAGTTCGGCAAAACACATTTGATTATCAGAATCAGATTGCGCTCCCGCTGCGGCCGAGATCGAGATACGGGATACGGCTTTATAGAGATGTGTAACACTGCGCTGCGCCGCGCAATTGCGCCAACTCACACCACTGAGTCGAATGTGTCAACTCATTTTTCGGAAATGTATCAGTGCATAGCGCAATTCATTGAACAATTCCTACCTTACCAATTTTCGAGTTGATATTCCTTTCAAACTGCAATTTTAGATTCAGGATTGTGCATTCACGATTTTCAACCCTTTTAAAAATTATATTTTTTACATTTCCTTTTTATAACAAAATAGAGTTACCTCTTGGGTTAGATGAGTTGACTCATTGCGCTTGTGTTTGTATGTATGTTTTCTCTGCGCTTTCGACGCTTGTGACACAGCAACTCATTGCGCTCAACAGTTTGACACAGCCAACTCATTGCATTGAGTTTAACTCTGAAAATGACTGATGAGTTAAAACCTTGTACTAACTTTTACTTATTCGTCGTGTATCATGTGAAAATACTGCCCATCGCAGGATTTTCATTTGAATTGCGATTTGTTCTAATGCTGCATAGATTCGGATTTTTCTCAATAACAAAATTCGAATTGGTAAAAGTATGTTGAGTTAGAACGATAACGAAATACTTTCAATTTCGTGAAATTCGCATGAAAATTCGTGAATTGGCATCGATGGCCGTATCGAAAGTTTTTCAAAAGTAGTGGTCAAAATAAGTCGACCACTTGTGTGATTTCGTCAAGCACGTGAATACGCTTATTGTATTCAACTCTTGATACCACCTGGAAACTCAGTAGGTGCTCTCTTCGATACTCTGACACGGATGCGCCATTTGGCGCAATTGAGTTAACTCAAGGAGTTGGCGCAGAGAGGTGCGCTTGAGTTACTGTGTTAGCGCAGAATATTTCACTGAGTTACCCATCTCTACGGCTTTACAAGTGCCGCATTTCTCTTGTCTTCCGATAATCCAAACCCCCCCTACCAAGCAAACATCATTCTATCTCCGAGTACCTGCGTGCCTGCGTCGGTCTCGCTCCCTGCGTCTTTCAGCTCTTCCGAATCGTAACGTAACCCTTAACCCTTCGTACTTCGTACCATCCTCCTCGCTCGATCGCCCACAGATGCGTGACGCGTTGTCGCTTAGTGGGACATTCGAATTGAGGTGATACAGTTTTTCAAAATGAGCCGCTCTTACATTTCTGGGTCTTGTCAGGGACACATGAACCGCATCTTACCAGGAACCCTGTAAACCTCTCCTTGAGTTCGGGGATGCTGTTTTGGAGTGTCGAATCATGTCAGACTGCTTGGCTGCACTCTTGACGAGAACCTACGCTGGACCTCCGAAATTGACAGTGTTTGTTCTAGGCTGAACAGAGGCTTCTATACAATATGCCATTTGAAGAAATATGTTGGCTTTCGCTGTGCCATGGCATTTTATCACTCACTTCCTGCAGAAGCGAATAGTTCGAGTGTTGTTCGGGTTTCATCCTCAGACCCCGTGAAGGGAATGCTTTCGTTCTAATAGTCTCTTAACACTTATATATTAATATCATATATTTACCATCTTACCATGTTATATATTCATGATAGGAGACTGAAAATTCCAAGGCTTTGTGACCATCACTCATATAACACCCGCGGTTGTCAAAGCTTGTACCATTCTGGTCTGAACCATACGTTTCGTGAAAGATCCCCCTCTTATATCAGGAATTCAAATTTATAATTGTCTGCTAAGATAGTTGGTCGCGATGCGGACAACTGAGTTCAGGCGTAAGTTGAAATCAATTCTTGTGGCTGGATCCTATTACAGTGTGGAATCAGGTTTTTTGAATCCAGTTATCAAATGTACAAAGCCTTGGTTTTTCGAAAGCGGTTTTCTAATATGAAAACAATCGAAATCACAATAAATCAATATCACAATCATTGACGATCTGTTTCTCGCCGTAATGCCACTATGTCGAAATATAACGTTGCTCTGACTGTCAACGCATCCTTGAAAACCACTACCGACGATCATAGTAGAGTTTTTCATTACGTCATCTGTCGGTCGTAATTTATTGGTACTGCTTTCGAGGAAACCAAGGCTTTACAGGCATCATATTGAGATCTGTTTTTCCATCGATTGGTAGATTTAAACTGAGCTACGTGAAATCTTACCTAGCTAAAGTTTCATATAAGTTGTTGAAAGTTGTATATCTTGTTCACAAATTATCAGGTTTCAAAATGTGAAAAAAATTATAAAGTTGAGTTAGATCTATCAGGCAAGGTGGGTCTCAATAGAGAGTGTACCTGCAAATTCAGACGTTACACATTTATTGGAGATTACTGGCGGTCGGCGATAAGATTCTACATCTGTGAATGATATCTACATTCTGATAAAAAGTAGTGAAATCTGCTACAAGTGTCAAACCAAAACAAAAACTGGGAAAGTACCTTGAAACCGAATTAAATACAATACGAAAATCGAAGATATAAAGACAACTAATAAAGCTGATTGGTATGAGTTGAGTGGATACGCTGAAGCTGCAAAAAAACCTAGAAGTGCTATTGTGATAAAGCCTAACTCGGTGCAAGAATCAAATGTTGTTATGAAAGAGATAGTACAGAACGCTGTCAAGCCGGATACATCATTTGTTGGAATATCAGCCATGAGAAATACGACAAAAAGGTAAAAAAATGTGATTGTTAGAATCAAGCAAGCTGTTGAAAAAAACCCAGGTGAAAACTATAAAGTTCATTATAATAATTTGAGAAATCCATGCCTCAAAATTGTAGGAAAAAACGACAAACTGACATCTGATGAATTGAAAGATTTGATTTCTAAGCAGAACTCTCTCTCGGATCTTGTTATAAAAACCACAAAAAATGGAAAAACTCGAAATATATAACTATAATTGAATGCAAATCATCTATACATGACAAAGTTCTAAAAGAAGGTGTCTTATGCATAAAATGATCAAGATGTAGGGTTTCTGACCATTCAAATATATTCAGATGTTTTGCATGTTTAGGTTTCAACCAAAAATCATCGGAATGCAATTCTTAATCTAAATGTCTACTTTGTTACTTTGAAAAAAAAACATGAAGGTAAACCGTCTGAAGATTTCTTGAAGTGTAATAATTGCACGAAAGCCAACAGCAAGTTCAAGCCAAATCTAGAAGTGAATTACTCCTTATTCGATACAGAGTATCCAATATACAGAAGGCAAATTGACATATAAAAAAAGAGATGCAGAATATCAGACAACTCTGAATAGCAATCAAAGCCAGATGAAAAAGAATCACAAAAATTCAAATATTCGGCATCAGAACATGCATCCGTAATGAAATTTAACAATTGGAGATAATGCTCCAGAATCAGAAAGTGTGGATATAACGTGTTCCTCAGAGCATTGGCTGCAAGAGGGTGATATACCTGCGATTCATATTGAAAACTACCACCTATGTTCAATATATTGCCTAAATCCTGAAAAATGGAAGAGTTGCAATTTTTGTACGCAATGGTTTAGAAGCTGAGGTTTCCAGACCTACACTTTCGGAAAATCCAGTGGACTGGTTGTTTGGGATGTGTGGTGTTGAACTGTGTTTAAATAATGATTTTAAGCTAAAAATAATAACAGTATATAGATCGCCAATCCAATCGAACTGTGACCAGTTCTTCTCTAAATTATAGTCAGTGTTGTCTTCAATTTGTAGGGGTGGTAATGTGTGGTGATTGGAATATCGACTTCCTTGAGGATTCTATTTTGTAAGTGTCAGCTCTTAGATTTTCTCCGTGAGGTAGGGAAATAGTGAGTAAAGTTAGCTGCATTGATTATAGTTGCAGTAATTTGAGCCACCAATGTATTGTGGCCATGCTGTCATGATATTAAACTTATTATCAAATATTTTAGAATATTCAGCCGAGCAATCTACACGAATTTATATCATAATATGTCTAAGTAAACCTGTGATGAGGTTTACACTTCATTCTCAGTAAATGAATGCTATCAAAATTTTATGAACACACTTTCTCATCATATAAATGAATCGTTTCCTATGTAAGAGGATAAATCCACGTATAAAGGGCGGTCTAAATCATGGGTCACGGGTGGTATTGAAGTCTCTTCCTGTATGTTGAGAAATCTCTTTTTGTTAAAAACCTCAAATACTCATCCTGACAACATACGTTTTCTCAATAAATATAAAAGAATTTAAAAAAAAACCTTAACTACCGCGAAGCAATTACATAATATTCTACCCTATAACGCAGATGCAAATTATTCTAAAGCGGCTTGGGACATTATTAAGAATACAACTTGTCGAAAATTAGAAAAAAAACTCAAAATATTAATTAATGATGAGATGATAAATGACACGAAAACTTTTTCGAATCACTTCAATGGATCAATTCGTCAGGTGAAAAACACAGAAGTATGTGAAATAAAAAAGCTGATATTTCCTTCAGTATGTTTAAAAAGTACAAAATCACATAGATACGACGGTGTCTTTACAGATTTGCTTAGGAATATTGTAACGTTTATTATTTTCCACTTTTATTCATTATTTTAATCTAAATATATTGTTAGAGTGAGTCTTCGATGGATTTGTCAGGCACAGTCTTTGATGTTCGTTCGGTCTGGATGTAACTTCGTCTTTTTTTTTCATTTTCAAATATATCGTTTTCCTGCTCCTCAAGTATAGGCAAACAATAAAACACCTTTCTCGTCCGCTTATAAAACATAAAGAAAAAAGTGGTCCCAGATGGGATGTGCGTAAATCTGATGATATGCAGTTCATTTTCGACACATTTTCATATTTTTCGAGTATAGAAGATATCAACTGTTTCCGAAAAAGGTTTTCTTTCTTCGACTGATTCGTTGGATAATTTGGAAAATTGTTGATGATATTTGATTTTGCTGATTATTTTGCTGATTTTGGATTGTTGGAATCAAGTAAAATCTCCGTCTTCTACGGGATAAATTTCCATACTCTGGTAGAAAATTCTAGAGAAAGCCGTCCTCCATCTTAGGTAATATTAACATGATGGTTTCATTTTCGTTTCCTTCATGAATTTCCATTGCAGGCTTCTTTTCTTGAGTGTTGAATTTGAAATTGGCGTGTTGATTTATGCAAAATATTTTCTGAGACTTATACTGGTTATTGGAACAAACTGTTCTAGTGGGAGCGAAACAGGAGTCATTCCAACCCTTGCTGAACTTCTTATTTCGGATGAGTACAACCTTATCATTTACTTATATGAATTTACATTTATTATTATTGAATGAGTTTGAGATAATCATATTGGACCGTATATTAATCCTGAGATCTGAAAAGAATCTCACTCCTTGTGATTTTCTTGTCAATTAAATTTGAGATAGCGTTCAGAAAAGTAGAACACAATTAAATACTATTTTTTTTCATTGTTAAATTCTCTGTATATTTTTTTAATTCTAGATCATACACTTTCCTATTAGAACAATTAAATAAATCTGATAGTTTTGGAAATACTGAATTTTATAAAGTAGGAATCGATACATTTATCTGTGTAAATTTGATATCATTAAAACTATCTGGCGCCCTCCCTATTTCTTTTGAGTTTAATTAATTTTGGAATACAACCTTAAAGAAATCCACCTCTTCTCCACTAGAGCTAAGCCGCGAGCTTCCTACCCTTAATTTATGTTACATCTTGGGATTTTGAAAATACTTCATTTGTGAAGAAAATGAACGTAACAATATTGCACCACATATCCTGCGTCCTCTGTCGGTCCTGATAAATGAAATATTGTGATGGGAGAATTCCCAGACTTACTTGAAATCGCTAGAGTAAAAATGATCTATAAAAAATGATATCCAACCAAGACCAGTCATTGCAAAAGTGATTGAACGTGTCATCTTCAAGCGAATGATTTCATATCTGGATGAGTATAGTATATTGACAAGCAAACAATATTGGTTTAGGAACGGTCAATCGACGCAATTCGCCATTCTGAGCTTCATTACTCATATACGAAAATATGAATAATAACAAAAAAAGGTGAGGTGTATTCATGAATTTGAGCAGGACCTTTGATCTCATTTCACATAGTATTCTTCTGCATAAATTCAACTTATTTGGATTCTGTGGATTGATTAATAAATTGATTGCATCATATTTATCGGATAGATCACAATTTGTGGAAATAATGGGGTAAAATCAACACAATTGGGTTCCACAGGTTTCGGTCCTTGGAACATTATTGTTTTCAATTTTGTGTTAATGGTCCGATATGTTGGCGGATCCGGACCAGCTGGTGATGCTCACTGAAGTTACCACAGTAATATTCATAAACACCTTATCATCTTTTGTTTTTAAATATCGATAAAACTTCATTCCTCAAATTTCATCTTCACAACACGACAACAGAAGTGGCTAGAAGTTTTTTGATAAGAAGTAACGGTAAAACAATACAGCAGGTAACACATATCTTTGGGTGTCAGTGTCGATGATCAATTGAGTTGGTGCCACCACGTTGATTATCTATGTAATTTGCTCTCACCTATGTGCTTTGTGTTATTGTGCAATTCGTAATATTACAGGAGTAGGAGTGAGTAGAACTACGTCGTGTAGATCACTGTTCAAAAGATTAAAAATTCTATATTTTAGATAGTTCGCTGTGTAAAGTTAAATTTGCATACAATCCAAAAAAAAAAGATACCACGACTACGAGACTGGTGGCCATCACGGACTCATGACACCATACCACATATTATCCAAATATGAGCGAAGTCCAAGATATATAGAAATCAAAATCTATAACAAATTGCCATCCTACCTGAAGGAAATACACAATATATCTGTTCTCAAGAAACAAACTAAAGATTTCTTATTGTCAGAATGTTTTTATAATGTTGAAGAATTCCTTTTGTTTTGGAATAGACCGTGATGTTGCGATTGGGATTGTACTTATCGTCTTGATTTGATGATATCTAATAGACGTTTAAGTTTGACATGTTCAAAATCTACGTACATACACTTATATTTGTATCTGGTTTAACTACAATATATTATTATTATTATTTTCATCATCACGGCTCGCTCACTCCAAATCCGATTCTGTCGAAAAAAACTGCCGGACGAATGACTAAAGAGTATATAGATAGTAAACTTCCTCATATCTGTAATGATGAAAAACGACTACGATTGTCCGTTGTTAAGCCATCTGAAAGTTCCGATGGCAAAAAAAACCAAAGTGAAGAGCTCTCCAACAAAACAGCTGATCTCTATCCAATATGGATGCTTGAGTACGAACAAACGTATTTCAGCCTAGAGGTCATTGTGATTATTTGGGTTGGGGATATTTCTAGTTTTCTAGTGATAACAGTGATTATTATCCAAACATTAATTTTCCTTTTTCTGATCGATATGAGTGACTGGATATTCATCGAAGTTGAGATCTTAAGTAACTGAAAGGTTCGAACAAAAACTTAGTGATATCAAAATAATCTAGATCCGGCGTATGTCACCATACGAGTAAGGTGAGATAAAAGTAGCTCCCAGAAATTGTGAATTATTGTGATTATTTTCACTTGGAATTTTTTTCCTAACTGTGATTGGATTAAGTGCGTACCTGAATATCATGACAAGAAAAGCTAGAAATTGTCATAACATGGGATCATCTTCGCAGGATAGTAATATCTTAGATTTCGGCCAAGAACTTCAGAAGCTAGAAATGAGTATGAAACAGAACGCAAGTGAATTGAGGAACCTAATTCTAACAAATAATGCGAAAAATGTATGTAATGATGGTCAGGTTGATTCCAAAAATGTTCTACTGGATCAGATTGCAACATTCGAAAGAAATACACAAGATGCCATTAATGGTCTTCGCTCGGAGTTATTAAAACTTAAACTTCAAACGGCATTGTGCGAGAAAAAGATAGACGATCTAAGGCAGTTCGACTTACTGAATGGTCTTGTTATCAGTGGGATCGATTAATCAAACGATAACAATTTATGCGAGGTCATAGCGGACACATTGAACTCCAAAATGAAGAATATATCAATCAACCCAGATGAAATCAATTACTGTTTTCGCTTAGGTAAAAATGAAGGACGCAGATCAACAAAACCGCGACCAGTGACGGTTATGTTTAAAACCAGGTGGAAACAAGATAAAATTTTTAATTCCAAAAAATGTCTTAAGAGTGATTCAGTCTTCATAAGTAAATGGTTAACAAATGCTAAACTCCTCAGCTTTGAAAGTGTCATTATTTTTTTAAATATAGAGAGATCAGACAATCTCACTCGAATCCCGTAATGTAAAAAGATTGCAACATTTTATTTCATAATATCCAGCTCAAATCCAAAATATGCTCATCTCAATGTGCGGTCACTCGTAGCTCATCTCTTTTTTTTTAAATATTTTAGTTGTTAACAACTTTGATGTTGTGTGCGTCTGCGAAACATGGTTAAATAATGATACTCCAAATGATTTTATCTATATTGATGGTTACAATTTTGTCCGGCGAGATAGAGCCGTGGGCCGGGGGTTGGAATTGGCATTTTTTTGAAAAACCTTTTGAAATTTTCACTTTTACCTGGTAGTGTTGATATTGAGCAGTTGTGGATTTTATTTAGACTTCCAGAAGCAAAGATTGCAATTTGTGTCACTTTTAGACCGCCTACTTTTAATTATAGAAATTTTTTTAATATTCTTGAAACTGACGTTTCGCTTACAGAACCTACAGTAGATAAAATACTTTGTTTTGGCGATTTCAATGTTGACTTACTCAGAGTGAACAGCGCTGAGGTGGAGTTTGTTACAATTTCTTTCGAGAGCCTGGGTTTGATTCAGATTATGAATGACCAACTAGAATAACGGAGGTTTCGGCCACCCTGATAGATTGTATTCTGGTTGATTCATGCGATATGATTCTTTCTAGGGATGTGCAGCCTGTTGATTTCACAGATCATGGACTAGTGTCGTGTGTGGTAAATTTTAAAGTTACTAAACCAAACCCAAAATTAATCACAATTCGAGATTTCAAAAATATGAATATTAGGACTCAGTTTGAGTATGATCTGCGCTCTTTACCTTGGCGCAATATTTATGATCATAATGAGATAGACAGCAAAGTCAACTTTTTTCCTCAAAATATTATTACCCTTTTAGATATCCGTGCACCATTTGTCACCCAACGAACAACTAAGCCCTATGCCCCTTGGTTTACGGATTCACTGCGGGCACTGAAGAAAGATAGAGATAAGGCTTTAAATTTGAAAAATCTAGTCCACAAGCAGACTGGAATAATTACAAGTCAATGCGCATGGGCGCCCGCAGGGGGAGGCCAGGGGGGGGCCGTGGCCCCTCCTGAGATTTTGATTCCCTTCCTGTTTTTGAGCTAAACCGAATACTGATTTCGCCTGCTTCTCATCAAATCATTATTTGGCCCCCCCTGAGAAAAAATTCTGCGGGCGCCCAAGTCAATGCGTAACTTTTTTACTGCTATGGAAAGGTGAGAAATAAAAAACATTCTTCAATAGAAAGTTCCTTGCAAAAAATAAGTAGGAATTATGGGGTCACCTCAATGCAATCGGTGTAAGAGTAAATAGGAAATCTCACTTAATACCAGAAAATTTATAGAATGTAGAGGAGATCAATAATCACTTCATAAATTCGATACCATCTTTGAAACCAGATCTAGAACAGATAGCATTCTACGAAAATAATCGCCGTTTTTCTATGGATTTCAATTTCCAAAATGTTTCAGATATAGATGTTCTGAAGATTATCTCTAATATCAAAAGCAATGCTACTGGTTTAGACGGGATAAATGTCTTTACCTCAAATCAATGTCTTTCCTTCTTGTTGCCCTTTCCCACTCATATCATTAATTATTGCATATCAGAGTCTGTTTTTCCGAAAGAATCCAATCTAACATGTCTTGACGAGATGAGGCCGATAAGCATTCTGACAACATTGTCAAAGATACTGGAAAAAGTGATTGAAATTCAACCCGCGAATATGTGGAACCAAATAATATTTTACCTACACATCAATCGGTTTTCAGACGGGGTCATAGCTATAGCACAGCTCTTTTCTCAATCACCGACGATATTCTTAGGGCTACAGACACTGGTAAATTAACCGTACTGATTCTATTCGATTACTCTAGAGCTTTCGATACAGTAAATCATTGCTTGCATTCACCGAACGTAACAGTTGTGGAACTGTTGCGGAATCGTCCGGTGGCACAGACGCTACAAACTCAACACGTTCCGGAGAAGCGGGCATTTTGGGAGCGCTTTCTGTTTATGCTAGGTAGCGGTAGCGGAGCGGTGGCAACATTTTTCGTTCGGTGAATGCAGGCATTGTCTTTTAAAGGCAGTTCTTCGACATATCGGCCTATCCGACTCTGCAGTTGGTTGGAGGTCGGCCTTCTTAGAGGGTTGGTCTCAGGTGGTGGTCTATGGGGGAGTAAGGTCGGAATATCTTAATGTTTTTGCTGGAGTACCACAGGGGTCCATAATCTCGACGCTGCTTTTCTGTATCTACACGCTAACGTTTCCAAACGATTTTATATCATGCCATCAGCACTATCATGCCGACGATGTACAGCTGTATCTATATAATTTTACCCTGAAGAGTGTTCTCAAGTTGTTTCTGCCATGAATTTTGATCTTAATAATCCATTGCAGTTTTCTGCCAGTCACTCTCTCAAGTTAAACCCCCAGAAGACAACTGCCATCCTGTTTGGTAAATAAAGTGCCAGAGAATATTTCTTAAACAACTATAGTCGAAATATACGAAAACAAAACACTAAAATTACATTTCAGGACGTAATTAAAAATCTTGGTCTCTATAGTGATGAGCAATTGAGATTATCTCACCATGTTTCACAAGTACTGAAAAGATCATATATGATTCTCAGACTTTTATTTCAAAACAGGCACTTTCTCAACAGAGAACTAAAAGCGATACTCTGTGACTGCCTAGTTCTTTCACATATAAACTATTGAGACACCATATATGGCCCCTGTATAACGGAATACGACTCGCATAGAAATCAAAGACTGCAGACTTCATGTTTAATATTGATTTTTGGTATTCAAAAATTTCAGCACATCAGTCATAAATTGAAGGAGATCGAATGGCTGAACATGAAGATATAGACGTGGCCTCCATCTTGCCTGCCAATTTTTGCTCATTGTTGTTGGAGGGACGCTGGCATATCTATACAATGAAATAAGATTTCGATGTGACGTGCACAACATCAATGTTCGCTTTAGAGGAAGACTCACGATACCTTTGCATTCGTTACAACTCTTCAAACGATCATTTTCATACAACATTGCGAGGTGTTTGAACGAGATCCCCATTAACTTCGCGAATATTGACCAACACTTCAGAAAAGAGAAGATTAGAAAGATAGCGTTAAGGTGGGTCACTGGCTCGTCCACTTGAGGATGAGGTGGTTGTCTTTTATATTATTTTATGGGTATACCTTCTTCAATATCTTTAATATCATTAATATTTTTTTTCTTTTTTACATTCAACTGTTTTTTGTTTTCATTTTTTGGGTTAGTTGAACAGAAATTCGGGGTGTATCAGTGGGCGAACTGAACCTCAACCTTTATTATTACTGTAATAACTTATAATATTTTCTTCCTCAATAAAGGCTCTTAATTTTTTTTTGTCTATATAAATACATGTGTAAATATTCTATTTCCTCGTAATCATTTGTAAGCTAGTTAAAATTGACTGTACAATTCTGTATAAGAACTTGTGACTGGCTGCATGACCACCGGTCTAAAGCCAATTAATAATCCAAAAAAAAATCCTCCATAAAGGCCTTTATTATTACTATTTTTATCATTGTTATTACTTTGATACATAAAGTTGTGAAGTCCTGCGAGCTGTCCTATTTGTTTGAAAAAGTGAGATATGATATAGGTCAGACTGTAACAATGTGAATATAAGAAGAATTGCGGGTCAGATCACAATTCCTAACCATAAAACTTCATTTTACGAGCGCTCCTTCTCATACGATAATTGTGCTAGGATATACAATGATGTTCCTCAGAATATGAGAGATAAATATAGAACTTTCAACAAATATAATAAAAATTATATTTTCCTAAATCAAATGAATGAAATTGAGAATCGTTACAGTTTGTTGGTCCCGTTGTTTTTTTGAGTAGATTTTTGCTTTTATTGATATTGTCTATATTTTTTTTTTTTGTTAACATGCTGATTGTAATATTTAGTATACATTATGGTCCTCAGTTTTTTATTTATTTATTTATTTATTTATTCTTCGGGATACAAACGGGGCTAACCCAAAAACAGTATCCACATTAAGAGTGTACAACTAATAAATTCATATATACATTATGTTAGATATACAGAAAGTGAAAAAAAATACAAAACACCAAAACAAATAGTATATGGTCTAATTAGGGGCGACAACTTCAACGAGCCAGCAGCACATATTGAACTCCCATAGCGCGAAAATATCCAACCAAAACACCTCGGAATCTCATATGCGTATCTGAGAACACATCTATTCCTGCAACTTGGGATAAGCTATTATATGTCCTCATCGATCTATTTAGTGGAGAATTCAAGTAGTAATAAGTACTAGCCTGTTCCACGAAAAAGGTTTGCGTGTGTCTTGTGTTGTAACTTGGGACGATCAGTCCCATTTGACGAGTAATATCCATACAGTCGATTATGTTGTTGACTATTTTGAAGACAAATGTAACATCGGTTATCTGCCTGCGCTGCTCAAGAGTTAGAAGATTCAATCGCTGGTGCAACTCGGATGCATCCACTACAGAGGGAAAGAAACGCGCTTGACAATGTCTGATAAATCTCTTTTGAACACTCTCCAGTTTATCGATATACACTCAGGTGCAAAAAATTCGATCCATACGATTTTTTTCAATAAAAAATTAAGATCTTTGGATATTAAACTTAAAAATAAGTTATAGATTGAAAAATACGTATTGAATATCAATAAAACCCATAGTTTACAGAAAATAAATCTTTATTTATAGAGTCATTCACCATAATACAGAAAATTGAAAAATGAATGAAAACTTCTTGAATAAAAATTGGCAATACAAAAATGTGGTGTATGCAGTGATAATTAATACCTAGTGTTTCCTCCTCGGGCCCTTATAACAACTTGCATACGGCGTGGCATCGAGCTAATCAACCTATGGATGTCAGTTTGGTCCAATTCTCTCCATATTTCCTGAAGAGCCGCACCGATCTCAGCCAGGTTGTTTGGACGAGGTATTCGTGCTCGATATTGCCTTCCCATTATGTCCCACAGATGCTCAATTGGATTGAGATCAGGACTGGAAGCTGGCCAATTCATACGGACAATTCTCACCTCTTCTAAATAGTCATTGACGATCCTAGCACGGTGCGGACGCGCATTATCGTCCATGAAAAGAAAATTGGGTCCGATGAACAGGGCAAAAGGTATCACATGCTCATCAAGAATGGTCGTTATGTATCATGCACCCGTCATAGAACCGCCATCCACGATAGCTAGGTCAGTACGAGCTTCGTAACTTATACCACCCCAAATCATCACTGAGCCTCCTCGATAGCTTATTCTTTCTGCAATATTGCACTGAGCAAATCGCTCTCCTTGCCTCCGCCAAACTCTTTCGCGGCCGTCTGGTGACCTCAAGCTAAACCTGGACTCGTCTGAGAACAATACACTTCGCCAGTCTGCGTCATTCCAGTTTTCGTGGTCTCTTGCAAAGGCAAGTCTAGCTCTGCGATGCTCTACGGATAATAGTGGACATAGGGCTGGTCTTCTGGATACTAAATGAGCTTCAGCAAGTCGACGTCGAACTGTCCACCTGCTTACATCCACATTTCTCACTTCATTCAGACGATTGGCCAGTTGAACTGATATGTTATGCCGATTTCTCAAACATGAAGTTACCAAAAATCGGTCATCTCGTTCGGATGTTGCCCTTCTACGACCGGAACCTGGCCTCCTTGTGAAGTTGCCGGTTTCATTGAATCGCTGAACTGCTCTTTGACCCGCCGAACGACTAACACCTAACACATCAGCTGCATAATACTGGCTACGACCATCTTGAACTAAAGCCACCGCTCTAGCTGCATCCGTCGGAGTTAAGAACATTTTATTGCAATTAGAATTAAGAATGCAACGCGGTTTGACACTACGGGATCACTAAGGTAACCCGGGTTGAAATAAATGCAATAAACAATGATTTATCTCTTCGCTTATCGGAATAATTTTTTCAAATAAAAACATAAATGCCTTTGTGATAAAAAATGCAGAACTAATATAAACATTTGAGTTTATTTCGGATATACAAGGGCATACCTAAAACTACATATGCCATACAATAACTTGAGAGTCGCAAGACTTAAAATAAATGAGAAAAAAGAAATGGATCGAATTTTTTGCACCTGAGTGTATATTCTATAGCGAGGGTTCCATATAACCGAACCAAAACTTAAGGCACTGTTGACAAAGGCCAAGTATAATGTACGCAACACATTTGGGTTCCTGAATTCATATGCAGTTCTGAGCACAAAACCGAGCACACGATTAGCTTTTTTTGTGATGTGGTAGATATGCTGATCAAAAAGCAATTTCGAGTCCAAGATAATCCCAAGATCGCGCACCGAATGTACGCGAGAAATGATGTGATTGGAAATTTCATAAGTAATCGGTACGGCTGCAAGGGGCTTTCTACTGAAGGTGATAAAGCAGCATTTGGAAAAGTTCAAAAATAAATGGTTTTCTCTGCAATAGAAAGCAAAACGATTCAAGTCTTCCTGGATCAGTGATCGATCAGAGGGATGGGAAATCGATCGAAATATTTTCAGATCGTCGGCATACAAGAGGATCTTACAGAATCGGAAACACTTGATAATGTCATTAATGTAAATTATGAATAGTAATGGACCAAGATGTGAGCCCTGCGCGACCCATGAGGTTACATGTATGTTCCTAGACCTGAACTGACCCAGTACAACCTGCTGAGATCTATTTGTGAGGTAAGACTCGAACCACCTGAGAAGACTCCCATGCACACCGACACCAGCAAGCTTAGAGATCATGATGGAATGATTAATTTTATCAAAGGCTTTACTGAAATCTGTGTACACGGAGTCAACCGAAAGCCCAGAGTCCATGCTACCCAGAACATACTCCACGTAAGAAAATAAATTAGTGTCGACTGAGCGTTTTTTAATGAATCCGTGTTGCTCAACGTTAAGTACGCTCTTCACGTCAAAAAAGAACATATCAGTCACGATGCTCTCGAAAAGCT
The DNA here is from genome assembly GCA_038502775.1 of Hippodamia convergens. NCBI lineage: Eukaryota > Metazoa > Arthropoda > Insecta > Coleoptera > Coccinellidae > Hippodamia > Hippodamia convergens. Next base: position 39,074,866 of record CM076609.1, read on the forward strand.
TACCGATTACGCATAGTTTGGAAATGGGTCTATAGTTTTCTACAACATTTTTGTCACCTGACTTGAAAACTGGAACCAAATGAGCAAACTTCCACCGTTGTGGAAAACAACCTTCTGTGAGTGACCTATTAAATAAAGTATGGATTGGTTCAATCAAATTATTCAAGCACTTTTTTAAAAAGGTTGGCGGAATTTCGTAGGGACCGGCGCCACCATTTGGCATTGAAATAATCTTGTCTTTAATTTTATCTCGACTTATTCTATAGCTCCCGATATTCAAAGGCGTGTCGAGGTGTTCAACGATTTTTTTTTCTAAGGATGGTTCAAATACAGAACCGAAGTATTGACAGAAAAGATTACATATGTTTTGCTGATTAGTGACAATGGTAGTTGAAGTCTTGATGAAGTCAGGAATACAAGGAGAGTTTTTTTTACTGCGGACATAGCGCCAGAAATACTTCGGATCTTGTTTGATGCTACTCTCTACGCTATCGATAAACCTCGCGTAGTCTTCTGCTATAAGGTATTTTGTCCTACCCCTAAGAAGCTTGTAGGTTGAATAGTCCATCAGATTTTTGTAAATTTTCCAACGTTTGTGAAATTTTTGCTTTTCTTTCAAAACTTTGATAGTAGGCAGCGTATACCAAGTGGGGTATTTTTTGCAGTATCTGGGAAATGAGGGCACGTACCTATCAAAGAGCGAGTTGATAATAGTATATAATCTCTCCACATTGCCATTCAAATCCTGTTCGGAAAGTTCGCTAGACCAGTCAACAGCACCCAACGCCTCGTTCAAAGAGTCATAATCGGCAAGACTGAAATTGCGAGATCGTGCATTACCCAAATATCTTTTAAATGATACCGAGACATCTATTTCAAATTCAAGAGAATTATGATGAGGATCTTCAGGTACCAGAGGGTGCTCTGCAAGTTTCAGGTTACCAACTTTGAAGTTATTGTTTAAAATTAAATCAAGTGTAGATATTGCCCGAAACGTTATGGAAACCGTTGAACTGGTTCATACCCGAAAAAGACATGGAATCCACGAACAAGCTTGAGTAAGGGTCCCCCAAGTATCTCGGTACCCAACATGAATTTAGTTGGTCAGTCTCCCACGTAATACCTGGCAAGTTGAAGTCGCCGCAGATTACAAAAAGATCATCCCGGTTATTTTCAACAATATAATTCAGCTTATCACAAAAGGAAGCTAGCGCTAAACGATTCCCCGGTGGAACATATACGCATCCAATATGAACCCTGCGACTGCCCTCCAAGACTACAGTCACCCAAAGATCCTCGCAATCGGAACACCACAAGTTATTGGAAAAGCTGATCAGGTCGTCACTAATCGCTATCAAGACACCTCCACCTTTAGTCTTCTGCGACGTCAAGGGGTCTCTATCCCGACGGTAAACCCTATAGGAAAGGTCAATTATTTCAGAGTCGACAACCGAGTTATTTAGCCATGTCTCCGTCAGGCACATAATGTTGAATTCGCGCGAGGAAGAATTCTTTTTTACTGTAGATAGTTTAGAGTTTATACCACGGACGTTCTGATAATACACCGCAAGAACCATTGGAAAGCAACGAAACAACAACTATTACACAAAACTGGAGCTGAACAATCTTAGGCGATTTTAGCCAAGTCTGCCTCGCCAGATATTTTTATAATCTTGGACCTCTCGTCTTTTCTGACAAAGATAGATCCATTACGGGTCCACGTGAATTTATAATTCTTTGATCGTGCGGTGTCCCTAGTCTTCTTGAATAACTTCTTATTACTAGATGTCAAGTGTTCATTAATGAACAAATCCCTTGAAATATTGTCGACTTGGATTTTTCCTTCAGACTGTCGTCGCTTGACTCTTGAAGCTCCCAGGAAACTGTCTCTTTTCTGCTTGGAGAGAAACCTTATTATGATTGGTTTCGGTTTGGAGGAGTCGAAAGTAGGGACTCTATAGAAAGTATCCACCTCAGATGCCATGACGTTGCAGCCAATGGACTCGCCTACCCCGGACACAACAGAGAAGAGGTTTTCATTCTCCTTTTCCGGAATCCCACAGATCTCAACATTATTCATCCTGCTTTGCTGCTCAAGTGAGTCCACCCGATCCTGCAGGATCTTCACGGAGGTTCTAAGCTCCAGGTTCTCTTTAGTGATCTTCTCCATTTCATTCATTTTTTTGTTCATGGAGTTGAGTAGAAAAGTTCCTACCTTGACTTCGCTGAGGTTTAAATAAAGACCTTTCATTATTATTATCATTATTATTATTATTATTATTATTATTATTATTATTATTATTATTATTATTATTATTTTTTTTTTTTTTTTTTTTTTTTTTTTTTTTTTTTTTTTTTTAATCACACTTTCGTGGGGTGGTTTCCAACTAAGCTGGGATTCGCATGAATCAACAGCTCAATCGTTCGTTAACACACGCCGGACAGTTCTACACGTTCCCAGGATTGCAGCCTTCTGTGCCGTAAGTATGGTCTTCTCTACTTCATTCAATCCTATTTTTGTCAGTTCTTTTTTCAGATTCAGTTCAACGAGTCCATTTGCCGAGATTATCAGAGGATGAACGGAAACTTGTTTCAGCTGATAAATGGCCTTTATTTCATGTGCGAGGTCTATATACTTGGTGAGTTTCGTTGTTCTTGCCTCTCCTATGTTATGATCATTTGGAATAGTGATGTCTATAATCTGCGCCTCCTTCTTCAGCTTTTGAATTAATAGTATATCTGGTCTGTTATGCAAAACCTGCTTGTCTGTGATGATCGTTTTGTCCCAGTATACTCTGACTTCATCGTTTTCGAATTGATCTTTCGGTTGGTATTTATAATATGGCATTTTTTCTGTAAGTTTTCCATATTTGATCATAATTTCTTGATGAAAGACCTTTGCGACATCGTCGTGCCTATTCTTATGATCCTTTGGGGCGAGATAGGAGCATCCAGATGTAAGGTGTTGGATCGATTCCGGTCTTTCATGACACATTCTACATAGGTCAGTTGGTATTTCCTGATGTAGAATGTGGCGCCTATAGTTGCGTGTTGCAATCACTTGATCCTGAATAGCCGACAAGAAGCCCTCCGTCTCCATCATTAGAACACCGCGGCTTAAGTATAGAGTTGACATTTTCGCGTCGGTGTTATTCGCGTGTAGCATTGCATAGAAGCGGCCATGTAGTTCCTTCCCCTTCCACGTTTCTTCCAGCTCTGCAGTGTAATTTTTCTTTTCTGTTACAGGTGGATTTTCCCTTGCAAGATTCAGAGGAGTGAGGTTCTCATCCAATCTTGCAAGTGCTATGTAAATTGGGTGTTCGATGGATTTGAGGTAAGTGAACAATTTTTCGCATTCTTTGTTGTGTGCCTGTTTTAGATTTTTCATTCCTCTGCCCCCCCTGTCTCTTGGAACATATAGTCTACTCACTGATGAATTCGGATGGTGTTGCCGGTTTTTTGTGAGTGTTGTTCGAATAAGCCTATCCAGATTATCTAGATCTGTTGGACTCCATTTCACAATACCGAAGCTATACTTAACAATTGGCATTACCCATGTATTGATTGCTGTTGTTGTTGCTGAAGAGTAAAGGTAAGATTTCAAAATGAGGTTGAGTCTTCGCTTCAAGTGGTCCTCAAACAATTTTTTCGTCTCCTTGTGGTCTATGTTGAGTGTCTGTTGTATCCCCAAATATTTATATTTGTCCAACAAGGGCAAAGGCGTAAAGCTACTCGAGTCCAGAAGAGTTATATTACTCGAGTTCTGTATTTTTCCTCCCTTTATGTGCACAAATGCACACTTTTCCAATCCAAACTCCATCGAGATTGACCGGCTGAATTTAGAGACGAGTTCGAGTTGTCCCTTTAGCTGTTCTGGGTTGGCTGCGTAAACCTTCAGGTCGTCCATAAATAAGAGGTGGCTCATTTTTAACGCGGGTCTTCGTGATATGATATAGCCATATGTACTAGATTCCAGCATGGTACTCAAGGGGTTTACAGCCATGCAGAACCACAGTGGGCTAAGGCTGTCTCCCTGGAATATACCTCTCTTTATTTGCACTTCACTAGTTTTGTAATGCACTTGACCTATATCTAAAGTTAAACTGGTTTTCCAGCTGCTCATCAGGTGTTTGAGCACTCCAACCACTCCTTCATCAATCTTGTAGACTTCAAGCACCTGAATCAACCACGAATGGGGTACGGAATCAAATGCCTTCCTGTAATCTATCCAGGCAACCGAGAGGTTTCTCTTCTTTACTCTTGCGTGATTTGCCACCACAGAATCCAGAATCAACCATTCCTTGCTGCCCTTCGCTTTGGCCTTGCAGCCATTTTGTTGCCATGCCATTATATTATTGTTGGTTAAATGGTCATTTATTTTCCCTGCAATAATGGATGTAAAGATCTTATAGCCAACCGGTAGGCACGTAATAGGTCTGAAATTCTGGGGGTTGTCAACGTCTTTGTTTTTTGGAAGAAGGTAAGTTATTCCTTCGGTGAAAAATGGTGGTATTTTCGAAGGATTTTCGAGAGCCTCATTGAATTGTTTACTGAGGATGCTGTGAACGCAGTTGAAGTGTTTCCACCAGTATGCCTGAATGTTGTCACATCCTGGTGATCTCCAATTGGCCAATTTGTTTATTGCTACCGTGGTATCTTCTACGGATATTTGAATGTGTGGCATTTCTCGTATCAATTCCATCCTTTCTCTTTCCTCTTCTATCCAATACGCTGCTCTATCGTGGACTTTCGAATTTCCCCATAGCCGCTCCCAGTACTCATACATTTGATCTTTGCCTACAATCTTTTTTTCAGAATTCTGTTGCCTTTCTTCTAACGACCGGTAGTATAGCCTCTGGTTCCGTTGAAATGATAGATTCTGGGTGTAACGAGCTACTCGCTCAGTGTTTCTCCGCAGACGATTAGCTAAAGCTCTTATTCTCTGTTTCAGGTTCTCCAAATGTGATTTCAGCGCCTTTGTTGCCTCAGGTAAGTAATGCTTAGTTTTTAGCTTTTTACAGATGTTAACTATAACTCTCTTTATCTTAGAGGAGGGGTTCGTAGTATTGAAGAATGCATGAATTCTTCCGACTTCTTTCCTCAACGTGCTTATTTTGAATTTTAGTCGCCTTACCCAAGGTGGTTCTTGATTATCACATATTATTCTCTTTTTTGTTCTTTTAGGTGGAGTTCCCAGCATTTCCAGCACAGAATACGCAGCACAGTAAACTAAATGGCAGGTGTCTTCAATAGTTGTACATGTGGCAAGTACTTTTTCCATAGCCTTATTCACTGCAATGACTGTCTCTTTAGCAGTTTTTGAATATTTTATTTTTTGCAGCCTCGGTCTGTTTTCCAATGGAATACCGGCATAGCTCATAAGGTTGGACTCTAGGGCACTACTCAGTTCCGCAGGTATTTCCTCAGGGCGAATTTCATAGACTGTAGATCTTCTGTGGCTACGAGTTGGTTCTTGATGTTCTTCGCCTGTATCTCCGCTCACTAATAAAATGGCCTCTGTTTTCAGTTCTTGAAGCTCAGCCTCTGATAGGACTTTCCGCCTGATAACTGATCTTATTTGGTCAGAAAGCTGCTGTGGATCTCGATTAAAGTCGGGCCTATGTGTTTGCCAGTATTCGTGTAGTCTGTTCCTGTAATTCGTTCTGTCCTGTTCAGCGTTGGTCACAAGATAGTATGCGCGCATAAGATCAATATTATCTTGTCTACTCCAGCGCATACGCCTAATTCGGACCATCGGAGATCTGGCGGGAATATCCTGTATGGGATTATCCAAGCCTGGAACTCCAATACCAATTTCGGTGTCCCTAATTCTTGGCCTTGTGGATCCAATTCGCGGGCGCGTGCCACTCGCTCCACACGTTACCGCTAGTGACTGTTCGGTCCCGCTAGCTGGCGCAGTCGCACCGCCAGTAGCATCCGAGGCTTGCTTCCTAGTGATAACAGGAGCGATTATGAAGTCACAGTGATGGGGTTGCTAGCCCCATCACCGGTACAGCTCGGGTACCTCGGGATCGCTAAACCCGTACTCCGGGATATTTCCAGAGTCCCTGAGGACTTATTATTATTATTATTATTATTATTATTATTATTATTATTATTATTATTATTATTATTATTATTATTATTATTATTATTATTATTATTATTATTATTATTATTATTTCACAGGAATTTCCTGGTTTGGCATAACTAAGTCGGGATATTTATCAACGGCTCAATCATGTGTGAGTACCCTTCGGACAGTTCTACATGTTCCTAATATTGCGGCTTTCTGGGCGGTGAGTATCAAATTTTTTGTTTCCTTTATTCCTATCTTTATCAATTCGTCTTTCAGGTGGCGCTCGACAAGACCATTCGATGATATCACCAGTGGATGCATGGTGACCTCGTCTAGTTGGTAAATTGTTTTCACTTCGAAAGCCAAGTCGATGTATTTATTATTATTATTATTATTATTATTATTATTATTATTATTATTATTATTATTATTATTATTATTATTATTATTATTATTATTATTATTATTATTATTATTATTATTGCGGAATCGTGCGGTGGCATTTAACAAACTCAACACGTTCTGGAGCAGTGGGCATTTATACTAGGTGCTGTAGTGAAATCTTCGTGAATGCGGCTATTGTTAATTGTCATTGAGAAAACATTTCGTAAGTTTCACTGCACAGTTCATAATGTCTTCATTTGAGGCATCTGGTGAGACTGAAACGGTTAAGACCTCAAAGCGATCTGCCGACAAGTTATATATATGCTTTTTATCGGTGAGACAAGTTAGCAATTGAAGAATCATAAATTAATTTAATGTATACACCAGTTTTGAAAACTATTCTATCATGGAATGCCTCTTCAATTCCACCAATTTCATTTGCAAATATTCTGCGGTTTCTCACACAATTGTATGTGGGACTATCCCAATCACAAAGATTCCGGAAAGATAGATAGTAAAGTCATTTCAAAGCTTCGATATTTTCTCTCAAGTCCTTGGCCTCTAGTCGAGCTGGAGGTTTAACAGTTTTGTATGAATATATGTCTTTGAGGGATTCGTTGATTTCTTTATATCCTTTAACAAGAGCTTTCAAAGCGTCTGCTCTAGCTGACCATCAGGTATCGGAAAGCAACTTTCTGACATGAGTATGGTGTTTGTCTAAGTGCTGTTTTCAAATCTTCCATTCATACGTAGAACTGGAGAAAAATTCTTATAGCCCATGCACAAAACTGAAACAGTTGAAAACCTCAGGAAGCATTCCGAAGCAGCAAAACCCACAAGATTGAGTGAATGGGTTCATATTCTGCTGGAGGATTGTTTTTTTTTTATCCAGACTTGTGAGCCACTATATACTCCTGACATATTGGAAGCATTATCATAGCTTCCTTCATCCTAATTCAGAAGAACAGCTCCTTACCGCTCCATCTAAAGAACTTGATGAGTGACCTATTCCCGATCCATGTCTAAGCAAATGTTCTTTCGGCACTGCTTCAAACAGATATAGGTAACGAAGAGCAATTGGCAACTGGTTCATATGTAAACAATCAGTAGTAAAACCCACAACGATAAAAGTACTTCGAACTTTTCTGACTGATAATGGTAGATTTTCTCATTATTTCATTGCAAATTGTATTGCAGGTTTGAGTGAAGTTTGTAGCCATGTTGCGATTGTCCTATATCATATTATAAAATATGTAGTTCGTGCTTGTACTTCCATAACGTGCTCATGGAAGGTACCTGCCGTTCAAGAAATTTAATGCCAACCACTGAACAATACTATCTTCAGCAAACAGCAAACCTTTCTAATACAAATCATATTTTTGATTTACCAAGTGACAAAGAAGAAGCGAAGTAATCATCTGTCCTTATAAGAGTTGTAAAACTTTTTGTTTCGAAAATTGTTGAAATGCAACAAAAGAACAAAATTCAAATTAAAAATCCTTGTACAGGATGTACCATCCATGAGCTTTGGTATGGAAAGACAAGAAAACGGTACAACAGGTCAAATTTTATTGAAAGGGGTTGTCAGAATGAGCTGTAGCTGCAACCCCTAACTGCTCTCATTCTTGAAAGGAAAAAGAGGCCGATCAGCATCTTGTTGGAAAGGCAATTCAGTTTTCTACATGGGTGTATTTTGTTTTTCATCGCTTTATTATTATACAGAGTGACTCAGTGTTTGGATCTCTGAGATGGAAAAAACGCTCGGACGGGTCAGAAATGAATTCGATATCACTACCCCTCTAGCCACTGCCCTAACTGAAATTATTTCAATTTAAACGAAAACGTACAATTCACTTTGTACTTAAATAATGTTTTCACGTTTTTAATTGGAGGGTAAAGGGAAAAAACCATCTATGTCAATTTTCCCTTTAGCTGAGGAAAACGCATTTCCAACTTCAAAGGTTGTTCGTGAAATTAGAGATATCCAAATTTGGCGTGTGAAAGTTATTGATGGAATACTGAGTCAGTCTGTATAATAATAAGGCGATGAAAATAAAATACAACCATGCAGGAAATTGAATTTCCTTTCCAACAAGGTGCTGCTCGACCCCTTTTACCTATTCAAAAATGAGAGCTGTTAGGGGTTGCAGCTTTCAACAAAATTTGGGGTGGAAAGTTATGGATGCTTCACCCTGTATGAGGATTTTCAATTTGAATTTTGTTGTTTTGTTGCACTCCAACAATTTTCGAAACAAAAAGGTTTACAACTCTCATAAGGACTAATGATTACTTCGCTTCTTCTTTATCACTTGATAAATTAAAAATATGATTTGTATTTGAAAGGTTTGCTGTTTGCTGAAGATAGTATTGCTCAGTGGTTGGGATTGAATTTCCTGAACGGCAGGTACCTTCCATGAGCACGTTATATCTGTATAAGCACGAACTGCATATTATTATATATGATATAGACACTCGCAACAGGGCTACAAACTTCACTCAAACCTGCAATACAGGTGCAATGAGCAGAATTAATGCTTTCATTCTCATGACAAATAATCCATACTTTTAATGACCCATCGTTCATTATTTGTGAATGTGTCACCCTAATTTTTTTTCTGTTTTCAATCATATAAATATGTTTTAAGTCTCACCCTCCGAACAACAACCATTTAATTTCCAAGCTAACGAAACCGACTTCGAAATAATTGAAAGCCCTCAACCTTTCATAAGCTTCTCTTTGCTGATGCGTATGAGAACTGATTGTAAATACCAAGTAGCGAATCATGTCCCCCATTTCCAGGCCCAGGGGTGTGAATGGGCTGACTGGGTTATAGCACAGGCCGGCACTCTAGAGGCGGCAAAATATGGTTAATTTTTCATTCAAAAATGGGCATTTTTATCTAGAAGAATTTACCGTTACTTCATGTAATGCATTAAATCATTTGTAGGCGGATGAAGCATCAAATTCTATTGTTTTTAATTGTATGTAAATTGTATGCAAATGTATGCAGATCCTACATTGGGGAAACTAAAAGCTCCCTGAAAGGCAGAATCAAAGCGCACCAAAGACTAACTCAACTGCGAGAAACAGATAAATCCTGGCTATTCCAACATCATAAGAACGAGGACCACCACGTCAAATGGGATGGAGCTTCCATAATATCAAAGAAAGAGGGATGGGAAAAAGGAAATTGAAAGAAGCAGCTTTCATGGCAATAACTCCTCTACCTGCGCATACCAACATAAAGTCAAGGTGACCTCTTACACGAAAAGTATGATTAATATAAAACTTGTGTAATAATTCCCTGCTTCGGTAGACTAGTGGTTAGAATGAGTCGAATTTCGGACAACTCGGGCTCGAATCCTAACACTGTTATTGCGAAATTGAAAAAGTATGGAGCCCAAAAGTATAGACAGAACAAGTTTAGCAAGAACAGGTCCTTCTCAGGACCAACAACATGTTGAAGACGGCGAATGCTTGCCGAAACGTCGGTTACAACCAACCACATAGATAATGAAAACAGCCCGAATAATGTTTCAACAAAAAAAAATTTAATTCGAAAAATTTTCGAAATTTTTTCCTCGTGCTTGGGCACCGGTCTCGGCACCGGTACTCTGAGCAATTGTTAACCAATAATTTAAGAAACTAGAGACTTCAAGCTGCAGAAGTTTTTTATTTTCTGTACGACTATTTTTCACTGAGATACAGCCTGTTGAAAAAAAAGTTTTTTCAAATTTTTCTGTTCGTTTGATTGATTCGTGATGTGTATGAGCAATGAAAACTCCCTAAATATGTGGTGAGCATAATGCCATGCATCAAGACCAAACTGACCTTTAGGTCAACCTCGTGAGTGTATTTCGATAAACTGATGAAATAGAAACACAAATTTATAACTGTTGGGAGAACGGAGAAAAAGTCTGGGATTATTCGATTTAATTGGCTCTTTGTATTCGTTGGCACAATAATGTACAGGAGAACAAAACCATTGGGGCCAACATAGGCTAATTGGAAGAATGAAAATGATCACATATCAAAAACATCATATCATCACAAGCAAAACATTTCACGAAGAGTTTTATCTACTATTTCTCAAATACTCCATTTGATGCTTCATCTCGATGTGCATTCCTCTTCAATATTTTTGTTTCTTGAATTGTGGTGGAATCCATTCTGGACGATCCAAATTTCTATCCGATTCACATTCGGCGGTATAATTTCTGGGTAATACATTCGCAACGAGGTTCAAAAAAGTATTGAGCGGGCACATTTCATGGCAATCCTTCAATTTCTTCACTTGTGGTGGTTTGTCGATGTCTGCTAAATGCAGGACCTGAAATCGAAAATGATTATAATATGATGATATATGATATAAAATATTCAACCAGTTTTTAATATTCTTAATCGAGTTACTAAGAGCATATGTGCAAAAGCTTTGAAACTTTCATACAGTATCTTCAATGAACTAAATAGAACCAGATCAAAGATGATTTAGAATAAATAATTAAGTGAAATGTAGGGTAGGGCGGGATAATTCAGAAATTTCTCAGTTGATCCGTTGAAGCTCCTCAACGATGAGTCTGAATGACTTGTTGTTGCATACTGCTGGGCCTACCTAGCACCTAGTAATCCGTATTTTCGCAGTTCCCCGTGTGGAGAGAGCTTCCGGATGCCGCCCAGACGGGCTATTACACGGACGGATAAACACCCTGACCGTGTGCAAGCGCGGTCCTAAGGGTGGGGTAGAGGGGGTAATTACCCCCCCCCCCCCCCAGAACACCTCAACCATTTCAAATGTTTTGATCCATTCATGAAATGAAACTAACAAATATATAATTTTTATTATGATTAACTAAAAATTCAATGAAAAACAACAAAATAAATCAAACATTTTCAAGAAGTGAGTTTTTGTCACATATTTCCAAATTGTTGAAAATTTTACACACTGGCTTTTATCAAAAATACTGACCGAATGGTTTGAGTGAGTTTTTTCATGTCAAAAATAAGCACATCATTTCGGAGTAGCGAAGAGTATTTTTAGTGGCAATTCTTTCACCTTTCTTTATTTTATATGAATTACAAAGTTATACATCAAATTGGCGCGAGGATATTGAAATATACAGGGTGACCCACAGGGAGTGTCCATCAGAAGTTTATGGAGAGAAATAATATTTCGATGGTTTCCAAATTTTGTGTGAAGATAAAAACCACCTTGACATTCATGATTATTGTATTGTATTGTATTTTCCATGCATTCTGGGTTTCTGTGAAACCCTCATATGCTACTTGCAGCTTGTGCGAGTTAGAATGATGGGTGTGTTCTGTGTAGGCTTTGTTAGTGTGTCCCGACGCCACCCTAGGCACAGCACTGTTAATTGTTTACCCAACAGTGAATGGTTCGTCGCGTTCTCCATACCAGAAAATTTCTTCCCTGGCGGAGACTCGAACCCCGACTTGCCGAGTCGGAGTCCACGGCCATATCCACTAGGCCACACGCACTTATAAATTATATTTTTAAATATCAAAGACTTCTGCCTTCAGCGGAAATGGAATCAACTTTCCTATTTCTATATATACATCCTTTATATTATGACTTTTTTGGATACCGTCAAACGGGGTGAAGTGCATATAGCAGGGTTAAGTGGATCAACTGTGTTTTTCTGCCTATTTTATCGCGCAAGTCATGGACAAGATCCTGAATCACCGCGAAAAAAAGGTCAGCACCTGCTCTGAACACCTCAGACTAATAACTCGTGCTTTGAGTTCACTTATGCAGGGTAAATTTTCTCAACAAAAATATATGTATATACTCTCTCAATGGCCAATCTTTCAATCATTCAAATTCAATTATATCTGTGGCGATCACTACGGCAGTTATTCCCACCTGAATTTTTTCATGTCATGTATAAACTATTTGAAAATTAATTCCCAATTTTTTGTAGCTCAACAGGTTTTTTAAGAATAAACATATATTCAACATGTTTCAAAAAGGGGGGTGAAGTGGATCACCAATAATTTAGACTATTGTACGGTTTTGAGGTCCAGTTCTTATGATTGCAGGCATGTGAATATAAAAAAAAAGTCCAAGTAGTGCAACTACGAACTTCTTCACATGGAAAAAACAGTTGCACCGGTGGAGGGGCGGGGGGCAATGGAAAGGTTTAATAGATACAGAGGATGTTTCATTTACGTTGTTCTCCTAGTTTTCTGTTCAGACACGGAATTATTGGATCGTTTGGGATAAATTAATAGCTATTTTTGGTGTTTTTGACTCGTCTGGAATATGTGTTAATTTTCAATAATTACATGCTCAATTTTTCCTCGGCCTTTTTTTATGTATGAATAAATAAATAAATTAATGATTTTTTTTCACCCATGAAGAAAATTTCTTAGATGATTTCAGTTTCTATTCCAGAGAACTGTTTTTTGAAGAAAAATATAAATTGAGGCTTGTAGAGCACTGAAAATCTAATAAAAGCGAAATGCATTATCTCAGATCTGTTTTTTGAAATGGGTCACCGAAAGGATATTCAACAATATGAAGTTTTGATATACTGGAAGGTAAAATGGGAGCCTCAAAGTTGCAATTCGAAAATAGCAAAAAATTTGATTTTTTTCCAATGAAAACAAAATTGATTTCACTCAAATATCAATTGTTAAGAAAAAATAGTTAGTAGAGTTTCCTATCTATATCACTCTATATATTTTTGAAAATACTCAGAGAGATTCTTATGAAAGGGCGAACACCGATAATCTTCAATACAATATTATTCTCGTTAGCTTACAGTTTTTACTGAATATCTCGAAATTGGTACATTTTAGATAAAGGGAACCTTCAAACGACTCCACTTACGGTAGTAATCCATTTCAAAACAGATCTGAAAAATGCATTGCGCCTGCGTTGAATCCTCAGTCTGCTACAAGCCTAAATTTATGAATTTTTTCAAAAAACAGTGGATAACTCGAAGACGGCTCTAGATGGCCATAGGACATGAAATATAGAGTGAATGTGGCATTCAAAGATATATCCGAAAGAGTAATAATAAACAGGGTGTTCCATTAGAAATGAGAAAGATGATACAATTTTCGGTGAAAGCGGAAGTAATTGATATTTAAAAATAAACCATGAATGAAGATTTCTCTTATATCTCCACACAAAATTTGAAGTGATTCAAAACTGGTTAGAAAATGGAATAATTTTGAAGAAAATTGAAAAACAAGAATACATTCTACGAGAAGAAATTTAAAAAAAATTATTTCATGAATAAAGGCAACACAAACAAATTTCAAAACATGCGAAATTGAGGATCGACAAATTCAAATTAAATTCTCAAATAATCCTTCTTGATGTTCCAAACACTAGCCAAATCTATTATAAAGAGATAATCTTACATCTCTGAGAAAATAAGGCAAACTTGCTATTTTTGCACAAAGTGAAAGAGGCGAACGTGAAGGTATTGGCCGATCTCCAAACGTAACAATAAATGAAGTTATTGTCTCCGCAATAGATTGAATACTGAAGTACCATTTTATGATTTGAATTTTCTCTTTAACCGTGAAGATTCTGATTTAGGTACGCGAATATAATTTATTTGCAAACCGTATAGGTATCGCACCAAACGTTCGGATTCGACTTATGTGCATTGCAATTCACGGCAGCCGAGATCATCTCCACCTGCCGAGTTTTGCCATTCCAACAGTCCAGTCATCTGTTTGTTATCGAATCGCAATGAGATTTCGATTCATCCTCTGTTCAAATGGAGTCGAGCTCATTCGAATCTAACATTCATATTTTTATGTTTTCATAAGGAATTTCTTTATCTGTTTAGGTATGTGCCATTGGGATTTATGGACTGTCATGTGAAATACTTAAAATTTTTCATTCAGTTTTCGGAACTATAGAAAAAGCTCTGTATTATGAATGTCCTAATTTTTTCAGTTTATGTGGCCTTACATATTCATGAGTATTAATTCTTATTCTGTCTGCTCAAACTTATATTAACAGAATCTGAATTTCATGAACTATTATCAACACGAAATGATCCAACAACATAAAAAACAAAAAATTGTACTCACCCGTACAGCATATTGCCTGTTCGTTTTGAAATGATGAAGTTCGAAAATAATTGCCGACGAGTATTTTGGAAATTCATAGTTGAAGATTTCCAGAGCAAACATTAGATTGACAAGATTGTGTTCGTGGACTGCATACAACAACAACTTTGCATTAGGAGGGTAGATATCACCCTGGATTTTCTTGCTCCAATGATCAGTCACCTTACTCAATATTCTCCCTGTAAAAAAATTGATATTTCAGTTTGAATACATGAACGGCTGCGGCTGTGAACAATAGAAACTATGTCGATAATTTCTGATCAATTAACATTTGATGTGGTTGATATACGTGGTGTCAAGAAAAAACAATACATTATAACGTTTCCAATTTTTAGTCAAAGGTTAATACAATACTGACACAGATTGTAAACTCCTTCAAAAATTTTCAACTTTGTCTACAGCTACCTTTCAGGCTGAAAGGAAACAGAAATCGTGTCGGATTTCAATGGAATGCGAAAAATTTCAATCTGATGTATGAGAGAGTAGATATGTATTGGATGATTGGTTTCCCAATACATCGTTCGAGAAATACATGTAGATCTATCATATTAAAATTTCTTCCGATCTTTTTGATCCGCAATTCCTTCTAGCCCGTTACGTGGCCCTAAAAATACCGATCTTCTATGGAAAATTAATCAACCTTAAAGGATACAACAGATAAAGAAAAGTCTATTCAAACCTAGATAAGTTAGGGTGGTAACAGTTCGCGAAGCCACGCCCCCCAGCATCGGTTCCTCGCTAATCGGTAAGGTAACAAGCTGAGAAGCGAACAAGCTGAAGCAAAGTGGTAATAACCAATCCCCACCAATTTGATCGAGTTTACTTTTACAATGTCATCTTCAATTCCCGTCTGTCTCTCCTTCTTGTGATCAACACTCAGTAACAACCATTGTGAAACTCTCCAGTGTTCAGATTATTCATTAGCTCAGATACAAATCTTGACTTGATCAGACTTCCTCTTGACTTCAATATTTGTCCTTGCACAAATAATGTGTTCGTTTAAAATATTATTATTATTATCATTATTAGAACTCTTTATTGCATTAAATTTATATAACATAAATATATATATATATATACATATATAAACATAAAAATAAATACTTCAGAAAAAGACACATTCATCATGGGTTGGAGGATGAAACTAGGAAACATATCGAAAAAAGGAACCACACTGATGAAAAAGCAACTCTGCAGCATTCCTTATTTTCGATAGGATGATATGACAATGACAGTATTATCGATTATAGTAGATATACTTCAGATAATAGTTAAAATTGTATTTTTCCACTGTAATGATGAGTTCTGATCTGCTAATAAGTTTCATATGTACATAACACCGAGAATGATGCGTTTTGGATATACATATGATCGATTATCGACTTTCAAAATATTAACTACCTAGTATTACAAATAACAGAAGATATTTGATTTATGATCGACGGTAGATGTTCCGTATAACCACCGATCATTTCAATGCCGGAATTACATTGTCGCATGAGGGAATTCCGTGAGTATTTTCTAAAAAACACCTGGTTGTGTCGGATCGTTTGACAGGTAGTTTATCCGATAATGCAATCTTCTATGTTATTCACGACTTTGCATTCGCTCAAATGTTCAATAACTTCAAATACAAAAGTCCAAAGCATTCATATTGGAAGATCTAACGGGCTATGACTTTCTCAACATTTCATCTTCTGAAAACCCTTTGTCTGAATGTTCCGTAACAGAAAGTGTTTAATGTGGGAGAGCTCTATCTTGCATAAATTCATCGACTGATTTGTATGTAGCATAGCAAAACTAGAAAATCGGGCAAGGTATTTCGAACAAAGTTAAGGTATGTTGCTCCTGTTGAATCATGGGGTGAAACTGTTGGTCCTGATAAACGATCTTCTGAACTATCTTGCTAGATCTTGAAGAGGATGAAGGAATCATTATAACGAAATACTTTTTACAAGTTCGAAGATTTCTGGGACCTTCAGTTCAATGCATAAGTTATAATTTCATAAAAAATATTTAATCCTTCTTTAAATGAGTATTTTACTGATTTGTGTTTTTATATGTGATTTCATACTTTACATATATTGTGAACTGATTATTTTCGACCTGCAATGTAATCTATCTTTGAAGGTAAATGAAAAATGATGATGATATGATAGATATTGAAATCCGCCCAAATCCATTTTCGGTAGAGCCGGCTTCATAAGTGAATGATGTTAGCACGGTCATACAAGAGAATCATATAACCAATTCCAATGTTATGATATGATTAGGCAATCGAAATTCAGTAACAATAATTTTATCTTAACAACAAAGTGAAAGAAAGTAAACAATTCAGATCGGATTCAATATACTCGATATGAAAGCGTAAATATTATGTGAAAATTTAATGCTTGATACAAGCCGTAATTTTTTTCAATGAACCTACTGAAAAACATTTTGATTATAAGTTAAGTTAGAGAAGCGTCTGAAAGATGCACAGAAATCCTTATTAGTTTTTTTGACAACCGAACATAACGCCAAAATGGCTCATTTAAGGATCCATATGTCTATAATCAGCTCCTACCCATATTTTGGTTTTGTGAAAGATCCATAATTATTTTCAATTACCGTCTTGTAACTAGAAATTAATCCGCGGCTGAACTTTCGAGGCCTGCTGAGAAGACAATGAATCTTGAACGGAATATGAAGGTTGAGTCATTGACTAGTGCAGATATTTCAACCAAATATTCCTGAGGTTGAAAGAAATACATTTTGTGTTTTTCATTTTTCTTTCGCTACGGTGCTGTTTGGAAGACACAGACTGTTGAAAGATCATGAGAAAAAGGATTTTTTACCGATAAATTTCATACCAAAAATGAAAGGGGCCCAACTCTTGAATGTGTATTCATTGCTATATAATATTTGGATGTTTTAGAAAATGTATTATCACACGAAATGCGCATATTTCAAAGAATTCATCATTTGCACAAACATTTGATGACTTTGAACGAATGCAAATCTGTACAAAGATTCACACAATTCTTTTTACAATTTATCTGAGTATGAGATCTAAAGCAAAGAAAATTTGAGTGGTATCTTTTCAGTTTTCATCAGGAATATTTTAAATGGCTGCATCTTTCCAGGTTCAATAGGAAAAGAAATTATATGAAAAAAGTATTTTTTCATCTCAAAAATCTAGTGTTGAAATATATGTACAAGTCGAACACATCTTCGTTAAATAGCGATGTAACTTACCACCACTCAATCTTTTGAGATTGATATTGGAATTTTCAAGGATGTACCGTTGCAACGACAAATTCAAAACAAAATATGGAAATACTTGAGTTGCCCAATCTGGAAGTGTTAAATTCAGGGAATCTTCAGAACTGAAAAGTTGATATAGTCTGAAAACTGTCTCTAGATTTCCTATTTCTTTTCCAGTTTTATTTCTGATGAAGTCCAGAGTACCTGCATGTTCTCGAAGTAAAGCGTCAATGGCAGGAGAATTCTTCACTTTTTCTAACTCCTTCTTGTATTTCGGACAATACATGGTTGGCCGCATTAACCACTGAAATTATAAAGGAGTTGATTAAATTGCACAAAAAATCTCATCATTCAATGATTACTAACTGTGTCATCTCTTGCATCCAGATAATCGTAAGGAACTGGTTGCCAGTTAGGAATTTCATCACTCCAACGTTCTGATACAGTTGGGGGGAACAGACCAGCCAGCACTAAAAGTGCTGTCATTTTTGTCCTTGGTAAGGAGGTGCTGGTTGCTTTGACAACCCCGTGTTGATATTCTTCTCCAAGGAAAGGTCCATAACGATGTTTCAAGAACTTTCCAACTTTATATGAATTCACTTTGCCTATCTGAAACAAAAAATAGTTTCGAAGTTATAATTCATTTTCTCTCTTCAAAGGCATTTCCGTGAAACTAAAACCCCAAAGTATTGAAGTTTTTTTTTCACAGGAAGCATGTTTTCTACAACCAAAAATCCAAGTCTGAAATGCCCTCTGCACGTTCCTCTATATTTTGAAGCAGTCATAGATCTCAAAGCAGATTTTAGAAGGACAAACAATTTACTGCCATCAGAACTACTATGCAAAATAACGGATCCGTACCTATAGAATCAAAACTTTCAAACAAGATGCATTTAAGAATTTGTCTATTGACTCGTTGAGTTTTTTGATTAGCTGATTAATATGTTCGCACTAATTCAATCTACTGTCCACATGAACTCCAAAGAATCTGGTGGTCTGGATTATTTCAATTGTGGTGTCTCGAAAATCAATGATTTCTGGAAAATTCTCTCAAGATCTATTGGTCGTTAACATGACATTTTCAGCTTATTATTAACAATCAGAATTCTGAACACACCAAGTAATTATCAGATCAATGGCTGTTTTCATCTGCACTATGCAAGATTTTAGGAACTTATTTTAAACAAGGGCACTTCTGTTGGACACCTCAGCAAGTTAGTTCAAGTGGTTCAAAAATGAACGATGTAATTTCATAGACTGTCGTGGTAGTGTATCCGTATAAGAAAGGAATTCATTCCTAACGATTAACTCAGACTTTTTCGAACACCTCTGAAGATGCAGACAGCAAGCTGAGAATGAATGTGGATATCACCAGAACATCCTTTTCATGACGAGATTTAATCACAGCTGATTTGAATAACTTATATGAATATTCCGACTGCATACTGGCTAAATAGTGACTAAAGTCATTCGCAAATATTGCTCTGGATTGCCAACATGATTCCGGTGTCATCTTTACCATTTAGTCTGCCAAGTATACAGGGTGTATCAAGTTCGACGGCCTATTAGGCGTTTCTGGAGAACTGGACCTATTTGAAATCTGAAAATTGGGATTATATTATTGTTTGACATTATCTATCGATCTAAAATATTCTTGGAGCCTGACCACTCTCAGTTATACAGGGAGTGAAAAAAAAAATTAAAAAATTTTGTTTCTTTTTGTTTTGTTTTTGAATTTGATTGAATATGCAATTCTGAATACATTCGTACTCAAATCGTTGCATTCGTCGGAATACTTTCCAAAATATCGAGAAAAAACTGAAGAAAAAAGGGAGATAAGGGTATTCGGTATTATGTTTGTTATTCCTAACCTAGATATCGTAAGCACAAACTGTTTTCACTTTTCTGAAGGCGGAGAATGTGGAAATATTGTACATTTTCAGAATTTTGAAAAACCCGTCACAGGGTGTTCCAAATATTGGTTCAAAAATTCTCATCAAGATTGACCCATAACTTTCGTTTTTCAAATTAGAACCCTATTTTTTTAAGATTGCGTTGGATTGTGCGAAGAAAAATGATGATAATGTTCTAACATGTTAATACTCCTAAAATTAGTGATTCTTGAGTTATTCGGGATTTCCTGATTTCATGTCATACGTACCGTCAAATTCATAGAATCTGTTTCATATCAACAATGACCTTGGTCATAGAAGATAAATTACTCAAATAAGTCACTAGTGACTTCCTCTTTTCTGAATTCATTTATCATTGTTGATGTAAAACAGATTTCATGACTAGAAACAGAAAATCCTAAACAATCCAAGAATTAGTAATTTTAGGAGCATCAACATGTTGGAACATTATCATCATTTTTCTTCGCAGAATCCAATCATAAACAAATAGGGTTCTAATTTGAAAAACGAAAGTTATGAGCCAATTTTGATCTCAATTTTTGAAGCAATATTTGGAACACCCTGTGACGGGTTATTCGAAATTCTGAAATTGTACAATATTTCCACAGTCTTCGGCTTCAAAAATGTGAAAACAGTTTGTGCTTACGATATCTAGGTTAGGAATATCAAACATCTTCTTCATTTGCGGTGCCTTATCTGGCAGAACCGAGGCCTGATGGCCCATTGTTCCTCCGCCTGTAGAACAAGAGACTCAGTTCCTTAGACACGTCAACAGAAATGTTGCGAGTCGACAGGGAGGGGTCCCTCTCACCATGGAAATGCTGGGTGTAGGGTTTCCTAGGTGTATTGACCTTAACTCATAAGGGCTGATGCAGTTGAACAGTATATGTTCAACGGTTTCATCTGTGCTCCTGCACCAGCGGCACCTTGAGCAGTCAGTTAGTCCCATCCTATCAAGATGTTTGTTGAACAGGTGGCCGGTCAGTGCGCCAACTACCATACTTAGTTGTTTCCTCCCAAGGGCCAGGAATTTTTTGACCTCAGTTGCAGAGGAGGGCCTCTCAATGAGAAGCCTCGACTGCCTAAGACCACCTCCCGTGCTCCATTCAGAGGAAAATGCACCGTCTAACCATCTCTTAAAGAAATGTCTGACTGTAGTTCGACAGATGGGGAGCGACGGCTCTGGACCAACAAAAGCTGATCGGGCCCCCCGCTTGGCCAGTACGTCTGCCTTCTCGTTGCCGAGGATCCCCGCGTGTGCCGGACACCAAATAACTTTTAAAAAATTACGAGAGCCCAGCTCACGCAGAGCCTCCCTACATTCTTCTACCAAGTATGAATTGACTCTTGTCTCAGCAAGAGCTTTCAATGCTCCCTGGTTGTCACAACATATGTATATGTGTTTGCCAGAGTAGCCTCTGTGTATATTTTCCAGTGTGCAGACAAGAATTGCATACAACTCCGCCTGCATTATCGAGCAGTCCTTTAATAGGGGGATGGACCGCTCGAAGCGAGGTCCCACGATCCCAGCACCAGTCCTCGTAGATCTTACGGAGCCGTCAGTGAACCATGTGGGGCCTTCAGGTTTAAGTAACCTGTTTGTATCAGACCAGTGTATCAAACATAATACCGAATACACTCATCTCTCTTTTTTCTTCAGTTTTTTCTCGATATTTTGGAAAGTATTTCGACGAATGCAACGATTTGGATACGAATGTATTCAGAATTGCATACTCTATCAAATTCAAAAACAAAAAAACAGTTGTATAACTGAGAGTGGTCAGGCTCCAAGAATATTTTAGATCGGTAGATAATGTCAAGCAATAATATAATCCCAATTTTCAGATTTCAAATAGGTCCAGTTCTCCAGAAACGCCTAATAGGCCGTCAAACTTGGTACACCCTGTATATTCAAAGATTATTTGCTCTTATTTACTATTAATAGTCGAAATCAGTTTTCTGGCATCGAGCGTATGGATTGTCATGATCTATTCATAGGGACAATCCAGTAATCCAGTACACGAAGCCAAATGAAAAGCCGTTTCACTGAGCAATTGAATTGGCTTAGAGGAATACCATTGTATGAATAGATACAATTCATTAAAATGGAATACTTGTTAATTGAGACAATCCACTCAATTAGAATACTTCTGAACTTATCGGAGCCAATGCTTTCATTCACCCACGCTATCAAGAGTAAATTCTTTAGAACACGTTTTGACGTGCATCTCAATCTTCTAGCCTTTTGTTGGAATATTTACAAAAAACATTATATATGTCGTAAATCATTTTTCGAAACTAACATGAAAAAATTCTCAAAAATTACAGAACAACTATATTATTTGACACCATGTCAATGTATAAATCCCTAGATATCACAAAAGAACAAGAATCCGCGCTTATTTTCATAAGGATGTTATGCATTTTTACAAAAAATATGTATTAGATAAGCTGTGCCTGTATGGACGTATGGATACGAATGGCAGTCATATTTCAATTTGAAAATGGGCCAGGCAACCTTCGTACTGAAAGGCAATCGGGAGGTCTTCATTAATTAGCTGTTAGCTGAAATTCCTAGATAAAACTATGCCGAAGCAGTAAGTTAGAAGCGTACTTTCTAATGAAAATCTCCTGATTGGCTACAAGCACCATGGTTACCCGGCACAAGTTGGAGACCATCTGTACCTACAATTTTTTTTTTAACTCTAGGATAGGTAGGAGGGGCGACCCGCTTCTTTGGTCAGCATGATCTCTCTCTGATTTTGGGTTCTGGGTCAGACCAACGCAATATTTCATGCTACGTAAAAACCCAGGACATATATGTTAATTGAATCGAAAGAGCAATGAGAGATGAAACGCGTTTCTGCCATAACGGTCGAAGTACACAAAAATAGTCAAGCCTACGTTAAGAATGCATAAGAACAGTTCGAGCAAAATTTATAACTAGGAAACTAGGGGTATTTTTGCAACCGGCTCTGCGTACACAGTTGATCAGGATATACACTGCAGATCGCCTATTCTATACTATAACTTATAATACTACCTATAATACTGGTTTGTTTGAAAAAAGGTTCAATTTGCAATCCTTTTAAAAAGATTGGAGTACCATGAACAATAGCTCTTTCGCTACAGACAACTCGCCAGAGATATTTTTTTTTTCATTTGATATCTTAACACTCAGAATATTACCTTATTCAGATGTCCTAGGTCATGCTCTTGAAATTTATGTGGATCCTGAGGATATATTTCAGTTTTCTGTGGGTATCTTGCTCCATGTCTCACAAACTGAAATAATAATAATAGGACTTTAGTGAATTTAGGCATTACAAAAACCATTATTACAAATACAAAAAAAATCAACTTCAATCTCAGGGCGAAGTTTAGATGGCATTCGATGGTTCCTCTGTTCTGCCACTCAAACCCTGATTTAAAAATTCAATTACAACATTGATACGCCCAAAAAGCTCTATAAGCGAATTTAAGCAAAATATTAACAATTCAACAGCGTTATTGCGTTATTGATGTGAATATATATTAAATATATATGTTTATTAATTAAAAAGCACAAAAAAATGAAGTTATAGATATTCTATAGTTCACTGACTTTCAAGAAGATACTGCCATAATTTCCTTTGAATGAAAATACCTTCAGAGTTTGGTGGAATAATGGATAAACATTGATTTTAACATTTGTATACATATTGGTTGAAAAATCGTTCGTTTGGCTCTCAAACGATGGGGAGCAGGTGATATGAGCCCCTCTTCCTAATGTTCAAGTTATGCACATCAGTACTGAATCTAATTTCCCTGTGCAGATTAGAAAGCTGTTTTCCTATTATAACATGATACAAAACCATTGTTTCAAACTTCTATCTGTTTTTCATATTGAGCCATTTTATTTCCTCCAACTTGTGACTTGTTCTATCATGTTTCCTCAAACCATATGCGAAACGCAAGCAACTATTTGGAACCTTATAAGAAGTAATTTGATCTATACAAGGGTTAAATATTTGGAAACAATAGTGAACTATTTAATATATTTATTTTTTTTTATATTTATTTGATTTGTATGAGTTATCATGGAAGGGTTTCAGGTGGGTTTCGATGCTTGAGCATCGCCTTGCTTATTTAATACACGCATTCAGCGTTGCGCAAAAAATCTCATTTACACGAATTCTTTAAAATCGTTAGACAATCGAGCAGCTTAATGAAAAGTATATAAAAGAGGGTCGGTGATTTTGGATATATCGTTTTTCTCATGGTGTAAAGACATGAGAGTACATTCCATTGTAGGTGCAGACAATACAGAGAACTTTGATGCCGATGTAGAACTGGATATAACACTTCAAAATATGGCGGCTAACATATTTGAAATGCACGAAATTTACGCTTCATTTACTCAAAAATCGTTCTAAATATAATGGACCAGAATGATATTGGAAAGATCTTCCTTTGTATGTCTGAGAATATTCACCACAGTGATGTTTATTCTTTTTATACCATGAGTACCCAGGAATTCCAGAGAATAAAAATTTCTCAAAGTTCGTGAAAAAAAGTTGTTTCTTGTAGAAAATAAAAAATTTATGAAAAACTAGTTTATATGGGTTTTTCAAATTTTCTTCAATGTGATGATGTTATGTGAAAAATCTGTAATACGAAAGTATCTCTTTTTATTTTAGTTCAACAACAACTATGCCTCTCCTGCTTCGTGGTGAAGTTCCGCTCTGAAATAAGATTAACTGTCTTTCATTTGGATGAATTGAAGAATTTCTGGGTGAATTCATGTATGAACTATAATTGAATTTCTCTATTTCCGTATCGTAATGAGTTCATTACAGTACTAAAAGTAATGCTGTAATGAAACTCGTTACAGCATTGTTTTCAGTTATATTTTTCGTTTTATGGTTGTCAGTACTGACCACCGATCGAATCAAGTTTCGAATCAAATCAATTCAAATTCCGTGATCTGTCAAATTTCGTATGTCACACCAACTGCCAAGATACAAAACAAAAGTCACTAATCTGAATTTTCATTTGAATTTCGAGAGTATTTCACAGAAATTGACTGAAACAGAGAAAATACCGTCTAATACTCGTTGCAGAAGGCAATTCCAACACTCATGCTATCGAAAACTCGCTCCTTCGTCGCTCGTTTTGGAACTTCGCATTCGTGTTGGAATAGGAGCTCATTCTGCAACTTGTATTAGAATATACTATTAACAGATTATACCCAAAATTGCAAAAAATTTCCAATAAGCAAGAAATATACATCAGTCGACAATTTTAGGACAAGTCAGTGAAATAAAAATTTTTATACAGGGTGTTTCCTTAACATGCGGCAAAAATTCAGGGGGCTGTTCCTTGGACTATTCTAAGAATATTTTGTCCTTTGATGATTTTTGAAAAACCTCTTTGTTTCGAAGATACAGGGCAAACAAAATTTTAGATAATAACATTTTATTATGAAAAATTACATGAAAATTTAACTTAACCTACAAAAACTGTTGAAAATGACCACCTCCAGCCAGCATACAAGCATCCAATCTTCTCCTCATTGACTGCCGAACCCTTTCAAAAACACCAGGATCATTTCTTATTAAGTTACACCCAGCAATGATCCGATTTCGCAAGTCTTCCACATTTTCTACTGGAGTGGTATAAACTAATGATTTTAGATGGCCCCATAGGAAATAATCTAAGGGGTTTAAGTCCGGGGAACGAGCAGGCCATAAATGAGGTCCACCTCTTCCAATCCAGCGATCTCTTTCATGTAATTTTTCACAATAAAATGTTATTATCTAAAATTTTGTTTGCCCTGTATCTTCGAAACAAAGAGGTTTTTCAAAAATCATCAAAGGACAAAATATTCTTAGAATAGTCCAAGGAACAGCCCCCTGAATTTTTGCCGCATGTTAAGGAAACACACTGTATAAAATTCTAATGAAGAATTTTGCTGAAGACTCTGGAAAGAAGTGATGACCTTGTTTGTTAATATTGAAATGAATCAAATATCAATATTTTCATTATGGAACAGGCAAATTCAGAGCTTGCTGAGTTAACATGAGGTCGTGAGGACATGATAAGATTAGACAAATTTTCAAGTTTAAAAGTGCCAGCATGAAACTATGACTTTTTCCGAGTGTAAGTTACCAGAAGAAACAAAAATTTTAGTAGCTGAGAATGGAGAAAATATATACAATTTCAAGAAAGTTCATTAAGATTTCAGTACAGGTTAGAAACTTGGTCTTTACCCAATTCGGAGATGTGTCCGAAGATGGACAATCAGATTATGAAGATCTGGGACATGGAGGATTTGAAACGGGTTGAATCAACTCAGTATACCGAATATATTATTGATAGCAATAAATAAACCTTCTGCAGTAAAGAAGGGATAGCTATCGTTGTTTTTTTCATACAGTTTCATTTTTTCATCAGTTTGTATGTCATTGGACTGTTCAATATATACAGGGTGTAACAAGTTCGACGGCCTATTAGGCGTTTCTGGAGAACTAGAGCTATTTGAAATCTGAAAATTGGGATTATGTTATTGTTTGACATTATCTATCGATTTAAAATATTCTTGGAGCCTGACCTTTTTCAGTTGTACAGGGTGTGAAAAAAAAATTTCAAAAATTTTTTTTTCTGCTTGTTTGTTTTTGAATTTGATAAAGTATTCATTTCTGAATATTCGTCAAAATACTTTCCAAAATATTGAGAAAAACTGGAGAAAAAAGGGAGATAAGTGTATTCGGTATTATGTCTGTTATTCCTTACCTAGATATTGTAAGCACAAACCGTTTTCACATTTCTGAAGGCGAAGAATGTGGAAATATTGTACATTTTCAGAATTTTTAAAAACCCGTCACAGGGTGTTCCACATGTTGGTTCAAAAATTGGGATCAATATTGACCCATAACTTCTGTTTTTCAAATTAGAACCCTATTTCTTTATGATTGCGTTGTGCGAAGAAAAATGATGATAATGTTCCAACATGTTGATGCTCCTAAAATTAATAATTCTTGAGTTATTCAGGTTTTCTTGATTTCATGTCGTACGTACCGTCAAATTCATAGAATCTGTTTCATATCAACATCAACCTTGGTAATAGAAGATAAATTATTCAAATAACTCACTAGTGACTCTATCTTTCCTGAATTAATTCATCATTGTTGATAAAAAAAATATCCCATGAATAGAAACAGAAGTTCCTGAATAACTCAAGAACTAGTAATTTTAGGAGCATTAACATGTTAGAACATTATCATCATTTTTTTTAACACAATCCAATGCAATCATGAAAAATAGGGTTCTAATTTGAAAAACAAAAGTTATGAACCAATTTCGATCCCAATTTTTTTAACCAACATTTGGAAAACCTCTGACGGGTTATTCAAAATTCTGAAATTGTACAATATATCCACAGTCTTCGCCTTCAAAAATGTGAAAACAGTTTGTGCTTACGATATCTGGGTTAGAAATAACAAACATAATACCGAATACACTTATCTCCCTTTTTTCTTCAGTTTTTTCTCGATATTTTAGAACGTATTTTGACGAAAGCAACGATTTCAGCACGAATTTATTCACAATTGTATACTTTATCAAATTCGAAAACAAACAAGCAACAACACTCCCTGTATAACTGAAATTGTCCAAAAATATTTTAGATCGGTAGATAATGTCAATCAATAACATGATCCTAATTTTCAGATTTCAAATAGGTCTCCTGAAACGCCTGATAGGCCGTCGAACTTGGTACACCCTATACACTCCTCCCCAATTAATTCCGCACAGGCAAAATTTTTGCCAAATTCAACACCCTGTATCTTTTTTCGTGGTCCTCCGATTTTGTTGAAATTTTCACTAGGTGTAGTATTATATCTTGTGATAATAACCTGAAATTTATTTTGCAAAAATAGCTGCAGTTCTTGCGTTATACAGGGTGAAACAAAACCTTGTTTTATACCCTTCATTTCTGAATCCTCTTGGGTAAATTTGAGGCGAAAAATTTGATATCACTCAGTTTGAATTTGGAGTGTGGTCCTTTTTTGACAAAAAATTTTTCGATTTACGTCAGTACCTGTTTCAAATCACATTTTCAAAGAAAGTGTTGCATTTTTTTCAATTTTTATAACAATTTGAAATATTACAATACCTTATCGACTAGTAAACATAAACAGACATATGAGAGTTATATATATATATATATATATATATATATATATATATATATATAATTCACTGGAGAAATACTAGTCGGAGACAAATACGAAAAGGATACGGGTGTTTCGACTAATTGAGTAGATAATGTCAATTTGTACTAATAGCTCTATATATTTCGTCAATCTTTGTAGACATCTTCAGGAGCTTACTGTAAAAAACATAATTTAACATCTATATTTGTTTACATTCACGGTCACTTACAATACTAAGACATTAATAGGCATAACAGCTTTGTGAAAAAGAACATCTTCCGCATATATCCTCCTAATATAATCGAACAATACTTTATTTATTATTTCTTGGATGTTTCAAAACCTGGAAAATTTACATGACAGTGGAACGAAAATGAAGGTCTGGCGGACATAGAATTATATTGTGATGTCATAACTTCTTTTTGTTCTTGTTTTTGGTTGGTCATGTAATGTGAGTATTTGGACTATTTCGTGATGTATACTTGTTGTTATCGCATTTAAGAAGGAAACTATATATGCTGCTCAGGTTGTTGGTGTCAGATTTTGAGTTCATCGTTTCGTTCTTTTGTATATGGCACATTTCTAAAAAAAGGCGTTTTCTGTAATTGTCTTCTTTTTCTAAAATCGTAACATTCTTAAAATCGATACTATGACCTGTAATTTTTATGTGTTGACCCAATGCACATCTTTCGGGTCTTATGGCGGAATCACTTTTGTGTAAGGACATTCTTCTAGCTAGGGCTTGTGAGGTTTGACCTATGTAGACTAACGGGCAATGTGTGCATTTCAGTTGATAGACCACATTTCTTTTCTTTGAATTTTCTATTTTATCTTTTGTATTGTTGAATAGCAATTTTGTGTCTACTAGAGTGTATTTTCCTATCTTTATGTTGGTGTACTTTTTGAAAAGTTTTGTGAGCTCGTAGGTAAGGCCCTTAATATATGGCAGCTTAGCAAAAATGATTTGGTCCTGTATGTTATCGTCTGTGTGTCTGCTTTCAGGTGTTATGTCAGGTTTAGATGGTCGTGGTGCACTATATAGAAGTTTTTTCAGAAGAATGGTGGAATATCCATTATCCTCCAAAATCAGCACACTGGCTTTGTACACATTCCCTTGCACTGAAAATATGTTTTCCTGTGAATTTTCGATGGATTCTAGCAACTCACCGTGCATAAATTGAAAGTTGCTGGGAGCCCCGATATTGCCATTTGATCTGCAAAAAAGTGATAGCGGATAAAAAATATGAAGGAGTCTGACAGACTCCACCTCATCGGCTCCGGGTTGAATCAATTTTATATCAAAATTTTTATTCCATTTCGACCATAATGTTCGAATCAATTGTTGAAAAAATCTTATAATATTGAAACAATAAATAAATTGATAATATGTCAGGAAATGTTCCTTCCTGCGAGCATACTGCCCTTCTTTGTTATTCATTTTTCTAAATAAAATGTTCAGAATTTCTATTTTGCAAAACAGCTGTTATATATGGAGAAAGCGCAAGAATTGTTTACATAACATGTTGCAATTTCGATATCAGATATCCAGAGTTACCTGGATAAAGATAGTAAAGTTTCTCAGGATCCAGCTGAATTTCATGGTACAGGAGAAACAAAATCATTACTGTAATCGTAAAAAAAAAACAAATCGACGTAATGGGTTATTATCAAACTCATCCTCGGTCATCTTTTGAGGATTTAGAAGATCAGAGAATCTTGTTCAATGATAATTTTTACCCCGTCCAATACATCTTAATTTTTTCCGAAGGATTTTTACTGAAAATTCAAGAACACAAAAACTTTTTGAAACATATTATTTGGTCCGACCAAGCTAAATTTACCCAACAAGGACTAACGAATGAAACGAAGTCAAGGAAGTTCAAACTGTATTTCAATTTCCACTAACTATATTCTGCCTTGTCATTGATGACCAACTCAGATATTTCATTTGAAAACCTAGTCGAAAATTTCTTGCGTGAATTGCACCTCGCATTCAATGATTGGTACAGGGAAAATTTGCTAACACCAGAGAAAATTCGTCAAGAATATTTGAGGAATGTTGCTGGTGAAATAGGGGTCGATTTCTTCGACCGCTTCGATCTCCAGATCTTCCCCACTAGATTACTATTCATGGGGTATAATTAAGAAAGAAATTTACGCGAACGAAACATAGAACAGTTGCGAATCAAAGTATGTTTTTCATAGTTCAGATCCTAATGAAATTGTTTAGACAACGCAGTCTGGTCGTGATCGATATGTCTCGAACTGAATGGACGACATTTCGAACGTGAATTCTGAATTGGACCTTGTTTGTATTTTTGAGAAGAGTTGAATTCGAAATGTTACCAACAAATGTGTTCCTCTTGAATATTTCAGAAGATATACATTTTATGTTAGTGGTGTTATTTCCGCTTATTGTATACGAAATACAAACAGGGTTTACTCATCGATATTATTCAGAATTCAATATGATAAGCGAAATATCCAGTGACAAAACTATTTAACGAAATTTAGATTCAACATAAAATTTTTTGAAAAAAGGATTCCAAGAAAATTCACTGCATTATTCAAAGACCCTTGGTGGAGGAAAAGCGTTTCATTACTTTGACCCCCTTTTTTCATAATCTCACCCTACTCACTGTCTATTTATAGGTTATAAGCGGGAAGAGAGTTAACTCGAATGTTATAGAGAACAGTTGCGACTAAAAATGTTTTTAACAAAAGAAAGACATTTCGTAACAGTTAATCGCCACTTCTGTTCGTATGTTTAAGAAAACCAAAATTCGAAATATGACCGAGAAAATTGATTTCAAGCATTTCTCAAAAAATACGGATTTTATTTTAATTGTGATATCTGCACACCTACAATATCTTTCAATGCAATATATTCAATTATGACTTCTCGTTGTCATCAATTTTGAGACTCACGGTATCCACTGTATCATGACTTGTAATTTCAAGCATTTACACAAAAACATCTTGTCAAATTAAGGTTATCCGTGATCAAACAGAGCTTCATTTCGATTTGAAGAGTGGAAAGTGTTACTTTCAGTCCAACTGGATCTCGAAATTTCAAATGTGAATATCGATTCCTTTCCAAAAATAATACAACCAACGGAATTGATGGGATACCTGCATTTGAAAACAATTAATAATTGCGTACCCTTTGAAATTTTCGAGAGAAAATCTCTCCGAGATTCTGGTGTCGTTCGAGTACCTACTTTTTTATCCACGAATAGTTTTGAATAGAAGGTCTCATCAAGTATTCGCATGAAACTTATGACGTACGCAACGGACGTGAAACCTTTTTTCAAGTAATTGACTTGAAATGACATTGAATTGAAGTTGGAGAACAAAGAAAATTTTGAATTCTTTTTACTACATTAAGATTTGAAACAATATTTCACAGAAAATAATCGTAGCGTTTTCCTTATCTTTCATTCTCCGAAAAACAGCTCTCGTGGTATCCGAGGATATCAAATCGATGATGAAATGGTATCACCCTCATTTTACAACCAATGTCTCAATTCGTGGCTTCGGTTGGCTGCACCTTGTGTCGCATGTATATATCTGAATATGAAACAAATCGAAAATAATACAGCAGAATAATTCAGACGCAATATTCAACTGGAATATTTTGGCAACACTGCTCGGGCTTGCCATAGACCGTGAATCATCTATTTTTTGACACAAAAAGGATTGGTATGGCATTACCATATGACAGGCTTCTAATGGGTTGTGATACGTACTCCCAAATGTATAAATTATACACACCCCCTTGTATCACCCCACACCCTGGCTTCACTTCATTTGTGTCTTATGGCGGGCTTGGTAAAGATAGTCTAATGCGTATATATATATATATATATATATATATATATATATAAATATATATATATATCGGTTTTATAACATCTTTCGTCGTTGTCCGATGCCTAATTTCCATGACCTTCTGTCACTCCATTGGTTTCCTGCCAAATTTCTCACGTTCATGGCTTTGGAAACGCCATATGAGAGTTAATAGCGTGTATTAAAGCAACAATTTCTTTAATGCAGAAAAATGCTAGGTCTCACGTTGCACGGGTTGTAACAGAATGCCTTGAAGAGGCGAATATTCAACGATTCGTGTGGCCAGCCAGAAGGCCCTTCTTGAAGAACGGGAAAATATTCCGCCAGAAGCAATTCGAAAATGCATTGAAAGTATGCCACGTCGTATGGTTGATGTGATGAGAAAGTGATGTGGAAATACACACTATTAATTTTCAAATGTTGGTTTATGTTTACTAGTCGATAATGTATTTTAATGTTTTAAATTGTAAAAATGCAACACTTTCTTCGAAATTGTGTATCTTTTTTTTAAGCAGATACTGATGTAAATCAAAAAACATTTTGTCAAGAAAGGGTCACACTTCAAATTTGAACTGAATGATATCGTTATTCCGCGTCAAATTCACAACAGGGTGTTTAGAAATGAAGGGTATAGAACAACGTTTTGTTGCACCCTGTATAACGAATGAACTACAGGTATTTTCGTAAAGTTAATTCCAGGTTGATATAACAAGACATAATACTATATCTGGTGAAAATTTCAACCACATCGGAGAACCCCCAAAAAAAGATACAGGGTGTTTAATTTTAGGAAAATTTTGCCTGTCTGGAATTTATTGACGGGGAGTGTGTACACCGAATATATTATTGATTGCAATAAATGAACTTTTTGCAGTAAGAAGAGATATCTTTTGTTGTTTTTTTAAACAGTTTTTAGTTTTCCTTGGTTTGTATGTCATTGGACATGGAGGATTTGAAACGTGTCTGAATCAACAGTATACCGGATATATTATCGATAGCAATAAATTTACCTTCTTCAGTAAAAAAAGGATCGCTTTCATTGTTTTCTTCATACAGTTTTTATTTTTCATCAGTTTGTATGTAATTGGACTGTGCAATATATATACCGAATATATTATTGATAGCAATAAATTTACCTTTTGCAGTAGAAAAGGGTTTGCTTTCGTTGTTTTTTTTTTTCATGCAGTTTTTATTTTCCATCAGTTTGTATGTCATTGGACTGTGCAATATATACCGAATATATTATTGATAGCAATTAATATACCTTCTGCAGTAAGAAGGAATCGTTTTGTTGTGTTTTTTTTCATACAGTTTTTATTTTTCATTAGTTTGTATGTCATTGGACTGTTCAATAAGGTAGTCTGGACTGAAAATTGTTCGATAAGATGTTGAATTTAATAATAGGTATGTATTCATGAGATAATCTGAGATTGTAGAAATTTAACAGTTACTACAGGAACTTCATGAAAGAGTATAACATCATAGTGAGCTCAGATGTTTAATCAGTTTGCCTCTATTTATGCGTTTTCAATTTTGTATCAGTAGATATCAATATTTTCTAGAACAATCTTAATCCCTACGTCTAAGTGTTGAACAAAAGAAGTCTGTAATGGGGATCCACAATAAAACAAAATGAACTCGGATTTAAAAAAACCCTGCATAAAAATTTTGTGAGTAATTGAATTGACGGGGTAATCCTATATGTGAGAAAATGTAAATTTTGAATCATACCAGTCTTTGACTTATAGACAAAATTCAAAGAGAGAGAGAGATAATACCAAAAAAGAACAGATCTTGTCCTAAGCATATTCTTCCGATTCGATTCGTATCAAAACACGAAGTCTTTTTTTTGAACAACTCGTCACAAGGTATTCCAAATGTTGGGTCTAAAATTGGCTTGATCTTGGTTTTTTCTAATTGTAATACTGGCAACCATGCGCTATGTACCAAAAGAGTTTATTTCTTTCTGTTTATGATGCCTTTATGTTTATAAATCTGAATCGCTTCCATGTTCAGGATGAATTTATATGTGCGGGTAGCCTAGTGGATAGGGCTCTGGACTCCGACCCTGCAAGTCGGGGTTCGAGTCTCCGCCAGGGAAGAAATTTTCTGTTATGGAGAACGCGCCGAACCATTCACTGTTGGGTAAATAATTAACAGTGCTGTGCCTAGAATGGCGTCGGGACCCAGTAACAAAGCCTACAGAGAACACACCAATGATTCTAACTCGCACAAGCTTTAAGTAGCATATGAGGGGTTTCACAGAAACCCAGAATACATGGAAATACATACATACATACATTTAATTTGAATCAACAATCCGATAACTGTCCTGAAAAAGATATTCTTGAAATTGATAATACGAGTGAGGTCGCCATTTGCAGAATTTATTATGAATCTTTCCATATTTCACATATTCACTGTTTTCCACTCAATTCATTTACATAATTATGGTTTTTCTTTTCAGCTATTGGTTTTGGGAAAAAATTGAAGAATAAAAATCGTATGTAAACGAAACAACGAATATGATTTTATTTCAGGAAACTTCATTTGGAAAAAAAGTTGTGATATGAAATGAAGTAAGGCTTCAGATATTGAAAAATAAATAACATGAAACTTTCTCGAAATTCGGAGCTCAATTACTGACTACTCTACTGGCTCAAGTATGATGAATCCGGAAACAGCCAAGCAAAAGGTATTTCGAGATAGTTGTGGCAATTTCCTTGAATAAATAAGAATTTCAGTAGAAGAAGGTCATATAACTCCATTCTCAAACAAATTCTGGAAGTTCCCTTAGCAATTTTGGGAAATTTTCGGCAGAATTGCATTGTGCAAAGGTACCCTACTTTTCTAATTTCCAGGAATGTTTTTTTTTTTTTAATATGGAATTACTCGTAGACGGTGATATTCTCAAGAAAATATAACGAAAACTTTCATATTCCGAAATGGTTTATTATTCATCCAATTCATACAATTCGATTAAGTTTCCTTCATAATAATGTTATACTGAATGAGGTATCATAAAATTTAGAAAATTCATTTTCTTTGATCAATTATATAATATTTTTGATATTAGACACCCATAGGTCCGAAAGTTTTTTCATGAACTATGTACTAATAATTTTCAATGAACAGAACCGGAAACACCGCAATCCATTGACTCTGAAACCTGGAGGTTGTTTGGAGTTATTGAGAAAGGTTCGTAAATGGTGTGTGACAAATTTCTCGATACAATATGGAGAGTTTCGGCATTTAAATGAATAATAAATGAAAAGAAAAACAACATTGGTGTATGAGTAACTAAAAACTTATTGAAATAGAATTGTGAAGAAGCCAACGTGAATATGGTATCTTCTCGAGAATAAAAGAACAAATGAACAAATTATAGATTTATAAGGATACAAATCAAAAATATTCACAAGACAACGACATGTTATGGCATGCTTGAATCTCACTTTTCTTGATACATAGTATATTCTCCTGATGGGTTTATAAATATATCGCACTCGTGCTTCAGAAGTGACACAACTCTAAATTAACTTTTTTCAGTTGATTGTTAAGATGAGATTATTAAACAAGCCTACATTAATCATCAAAATTTTGTACCCACATCAGTGGGTACTACATATATCATATATAGATACCCATACTGTCCCATACACATACTAGTATCGAAGTATGTTCATCTAATTCATCTTTCCAATTGATTGAGAAATATTTGGCATTGAGATATTTTTTATTTTTTTCTTTTTGAGTTGTATCACTTTTGAAGCTAGGGTGCGATATGTAAGTATTTTAAAACGATATTCCGAACATGAAAGAGTTCTAATAAATATAAAGAGTATAAGAGAATAATATTAATATAATATTTTATCTTGAAGAAATAATGTCAATATGATGACAGAAGTTTAAAAATAAACCAGTGAAATGAAATTCAATCGTCAAAATTTTTTTCTAGAAACCTCACATTTTTATGATGAAATAATTCTGTATTCAACATTCAATGAAAAGAAAATACGATTTGAAATTGACTTGTAAGAAAAACTTGAAACTTACCACATGTACCAATTTCAATGTATCTGCTCCATTGTTTTGCATAGGAGCTGAGGTGACGAAAACTATACAAACTGACAAAACCAGAAGTTTCCCAAACATCTCTACGAACTTTAACACATCAGACTTGCAGCGAACTACTTTCGAAATAACCCTATTGTCGAACGGAAGTTTTGTGAATGCTAGTTCCACATCGAACTCTTTTCTTCATTTATCTCCTCCGAGTCAAAGGTCCTTAATGACAATCCATTCCGACAGAATCATCAACTTGTTATTTGTTGTTGATTTGTTTCGATTTGATATTCGTCTCGTAATCAGCTAAAAATCTCGTTAACCAAAATTGCTCCCAAGAAAATTGTATTTTGTTAAATCAACAGTCACCAAAAGAATTTCGTGAGTGACGAATCTTTCTCCATTTCCAACTAATTACCTAATTTCAGCTTTCTATTTGGGTGCGTAATCTGAGCACAAACTTCAAATATCTTAGTTTTTGTGTTGAGAACACGATTCTGAAAAAAGTACCTACGCAGTGTGATGCACATAGCAAATTTCATACAATAAATTTAAATTTGTAATTTCTCGAATTTTGTCAATAAAGACTTCGAGCAACAATAAGAAGAAGAGGAAAATATTCAACATTTATTGGTGATTTGCAACAGTATGTATCTCAGGACAAAATGCTCTCATAGACAAGAAAAAAAAACTTACCTTCGAAGCCTGAAGACTTTTTTCTGAATTTATTGGTTCAAATTCTTGGGAGTAGCAACTGGTAGTCAAGCAATCATAGGATGAAGCATAAAGAAAAAAATTTTGAATTCTACATTTTTTTTTTCCTCTACGCGCATGGAAATTTTTTTTCGAGCTTGACAGTTGGAAAGGTCACATAACCTATTCATTAAGCTCTAATTTGCTCTTAATGACTTACGTATGTAACCATTTGTCTTCGAGATATCATGTTTTGAATGCAAAATGATCTTTTTTCACTCAACTGCCGATATCTCCGTAACTACTGATCGCCTAGCGAGATTAAACGCGATTCTTTTTTCTACTGAAAAGTTCCTACAAAAATCCGTTTTGTTCAATCTAAAAGATTTTTTTTCTCCTGTCACATGAAAGTGGAAAAAGAGCAAAAAAATACCATTTAACCATTTTTTGTTTAATGGACTGTATCTTCAAAGTTGATACCTTTAACCTGCGCTCGGTACTCACTGAGCGAAATTTGAGCCACAGAATTTTTCAGTTTTTTGACAGCACGTCTTAGAAAGCAGTTTTTTCGAAAACCTTTCCACTCATTTGGTAGAAAAACCGATTTGAAAAGATGAGGTCAAGTTTCGGGAAAAAAGCCTTGTTTTTTTATTTTTTTTTGAAATGTTCAATCAATCGGTCCAAGAAAACCGATGAACCGATCGATTTACCGATTTGGGGGAGGGGACTTTGGGGAAAATCAGGCTGCCAAATTTTTTCAAACTAAGCTTTCCCCCCAATATTGAAGAAGATATAGTCCATCAACCAAAAATTGGAAAAATGACAGTTTTGTGTTCTTTTCACACATTTATGTGAAAGGTGAAAAAAATTCAATTTGATCAAACAGAACAGAGAGGTTTCTGTAGAAAAAGGAATTGCCTTTCCGCTAGCTTGGCGACGAGTATTTCCGGGTATATTGGCAGTTGAGTGAAAAAAGATCTCTTTGGATTCCAAACTGAATATCTCGAATGTCGTGAAAATCAAATGATAGCTGAATGAACACGTTATGCGACATTAACCAATTATTTCGGAAGCTAGAGTCCTCAAGCTTCAAAAGTTGTTTTTTTATTTTTTTATACGACCATTTTTCACTGAGAGACAGTCTGTCGAAAAAAAGTCGAAACTTTTTCTGTTCCTTTAATTGTTTCGCGAAGTGTTTCAGCAATGAGAACTTCCTGAATATGTGGCAAACAAATACTTTTTGAGCTAAAAATAACCATAAGCCTCCATATAATTATTCTTTCTCAATGGTGATTACCGCCCACCCCCACGAAAAAAAGCTATATCCGCTTTGATAATAAAAAAGGACTTACCTTATTCATTTTCGGTTAATTTCGGGTAATTTATTTGCATACATGTTTCTCATTCTGTTCTGAAGCTGACTTACGAACTCTTTCGATTCAACGTATCCCCAACAAGGTCCGAAGGGTAGCTACTCATTGAAGGTCACCCCGAATGGAGAAGGAAACTCATAGTTGGAAAGGAAAATTTCGTATGTCACACCAACTGCAAAGATACAAAACAAAAGTAACTAATCTGAATTTTCATTTGGATTTCGAGAGGTCTTAACAAAAATTGACTGAAATAGAGAAAATACCGTCTAATACTCGTTGTAGAAGACAATTCCAACACTCGTTTTCGAACTTCGCATTCGTGTTGGAATAGGAGCTCATTCTGCAACTTGTTTTAGAATATACTATTTCTCACATACAAAACTTTAAATTTTTCAGAGTCTAGGTATGAGCTATGCGTCTCTGAAGAATGGCTTTTTTCTAAAATTGTCTTGTTAAAGTATACTTATTCGGTAATAAATTCTTGTCGTTGGTATAGAGGAATCTGTAATCGACTTTCTATATGATATTTATTTTTTGATTTTAATTTTTGTCGGATCGGTGTGTATGGTTTTGGAATTTCCCAGAAAATTGGAAAAAGAATATGGAATTTCGGAAGGTATCGGTAAATTCATCGGCGCCATGTAGGAGGCGAGGAATTTGAATTGTCTGATGTCGATCATTCTGAATATGTTCATGTTGTCATCGATGTCTGAGAGGTCATTTAGTAAATATTGGCTGTTTTTTTGTTCAATATTCTCGTTTTGGTCGAGTGTTCAATAATATCGTTTTGGTCGAGTACTTTCTGAAGTCATTTCCCTAATGTAGTATCTCGAGATACCTCATTGTTGTTTCATGGTTTTGTTCTGTTAAATGGTTTCCTAATGCTGAGTTTGATCGTTTCTTTTGATGTTCATTCAATCGTTTTTTCATAGATGTTGTCTAGGGTTCTATGTCGTCTGTTCACAATGACGTAGTCGTATTTTTTCATGACATGAATGAATTTTTGGTTGAGTTTTCCATGAAAAGAGATGGATATGAAGTGTTTTTGAACTGAGCAGAGGGGATATACTTTGTTGATAGTGATGTTTCTCCTTATTGATGTTAGTACTTCATTAATAAAAACTCTAGAATATTAGTTATTTTCACTGATTTGATGAATAATTCTGGGTGCTTTTTGGACATGATTTTCTGAAATTGGGATGTTGTGGATTCTGTTAAATAAGAATTTAAGATCGGTTCTTCTTAACTGAGGGGCGTGATATTAATAAAAGGGGATTATTGTGTCTGTTTGTGTGGGTTTTCTATAAACTTTGCTGGAGGGAGAGCAGTCTTTATTTAATGTTATATTCAGATCAAGGAAGTTAATGGAATCATTAGTGGCTTTCACTAGGGTGAAGTTTATCTCAAATTTTTAGTTTATTGTATTGAAAAAATCGTTGAGTTCATCGTCACTACTCTTCCATATACAATATATATATCGTCCACATATCTCCTCCATAAAATGATTTTGTAGTTATGAGGAAGGTTCATTATTTGTTGTTCAATATGATCTACATAAATATCTGCCCATAAACCGCTGGATGGGGAGCCTATTGTTAGACCATCTTTCATATAATAGATAGTGTTATAAAATTTAAGTTTTGTTCGATGATTAATTCACGAAAATTCATTATATTATCTACGTCATCGTTTCGTGTAGCATATCTTTTTTCGGAGTAACGTTGCCTATTAATATGATCTTTCAAGAGAGAGGGAATCTGATATAGGAACGTTCGGGTATAAGTTACAATGCCAAATCAGGCTGATATATATTTTTGGAATGTTTTAATTTGACTGAGTTCATACCTCCAGTCAAAAAATTTCGTAATTCATAAATAATGAACTTGAAAACAGATCCTTTTTCTCATTTAAAAACTCATCAGAAATCCTAGAAAGTATTAACTCAGTCAAATTAAAACATTTCAAAAAATATATCAGCCTAATTTGTTATTGTTAACTTATACACAAACGTTATTTTGTCTGAGTTCTCTCTCTCCGGAGAGATCATATTTATAGGCAAAGTAACTCCGACAGTAGATATCTCTCACAAAACGATGACGTGAACAATATGATGAATCTTTGTAAATTCATCGTCGAACAAAACTTCTTTTAATTTGATAAAATTATCTATTATATATGAAAGATGGTCTGACGATGGGCTTTCTATCCAGAGGTTTAGTGGCAGATATTCATGTAGATCACATTGAAGAACATATAATAAACCTACCCAATAATAACATAATCATTTCATGAAAGAGATATATGGACGATATATTTTGTATATAGAAGGGAACTAACGATAAACTCAACGATTTTTTCAATACCATAAACTCCAAATTTAAGATGAACTTCACCCAGGAGAAAGCCACTAACGATTCCATCAACTTCCTTGATCTGAATATTACATTGAATGAACAGTGCTCTTTCTTCTTCAATGTTCACAGAAAACCCACACAATCAGACACAATAATGCCCTTTTATTCTTGTCACGCCTCCTAAATGAAAAGAACCGTTTTTAGATTTTTTTTTAATAGACTTCTCAACATCCCAATTCCAGACGATAATTACGGAAAATAAATGAATTATTTATCAAATCAGTGATAATAACGGATATCCTAAAGTTCTTTTTAATGAAGTACTAACATCAATAAGGAGAAAAATGACTATCAACAAAGTATATCAACACTGCACAGTCGCATATACGAATAAACATGCTCAGACTGTCGCCATTTTCATATTTATATGACGACACGAACTATGAAAAAACTATTAAATGAACATCAAAGAAACCGACCAAACTCAGCATCGAGAAACCATTTACAGAATGGAAGCATAAAACAACAATAGACAATCTAGAGATACTACATTAGGGAAATGACTTTAAAAAGTTGACACTTCTCGAACAATACGAGATTATAACACTCAAAAGCAGCCAATATTTACTAAATGACCTCTCAGGCTTCGATGGCAACATGAACAT
Source organism: Hippodamia convergens (assembly GCA_038502775.1). Classification (NCBI taxonomy): domain Eukaryota; kingdom Metazoa; phylum Arthropoda; class Insecta; order Coleoptera; family Coccinellidae; genus Hippodamia; species Hippodamia convergens. The sequence continues at coordinate 39,115,795 of CM076609.1, forward strand.
ATTCAGAATGATCGATGCAACATCAGACAATTCAAATTTCCCACCTATTCAAATGAAAAAGTTAATATAATATTAGAAAGTCGATTACAGATTCATCTATTAACCAAAGACAAGAATTTAATACCGAATAAGTATACTTTCACAAGACAATTTCAGAAGAGAGCATACCTAACCTCTGATACATTGAAAATGTTGTTTATGAGAAAATGTTATTTACAGAATAAATAATCGATTGCCAAAACATAAAAAATATATAAATATTGTGTTTTATTGCTTTTCCTTCAACTATCAAAAAAGGAATTAACTTCTTCCAATCTGAAATTTGGAAGCGAAAGGGTAAAACTTTTTGTGGTTAAAAACGGTTCGTCTCGATTCCCGTCTCAACTAAGAGATCTGTTGCAAAAAGCTGAATGGCGAACCTGGAGTTGATAAAATTTGTCATATAACGGGAAACTCTATCCACAGAAAACAGTTTGCCCAAGGTTTGGTTATTTATGGATTTTAGATTTTCATCTTTTCATGATATTTTCACTCAATATCGAAAGGCCAGTTGTATTTTCAATCTGCAATGTTCACCACTTTTCAAAAAAGTCGATGTGATGTTTGTTCGTTGGATACCCTACTTCTGAAATTATAAGAAATCTACATTATCATGGAAAATGTTTTCATAAAATGCAGAGAAATTTGTTGTAGCTTCGAAACAGGATATAACGGTTTGATGGTTTGATGGTTTGATACCGAAATCATGATTTCAAATGCACAAAATTCGCACTTTCATTAGTAGAACTCCGCGAGTCTATCTATATACAGGGTGTACCAAGTTCGGCGGCCTATTAGGCGTTTCTGGAGAATGGAACTCATTTGAAATCTGAAAATTGAAATTATTATATTGTTTGACATTATCTACCGATCTAAAATATTCTTGGTGCCTGGCCACTTTCAGTTATACAAGCTGTGAAAAAAAATTTTCAAAAATTTTTTTCTTTTTTATTGTTTTCGAATATGATAGAGTATGCAATTCTGAATACATTCGTATTCAAATCGTTGCATTCGTCGAAATACTTTAGAAAATATCGAGAAAAAACTGAAGAAAAAAGGGAGATAAGTGTATTCGGTATTATGTTTGTTATTCCTAACCTAGATATCGTAAGCACGAGCCGTTTTCACATTTCTGAAGGCGAAGAATATGGAAATATTGTACATTTTCAAGATTTTGAAAAACCCGTCACAGGGTGTTCCAAATGTTGGTTCAAAAATTGGGATCAAGATTGACCAATAACTTTCGTTTTTCAAATAAGAACCCTATTTTTTTATGATGATAATGTTTCCAGATGTTAATGCTCCTAAAATTAATAATTCTCGAGTTTTTCAAGATTTACTGATTTCATGTCGTACGTACCGTCAAATTCATAGAATCTGTTTCATATCAACAACGACCTTAGTCATAGAAGAGAAATTACTCGAATATCTCACTAGTGACTTCCTCTTTTCAGAATTTATTCATCATTGTTGATGTAAAACAGATTTCATGAATAGAAACAGAAAATCCTAAATAACTCAAGAATTAGTAATTTTAGGAGCATCAACATGTTGGAACATTATCATCATTTTTCTTCGCAGAATCCAACGCAATCATGAAAAAATAGGGTTCTAATTTGAAAAATAAAAGTTATGAGCCTATTTTGATCCCAATTTTGAAACAACATTTGGAACACCCGGTGACTGGTTATTCAAAATTCTAGAATTGTACAATATTTCCACAGTCTTCGCCTTCGAAAAAGTGAAAACAGTTTGTGCTTACGATATCTAGGTTAGGAATAACAAACATAATATCGAATACACTTATCTCCCTTTTTTCTTCAGTTTTTTCTCGATATTTTGGAAAGTATTTTAACGAATGCAACGATTTGAGTACGAATGTTTTCAGAATTGGATACTCTATCAAATTCAAAAACCCAAAAACTGAAAAAAAAATTTTTTTTAATTTTTTTTTCACTCCCTGTATAACTGAGAGTGGTCAGGCTCCAAGAATATTTTAGATTGGTAGATAATGTCAACCAATAATATAATCCCAATTTTCAGATTTCAAATAAGTCCAGTTCTCCAGAAACACCCAATAAGCCGTCGAAGTTGGTACACCCTGTATACAGTCTTTGACTTGTACATATATTGAAACCATAGATTGTTGAGGTCAAAAGAAATACTCTTTTCTTATGGCATTCTTCCTGATTCAGCCTAGATAGAAAAATATAGCCATTTTAACCTTCCATTATGAGCTATGCCAACCCTGGAAATATGACACTAAAATTTTTTCGAGCATAAGATCAACCTCCTGAACCTTCGAGAAAAGTTAGCAGAAATTTAATTTTTCGAATCTCCTAAAGAGAATTACATTCGGCCAAAGGAGCCATCATCATTAATTATACGAAGAAAGCGCATTTCACGGAATTTCCTGATGAAGAACAATGCTTGCATTCACCGAACGTAACAGTTGTGGAACTGTTGGGGAATCGTCCGGTGGTACATACACGTTCCGGAGAAGCGGGCATTTTGGGAGCGCTTTCTGTTTATGCTAGGTAGCGGTAGCGGAGCGGTGGCAACATTCTTCGTTCGGTGAATGCAGGCAATGTTTTTCGATATGTCAAAATTTTCATTAAATGGCATTCAACTCAGTTTCAAGAGTCGGGATCATAGAATTTCTGCTATAATTATCTTATATAATGGCATATATTAGTCATAACGAAAAAAACAAAACATGTCAGTTAAATTTTGTAATCGCAAAAGATTTGCCACATTGATGAGAACCTATTTTCTGAGAATCATTTCATTTGATGAAATCATTCACGAGATATATTCGAAAATTAAATCTTCATAACCGAGCCCAATCGGAAAAAATGGTAGAGACAAAAATTGTTTCTTTTGACTTCAGGAATGTCCCGTTAAAATATATGTACAAGTCAAATACTCACCCTGTATATTCATAAGAAAAAGGAAACAAATCGGTGAAATATCAGGAAAATAGTTCAATATTGAAGATTAGATTTGAAGATAATTGCATCTGAAAAATATGAAATTTCTTTCAGTGAAAAAGTTGATGCATTTAATTCTTATCGTATATATGTCATGAAAAATCTCACTCTTATCACTAATGAGATAGGTCTATTCATTATTGTTATAGTCGACAAACCTTCACCACTGTTGTAGAACGAAATCTTCTAGACCATTACAATCTTAGGGACCCTTGCCACTACACTAAATTCGGAACTACATTGAGTGCTGAGTGGCAAATCAGCTGCGTTATAACATTTCGCATTTATTATGGGTGAGCCTCTGATTGAGGACTCAGAGCTTGAATTAGATTCGAATTGAGCGTAGTGGCAAGTGGCTTTCATTTTTCAAAAATTTTTCCAGTATGTAGTTTGAATTTAAAGAATTACAGAGTGAACAACTGTTAGCACTAAGGTTCAGATGATATCTTGCCAGATGTCACATCCCATTTTTAATATCTGGTATGTGGTTCAAGGAATCGAATTTGAGTTCTGAATTTTATTTTGTCCGATATCATCTTCGAGTAAGCTACGAAAAAATCGGCTGATAATTATATAATAATGATAATATATATTTATATTTTCAGAACCTCGTTTTTCATTACCTATACCTACTATACTTGAAAATATCTTCACAAGGTTATAATTCAATTTCAGCAACTGACTATAGTTTATACAATTATTAATTGTATAATAGATCCGTAATGATGTTACAACCTTGTTATTAAGATCAAAGTGTAGGTTCCATTTCAACATCATGATAATAAGAAAATTCAACAGTGGACTTACGGCCAGTTTCTGAGAGGCCGATCAACGTAAAAATTAACTAATCAGCTGTCAAATCCCTGGTCAAGTGCCATTTGAGTTGCAGAAAGTATGGTTAACTACTTGAACTTGATCAGCCTGTCAGTTGACAGAGTGGTCAAATATTGCAGGTACATTGTACGTCAAACGCACTTTTGGGTTTCTGAAACGCATGTTTCAGGCTAAATCAGTGGTCAAACTAATGTCAAAGAGGTGGTCAACTAATCGGTGATGTTCGGCGAATTAACTCGTTAGAGACGTGGTCAATGAATAAATAAATAAATAAATAAATAATGTCTTTATTCAGAGAAATTGTAATATGCCTGGCAATCATGACATCCAGGGCTAAGTCTAGCGAGCTATTCAATCGTAGTTTCCACGGAAATCTTAATTGTATGGGTTAATGGGTCTGCATAACAATAAATAGGCATAGTGACAATAATTATATTTCTTCCAAAAAGAAATTTATTTATTTTTTGAAACAATTTGTGATTTTATTATCTGGCTGTAGATTTTAATCTCCCTAGAACACAGGAATAACTAAATAGAAATTAATCTGAATTATATCCATTCATTATCAAATGTTATTGGACCTCTATAGACTGTACACGTATTAAAATAATCTAGGTCGTCCAGAAGATGAGATTTCAAAATAGGAAGGGAAAATTTTTTTCCAAATGTTCAGGCCATTTGTGATGCGAACTTGAAAATTGTGAAAGATAATGAAAAATTATTGGTGAGAAAATCCACTGTGTTAACTCACACGTATGTATAATCATTAATAACTGAAATAGTGGTGGACTCCAATGGAAGCCAAGAAAATCCAACACGATACAATAAACGAAGTAGAAATGCAGTATGAATTAACATCTTGATGTGAGATGAAAGTGTGATTTCAATGATACACAGAAAAATATCAAAAAAACCTATTTGAATAATTTCATACTTGTAAACAATTTATGATTGAGTAGAGATTGAAATATTGTGGTAACTTGAAGGATTTAACAAGGGTATTCATTATCATGTTTTAAATATACCAAACATTGATAAATTGTATCATTTATTAATTGAAAAGATTATAATATTCTTTTTGTTCGATTTTAATTTCTAAATATGAAAATTGAAATTCTTCAGTTCCCTTCAATAATTAAGCTTTTTTATTTCTTCTTTCAGGACTTTGTTCTCTCAATTCAAGCCATTTCTCGAGAAAAGGTGGTCGATGTCGTATAACTTCATTATCAGGACACTGCACCCGTGTTTGTAAGTCTTCATCAATGCCATCTTAAATAGATTTAAAGCAATTGAAACTAGGAAATTATAAAATGAGGATCATAATATAAGCATAATCAGTTTGAATTTGTGCAAATACCAATATTATAGTAGCTCAAAGAGCTGTCGTACTTGTTGACCAAAGGCTACATATGCTCCCCTGACACCGCCAACATTTTTGCACCTACTGTTTGTACTCAGCCAGAGTTGGTACAAACCGCTACCTGTTGCTAGGACATCTTCCTAAAAATTAAGATCAGTAATAGTAGTAGCTGTGGTTTATTGTATTATTTCAATCCAGAGAATTGACTAATGCATCATAAAAACCTTATCAATGTTCTTGTCCTTTTTCAATTCCTCCACCATATTTATTAATTCAAGCAAGTCAGAGGTTCTGAAACAAGAAAATCTATGAAAATAATACCATTTCTTTGTTGACGGAGTCGAAAGACCATTGACCGAAGTCTTTCAACCACAATAATAATAATATCCACTGAACTTACATCTAAATAGTTTTTTTTTGTGATGTTCCTGGATCGTCATTTGAGCCATTTTCCCTGTCTGCAGATATTTCTTAACCTGGAATTAAATATAAAATGAGGTGAAGAAGCCTTTGACTGTGTTGTATTAGATGGGTGGGTCATGTTCGATGCATTGCTTTATGAAAATTTTTAAATTGAGTATTGCAAAGTTCATTCAGATTCTAATGGAAATTCTGATGAATGAAATTTTTACTATACGCACTCTAAAATTGTTTAGAAATTCATAATATGAATAAAGGTATGTTTTTTAGTTTTCTGAACAAAACTAGTTTACGTACTCCTTTTCATTTGCAACATTTGCCCTTTTTGAATTTAGCTGGGCAGTGTGAAGTTTCTTTTGAGTTCTGGGCACTTCAGCGGCATTGTTGATTTCTCTTGTAATTAAGATTACCCATTTTTCATTTTGTTCTGCAATTGATATACTGCGTTCGTCGACTTGTTTTCCAACTGAAAAAAAATATATACTCTATGAAATGTATACGAACATGCTTGCGAACATGTTTTTATACTATTGTTTATCGAAATGTTTGCCTTGATGGAGAAATTATTAGGAATTTTACAAGTACTTACTTCTGAACTAGATCCGAGTGACTGCACCTTTCTCCTTCAATAAAATTTCGGCCACTTGAACTCATTTTGAATAAAACAAACTCGAAATAATCCAAAACTGAATACTAAATTCAAAATATGAAAATGAGAAATTCAAAATTCTAACCTGTTCGATCAGATAATACTGTTTACTTTAGCAGATTCTGTGGTTCGATAGCCTCGGAATAGGGTAACCTCATGTCAAATCATAACAATCAGAGATTAGTTAATTTTGCCTAGACATGCTTTCAGCAACCCAAATTGATTTGACATATCGATGTCAAGTTGAACGTTGTGTCAGTTGACATACGGTTTGATCGGTGTTTCAGAAACTGGCCGTCAGTCTCCCGAGGTGAACATACACTTGTCCACATTCGAAGGAAGAAGCCACCTTTGGCACCATTGCCTAACTTGGATCAAGTCATTCTGAAGACCCTGATAGAAACGAGCATCATAAAAGAGCTTGATGTCATCAGCATATTGGGAGCAGAAGGATGAGAACAATCGCGGCAGGTCAGATATATAAGCCAGAAAAAGAATGGGACCCAAAACTGAACCCTGCGGTACCCCACTGACAATCGGTTTGAAGTCAGAAAAAGATTCACCAACCCTAACCGAAAAATATCTCCCAACTACAAACGAATGCAGCCATCTCAGAACGTTCCCTCTTACACCTAGATGTTCAAGCTTGAAAAGTAAACGCCGAAAAGGAACACGATCGAAGGCTCGAGAGAGATCCAGATAGATGACGTCCACAGGTATTTCACCGTCGATGGACTTGGTCCAATGCTGGAGACATTCCAGAAGACATGTGATAACTGACTGTCCCGGTAGAAAACCATGCTGTTGATCAGGAATGACATCATTAGCGATCAGAAACTGTAGCAATCTATCACACACAACCTTCTCAGCGATCTTTGAAATTAAGGGAAGTAGACGGTAATTGTGGAGACATAATTTGTCTCCTTTTGGATCTTTTCATGTGGGATTTTTCAATAGAATATGTAGTTCCGCGAGACAAACCGTTTTCTCTCTTTTTAATTACTTTCACTTCCGACGTTCAAGTCGCGTGTAATTTATTATATTATTTCATTGTTGATATTTATATTCTCAAACTTTTCTAATGGGTTTCATCCTACTGTTATTTTTTCCATTCGAAAAATTTCAGCACGGACTACTACTGAATATAACATCATAAAATTCGAGGAGTGGAAGTATTTCAAATTCAAAATAAGATGCATGAACGCATCCGCCAATCGATAAGGTGACGCAGACGCCTATCACAAAATACGGAATACAACAGTGGTTCGGCCATGTTGGTGAGAGCACAAGAGATGATTGATGTTTTACTGAAGCTTCATTCATATATAAATATAAATGGTGATTGATGAGAAAAGTGAAAATTCACAAGATCTGTCGAAATGTGAAAAAATTCTCCATTCCAAATGACTAACGTGAGTATAAAAAATTTATGATAGGTTGGTGAACAATTTTCAATACTTGACAACATCCACTGGTATTAAAAATTCCATAACAAACAAGATAGGCTGATATTTATAAGAGGATCGAATAAACCGTAGAGATACTTCATATAATGTTTAGTAAATTGTTTGATGTGAATATTCCGTAACCATATACACAGTGAATATGAAAAGTCTATTGACTTTGAACCATTTGAATTGTTATGGTTTTTCGAGACACGTACCTATGTTTTTAGGAAGAATCAAAACACGAGGTTCTTGTTTTATACATTGCTCCCCGACTATCTGAAGAAAGAAATTTGATGGAATAACCTAATAGCCATTTTCAGAAGCGGTAATATGTGTATTATCCGCCTGAGCGAATGTATATGATGCAATGTTATTTTTGAAAAACAACACCTAAGCTTTCCATTTAAGAAAACCTTTTCATTCAAATACTCACACATTTTGAAAAACCACCTGAAATATTTCAGCTATCCTTGGTGAACACAATTTATCTCAGCACCTGCTCAGAATATTCTGCAAGGTTAGGTTCCGTTAGGTCAGCCTCAGTATATTCAGAATTGGTTTAGTGAATTTCAATTTGAATGTATTCGGACTACATTTTGAACTTTTTTTCATTTGAATATACAAGGTGATATGCACCAAATATAGGCGAATTATTTTACTGAAGAAATAGTGAATTTGAGGGTACCATGAGAAATGCGGCATTTTGTTAATATAAACTAGAATAAAAGAAGTGAATACTGTCTCTATCATTATATTAAGAAACTTTACTAGATGCTCTAATTGGGTCAAAACATTGGCGACAATTAACGTTATGTAAAATTATCAGATCATGTTAACTGATAGTCGCATTCCCAACTCATTTGTTATGGCTTTCCATATATATTTCAAAAAGTCATTCTATCAAATATGAAAAGTTATTACAGTTTTTCAGACCTAAATCTTTCAATCCCAAAGGGAGCTTTGGAACTTTCGAATTAAATCAGGATAGAAATTCTCGGGTTTATAGTTCTAAACGCTGTGTTATTCTCTTTATTGTCTCATTTCAAGCTTTTGGCTAAAGTTTGAGCATTCTTCAGGGGAAACTGAGAAATACTGTGTCATTCATACATATAAAATCACAAAATGAAATATCACATTAACCAATGAGCTCATTCATTCACAACGAACGATCTCTGAACCAACTATCGAATTTTTAATAAAAATAATAATAATGATAACTATTTATTCCCTTTGGGGTACATCGATCTTCACAACATAAGAACTAAATGTACTAAACTACTAAATTGTACAGCAATACTTTAAATACGAGTAATTCCGTTCAGATGAAAAACATCGTCACAAAAAAAAGCTCAGGAGGAAAACAAACAAGAACATATAGAAACATACATAATTTTAATAAGCGCCTTTGCCTTCGCCCTAACAATAATAGTATTAGACAGACTATTGGGACAGTATCCTGAGGAATTGCTGCGGACATTGGAGAATATATTTTTTCACTTCCGTTTTGAACCTTCGATGCTGGATTACTTGCCTCAGTTCTCTAGGCATTGAATTATTGGTTATTATCTTCAGGAGAGTATTTTGAGTTATCTGTAGAACTTTTATAGTGTTACTGAATGCCCCACCTCAAATCGGGATACAGTATTTAATGAGAGACTCAGCCAGCGAACCATACACCATCATCAGAGTTTTCCTTGACAACATCAATGGCGTAGTGAGCTTAATTCGTGCCCGGGGCAACAAACCTTTTTAGCGCCCCCCCACCCCCTTCTAAATTCATACTGGCATATAATATTATATGTGAAAAATACTCACAATTAGCCAAAAGAATGAAGTAAGATAAACAAAGTCATAAGCTCAAGCAAGACCTGAAAATTTGGACAAAAAATGAAGTGAAGGAAACAAGAATAGATTTCGAAATGTATACAGGGTGTATCAAGTTCGACGGCTTATGAGGCGTTTCTGGAGAACTGGACCAATTTGAAATCTGAAAATTGACATTATCTACCGATCTGAAATATTCTTGGAGCTTTGGCCATTTTCTGTTTTCGAATTTGATAGAGTATGCAATTCTGAAAACATTCGTACCCAAATCGTTGCAATAGTCAAAATACTTTCTAAAATATCGATGAAAAACTGAAAAAACAGGGGGATAAGAGTATGCAGTATTATGTTTGTTATTCCTAACCTAGATATCGTAAGTACAAACTGTTTTCACATTTTTGTAGGCGAAGACTGTGAAAATGTTGTACATTTTTAGAATTTTGAATACCCCGTCACAGGGTGTTCCAAATGTTGGTTCTAAAATTGGGATCAATATTTACTCCTACTCTCGTTTTTCAAATTTGCACTCTATTTTTTTATGATTGCGTTGCATTCTGCGAAAAAAAATGATGATAATGTTCAAACACGTTGATGCTCCTAATATTATTCTTCTTCTTCTTGAGTTACATATTTAGAATTCTCTAATTTTATGTGATACGTAGCGTCAAATTCATGAAATCTGTTCCATATCAACAATGATAAATGAATTCAGAAAAAGGGTAGTCACTAGTGAGTTATTTGAATAATTTAGCTCCTATGACCAAGGTCATTGATGATATGAAACAGATTCTATGAATTTGACAGTACCTACGACATGAAATCAGGAAATCCTGAATAACGCCAGAATTATTGATTTTAGGAGCATTAACATGTTAGAACATTGTCATTTTTCTTCGCAGAATCCAACGCAATGATAAAAAAAATAGGGTTCTAATTTGAAAAAAAAAAAAGTTATGGGCCAATCTTGATCCCAATTCTTGAACCAACATCTGGAACACCCTGTGACGAGTTTTTCAGAATTCTGTGAAATATTTCCACAGTCTTCGCCTTCAAAATGTGAAAACAGTTTATGCTTATGATATCTAGGTTCGGAGTAACAAACATAATACCCAATACTCGTATCTTCCTTTTTCTTCAGTTTTTCCTCGATATTTTAGAAACTATTTTGACGAATGCAACGATTTGAGCGAGAATGTATTCAGAATTGCATACTCTATCAGATTCGAAAACAAAAAAACAGAAAAAAGATTTTTGAAATTTTTTTTTTACTCCCTATATAACTGAAAGTTGTCAGGCTCCAAGAATATTTCAGATTAGTAGATAAGGTCGAATAACATAATCCCAAATTTCAGATTTCAAATAGGTGTAGTTCTCCAGGAACGCCTAATAGGCTGTCGAACTTGGTACATCCTGTATATAGGAAAATATAGAATTACTTCAAGATAGAGAAGAATTTTTATTTGAATTTCGAGAGTTTTCCACAAAACTTAAGTGAAATAGAGAAAATATCGTCTAATACTCGTTGCAGAAGGCAATTCCAACACTCATGCTTTCGAATTTCGCATTCCTGTTTGAATAGGTGCTCCTTCTGCAACTTGTTTTAGAATATACTATTTTAGTGCGGAGTTACATTTTGCTATCACCTAATTCGTTAAAGAGTTATATTCCGTTGAAACATTATTATAAAATTCACCCAAATTTTTACAATTTTCGTTGTCAATATTATCCTTGTTATAAATTTTCAATATCTGGTAAAAACTCAAATTGTATAAAATGGTCACTTAATCGTGAACATATTTCTTATTGGAGACGATCAAAAATGATCTCTATAACGCGAGAAATTGCACTTTCGGCTGAAAAACCAACATCTCTAACTTATTCTCTCAATATCCCTTAGCGCTTATATTCTGGCGCCCCATTTTGTTTCAGATTCACGTTTGACAGTTTTTTTCACGGAATTTTTTTATTTTACTTTTAATTAATCCAGCAAGTTTTTTGTTTTGCTAAATATTTGGCGCCCCTGTATGAGTAGCGCCCGGGGCATGATGCCCCCCCTTGCCCCCCCCTCGCTACGCCACTGGACAACATTCCTCTCAAAATATAGAATTTATGGATGAGCATTCTTAAACTGCTTTTTCAATAAATCTCTATTAATTATCATGTTTTCTAAAATGGCGTTATTCAGGAAAGTTAACCTTTAAGACTAAGATTCAAGGTTTTCTGCGTTTATTCTTTTTTTTCTATAGAATTCATATGCTGATTGGTCTAATGTTCTAATTCTTGGTGTAAGTCAATGATGTTACAATAGATCCAAATTTTTTTCTTCATGAAAAAAAAATTTGAATATCCAATGAATATATAACAAAAATATCGATTGTATATTATAGAGATTATATCAATTATTGATTATTTGTTATAATCTCTATATTGCAGATGCGGGTGTGCCATATAAAATTAGCATGTAATTATTGAACGAATTTGTTTTGGCGGATTCGCCTCAATTCGAACATTACTTATCATGATAGGATATATTTTCTTAGTTTATAGTTAATATTTTTCATCACACCAAATTGGTCTTTTCCGAAGTTTTTCCGACAGCATCACATATAGTTACGAAAAATCTAAATATATCTGAAACAATAAATTTTCACTACAAGCGACTACTTACAAGCAAACGCTCGTTCTTGCTATTTCCTATGTGTGTAGTGTATTTCATGAGAAAGAAACATCTTCTTGAAACCTACCACTTTCCAGAATATGGGTCCAATGAACCATTCTGATTCTGCGTTGAAAGAAATACTGAAATTATGAAATAAAATTTTTATGAAATTTTGATGATAAATATTATTATTTCTACACCAACCGTGAATACAGTTACACATATTTTTCAATGAAATGTCTGTAACGAATCACTCAGGTTTCTAGTAAACGAAATTTTTTGAAGTGTTTCGATTCTTAATCTTTTCTGTGCATAATTCGCAGCTCGAGAGTCAGTTGAAAGGATGAAAAGGATTTACGCTCAGTATATAGGGTGAATTATTTCCCTTCCGAATGGAACATATTTTTCTTGTAATGAAAGGTCCATATTTGATTGGAATTTATCACATTTGCACAAAGAAGTCTCCAGATTTCATACACAAAGGATTCGTCCCTTTCTGAGTTGATGAAATAGTTATTTGATAAAGTTATATTTCTTTTTTCCAGAGGATATGTCGGATATGGAACTTGAGTATAATAACCGTGTTGGCCCTCACCTTCTACAACATTTTTTTGGCATTTAAGTTGAATCGAGAGCACGAGTGTCCTAAAGCAATAATTACACCAAGAAGGGATTTCCAGAGACTCACAACAAAAGTTATAATCCACAAAGTCCCTCAAACCATAGAGAAACGTTCTACTCCACTCGACATAAATTTGGGTCGATGGGATAACAAACTAGAGTACAAGATTTTCGATAACGTTTTCCTGGGAACTCAATTTACTACATTGAGCAAACAGCACACGACATGTTTGGCAACTCAAAGTTCCTTGGACAAAATTTACTCAATTATTCAGGTCGCAAACCATTGGGATGGACCCATCTCGTTAGCAGCATTTGGATCAGGAGATGAGGAATTCAATAATCTCTTGCTTTACACTACATATCTTAGAGAGTGCTTTCCAAGGGTTAAGGAAAAAGTAAACTTTCATTTCGCTTTTTCCAAAAATAATGCACCAATGCAGATACATATTAATTCCAGCATACTTAGCAAGTTAGACTGCGACAACCCATACGGCTTACTATTGCAGCTGAGCAAAAACAGAGATAGAAAAAAAATGATGAGATGGAAAAACCAAGTCATCTATCCTCAAAATCATTTGAGGAACGTAGCAAGAAAAAATTGTCAAAATAACTACGTATTCTTAACGGACATAGATGTAATCCCAAGTTATGGGATGGTTCAACTTCTAGATGAGTTTTTTAAAGTCGAACATTGTGAGAATAAGCTATGTGCATTTGTGATTCCTACTTTCGAATTGGACGAAAGAGTACGATTCCCTCCAAATAAGTCGGAGCTATTGAGATTGGCCGACAAAGGACTCGCGAGGCCTTTTCACCAAAAAGTATTTATTTTCAATCAGTTCGCAACTAATTTCTCTAGGTGAGTAGATTTTCCATTTTGATAATCAGTCTATTGTTCATACAATCTCATTGAGTAACATTTTTTTTAATCGTGATTTCGAAATAGGATCATTAAAGTCATCAAATTTATTGTTTCGAGTGTTGTTATATTGACTGGTGCATATACGATAGGGTTAATTCAATTGACGGTGTATAGTTCAGCATTGTCCATTACATGTTTCACACTTCCTGTTCGGAAATTATCGAAAAAACTAGACGATCTCAAAAAAGAATATGATCTGAGCTAATCGTGCCTTGTTGCAAAATTTTTTGGGCTGTTTTCATTATCTATGTGGTTGGTTGTTACCGACATTTCGGCAAGCATTCGCCTGCCGTCCTCAGGGTGTTGTTGGTCCTGAGAGTGACCGGTTTATGCCATACTATTTCTGAAATTCAACTCACTTCGACCACCATAATGGATAATGGACATCAATGTCCATTAATTATTTGAGGCAATGATGTCCAGCTCTCATACCAACTCAAATTGTATAATAATTCCCCGATTCTGTAGACTAGTGGTAAAAGTGAGTTGAATTTCTGAAATTCCACCTCTGATACTTCGCATTCGAATCCCCGCATTGTACTTGCGAAATTGATAAGTATGGAGCGCACAAGTCCAGACAGATCAAGTTTGGCAAAAACCGGTCCTCCTCAGGATCAACACCACCCTGAAGATGGCAGGCGAATGATTGCCGTAACGTCGGTAACAACGAACCACATAGATAATGAAAACAGCCCGAATAATTTTTGAGCAAATATCATTATGAAGTTTGATTCTTATATCTCAAGTGTTAGAATACTGACATTCTGGAGTCAAATTCGATGTTGAGCTATATAGAAATTATGAAGGGATGAAAGATAAAAAATGAATGCGCCTCTCCACAGAGATGTTGAAAAAATCAAAGATAATGAAGAGTATCATCTTTCAGGAGATATGAAAGATCAACCTGAAGGAATTTGTACCTAATGGTATAAGACTCATTGTATCAAGTCAATGCAATTACGTTATAAAGGCAAAAATTATTATTGGTTAACAACGCGCTAAACGAGTATCAAGAATAATCCCTGACACGTCGAAAAGACAACAGGAATGCACCATGCAGCTTGGCCAATTTCCCGGTAGATCTGTATTTTGAATCGGTTGAAGTTGACTCAAAGTCCAGTTCATGCATGGCATATTATACGTCGCCTTTTCGAGAGTCAAACGACTACAACTTATAAACAGTGGAGTAAATTACACCCCCGCAGACCCCGCGGTGCGGGGTGCCCAGACGTTCGGAGGGGGCCCCGGGCGTTATGGGGCCTGGTCTTCGAGAGAAAATTCAAATAATTTGATCGTTTAAGAATATGAACATGACCTCAGTTCTGATGTTAACTTCCGAATAAACTCTTTCAGAATTGCATTGAAATCAGAGATTCAGATAAGATCATCAATACGACAGTTAGCTGATCTACTGTTTTCACAAAATTTTTCCATTGCAACTAGTTTCTCAGATATCTGTACTGCTTTAATGATATTTTTAATGTAACCTGTTACTGTGGCAAGGGCAGAGCGATGCTTTTCAAAATTAAAATTAACAATATAATGCATAATAATAATGTAATAAATGTATTTGTAACAAAGAAATCAAGTAACACAGTATTTCCTGGGATTGATAACTATATTTGAAATAAAGATGCAATTATGTATATTATTCAGTACAAATTTTGAATAATGTTTCAATAAATAAAGTATAGGAAGTATGACTTCAAGTAATATTTCGGAGAATTTTTATGGTGTTACACCTAAACCATATACTTTTCTAAAATAAAGTTTTTTTAATAAATACGCATGCCCGTACGAGTGGGCCCGAAACCAGATTTGGGGGGGGGGGACAGTCAAAATCAGTTACGCTACTGTTCATAGAAAAGTCAATCTTTCAAATGATAATCCCCATCATACCGGAATAAATAGTGGAAGGAAGTGTTTTCCCACTTCTAATGCATCATTAAAATACTGACAAACCTATTTCCCGCACTCGAAAATTTTATTCAAATAAAAAAATTATAATTATTTTATTCTTGTGTCAGAAAGATCCTTATTATTATTTCATTAGTATACAGTATACTGAATTAAATTTTCGAAAAACGTGATCTACAAAAAAAAACCGACCGAGGATAGGTCAAACTCAATATTCATGAAAACAGTATGATGGATTTTTTAATCTGTTCTAATCTACAGATGGCAAGACTCGCGCATTGATGGTCCAGGGGTACATATAAATCATCAAGTAACCAACTTCGAGTTTTTGTATGAACCTTTCTACGTTGCAAAGGATACCGTTCCACCACATGATGAGAGATTTGTAGGATATGGTTATACCAGGAATACCCAGGTGAAGTTTTTAATCATCTCTAAAATATATGTGATTTTTTGACGCAAACTTCATGACGTCACAGAAAAAAACGTCAATTCACATGTATTGAACCCTGGATCGATGCATTTCATAACAATTTTACTTTCAGTGACGTCATGCCTTTGCATCCAGAAATATCAGTTTGGGAAATATGTGTATCCACAGTCAAACATTTCACTTGTGGAATTATCTGGAATACGAATGTTGATATTGATCATGAAATATTGACAATATTGTTGATCGAGATTGATGAGTGGATAAAATAGAAAGGTTAAACGAATGATCTCAGAATGAAATAGAAGAAGTAAATTGATTCCGAAATTATGAAAAATCATCATTAACAAAACAAGGATCGTAGCTGAAAATTTGCTATTAGATACACTCATCAGGAATTCCGAAGAAAATATTCTATAAATTATATTTTCGATTGAATAATAAGAAGAAATTTTCGACTAGATATTGAAATAATCTTGAAAATATAAAACGTTCTATAAAATTTTTATATGAAAAAATCCGGAGCAACAAGAATTCTCTGAAAAATATAGTACGCGTTCATTACCGCATACCATCAATTGAAATTTTTAAATTCTATGAACTGGAGTTCGTCATTTTATTTTGTTCATCAAAGATTCATTCAGAATCGAATTAATTGAACTTGAGTAAAGCAGTTTTATTTATTTTTTCCGCTCATCTTTCCTCCTATTGATATGGGATTGTAAACGAGATATTCTTGATGATGAAATGTTTGTTATTACATTATTGGACTATTTCCGTTATATACAGGGTGTACCAAGTTCGACGGCCTATTAGGCATTTCTGGATAACTACACTTATTTGAAATCTAGAAATTGAGATGATATTGTTTGACATTATCTACCGAGCTGAAATATTTTTGGAGCCTGACCATTTTCAGTTATAGAGGGATCAAGGAAAAAATTTTCAAAATTTTTTTCTTCTGTTTTCTTGTTTTCGAATTTGATGAATTATGCAATTCTGAATACATTCGTAAGAAAATCATTGCATTTGTCGTAATACTTTCCAAAATATCGAGGAAAATCTGAAGAAAAAGAAAAAAAGAGTATTCGGTATTATGTTTGTTATTCTCAATCTAGATACCTTAAGCACAAACCGTTTTCACATTTTTGAAGTCTAAGACTGTGGTGATATTGTACATTTTCAGAATTTTGAAAAACTCATCACAGAGAGTTCCAAATGTTGGGTCAAAAGTTGGGATCAAGATTGGTCCATAACTTTCGTTTTTCAAATTAGAACCCTATTTTTTTATGATCGCTTTGGATTGTACGAAAAAAAATGATGATAATATTCTAACATGTTAATGCTCCTAAAATTGATAATTTCTGAGTTATTCAAGATTTTCTGATTTTATGTCGTACGTAGCGTCAAATTCATTAAATCTGTTTCATATCATCAATGACCTTGGTCATAAATAATAAATTATTCCAATAACGTACTTATGACACATCTTTTTTCAAAATGCATTCATGTTGTTATGAAACAGATTTTATGCATTTGACGAAAAAATACTGAATAACTCAAGAATTAATAATTTTAGGAGTATCAACATGATAGCACATTATCATTTTTCTTCGCAGAATTCAACGCAATCAACGAAAGTTATAGGCTAATATTGATCCCAATTTCTGACCGAACAGTTTGAACACCCTGTGACGAGTTTTTAAAAATTCTAAATATGTAAAATATTTGCGCTCTTTTCGACTACGAAAACGTGAAAACGGTATGTTCTTAAGATATCTAGATTAGAAAAAGCAAACATTTTACCGAATACTCTTATCTACCTTTGTTGTTTAGATTTTTTTTGAAATTTCGCAAAGTATCTTTACGAATGCAACGATTTGACTACGAATGTATTCAAGTGTGTTTCACTAGTGAGTTATTGGATTAATTTATCGTCTATAACCAAGGTCATAGTTGATATGAAACAGATTTAATGAATTTGACTCTATACGTACGACATAAAATCAGAAAATCCTAAATAACTCAAGAATTTTCGATTTCAGGAGCATTTACATGTTAAAACATCATCATCATTTTTTTTCGTAGAATCCAACACAATCATAAAAAAATAGGGTTCAAATTTTGAAAAACGAAAGTTATGGGCCAATCTTGATCCCAATTTTCGACCGAACATTTGAAATACCCTGTGACGAGTTTTTCGAAATTCTGTAAATGTGCAATATTTCCCCAGTCATTTACTTCAAAAATGTAAAAACGGTTTGTGCTTGAGGTATCTAGATCAGGAATAACAAGCATAATACCGAATACTAATTTCTCTCTTTTTCTTTAGGTTTTACTCGATATTTTAGAAAGTATTCCGACGAATGCAACGATTTGAGTGTGAATGTATTCAGAATGGTATACTGTGTCAAATTCGTAAACAGAAAAACAGAAAAAAAATTTCTGAAAATTTTTTTGGGATTATGATATTGTTTGACATTATCTACCGAGTTAAAATATTCTTAGAGCCTGACCACTTTCAGTTATACAGGGATCGAAAAAAACATTTTCAAAAAATTTTTTCTCTGTTTTTTTGTTTTCGAATTTGCCATTCTGATCACATTCGCACACAAATCGTTGCATTCGTCGAAATACTTTCCAAAATATCGAGAAAAACCTAAAGAAAAAGAGAGAAATTAGTATTCGGTATTATGCTTGTTATTCCTAATCTAGATACCTTGAGCACAAACCGTTTTCACATTTTTGAAGTCTAAGACTGTGGAAATATTGTACATTTTTAGAATTTTGAAAAACTCGTCACAGGGTGTTCCAAATGTTCGGACGAAAATTGGGATCAAGATTGGCCCATAACTTTCGTTTTTCAAATTAGAACCCTATTTTTTTATGATTGCGTTGGATAGTACGACAAAAAATTATGATAATGTTCTAATATGTTAATGCTCCTGAAATCGAAAATTCTTGAATTATTTAGGATTTTCTGATTTTATGTCGTACGTATAGCGTCTAATTCATTAAATCTGTTTCATATCAACAATGCCCTTGGTCATAGAAGATAAATTATTCCAATAACTCACTAGTGACACACACTTGAATACATTCGAACTCAAATCGTTGCATTCGTCAAGATACTTTTCGAAATATCAAAAAATATCTAAACCAAAAAGGTAGATAAGAGTATTCGGTAAAATGTTTGCGATTTCTAGTCAAATTCGAATACAAAATCTTTTGAAAATTTTTTTTTCGCTCTCTGTATAACTGAAAGTAGTCATGCTCCAAGAATATTTTAGCTTGGTAGATAATGTCAAACAATATCGTAATCCCAATTTTCAGATTTCAAATAAGTGTAGTTATCCAGAAGCGCCTAATAGGTCGTCGAACTTGGTACACCCTGTATATTGTTATTATTTACCGACGTTTCAGGAAGCATTAGCCTGGCGTCATCAGGTTGTTGTTGGTCCTGTGAAAGACATAAATGTCATGAATATTCATGTCCAATTGTTGGAATAACTTCAATCAAAAGAGAATTTCCTACTCCGCTAAACTGGTAGTCAAAGTGAGTTGAGTTTCGGAGGTTACACTTCTGACAGCTTGCGTTTGAATCCATACATCACAATTGGATAGTATGAAGTCCAGACGGAACAAATTTGGCAAAGACCGGTCCTTCTCAGGACCAAAAACACACTGATGACGGCAGGCGAACGCTTGCAATATGGATAATGAAAATAGCCAAATAATTAAAATGGAATATTGAAATAGCAATTCACAGATTTCCGCATCTGTGTCCGAACTATGGTCTTAACATAAGTTTTGTTTTCAAGGCTCTCGCCGACCTCTTTTTTTCTGGGACGTTTCTTCCCTCAGTTTGTTAGCCGAACCGCAGTCTTAAGAAATATACTACTGCCTCAAAAACAAAATATGCAATAAAATGAAAAATACGAAGTGGGTTCCAGAGTGTCTATCTCTTGTCAAATGTTCACAGAGATATATTGGGTTATTGAATAATCAGCAGACACAAATATGCGGCTGCTGCTGGTTACTCTGAATCCTGCTCCACCGGTTCCACTGTAGTTTGTCATGAAATGATAGAAACTTATTTCGTCGTGCTGCAGTTTCTGAGCAGTTGTTCATCTTGAGCGTCTTCTCGTTCCTCGTAGTCCCCCTCGTATTTCGCTAAACAATATACATGGTGTTTCAGAATGAGGTTCCTCAGATAATTTCACAATATGAAGTTCCTATGACCTATGGATCTTTGACGCACTATTACTGTGATATGGGGTGTTGATAAAAAAAAATGATTTCATGAAATAATAATTCTACACCGTACACGATTCCTTCTTGCGTTTTGGCACGTTTTGCGTACGCATTAAGACACATTTGTTCCGATACGAAACGATGTCATTTTTACCAGTGGCGTCTCTTCGAACTTCTGTCCGAACAAATTTGGTGAAAAAAATTCGTACGCCAATGATTTTTGTTTAATTTCAAACTATTTTCGTAATAACCACATAATTAACAGTAAAAATGTTCTCCTGAAGTTTTAACCTGCGACGAATACTTTCTGAGAAAAAAAATTCAATTTCATCTAGAAAAGTTATGACATTCTTTAATTACTTCAAAAATGCAATTTCATCTAGGAAAGTTACGAAATTTTTTGATTACTTCACTAAATTCAGAAAAAAATGTGTACCGTGCCGAGAATGAATTCGAGGAAGTGCGTTCGATACAGTGTGTTGAAATTTAAAAAAAGTACACGATCTCTTTCGGCGTTTTCTCACGTTATGAGTACGCATTTAAATAAATTTATTTCGATACTAAACGTTTACTTTTCACCGGTGGTCTTCGTACAGAATTCTGTCCCCACAAATTCAGTGGAAACATTTGTAAGCCAATGTTTTTTTTTTCAAATTTGAAAATATTTTCGTCAAAAACATATAATTCACAATAAGAATGGTCTGTCGAGTTTTTTCCCGCGATGAATATTTTCTCAGAATTAAAATAAAATGCAAATTCAGCATGTGCTTCAATACTTACTGACTAATTTTCAGACTAAGGTTCTGTGAATTCAGAATCTTTAATCCTCACATGATTTTATGATGTAAACTTTCTATGGATCATGTATCTCTGCACATTGCTTCTGAGGAACAGGGTTGTGAAATAAATATATAAAAATAGGAAATTGAATTATAACACGTTCTGAAAATTTCGTCTATACAGATTTATATGAAACATAGATCATAATTGATACCCCACATATATTATAATATGCTCGTTGCTGACAGTTATTTCTGATTATCTCGAAAATCGTACATTTTAGATACAGGAATTATTTTACAGATTCTACTCATTTCTTCCTCACAAATTGAAATGGGAGTGAAAAAAATACAGTTTTTTTTTGTAAAAATCGAACTTCCGCCTTTTTTGAATTCAAACTTTGACACTCTAACAGTTTTTCCTGAATATCTCGAATATGGTACAGTTTGGATTCATGAAAGCCTCAATACCTATTTTAAACTCACAAATTGGTATGTGAGTAAAAAAAATATGTTTTCCATTAAAAAAATTCGAGTTTTTGGCTTTTTTCGAAATCCAACTTTGACACTCTCATTTTAATTTCCAGGATATCAAAACGATATCATCTCTACAGAGTTATGTTGAATTTATTATCAGTACCCTATTTCAAACAACAGATCAGAGATTGTGTGTTACGCTTTCATTGAATTCTCAGTGTTCTACAAGTCTAAATTTGTAAATTTTCATCGAAAAACAGTGAATAGCTCGAAAAAGATTTTTTATAGCTATACAAAAAGATCCATAAAAATTTATGTGGCATTCGAAGATCTATCCGGAAAAGTCATAATATACAGGGTGTTCCATTTGAAATAAAAAATGTGATACCACTCACGTTGAAAGTGATATTGATATTAAAAAATATATCATAAATGAAGGTCTTCTTGGATTATATCTCCACACAAAATTTGGAAATGATCGAATTGTCATTTCTCCATTCTTCTAATGAGCACTTCCGGTGCAGTTGTCAGGAATACAAGAAAATTCTTGAGACAAAATTGTTGTTGAGAATCAATTTATATTCATTCTTATGATATATTTTGGGAACTTCAAGATGGGAGAACATTCAATTAACATCTACGCGAAATAATGCACCAAGAAAACAATGGAGAACTATGAACTGAATCCAATTACAATGAATCAAAAGCATATTGTATGATTTGTGCTGAAATTTTGAATATTCTGTTGAATTCAGTGACCCCACTGTTAACTCATTCCTATACATTGTTTCAAATCCAATATGCGCATTTGAAAACGATGGGAGTTGATATAAAAAAAATACGTTTTTTTCAATTTCCTCGAAAGGTTTGCAGGATACAATATACAAATCTTTCTTGAAAAAGTTGCCTCACTATGACTATTAGCTTCAAGAACCATTTCAAATGCCCTCTGTTCAACTTATATTCAAAGAAAAAGATGAAAGGAATGAGAAGAGAAAAGAAAGATATCTTTTTTTTGCCCTTAAGTTACTGTAGACGTTTGTGTCTGACTTGAATTATAATATACTCATGGAAAGGAGAAGCTGGATTACCGAAATATTATG
Source organism: Hippodamia convergens (assembly GCA_038502775.1). Lineage (NCBI taxonomy): Eukaryota > Metazoa > Arthropoda > Insecta > Coleoptera > Coccinellidae > Hippodamia > Hippodamia convergens. The sequence goes on from CM076609.1 coordinate 39,138,524, forward strand.
TCGAATATGAAATGAAATAATGCATTTCTTCGTGTAAGGAACTCTAGATTCAAAATTTTGATCTGCTCTGAGTAATTGCAAGGAGTGAATGAGAATCAAACCAATGTAGCTGACTATTACCGAAAAGTGATGTATTTATTCTGTTACAGGTATACGAAATGTTCTTAGCTGGATACCAGTTTTATGTACTGTCACCAATTTTCACCATTCATTGGGGTCTTCAATTGAAGAAATCGAGACCCCCTTGGAGAGAATCACAAAACACCAAAAATATGAAGAAATTCAAAGAATTCAAAAGGGAAATATTAGTAAAATACAAGAAGAATCCTCCAAAAAAAGCAGCAGCTGAGGTGGGCTTCGCTCTTGGCATGGGCAAGCTCTGAGAATGAGATATCGTATACAAGTCCTGTGCAAATCAACGATTGGTCTGAAAATTTCAAAAGTATATGAAGAAATCACTTCAGTACCTCTGGAAAATTTTAGACTATTACCAGTAATAATGATTAATTGAATATTAGATTTATTTTTTTTATATGGAATATCCAATAACAAAGAATTTCGAGTTTGCTTCATTTGATATCCATTCAAATTCTTTTTCAGAGATGCAGCAAAGCAGGAATTTTCGGCTTAGTTCAGAGAGTTATATCATCTATTAGGCATATTCTAATGTTTTCGAACGCATAATTTTTTGATTTTATCATTTTTTCGAATTCTACACAAAAAATTCAACCAGTTCATTGATATAATTATTCGATTAGGTAAGTATATTCCTGAAAATGTTTTGTGTCAGTTATAATCTGTTGTGCATTATTTATGGCTCTTAAAGAACCACTCTGGTGCGAGGAACCCTGTGAAAATGGTTTTCAGAATATCAGAATATAAGATTTTTTCAACTCCGGAATCCGTTTGAGTTTCATACACTTAAGTAAAACAGTTTATCAAATTCAAAAATTTAGCCATATATTGTTTCTGGGAAAGAATTATCTCAATAACTGTTCACAGTAAAAAAACTAAACTTGATTCTACCAACAGTTATCTTTCACAACGAACCATAAAACTCAAATTACATCCTGTCTATATATTATTGTCTGCAACAATTGGTCTCGTTCCTGTCTCCATCGGTATCCAGACACGCTTGAGAATTTTTGTCTTCAGGTATTTTCTGTCGTCAGTTTCTGTCACGATCAGTAGTTTGTCTCCACAAATTTTTTATTTGTATGAAGAGTTGATCATTTCATGAATCAACGATCGATTGTCAGCAATCAACCAGTTTTTTCATTCAATTTCTGAATTTTCTCGATTCTTTTTCTTGTCTAGATATTTTTTGGCAGATTATTTAAACTAGATAAGTGCAGCTTCTCTGCCGAAATTCTATTTCGCTTTCTTAGTAATACCTTTTCCTTCTTGTCGAGTACCTGTCAACCTCTTCAATCCGAAAAATTGATGGCAAGGCAGTTGTCCAGATTGCTGATTTGTCCCGATTATAGAAAAACAGAATTATTCTCAGAAGTTGTTCATTGAATGAAATATAATACCATGAAAGTACAAGAAAATATTTGATTGGTTCGAATTTCCATATGCGAGATATCAAAACTCGATTCACAATAGAAATTATATGTTTATTTTTCTTGTGATTTGTTTATTGAACGAATAGTATTATTCAGAAAAGAAACAGAAATAATTTGAATTCGTATCTGAAAATCAAGGGATCACATTTAAATTTTACTCAACCTTGAGGAAATCTGAAATATTGGTTTGAACTTGAGATGTTGATTCATTTTTCACTGCTTTATTCTTGATTTAGAACAGCCTCTTCATCTGCTCGTCTGAAATTTTGTTTTCTTCATTCTTCCTTTTTCGACCGTTGCTATATCATTGTCTCCATCAGTAGCGGAATCATTAGTTTTATATTCATTTCTTGTACATTAGTACAAAAGCAGTACTCTAACATTCGTCTGAATCAAAGAGTAGAGAGTTCTCTATAATCTTTGGTCTTTCTTAACTCGTAAATTTCAGACGCGTTCGCTTGGGTTCACAGGCTATGCTGGGTGTTTCCATTATTTATTTCACTGGTCACTTTGTGTCAGATTGATAAATATTTCGTTTATACTTTTATGAGTTTACACATAAATCTTAAATTTGTTTAAATAAACAAACATCATTATATAGCAGTCCCATTTTAAACGTTGGTATTTTCAAATACCTAGAAAAAAAGATCGAGTTTCAGATTCAGAACAGCAACCTATTCTTAACCATTCGCAATTTCTGCAAGCGATCGCATCTATGATCTTCACGAATGATCTTGAGCATAACTCACGACCGTTCACATGTCACTGAGTACTCGCAAAGATATGACAGTTCGAACTATTTCAGGTTATTCTAAATTTTATAGCCTCGTCACCGATTTTGAAAATATTTTGCACAGTGAATCTATATGACTTCCTGATACCACAGTCTCAATTACAGCTCTGGGGATTCAGTAATTTTCGAGAAAAAAATAAATGAAACCTATTAATAAACACCATTTACCTCGGATACGACTCTGATATAGTCTTATATAGAGTCTATATAGTTTAGTTTAACAACTAGTTATGTTAGGTTGGGTCATTTTCTCTACAAGGAGTGGAAATTTTTTTTTCTGAATTAAAAAAAAAATTGATGAGAAAAATTAATCATCGATCAGCATTCAGGTTACGTTAAGTTAGGTTATGTTAGGGTAGGTTCATCTTTCCTACCTCAAGATCACAAAAAAAAAATACGGCAGGGAACTTTATAATGACGTTATTTCACCAGTAATTTTCGAATTCGGGATATTGTTAAATCAAATTTGGAAAAAGGGAGTTCTATTTGGCCGATATTTACCTTTATCCTCCGTCCTCCGCATAGCTTAACATTTGAGCTGATAGTAGCCTATTAATCATAATTAATCATAATAATTATGTCATAAACCTTCCGAAGTTAAAATCGTAACATGAAAAAATTGGTTGTTTTTCAAATAGACTAAAACATCAAGTATATTGGATGGGACTTGTTACTACATGTGTTGAATAAAAGCAATTGAACAAAATTACTGAATAATGAAATCCTGTCGCTTTTTATTTCTGCAAAAAAATTGTAGATAATATATTATGATATGTCTACAGTACCTACTCATATATAGCCGTCAATCCTCAAATGAAAAAAGATGAATAATTTCCATAACATATTTTCAATCGCGAATGGTTTTGAGTACTCCCAAAGTTGAGCGAAGGGATATGACGGTTCGAATTTTACCTCTTCTTCCTGTTTCGAAAAAAAATCATATTATTGCTTTATGCTTCCTTTCAGTGGGTGCGGCACTAGGTCATCATTTTTCATAAACTAACAACTAACGACTTATTACTAACTGAGAACAATATATTATTACCAGCAGTTGAGAAACTGCTTCAGTTGGAGGCAAGAGAAAATGAAGTTTTGGTTGATAATTTTTCAAACATCTTGTACCGCAATACATTTAAATGCATGACATTTTTATAAATGGCTGCTATGCATATATTCGTTGTTTCGTCGACCTCATCGACAGGAGCATTAGATTTGCTGAACAAATCTGCTGCTTTTATTAGGTTTGAGTTGATTTCTATCGTCTTCAGGAATACAATTTTTTTTCACCATGATGACGTAGTTTCGCAGCCATTAAAAGGAATAATATGTTGTTTTTCGAAATGAAGGCAAACCTGTAGTGCAAGAAACATCGTCTTGCTCACCTTTACAAGGCTCTAGTAGATAAATGTTGGTACACATATGGACTGGAAAAGTCCAAATTATCAGAAGGTCAGTGTCCTCCTCAACAATATCGACACATTCATAAGACTGCTGAGCAACTTCAACAGAATTATTTTTGTAGACTAGCTACGATTCAATTATCAGTATCTTCTGCAGGATACGCTCCACTAGGAACTTGCTTAGCATTTGCTAAGCCTTATTACAAATTGAAAAAAACATGATTACAAGTAACAACATTTCAAAAAGTAGGAAAGGATAATCTATTCTTGTACATAACTCCAAATGAAAATCAATTTTTCACAAAGATTTTGACCCCAACAAAGCTCTCCTTACAACTGATGGAGTGAAGCTGAAAATGTATCAAGCATTGCAAAAATCCTGACACATTCTGAATTGTGGAGAAAACCGAAGCACTTTAGTACTTCATTGAATATTATGAAGGAAGAGAATTCCTAAGTAAATCCGGCGTTCTTCTTGAGAGTTCAGATGAAATCTATCCAATAACTACTGTCTTCTCTATTTCAGAAATCGCATCTTTATTTTCTCATAACTATCAATATGAATCTTTCATCCATTATTCCACACAAAACATCCATATTCTAGCTTTGACCTCACAAGCGTCGTAAAACGGGACCGAGTTGAAAACTAGAGTTGTGAGACCCTCAGTGATAATTGCACTTACATGAGACAGAAAAGTTAACCCTTCATCAAATAAGACTGTCAGTTCCCTACATTCTGTCACTCTGTCCAAAACACTGCTTTCAATGTTGTATAGAAAACAAATTTAAGATTGTCCGCTGCCAATTGACATATTTTTACACTTTTTTATATTCAACGAAAGGCGGTTTCTCGTACAAAAATCAATCGGATAATCAATGTCACCCTGAAGATTCGAGAAATCCTGGATGGAAAATGATACGACATACAAATGAGACAGGCATGCTAAAAAGCAATTCAAATTATTCATGAATAACATAAAATGGACTCCCGCGGAACACAAGAAGACTCGGAGAACTCAAAAGATCTGACCCCAAAACATTGAACGAACAGTTTGCTATGGATATATAATTCCCGAAAAACGATGAAACCCGTTGTTGAGTCAAAAGAAAACAACCTCGACCTGGGAGGACTCGTCTAAAGCAGTTCAGACGAACTAGGTTAAACAGGTCAGGTAATAGTAGACCGCTGCTCAGTGTTGATCACCATTTATTTGACATTTTACGTGTGCATATATTAAATCATACGAAGTTTTTTCAAAAACCTTGCTGGAATTGCCCAAGATAGAATTGCACACTTTGCCGTCATTCCATATACCACAAAAGGCTAGCTTCGAAAGTGACAGTCTGAAAAAGGGTAGTCAAGGGCTTAACGAAAGGAATGGCGCAGTCCCTCAATGAAAAGGATAGTGATCAAGGTCAGCAGTCATGTTAACCTTGCATTTCTTCAGAAATCACACAAGACAGTCCTGGCTTCCATGGTTAAGATATTGACCTAAAGGGCTTACGAGTCGAAAAAAGTTGCAAAATCATCAGCGATGTCTTGGGAAGCTGAGAAAATGGAAGCATCAAAATTCATGGATCCTGGAAAGGACGAACTTCCCTGAATTTTATTTGACCCCAAATTTGGATGGACCCCTCAATAAATTAGTCTCAGCTTCCTGATAGGAACTGAGTCGGGCACTTGTGATATTTGTTTTCAGTTCTCTTTGAAGAACCTCAAATCTCCCCTAATAGAAAAAACAACCCGTAGTGTTATAGGCACGACGACATTTGTCCTTGGCTCTTAACGTTAAGATAATGTCACTAGTAGCCAAGGAGGTTATAGGGATCTATCTACCATCTGAATTTTTGGAAACTTAAACCTCACGAATCAGCATCGATTATACTATGCTAAAAAATATCTTGACAATGAAAGGGAACAATGACAATGAAAGGAGAAACATAAAATCTCTATAAAAATTTTTTCACTGGCACTGAAAAAATTACAATATTGAAATATAACTGACGTATTATTCTACGAAAAACACATTCAGCAAGTTATTTGAAAATCATGATTTCTGAGATGGAAAACGAACCTCTGAAATTTATTTCGGATATAACTTTTGTTCTATTATTTGTTCACCTACCCTCTGAAAATTTCGTTCCCAGAGCCTGATTCATTCTAAAGAAAAATATTACTGGGTTTTTTGTTCAAAATAAACCAGTTTCCAGCAAAAAATTATAAATCGTCATAAATGCGAACTGGATTTATTGATATTTTGTACTTAGTCCTTGCATTAAATGATCAGGGGGTAATAAATAACAAACTAGGTGTCTTTTTGGTAGTAGAAAACGTCAGGTTAATTTCAACATTGTGGCTTTCTTAGTGCGCGTGAAAATAATTGTTATACAAATTTTGTACTTTTTTTAAGGGGCTGTATCTTAACAAGGAATCCTTCAATGAAATTTCTTTATGTTGGTGATTTTTTTATTTTAGATGAGGAATCCCCTCCTTGAATGTTTCACACTAATCTATTCACAGCCTATGTAAAATGTTAGAATCAGTACACTGATGTAATTATCACAGACTTGAATTGTAGAACATTTTGATTATAATATATCATACATGACAAGATGCGCCTAATGAATTCCCTGAGTTCATTACCATATTTTTCAACACACAAGCTTCAGCGCTTTAGGTCAAGTTGTATAGTTTCCTGAAATTGAAATGTTGTAGTTTTCTGGAATTTGATCATGAATTATTTGATTCAGTTTTCTAATGCGAGTATAATCAACTTTTCCGTTTTGAATTTAAATGATAATTTTGCTCTGACCTATTCAAAGAATCAAATACTATCTGATCCTACAATTTCTTCTCAAAATATCCATCGATAATGAAACAGACATTTTCAGTACTCAATACTTTACACTATTCAACCTGTCATTTCCTTATCAATAAAATTTTGGGAGCGACATTTCAGGTTCAAATAGTACTCAACATGATCTTCAAAATGAGGGATCGCGCAACTTCCCTCAACCATATTCAGAATCAAAGGGTTAGGCTCATCCGTGTTAGGGCATTTCAGGCGGGAGAGTGTTTCCCTTGAATCAGAAATTGATGGGTAGGAGTGATTTTCGACAAAATTTCATTTCACGTCCGGAAAATCGAGGTGTAATTTTCGTGTGACCACACCTCGGACAATACAGTACGTATTCAAGTGGTATCCTCATAGATGGTCAATGTGAAAATTCTTCTGGAAAATATTATTATTTGCATTATATGTAGATCGAAAAGACAATGAACCATTGTCGTGTTATTTGGACAACTTGAATATTCAATACGAAGTCCGAAATATCATTCATTCTTTCTGTAGATTACAGGGAAGCATATGAGTTACCTACCGTTCAATAAATTTGCAGATTCGAATATAATTCATTCATGGATGGTAGACGTGTGTTGATTATAATTTTTCAAAAGTGTCCAGAGGAGCTCAAAATACAGAACGATGTAAGTGAACAATAAGAAGTTAAGTGATTTGCAATTTCATTATACTATTGCCCATTTCTTTTAAATTTGCTAGATATCTCATGCACCCACATCATTTTGTGGAGTTTTGATCATCTGATTGAATATTTAGGTTCTGCCTATTCAATTTCAACTGAATTTGAAAATCGCGACAATTGTTCAGCTGAAATTAACTAACCGTGTCACTCAAGCAGTAGAGTGGTTGTTAAACTCAATCCAGTGCGAAAAATACTCTCGATAAGCAATAAGTAAGTGAATAAAATAACACACCAAGGTAGTCAATCCAATTTCCAATTTAATCGAACAATTGATAGTGTCTTGTTAACGTTGGTGCTATAAAATATTCGATACTTTTGTCAAATTGATGATTAAACATCCTTTCCAATTTGAAGTGGGCTCAAGTAAACGAAATAAAAACAGGAATTGAATCAGAGTACGGTGGAATTGAGGAAAAACCCTATCGTTCTATCCATTTCATCTAGTCTAACTGAACTGAAATGAGAGTAAGAAGGAGGATAGACGCAGTTCTCTTTAGCATGTGATTTCACGTATGGAATTTCTCTTTTGACGCTACTTGTTGTCACTGTGTAATACCTCACTCACTCTGCCCTAACCATTCTCTGAGGGGAATGGGTAACTTATGATGACAAATTGAGATGAAACCGGTATTTTCATCCTCTCAGTGACAAAATCTGACATCACTTCTAAAACATCCTGATGAAGGATCTGTGAGCCGAGTAATTGAAAATGATATTTCGATCAATACTATTCGGAATTTCATAATTTTATTCTGTAATTTTCCAAGTTTCATTATTCGTCTTAAGCACCACAGGAAGTTTCACTTTTCATCATAGAGGAGGCTAATAAATTGGAGTTATAAATGAAAACAGGATATTCCTCGAGTATAATAAAAATAATAATAATAAATATAGGAGCGCAAACGTCGATTGAATAAATATTTTCGGGCTTTCACGACCAGATATCCTGATAATTGAAGAGTTATCTGTACTTATTGGACGAGGTCTGTTAGGAATAATTTCGCTTAATGTTCCGCCTACTACTGCGGTAGGCATCTTCAGAGGATCTTTATCGTGTCCATCTGCTCTTACAGATGGACCCAATATAGATTTCTCAAAGACGGAGATTATTTCCAATATCGAAAGTTTATATCCGAGGCTGAATATGAAAGCAGAAAGGATGGGTAAATCAACATAGACCACGTAAACTCACCACCTTTTCCTTGCATTAACCGGGGTGTAGATAACACTTCCGGTTCGAACACGTCAGCGTTCGAGGTACAATCTTAGACCAATGAAGATGCCTCCCGCAGTTGTAGGTGAAACGTTAGGTGAAATTATTCCAAATAGACCAAGGCCAATAAACCCAGAAGACCCTTTTAATATTCCTTGAAACTTTTTCGAGTTTTTCTTCAGATTATCTTCACTACGCTACGAAATATTCAAATATTCCAGAAAGTATAATTGAGATTTCACACCATTTGACATTCGAATTTTGAAAGGAAATCTACAAGGTGATATTCTTTCTCTTATTTTTTGTCAAATACATTCATTCTGCTATATGTTGTCGAACAGAATCGAAGGAGAATATCTTATTCTAGCAAAGTTTTCATGGTAACAGGGACGGGCCGAAACCAAATTTTTGGGGGGGGGGGCAAACCATCGAATATTTTCCAACTTGACATTGAATTTACACGAATTCGTTATATATATTTCGGTATAATATCTTTTTCGGTAAAAAACAATCCAAAATATCGAATTTCAACAGAGTGAGGAGTAGTTGACTTTTTTTCCACCTACCGAACATTCAATTAAGTAGATTTATGTAGTTTTTTTTTTCATAAAAAGTATCTTGATGTTGCTTGAAACTTTGAGAAACACTACTTGTTTGTTTCTTCAGTTTTGTAGCTTTTCTTCATTTCGTGGAATCTGGGAGCGAAGGCACGGTTCATTTTCATCAGAGAAAATATTTTTTCTGAAAAATCTATTCTTTTCATGCCGTGGAAGGAGTAAATATTAGTAATTAAAGTGATTTTAACGTTTATTCTTTATTTTATTGAATCGTTTTTTCTGTGAAGACTACTTGGAAGTATGTTCGAAACTTTGAGACACAGTTTTTGTTTCATCCTTTGATCAAGTTCAGTTTCATTATTTGGTGTATCTCAAAATTTCAAGCATCATAAAACAAAATATTTTTCACGAAAACGCAGATTCCATAAAATAAAGAAATAAAAATTTGAATGTTGGGTAGATGAAAAATTAAAGTTAATTACTTACCACTTTGATGAGATTCAAAATATTGAAACAGCTCATCCCTAACATAGATCCATTTCACAGAATAATGGGAACAAAATTTTCAGAAAATATATTTCGTTTGATAAAAAATCAGCATTAAGTGTGTCAAAGTGTGTGTCATAAATCAAGATACTTCTTAAAAAAAACAAATTCCTGATTTGCTAGGGAAATGGTTTTGACCTAAAGCACTCATATTGAAGAAAAAATTTTGAACAAAATTTCCTAATTCTTTTGCGGCGTTTATTACAATTAGTGTTTGGAATTGATGATATATTTGGTGTTTTGAAAGATTGTTGTTGTGACTTCCGATATTCTGTGGTCACTACCCAAAATTTTCTCTCACACTTGTTTTCCTTCGTGCATTTTCTGATCATAAATATTTTTAAAATTTTTTATAAGGCACCACATATCTCAAACTTCACTTTGAATCTTTTTTGATTCATTTTTTAAATTTATATACAGGGTATCCCAAATTGCTTGATTTTGACTCTTTTAGGTACTTCTGGACCAGATGGCTCGATTTTCGTAAATATTTCCTTCCTGTCAAAAACTTCATGTAAATAGAATGCAATTATCGAAAATTACAGCGATAATTGCATTGTAGAAGGCGAAAGATCCTGCGATAATTGCACTGCTCTTATCCATAGCAATTTCGGGAAATATTCACCCAAATTAAACTCGTGCATCAAAATGACCTGATAATTCTGCATTCCAGCGTGTTATCTTTGAAAAACTGAATTCGATGTCGGGCTCTTTCTCCAAAAATGAAAATTGACTCATGCAGTTTTTAGACAACAGGCTCTCATGCAAAATTATCGGTAATTCTGATGCACTTGTGCAATTACTTCCGAAAACACCATTAGTGAAAACCATTTCACGATATCTCAATTTTTCTTTATTTTGCAAATTTATCGATTTCGAAAATGTGCCATAACTTTTCTATTTACGAGAATATCTGAACACGATATGAAATTTCTAGAAGCGCTTTTCCACCGGAAATAAGAAAACCATATTCATTTTTTTCTTCCCTAGGAAAAAAACATATTTTTATTTCAGATACTAACGCATTTTTATTCATCTTTCATCTTAAAAAAATTCAAAGATGAAGAAAATTTGAAATAATGTCTTATTCCAGATGAACAAATTCTTGTTGAAAGTTTTTATCTTTTGCAGATATTTTCGAAAATGGAGAAGTTATGGCACATCTTCAAAATAGAAAAAATTTAAAAATTTTGTTATATCTTCGAAACTAATGAAGATATCGTGAAACGGTTTTCACTACTAGTATTTTCACGGAAATCGAGTCCAGGCCTCCTTTCAACGTTTTTACCTATCTAGTCTAGAAGTACCTGAGCCAGCCAAAATAAAGCAATTTGGGAAACCCTGTGCCCTGTACACATTTTGTTTATTCGCAGAACTATAACACAATATAAATATGTACGAAGAGCGTACCTAATGATGATTCTGCTTATCTGAAAGTTACAGATTAAATTTATGATACCAGATGGTTTTTTTATGACATAGTCCATGCGACGTAACTAAAAAATTTACAACTAGGTGCCTACTTCTTGTGGCCGCATCTTTTCGAACACTTGATGATAAAAATATTGGGTTGAATACAATTTATTGCCGGCTATACATATATTGTCAAGTACTGATTGCAAACTTGTTTTTTCTAATTAAGATTCCTTCGTATTTCATAACTCCCTTGGAATGATGTATTTCAACTGCTTTGAAATTTACCAACTGCTTTGGACTTTCTCCAACTGTTTTGGAATTTTTCCCAATGCAAAATGTTGCCAACTACTTTAGAACTTTTCCAACCCTTTTTAAATTTTTCCCAACTGCTTTGAAATTTTTCCAACTGCTTCGAAATTTTTCTAACTCCCTTGAAAATCTTCCAACTAGTTTGAAAATTTTTCAACTTCGTTCAACATTGGGGGGGGGGGGATAATCCCCCCTCTCCCCCCTCATCCCCCCCTTGGGCCCGTCCCTGCATGGTAATAGTTATCGATAACGTGTTGGCCCCCTCCCATGGATTGATTTATCATTCGTCAAAGTAATTGAGAAGAAGACAGTTCCTAATCAATAAATTTTCATTGCAGAAATCACTGAATGATATTTATGAAAATATTTAATTAATTTCGATGGGGCTCATCCTAAAATTTGTTCATTCCATAACTCGCCAGTTTGTGACTCGTTTTTTAATTTCGAACTCGTATAAGGATATCAATGCCTTTTGCACTTGAGTCATAAACCACTATTCTGTAACACTGTCCTTTGTTTTTCCTCAAAACTTTTTCTTTTGGATGGCCACTGTTAATTAGGAAAATGTTAAATGAATTTTTGTTGTTGAACTCAACTTTATAGTTTCTGGTAGTTTTGTCGTACCTGCTATTCCTGTGCGAGTTGGAAGAATGGGTGTGTTCTGTGTAGGCTTTATTGCTGTGTCCCAACGCCATCTAAGGCACAGCACTCTTATTGTCCCTATGCTCGATCCGGCGTCCTGCAGTCCCAGGACTGTCGATTTGAACTGACAGTCAAGGTCTGTAGCGCACTACACAAGATACAGTTAAATCGTGAGAGCTGATCTGATAATCGAAAATTGACAGTCTGTGGACTGCAGTCCATCCTCTATTTGACTATACACGTTCAGTACAGATCCTCAGTTTTCCACTTGAGAAACTATTAAAAGTATGTCTCTTGAACATTAACGAAAATCAACTGCTGCCATGATTGTGTTATTAATTGAAAATGAAAAATTGAAAAAGAGATTCTGGACTGAAGAAAGGTTGTTGAGACGTGATGAACTATCGCATATGAATTTATGAAGAGAACTGAGAATCAGAGCAAAAGAATCTATTGTTGCATTTTCATCAATAAATTACAAGTAAAAGTTTATAAGTTGTTTGTTCGCCTATTAGTATATTTGCCTATTCGGATTTATTTTACATCTTACAGCCCATTATGGCTGTAAAAGATCGAAAATGTTGGAAGTTCTGAATGTCGATGGGATCTGAAGGATTAGCCGAAACTGTCGGCCAGGACTTATCGATTATATGTGCATGTGTGTATATGTACTATTAATTGTTTACCCAACAGTAAATGGTTCTGCGAGTTCTCCATACCAGAATATTCCTTTCCCGCCGAAGACTCCAATCGCAAGTTGACAGGTTGGAGTCAAGCGTCTTATCCACTAGGCCACCCTCCTATATTGTCATGAAAATTCAGTTAACAAACTGTAGCGAATAAATTCATTATTCGTTTTCATGGATAGTTTCATTATCTATTGCAGTAGTTAATTAAGATTAGAAAAAAACATATTATCATCACCAAAATTCATGACAATCAGAAACATAATACTCAAAAACTCAACCACAAAGAAACTGAGCGAGAGCAATTGTTGTAAATGTCTACTCCGAACTCATAATATATTCATATAGACGATCGAACTCTCCTGAAATATCAGAAGCGCCTATTAAGCGATTCGTCTACGATGTTTAATGGTGTTGCGTATACTTGAGATTTCAGGTGGTTCCATGAAAAATAATTTATTTAAATCTGGAAATCTGGATGGCCATGACTGATGTTCTCCCCATCCAATCCACCTATTTTCGTTAAAATAGATGAGTGAAGAATGAACCTCATTTAACTGTCGTATAAAAAGTAACTACTTATAACAACAGCCAATGGTCTTCTTAAAAATTAAAGTATCCACGAGTAAAAATCTCAAGACAAGGGAGCTTGCATCCTCTGAATGTTATAATGATAAGCAAAGATCCGCCGAATATCTTGATGACTTGCTTCTAAAAGAACACTAATTTTTGTTGTACAGTTTCTCAGATATTTCGCTTATAACTATTTTTCGAGTGTTGGTGTTCTGACACTGTGGTCTCTTTTTCGTAGAAGAAGATCCCCCTTCTGAAGGAAGTTTGTGAATATAGAAGACCATTCGATGACCTGGGGCTTGTAATAAAAACCCTACAAGTGTAACATGTCTACCAAGTTAAATGTGATATAGACCACATTGCGGAGCTAGTTACATACTTGTTCTCATAAAACTACAAGTGGGGGTTAACTTAGATTTGAAGGTAGGTAAAACATTGTCTTCACTCGTTGAAAATTCCGTAACACAATTATACAAGTTCAAACTTTGTGTTGCATGAAAGTCTTTCATATGTGGGGATTTCTCCTCAATTACTAGGGCCGCACGCGTAACTTAAAGTTAGACTTGTAGTTACAAGCCGATCACTTGTAACTTTTAGACTTGTTACACTTGTAGTGTTTATGTTACGAGCCCGTGGCATCACTTTATTGGAATCGCGTTCCATGGAAAGACGCTTAGCCTCCGTTGAATTTCCAAGACCATACGTGAAACGTATGTTTCGATATTATAATCGAGCCACCCTTTTCGAAACATGAATGTTAAAAAAAATGCTTTGCCTTTTCGGAGGCTACATCGAGAACATTTTTGAAACATAGATGAATTCAAAATAGTAATCATCGAAATTAATATTATTTTCAATTCCCAGGCTCAGAGATCTCTTATCATGAAGTTGGAGAAATGATATTAGATTTTGTCAGTGAGTGACAAAATCTAATATCATTTCGAAATAAATACCATTTTCAATTCTCAGGCTCAGAGATCTTGGAAAAATTATATTAGATTTTGTCACTGATTACTATTTTGAATTCATCCGCATGTTTCAAAAATGAATATTTTATTTGATGTCCCAATTCTAACAATGAATTTATTCACCACAATTCACTGAATTTTTATGACAATTCAGATTTTTCTGAAAATTTCGAAAGAATCGTTTAAAATCTACTTCTTGAAATTTTTAGCAGATGGGACAAAAACTACAATAAACCTTAAAATTTAGTACAACATCAAAGCTTCTTCATATATTTTTTCATTAACTGTGGCTCGCCAAAATACTATTCTGGGAGAGCATAGGTGACATGTTCCCGAGAAAATGTCAGCTTGTAGATTCGTTGTTAAAATTGGCGAGTCGTATTGTGTAAACTCACAATTGTAATATAATTGGCAAATTTCGTTGGACGCCTTGTGACTATAAGGGATTTTTTCTCGAGCTAACAACAACATTCAAGAGACAGTTTCTCTCCATCACTTTTCATGTAACTACACAACAAACTAGATTGATGTAATGATTTCTAGTGTAGTTAACTGTGACGTCATGGTTCTAACCATGCTGCGAAAAAATTCGCCTAGTTTACTATGATTTCCTTTGGTTTGGTGAGGTGAGCTCGAAGAAAAATCCATTCAGATACTAGGAAAAAAAAAATACTTCAATAAATTCAGATTTTAACACCCTGTATCCCTGAAACGAAATGTCAGTGATCTCCATTCTATGGAACTATTTCAATAACTTCTGAAATTTCCCGGTTTCGTTAATACCTCCAATCAGGAAAGACCTTGTTTAATATTATTCAGGGGGATGAAAATTTGTGAAAGTTTTTTTCATTAACGCTTTTTGTGCGATTTTTCAGTTTTTTCATCGGTTTGATTCTCGTCTTCGAATATCAAAAAAAAGATCAGAATCTTATGACATTATAAATTTAATTATCGTCAAATATTCTTGTTATTTATCTCGCCATTTTATCTAGACTATAACTGTTGCTCATCAAAAATGTGAACCTCATTTTTTCATATATTTTAGTGTCCAAATGTTTTCTGCTTGCTTTATCATGTTGTTTTAGGTTTCTTCTATATGTTTTCTTTTCTGTTTTTTATTCAAACTTCATTTTTCAGTTATCAAGAATCTGGTGCTGTCGTCCCTGAAAATTTGAAAAGGAGCAAACTCCAGAGCTTGCGTGAAATGAGTTGAACTGGCTAGAATAGAAATAAATTTAATATTGCGCTTACTTTGCAGAAAAGTGTTGGGTAAGTGAGTATCAAATATAATTTTGTACCTATTCCTAGTAATTTTTTCAATACAATTGTGATCAGATTTGATATCCAGCCACCAGCCACCAGCCACCTATCTATTAACAAACTATTTCCTAAAACTCTTTTTCCATAGAACAGCATACATAGCTCAATTTATTCATATTGTGAACTTCATACACAACTATGAAGAATGTAGGAACTCTTCTTTTGTAACAGAATATCTTTCGATACTAGATTTCATACAACTTGGTTCGTCAGAAATATTAGTCCCATCTCAGGTAAATATGCTATGTGGAATATCTCTTCATTCTAATTCCGAACATTTTGAATCAGCCGTTATAAAATCTGGATAAATTTCCGTTTACTTTTTTCATGTTCTGTATAATTTTGTTCGTAATGAATAGACAGATGCTTTTCTTTGACCTTCATGTATACAACCTGTGCGCTTGAAGTTAAAAGAAGAAATGCAATTCAAAGATGATATCACAATTCTCGATAAATTATTGAAAAGGGCCTATTTTATCACAAATTCTGTTTTCTCTCTATTCCACTAAGCTTCTAGTCCAAAAATGAACTTATACGTTTCGAACAACTGACTGAAATGACACATATGATTCATGTTGTGAACCTATTGATAAAGCTATTCGAAATTTGAACAGGTTTATGAATGATTTACCTCAGAATATTTTTTTTCTATGAAAATGGATGAAGCATTTCAGTGTGAATATACTTTTAAAGCGTTTCTGAAAGACCAGCTATTTCATTTCAATCTATTATTGAGAACAGCATTCAGAACCACAGTATCCTGGCAATTTTCCTAGTTGTTGTTTCAAAATATGAAAGAGTGCATTCGGCAGTGAAAGTAAATTGGAACTGTGGCTGTGACATCATAGTTGATATTCGAACAAACCTTTCGAAGAGACCCTGTTATATGTTCTTCAACGTATCAAAATGGAAAGGACAGAAATCCTCCAATATGGAATATTTTCACTCAAATTGTTTCCAAGCCTAATGGGTAAAAAATGTTTTGTATTCAGGATTATTTCCATTAGCTCATACATCATACTCCAGAAAATATTTCACCCCGTCATTAACCTTTGTTGAAATTTTCATATTCATTTCCATTGTTTGGATATTGTGTTTAATTTTATTATATGCAACTCTGATATTCACCAATTAATTGGAAATAATACACAAATGCGATACCCCATTGTTATAAAGTTCTTGAAATAATTCAGTTTCATACACACCAACTCGATTTCTGAAAAAAGCGAAAAATTCAAGGTTAACCATTTTATTTATTTTTCAGTCCATAAGTATCGAAACTATCACAATGACATAATAATAATAATAATATGTTATTGATTTTCAAATTATCATGGACCAGGCGACCGAGGTCATCTAAGCATTCATTATATGAATAAACAATAAGAAAAAACTAGCCGTCTGAAGCACAGATGAACGCAAAAATAGAGTCTTCATGATGAAGAAGAATGCCACGTGTCGAAAAATGTTTTGAAATTTTATCGAGAGATTTTGTTCTCTGAAGATAATTCAGTACGGGAAAAAAGTTTGAAACCTTTCATTTAGTGCTAATTTTGAAGTTCCCGAAGTGAATCTCATCTTTGTGTAAAAAAATTTCCGGTTCCTCTGAACAACGTTCTAGGGAAATTCCGAACCGCGTCGAAATAATTGTCAAAGTTCTTACCGCCTCTCATCCCGTTCTCTGATCCACTCTCCCTATTTTACTCGAAGTACCCCTTGATCTCTTTTCGCTGCTAGACCTAGGATCCCTCAAGTTACTCCTTTCTAATAAATCTCGACTCTTCGACTCTGCTAACACTCAAGAGATATGGCGTCTAACTTCAAGTGCCTCGAACGGTCTGATAAACCCTCTGAATTGTACCGCAGGTTAAACTAACTAATTCTAAATTAAATCTCGGATTGCACAACATGTTTATATATGTATGTTGCAGTAAATTATTTTCATTATTGAAAATCAAAAATTAAAAAACACAAAATTCTTTGTCGTCAGGGAAATTGTCCCGACAAACTTTTGGGAACGAAATAATCATCGAGCTGAAATACATATTGATAACTATTTTGAATTAATCTATGTTTCAAATCGATTATTTCAAGCGAATACCATTTGGAAGCTCAAGTCCAATCGCGGAATGGTCGATATTTTACCGCTGCCGCCGTCATATTCATCACTATTGAAGTGTGACGCTCCTATCCTACAGTTGCTTGGAATTAATGAAGAATAATTACCAAACGAGTTGATGGATGTAACATGTTTTATTCATCAATTTTAATCATTACTCGGTTTTCAGTCATAACCGAACACTGGTAAATCATCTAATTCAATTACCAGTATCTATTTGTAATGATACTTATTATTAAAGAGCTTCGAGAGAACTTGGAGAGGAGAATACAGAACGGCGAGCCCAATCTCACTATAAGATACAAAAATGGCGTTCCGGCTATAGTGACTAAAACCAACTTTCAGTAATAAATCGTTTACACGTCAAAAACATATGAACTGGCACATTCTCTACACAAATCTAAGCTCATTGAAGTCAAAATTTTCTGAATTCGTGTGTGACGTACAATCCCTGAATCCCAACATTATTTGTATAACGGAGACCTGGCTGAAGTCGGAGGATCGGGACGGTCTTGTGGGTATGGATGGTTATACGCTCTTTAGATCGGATAGACAAAACCGTGGTGGAGGTGGAGTTTGTGTTTACTTGGCTAATAATATTGTCTCTGCATTCACAGTATCACAAACATCCATAGCGATAACTGGTGTAGATGTCATACAGCTTTTAATAAAAAATACCTCCTTCACACTTAACTTAGTATGCATCTATAGACCGGGAAATATCTCGCACGAGAGCAATTCCGACCTCATTGATTATATGAACCGGGTATCTACTTCAGAGAATCTCGTCATATGTGGGGATTTCAATTTTCCTGACATTGATTGGCCTATCGTTGATTTTCCTGAGGGTGGTTCAAGTTCATGCCATTTCGCTCGATTTTTCCTGGAATCTAACTTACACCAACTTGTATCTGAACCTACAAGGTTCCGTGTAAATAACTCGCCGTCCATTCTGGATCTTCTGTTCACCAACGATGAATACCTCATTTGCAATGTCTTCTATCTACCTCCCATTGGTGTTTCTGACCACGTTGTGATCACAGCTCAACTTCAGATAAATTTCCCCCAACAGCCGTCCACTTTCAAAAGCGTCACCACCACAAATTTCCAGGCACTGTTTGCTGAGCTGTCAACTGTCGACTGGTCCCCTTTTATAAACTCGACTGATGATCCATGTGAAATGTGGAAGATATTCCATAACCTCTTACTCGAATTGATAGCCAAACACTCGCTTTCTAGAGTGTATTCAAGGAGAGCTCTGAAGCCCTGGATCAGCTCTGAGGTCTTATCCCTTGTGCAACACAAAAGACGCCTTTGGAAAAAGTTCAAGAGGTCAAACAGCATTACTGATTATCGAGCACACAGAGCATTTTCCGAACATCTAAAAACAACTCTGAAAGCCTTGCGTGGGGAATATGAGGATGCTATTGCAAATTCTGAAGACAGCAGAGGGCTGTTCAAATATATTCGCTCAAATCTGAAATCGAAGGTCGGGATCCCACTAATGAGGGGACCGGATGGCGAACTTTGTCTAACGGATTTTGATTCGGCAGAAATTTTGGCAGATACATTCGCTTCCATATATACAAGAGAGCCCGATAATGACAGCTTGCCGCGGATCCTGACTCCACGCGTGTGTGACAGCCTGACTTCTGTCAGTTTCTCACCGGAGAAGGTCAGGAGTCAACTCGCTGGTCTCAGGAAATTTTCTTCACCGGGTTTGGACGGCATCACCTCCTTTGTTCTCGGGGGCTCCTCCGATGCTTTGTGCTACCCCCTTTCTACGATCATGTCTGCATCCTTCGACAGTTCGCGCTTGCCGGGCATTTGGAGGAGGGCGTCAGTCACTGCCATTTATAAAAAAGGCGATAAAACGGATCCACTCAACTACAGACCCATAAGCTTGCTTCCGATAGCCTCAAAATTGATGGAGTCCATTATAGTCGAGGAATTGTCGAATTTCCTCAGGAGAAATGCCATCCTTCCACCAGAACAACACGGTTTCATCAAGGGAAAGTCGACAACAACAAATTTATTAACCTGTGTGAGTGATTGGACTGCGGCCTTCGACCAGAGGATTCCAACGGATGTGCTATACTTAGATTTCGCGAGAGCGTTTGACAGGGTACCGACGAGACGCCTTCTGCTGAAGCTTGAAATGCTTGGAATTAGGGGCCGCTTGCTGGCATGGATTAGGGAGTACTTGACGGGTCGGAGTTTCGTTGTGCGAGTCGGGTCTTCCTTTTCTTCGGAGAGAGACGTGACCAGCGGTGTCCCTCAGGGTTCAGTCTTGGGACCTTTACTTTTCTTAATTTATATTAGTGATCTTCCTTTACACATAAAAAATAAAAAATCATTTTACGCTGACGACACAAAGGTATATGGAAACCCTCTTCAAGACCATGAATCCCTCCAGGAAGATCTGGACGCGATTACCCGGTGATGCCGCGATTGGCTGATTCCTGTGAATGTGGATAAGTGCGTCATGCTGCACATAGGAAAAAACAATCCGTATTATCCGTACACTATCTGTAGAATTCCGCTCCGTAGAGTGACGTCGCATGTGGACTTGGGAATCACTATAAACCAAGACCTAACCTGGTCGGAACATGTAGTGTCCATCTGTCGACGAGCCAACTCGATGCTGTACCTCATCAGGAAGACTTTTGTTCGTGCCTCGTTTGCAACTTCCATTCGTTTATACACGACCTATGTTCGTCCAATCTTGGAATACGCCGGACCGGTGTGGTGTCCTGTGCTGGTGCGCGACCGTGATCTGTTAGAGGGGGTGCAGCGTCGGGCTACGCGATTGTTCCTCGGACCTCAGAGACCCTCATATTTCGACAGACTTTTGAGTGCCGGTCTTTTGCCATTCGAGAGGCGACGTCTAAGGGGTGACCTGATACTAACGTTTCGCATAGTGAAATTCAATTATGCTGATCTAAGAGACATATTCGTGTTCAACGACGACTCACGCACCCGAGGTCACCATTTCAAGCTGAGGAAGGAAAATTTTTCGACGAGACAACGCCAGTACTTTTTAACCAACCGCATATTCGATCATTGGAACAATCTGTCCGCGGAGACCGTAGGGTCGCGCTCGCTCAGTGTGTTCAAGGGAAATATTGATCAAATTTTATTTCGGGTTTGAATGTCGTTTTTCTTTTTCTGTTTGGATTGACAATGTGCTGTTCAGTATTGTTATTATATTACTGTGCTGAAATAGGATTATATAGGACATGTCCTCATCCTTTATCAATTTAAATAAATAAATAAATAAATAAATATATATACAAATTACTATCAGAAATCATAAAATCAACCTTATAAGTAATTTGATCTTGCAAAGACAGGGCAAAATTCGATGTCTATCTATTGGGTGGATCTCGAAACCTGGTATTATATGCAGCTAGAATTTTTTCCTGACTAATCCAAATGTGAAAAATATCGGCGTATCATTTATAGATTTTCAGTTATGAATAAGAATTTAAATATCATTATTTTCATCAATGTGATGGTAATGGTATTGTAATTCAGGGTGACTTTTCAGGGAGGAGCTCCATCAACATGCATCTTTGATGTATGATCGAATATCTCAATTTCGTTAAAAAAATGAATCTCGGGAGGGCGGGCTCCAGACCCATAGCACCCTTGGATACGCCAATGATGCTGTATTGTTGGCTTGTTTCAAGCCGCTATCAGAAATGTTTGTTACTTTTTCCAGGCACTCTTATTCAGTAATGAGAAAATAATATCATCGAAAAGTTTGTAATCCAAAGCACAATTGAGATGTTAAATCTTGATATATAACTCAGTCGGTCATATTGTTGGTTACACCAATTATAACTCAAGATTAGATGAACTGTTTTTTATGAAAGTTTTTTTGTTGGATTCTTCTACGGCGGAAATATCATAAAATACTATGAAACCCTGAAAAATTTGATGAATAAGAAAAAAAATATAGGAAATAATTTTTTTTCTTGCGAATAACGCCAATTGATGTCGCTGCGGTTGACAGCGGTAGAGCTCTTTCTTCTGATTTCACATACACCTTATCGAGAGTATATTCTGCAGTTTTCTATAAATATAGATATTTTCCTCTAAAACAAAGGCAGTTGTGGAATGCCACACGAGACCGATGCGATTTTTTCATATCAAAGGAACCCTCGATTATGACACCTGTTATTTTTATTATTTACTCTTTAACTGAACCAATTAGGGATTCAAATGACCCCTACTTACTTCTAGACAGAGTCGATACCTTTTTTTATAGTTTTTGAACATTTTCCTCAACATTTATGGAATATATTGAGGTTCTCAATATCTTCTTTTATTCTGAATTTAATTTCTTCGATATTTTGCGGACGGGCATTTTATATTTCAAATATCCTCTTAAAAAAGTGTCCAATGATGTTGAGAACGGATTATCAGGAGACCCTAGAATGGAACTTCGATATAAAAAAATCACAGCATTCTCAAGTGGCATTCTACAGCTGCCTTAGATTTAGACAAAAAAAAAACAATAATTTTCAGAAACTGTCGGAAAAAACCTCAATAAAGTATGTATAAATATTTGAAATCAGATGAAAGAGCTCTACCGATTAGGAAAATGAAAAACAGGGTGTACCATATGAAAAACAACAATTCACACGGAATTTTTAGGTTAACGGTGCCTCAATGCAATTCTAAGTACTGACTTCTGAATGCCCATAAAATATACTGCAAATTTTCCCGTTTAAATTTTTGTGTACTACCAATATTAACTGAGATAGCTATTGAGTAATATATAAACAATCACGCTGTACATACCTTTTTCATTGCAATTAAATTTTTTGTATATTTTGTACTTTTAAATTTTTTTGTATTTCATCTAATATATTTCCTTTGAAAAAAACAATTTCATCCATCTCTAAGGCGGAACAATGTTTGCCTGGCCAGCTAGCTCATCTAATTGCCAATTGCTACAATTAGTTCCACCACCTGATCCCTTACGCTCTTTAGTTTCTGGGATGTGGAATGATTCTAAACAGTTTTTGGCTAACATTCAAAAGCGGTTTCCAGACGACAACGTTTGGCGCAACACATATTGTACAGGAGAATTTTATGTCCACTTTCAACCATAATGATTAATTATAATAATAAAGATGCTTTTTTCGAGGCAGTACAAAGTTTTCCGGTTGAGCTAGTATATAATAATACTGTACCATGCCCATGATATAGTTGCCGAGACATGTTTATTCAATTACATAATATTGAATATTCTGATCCATCCATTCTAAAGTCATAACAAGGATTTTTTTATTTTTCGATTGTTAACTAGTTGAAAATTGCTGCAACTATTCAGAATATTTCATGAGGAATTCAATATGACCTATTTCCTGCTATCCATTTTACTTTTGAATAAGTAGATATATATGCGTTTCATAGCAGATGTTAAAAGAAGGATTCAATTATTCAATATCTGAATGGAGTAGGTAGTCAAAAATGGTTAACAATGCGAACAATACTATAAATATATATTCTATATTATGTGACTTTTGAATGTGACTTATTATAATCACCAGATATGAAACATTCTTAATAAATTTTTTTTCACAATAATACAGAGATGAGTAGTTCCATTCATAATTAAAAAATAGTTCAAAATTTCTTTGTTATAAAAAGTTACTCTTCTCACTCTGGAAGTAATACATTCTTGGAAGAAATAAATCATCAGCAGTCGATGATTGCGATTATAGTGTATTGAGAATAATGAATAAATGCTTATTCAACAGTTGCTAATGAACCGCCTACTCATTCATTATTAAATGGTGCAAGGGACAGCAGGAAGCAGGTTTTTCTAGTGAAATATTTGAATCCTCGGTTATTTCTTTTCTTTACAGAAATTCCTGTACATCCAAATGACTGTATAAAAAAAACATTATCATGAACGAATAACTCATAAGAAGGAGGAGAATCTTTACTAATACAATCATTTTCGAATAACAGTTGAAACGAGTGAATATTTCAGCATTTTTGGATATGGTATTATTTTAAATTTCGTTCATAATTTGAAATCTTAAAATGTTAGGCTGATTTTCCCTTCAGATTTGAATGAGTCGGAAAATGGAAGCAAGAGGATTTTCCTCCATTGTCTTCTAGTTGTATATATCTCGAAATACCGTCAAGAGACAACGAATTCTGATCACCCTGTATGATCACTCATCACACTTACATTCTTATAATCTCATTCCTTTCTCGTCAACCGTTCCGTCCTAAGTTAGTTTTTGCTGTTGATACCAGGAAAGAAACCACGACCAGAAAGAATTCTTGCTGAAATGTTCAGATGTGTACGAGGAACTCTATCGATTTCATTCAAAAAATAATAATGATATAGGGTGTCTCTTAATACCATCGAAAAAATGTAGTTAAAAGTGAAAGTTAAGGAAAAGTTACAGTTCTTTCTTATTCGGTTTTTTGTATATTGTATTGTATATCGTGTGAAGACACGAAACTTGATGAATATTATTTGTCAATTAAACTACACATGTTTCACTCAAGTTTTTCTTTCTTCAACTATGCTGAGAAAAAGGTATCTTAGAAGTTGACTATTTCAACTCCCAAGATATTTCATCTCAAAACTTTTCATTCGGATCGAAATCTTGCTTTCACTGCACATGGTGTCAAGGGCGGATATAGCTTTTTTTCGTAGGAGGGGTAATAATCATTGAAAAAGAACAACTAGAGACTTCCGCTTTTTGAGCTTGAAAGATATTTGCTTACAACAAATTTAGGAAGTTTTCATTGCTAGTACACTGCGAGAAACAATTAAGAAAGCATTTTCAAATTTTTTTTTCCACAGGGTGTATCTCAGTGAAAAATGGTGGTGAAGAAGATAAAACACCAACTTTGAAGAATTTAGATTCAGAAATTGTTGGTTAACAAAAATTTTTTAGAGTACCGGTGGTCATGCAATCATAGGATTCTTTTTCTCCCAACTGCCGATATCTCCGGAAATACTGGTCGCCTAGCTAGTCTAGTACTCTTAATTACAAGAATGATATGTGCTTGACAATGAAACTCAATTGTCTTCGATCTGTTTTGTCCTTTTGTTTCTGCTTATGACTTATATTTTGTCGAAAGTGTTGTCTTCAGTTGACTATATATGCGTGTTTTTTAGTATATGATATGTTTTCTTGGAATTTGATACTGAAATGAATTAAATCTGTAGAGTTTTTATACTTAAATACATTTTTACATTTTCATTTTCTATAATTTATGGTTTTTTATATTTATTTCGATCTGGAAATTCGTAATGTTAGTGTGACAGTTTTTTCCAAAACACTTTTCGATGCTACAGTTGGTAGCATTGTGGTACTCTTTTCACTGTCATACTTCGTTTTTGATGTGATGTTTTATCTCTGATAGCACTGGATTTGTTCTTTGAGAGAAATTTCTAAAAAATGGTGGTTCCTGTTGAGAACGTTGACGAAATTTATAGATTTCATGCGACTCCGTTGATGAATTTTCGAGGGACCTTTCGTTGTTTCTATTGTTAGTGATTTCTCTGTTTTTGTATCTTCGAATTTTGAGGATATACCTAATTCATTGATTGTTCAATTTTTAATGTCAGTAAAATTAATTTCCCCTTAGCCTTGATACATCGACGACACAAGACTTGAAAAAGTGGAAGAATATATTTATATTTATATATTAAGGGTACTCAATACGAATCGGAGAGGACAATAAAACAGCGTAGTTGATACTGAGAATAGGACTGACTTGAATAGCTTTCGGGAGGAAATACCTACAGTCCTATTAACCTCAAGAGAAAAGTTTTGACACCTGTATTTTACCAGTAGCGAAATATGGCCTACAAACGATGGCAAAAACGAAGAAGAGCGTGAACCAGCTATGCTAGATATCAGTCTCAGAGTCAGAAAAAAATTTTAAAATACGACAAGTAACCAAAGTCGTAAATGTCATAGCACGGATTGCCGAATGGAAGTGGCAATGGGTAGGACACAAAACATAGTGTGGGAAGACCACAGAAGATATGGTTCGATGACGTCAAACAACATTCGGAAAATAGGTGGTTTTACATTGCGCAAGACAGGACATCATAGAGGAACATGAAAGAGGCCTACGTCCAGGTGTGGATAAAGGAAGGCTGACGAAGAGAAAGATTGCACTAAAGTATTTACATTGATATATGCGAATCAACTGATAACTTTTATGTCTTCCTTTAATATCGGCATCTATTCAACACTTTTATTCACTATACTATCCAGTTCAAACATGGCTAGGCAATCAACTGAACCCAGAACACTGGGATTGAAAATTGATAGATTATACTCTGGAACCGATTCAATATTGGCTCCCACTTGCTCAAGGATTACTTCTCAACTCTTTGAAATTATAGAAAACGTTTTAGAGCATAGTGCATACAAATTGCAAAGGTCGGACAATGAGGATCGAAAAGCCAGATGAGTACAATAGGGAAAGATTTCTGTGATTTCAATGAAGAGACCAATGACTCAGCCACATTTGAAAGATTTATGATCATCCAGCAAGAGGAAGAGGCAAAAATCGACTCAACGACATGTCTGTTGAGTAGACGAAAAAAAACTGAATGAATCAAAACTATAGTTACCCCAAAAATCAATAGTAATATCAGTAATAATGAATTATAAATGATAAGGGAATATCTGAAACTTGACTGGTATTGACGCACACATTGGGTGAATGAGGATTTTAAGAACTTTATTTGTTAAGGTACCCTAGCTCTCAATCTAAATTCGGCTACCTGTCAATTTTTGTTATTTTAAATATCTATATTGACCTGACTTCTATGGGCAAAATTCAAATTAAATAGTTTTTTCGAAAAAGCTTCTTTTGCAATAACTTTGAAAAAATTCATTTCAGGTTTTGCAATTTTTTATAATTCTCCTGTGACTTTGACCCAGTTGCCGAGAGTCGATCATATTTTCAGCAACAGTATATGAATTCTCCGGAAACGTCTGACACAGGCAATAGTGTTGAATCACCCCATACTTGCAACGGATTGTTTACTAAAATTTGATGAAACTACTTGATGGTTTCTGAAACAATCACCTTCAGCAGTTGAAACGGAATTTTATGAAAAAAAAAGCAGTAATCGATTATGAATGAAGTGAATTCCACCCCAATTAAAATAAGGTTTTTGGTAATGTAATATTCTAAATTAGTGTTTCTTGAAAAATCAGATTAAAATATGAAGAAAGTCTTCCAGTATTTTCTGACAACTACGATAATTTGGCAGTTGTTGATATTTACCTTCTATAGACTTATCACCTTAGAACCTTACATGAATATACAACACAAGGAAGGAGACATATGAATACTTTCTTTTGATGTTATTTTGAGGAACGTTGTGAGAGCACTTTGTTCCCTCATTCAAGACTTGCGATAATGATAACTTTTCAATTACGAATTCTTGACAACAAATCCAATTATTCGAATTTAAATTGTATCTGGTAATTACAACTGAATCACCTTCAAATTTTCATTATAATCGATTCAGTGTCCCCTTTAGTGACAACCAGTTTTCATTCTCTGTTTCAGAGCCCAAAAACTTAATTCTAAAATAATTCAAAATGATTGGACAAATGGTCGACGATTTCATAGAGAGAGTCTCCGGTATGTTGAAATGAGAAAATAATTTCATCGTCAATTTTGTACATTGAATATCAGGAAAGTCGTGTTGATCTTTCAATATTTTCATTTTTGATGATGAAAGCAGGATATTTCCGTAAATATTACTGATCAATTTTTTTTCAGATCCGAGATCTAAAGGTTCCTACAAAATATGGCAGCCCGCCATTATAATCTTAACTTATATGATATTAGTGAAACTGATTGGCCCATGGTTCATGGAGAAGAAAAAACCATACAGCATAAAAAAGATAGTTATGATTTTCGATGCCATCCAAGTGATTGCGAATGTATATTTCGTATTTGCCGTAAGTGTCATTGAAGTGTTAAATGCTCTTTGGAATGTCCAACCGAACAGCATCAGAATTAGGTGAATTCTCTGTCATATTGTTTCATTCATTAATCCGAGTCGATCGAGATAGAATCAATTTTATTCGAAAAAACATATTTCACTAGCAAGAAACGCATCCTATTGACTAACCTCATCTATGCAAAAAGTGTGTATGAAATAATGGTACGCTGTCCTATAACCCCTACGAGTTTCATTTTAATTAAACAATTTTTCAAGATATAAGTGTAGCTAAAACGTATTTATTTTTTTCGAGAGGTAATAGAAAATATTCTGAATGCAACAAAAGAAGCTGAAACATTCTCATGTCACTCTTGATACTATCTGTAACTCACTATTTCATTTATGAATTCAAGTGAATCCAGATGACATAAATTTTTTTACTCGAAAACTGAGGAAAATCATGAATATATTTATTTCACCAACAAGAAACTCCTACCTCCTGGTAACTCACCTCAACCAGGAAAAACTATTGGTTTGAAATAAAGGGATTTCATTTCATTTCACCAAGGAATCTTATGAAGAATTATCCTAAGATGTCGTTTCAAATGAAATAGGCATTATTTATAGATCCTTTTCGTAGTACAGGTACTTCTGCGAGGTCATATTTCGACAACTAATTACCCAACCATCCTCGCTTACATGGGAATATAATCATGTTCAAGCGTAATATAATGAATATGACAACATTTTTCAATCCTTTTCAATATTTTTCACCATTTATTGCACTCAATTATATGACGGTATCTTGTACTGCCGGTCTCTAACGATTTGCCTATCAATTAATTCTAACATAAAATCAACACTACTCGACGTTGTTGGTTGAACAATTATCTCAATATTTTTCAATGAATTGAATACTGCGGATGAACTAGATGGAAAACTAACCTTTATACTTCTAGAAGCTATAGTTCGTTTCAAAATGATTGGCATCTCGGGCGGCTGTGGAATCTCGAAAATATGTTGGTAATATCCCATCAGTAACTTTTGAGTTCTAGGATTTAGGTTGGTGTTGATTAAAAACACTAAGTTTTGACGTTTCAGAGTTTGAATTAACCTCCTGAATATATTTCGAATTTATTTCTGTATGCTCATGTTCTTGATTAAATCGACAAATTAGTTTTGGATTTGAATTATTATTACTGAATTGAAAATGGCTGGAATTCTTCAAGATACCTCTGGCCTCGCCCAACTATAAGGGAACGTGAAGTAGTTTATCGTCGGTACTGCGAGTTTTTCAACAATTTAGCAGGTATTTCTGCCAGTATTAATCGCGTTTTGCTAGTTATTCAGGTAACAATCATTTACTTTTTCGAGGTGTTCTCTGATAAATAAACGAGTCTCAAATTTTCAGTTTTCACCTAGACCTGTCAGATGAATTTGGGAGAAAAGAGAAGGCAGTCATGAGTGAGCAGTGGATGGAAATCTATTCCACATGATTGAAAAAGACATTATTCGACGTATTATTTCTAAAATAAAAAACAATGAATTAATCAGTTTGTTGTTTTTGAACTGCCTGAAAAGTAACTGAAATTTAATCAAAATCAATTCGGTATATTATTTAATGAATCATGAAATGGACAGAACATATTAATAAATACAAATAAGTGATCTATTTTATAGCATTTCACACTTCAAATGATTCACAATTTGTCAACAAATATTTTCTATTTGTTTCAACAACTTTGTTATGATATTGTAAAGTCAGGTCAGCTTTATACTTTTTGTTCCACCATACTCAGAAAAAATAACACAGGGCTGAATTTTCGATAGTCATATCAAGAATGAAAAGATTGCTGAAGGGTTTTCATAGAGAACGAACTTTTATCGTTGATAAAGTCTTAATTATTTAATGAATGATATCTCTACATTGGAGTTCCTCGAAATCCTGCAAGATTTCATATTGAAGCATTCCACGCTATTTTCATCATCAATCCTGAATTCCCATGCTTGATCTACAGCGAAATTGTGTGGGTGTGTACATTTTAGTCATCATCTATCTCAGCCTGTTTTTCTTTTGCAATTGAAGCTAAGTTTGAAGATTTTTCAATACAACAATGATAAAAAATATTATAATCTCACAAAAATTCTTCAAATTCATTTGTCTTGAAAATATATTCAATCATTTTATAGGTTATATTGATGTATTTCTATCTATGATGAACACACAGAAATTTTTAGTAACTTTTTGTAACTAGAAATAAAGCCCCGGCTGGAATTCCATGGCTTGCTCTGATGACAATCATTTTGAAACGGACTATAACTCATCAGCTGCATAGTTAACTACGCTCAAAAATCTAGTATGATCATCAAGTCATCTCATGTCACCATCAACTGTTATTGGCAAATTGAAATCAATGGACTCATTGAAATTCCACGGTTTTCTTAGCATAGAGCAAAAATAATCGCTCTAGCTAAAGAAATTAATATTGGCCTATGCTCACTACTCGAAAAATCATCGAACATTTTTCGATATACTCTCTGAGGTCTAAAAATATCGCACGAACCGAACACAGTTCAGGATTATACCCTCTATTCCATCTTACAGTTTGAAAAGGGGGTGAATATTCTGCATACAAAATTTAGAATTGAATGAAGACACTTATCATTGGAAACTAATAGTCAGTGTGGCATGTTGAACTTAGTTCATTGCAATGATATAAGTAACATTTCCTTCGTTTGCTTGTGAAATTCAAGCCTTACTCTGTAGGATAAGAAGATGCAACATCTGTTTCGGCTAGTCCGAATGCCTCCATTTGTTGAATTCATATTTGTGATTATCTTCATTGATTTAAATCCGTGATTTTTTCATACTAGAACTCAGTATACTGAACAGTTCCATCACTTCATCTGATCAAGAACAAATAACTGTTTTTAGGGCAATTGACCCCAGTCCTCGAGCCCAGATCTGTTTGATAAGTGAATAATGAACAGAAGCCTGTTGAAATTATGAGATTACATTTTGCATAAGATATCCACATTTTCACTAACCTACATTTGAAAGATTCATGTATGATATGGGATGTAGGGCCAATAAAGCGAAAAATGAAATATCAGTTAACTGACATCAGCGATGTTGCTTGAAGAAATTTTAATTTGATCGAACACCAGCTGGTTCACTGAACATCGTCTGCTCAAATCGCTTAATTTGATTATTGTTATTATTATTCCTCCGCTAGGCCATGGGACGATGGAGTCTGAACAAAACCCTAAATCGATGGTACATTATTATATGATAGTATACGGGTCTAGGCAGCGTACGCCTTGATAGTCTTCAGAGATAAGAAAAAATAGCGACTAGATTAATAATTCGTCGTTTTTTTATGGTCATTCACAACAGAATCCTAAGGCCGGCTACTCACGTAAGATTTAAACCGTCGGGTGGGTATTTCAGTCTCAGATCAACTCGAGATTTTCAACTCTACAGATTAATTGAGAGATATGAGTAGTTGAAACTGACAGTTAAGCCTATACGTGAGTGGCCGGCCTTATAAACTGTCTATATGTTGTATACAAAAAAAAAGTCTTTTCCACTTCAAAATTATTTAATCCTTTCTGATGATGTTAATAGGACAAGCAATGCATTTCGGCAATGTAACTTGCCATCGTCAGGCATTAGTCAACAATGTTGATATGGAACAGTTCCATGAATGTCATTGAACTTCAATTTTTCGAGAAGTGCACACAATGGTGCCATTCAATTTTCTTGCCTCTATATAAAAAAGATTCCCTTCTCGACTGTGGAAACTATCATACGATTGCGCTAATTCCGCACGCTAGGAAAGTCATGCTAGGGATACTGAACGAGAGGCTGAAGATTTTCCTCCTCAGATAAATACCAGACGAACAGACTGGATTTGTTCCAGGGAAAGGAACTCGAGAACAGATCTTGAACGTTCGACAGATCATCGAAAAAACAAGGGAGTTCAACGTTAAAATGTTTATGTGTTTGGTAGACTACAGGAAAGCTTTTGACAGGGTAAGGTGGTCGAAGCTCTGGAACATTCTTGTCGACATGAGAATACCGAGGCATCTGATACACCTAATAGAAGCACTGTATACGTCTAACACGGCGACGGTACGAGTCAATGATACTCTTTCTGATAACTTCTCGACTACTGCTGGTTTGAGACAAGTCTGCATTTTGTCTCCCCTTCTCTTCAATGTATAAAGTGAATACATCATTAGGGAGATTCTTGAAGGGTGGAAGGGTGGCATCGCTGTTGGCGGTAGAAAAATTAACAACCTATGGTACGCGGATGATACCCTTATAGTAGCAAAAGACGAACATGAACTCATTAATATAATGCAGAGGCTAGATGAACACAGTAGACGGTACGCACTTGAAATCAATAATTCAAAGACCAAAGTAATGATTGTTGACCGTGCTAAAAACAACAGCCCTGATATTACCAATGTCGCTGGCTATCAAGTGGTCAATCACTCTGAATATCTTGGATATATCGTCACCAATACCGGAGATTGCGAAACTGAAATCCGTAGGCGTATCGCCATGGCACGAAACTCAACAGCAAAACTCTCTCGTATCTAGAAGGACACTTCCATTACGATTAACACCAAACTCACGTTTGTACGAACTCTCATTTTCCCCATAGCAACTTATGCATCAGAGACGTCGACAATTAAAATTGCAGACCGTCGTAGATTTGACGCTCTGGAGATGTGGTGATATAGAAGAATGCTCCGGATTCCATGGACAGCCCACCGCACCAATGAATCAATTATGAGACAACTGCGAATCAAAACCAGACTGTCCACATATGTAAACCAGCCGTATTGAAAATACTTTCGACCCATTGCCAGGAGATCAGAGTCAATGGAGAAGCTGATCATAGAAGGAAAAGTAAATGGACGAAGACCAAGAGGACGTTCACCGTCGCGATGGCTAGACCAAGTGAAATATCTGATAGGAGAGAGCCTGAAAGATGCAATACACCACACCCGAGATAGAGAAGCCTGGAGGGAAACGATTGATGGACTTACTACATGGTGCCACCACATCCTCCGAGGGATTTATGGACGACGACGACAAGCTCTCAGAAGGCAGGAAGTTTTCCGACTCGCTTCATAATATGACGTATTTCATGCTGAAATAATACAAAATCTTATTAATTTAAGCCTTCCTATGTCTTATTTTGATAGATAAACTATATTGATGTGAAGTTTTATCTGAATTCGGTTCGTAGTTCTCACGTGAAAGTTGAACAAACATTCATACTCACATCCTCATAAACTCACATTTATAATATCAGAAGGATTAGTAGGATGGATGCCAAACCTCCTATTGTTGAAAACGTTGAAGAGAAATTCAGTAATTGGATATTAATCAAATGCATGGAAAATAAAATATTTTATTTGTCGGGTAGGTAGAGAAACTTCTATGATATAAAATATTTTGCAACGAGGATTGGAATGATTTTTTCTTTCATCTTCACTTTTCCACTTTCGTTGATATTTCGACTCGCACCACAGACTGTAGTTTAGCTTCTGTGCGTGACTAACCTTTGGAAGGATGTATCTTCTTTGGATGTGACGAGCTAGAAAATTGGAATAGATCGAGTATTCACAAAAAATGGCAATGCTGAGGAGTTTTTAACTAACTCAACTAACTTAACTTAACTGCTTGTACGGCTACATCAGACATCAATAGTTATGAATACCGGAAAACCAGTATTAAGTTCGAAACCTAATATCTTATGCTTTCTTCAAGCCAAAAAGACTATTCTTCATAAAGAACAAAAGATTCAGTCAATTGAACAGTCTTTCGTGAATTACTTTTCCCATGATTCAACGTCGAACTAATAAGTCTGAATTCTTTCTTCAGGTTACCAGGGCTATCACTCTGATGTCTGGATCCTACTTTTGTCTTGAGTTGGATACATCTGAAAGCTATCTCGGAGGATTAACCCTGTTTTTAACGAAATTTTATTACTGGTTGAAAATTTCGGACCTTCTTGATACGGTAAGTGGCTTTAATAAATTTTTTATGGTTGTCAACAGAATGGTGTTCTCATGGTCTGGGTGTCGGTAGGACGAACTGAGAATTATTAATGAAGTTTTTCCTCTCGTGGTATCATAATCAACTTATTCTGAGACTTCTTTGACAAACGTAGTTATTGGTTTCCTAAACGACAGGATGTAACTAAACCTTCAACCCTAAGGAAATAATAATCGAAAATTATTAAAAGTACTGATTTTTGATTTCATCAATGTGTTACAAAAATCCTTTTAAATGTCTGGAGATATAAATTGAAATAAATATCAATGGTAGCGTTTTTATAATTACTCACACTATTAAGAAAATTTGGAAACACGTTTTCTCATTTCTTCCCGATGTGTATTACATTTTCTCCACAGATCATTTATTTCTAACCGACGTTTCTGTCAGTGTTGATGCAGTGCAAGGGACTACTGGATGGGTCTCATTGTCTATTTCCTTCATATTGTTGAGGCTCTCAGCAGCGTAAAATTCCGCAATATTAGCCAATATACATTTTCAAGTTCTCAAACTTGACGAAATCGTTTATTTTCTGACAGGCTGGTTTAGGCACTTTTTTTTCGGATTTCGCCGATTATTAGTCATGTGGGATCTTGTATCAACAATGTACTTTTGAATTATATTGAAAAGACAAACCTAAGTTTCGTCACTTTTTGTCACTGTGAGTGTACGTGACATTTCATTTTGGTGTCAGGCATGGACACAATTATGACATCCTGACCTATTTTTTCATTTTCATTTTCTACATTTTCATTTCACGAAGTTCAT
Organism: Hippodamia convergens; assembly: GCA_038502775.1. NCBI lineage: Eukaryota > Metazoa > Arthropoda > Insecta > Coleoptera > Coccinellidae > Hippodamia > Hippodamia convergens. The sequence goes on from CM076609.1 coordinate 39,172,985, forward strand.
GACAACGGCTCGCCCCAGCAACTCTCATTCCCATTACGACCTTCGTCAATAAGTATACAGGGTAGGCCATCCACAATTTTCTACCCCGAATTTTGAGCTTTGGGATGGAATAACGAGAAAAACGCTCGGTCAAGTGAGATTTGGTTGAAAGATGAACAAATAAGGGTGTTCAAATGAGTTTGATATCGCTACCCCTCTAGCTGCAACCCCTAACACCTCTCATTTTTCAAATAAGGAAAAGGGGTCGAACAGCTCCTTGTTATAAAATCGCTTCATTATTATACAGAGTGACTCAGTTCTATAACTTTCACACGACGGATTTGGATATTTGAGACGGCGAGAGCGATAGTGATTTCAAATTCATTATGAAAATTTTTACGGTCGCGATGGACTAATCTTCGCTTGATCAATTTTTGAATATACGTCCCTTTTTTTTTGTCGGACAACTGATGCACTAAATTGTATTTTCAAAGTGAAGAAAGGATTGATTTCGAAAAAAAAAAAACAGGAGGGTATCCATAATTTTTAAAAATGCGATTCATGTTGATAGACACGCTCAAAGCCGCAGGACAATCATGTTTTCTCATTTCTTCCAGATTGTTTTCATGATTTCATTTTTCAAAAAACAAGTAAGTTTGATTAAAAAATTTTTTATGTATGGTTAACTTTACGAAATATTGCTGAGAAAACCTCGCGACTACAAAAATGGTCACAAACGAAGAATGTTATATACGGTACCCAATTAAGCACAGGAAGTATGAGAATTCATAATTTGCAATTAGTCTCACCAGCTCACAGACTTTCAAACTTATCGAAATGTTTGAAATGGCTAGTAAAAACCTGCTTTAGCTTCTGTTGTGTTCCTTAAATTTCAGGGTAATATTGGAATTATTGCGGTTTCACGGATACTATTCCTCTCGATAACCTCTTATCGAGATGGAAAGTGTCAGAAGTGTTAGAATTTCTTATTGGAATGATATATAAGATTGGATATTTAAAATAAATTTTAATAATTAAGATTCGAATTTCGAACTCAAAGTCATTATATTTTAACTTCAAGAAATGAACAAAAACAATAATGATACTTTCGATGCTGAACAGCATATATCGTGAACTGAATATTGAACAGAATTGTCAGAATTTTGTACATTATGTTTTGAATACCATTCTCTTTTTCTTCTTGAATGATTTATGTCATTTTTCATGTGTGGAGATCTAATTTTGCGAACTTCTTCCGCTATACCTTACTGTAATTTATTCACATTCGTATATTTGAGCTTGAATCGTTGGAAAAATGTCCACAAAAATAGTCTTATATTTACAACTCATCAGAGCGAGTTGGCCAACGAAGCAGACCTTGTGTATCGTGATATCTTGGGCTAGAAATCTGATCCAAAAACTCACTTACAATAACACCATTACAAGCTGGTGCCACATCCTCCTCAAAATATACTGTTTCCTATTAAGGTTCATTCTTATGATCTCTGAATATTTTGAGGCATTCAGACTTCCTTCGGATTCAGGGTGTTTTACGAATAATTTTTTTAGTGCAAATGTAGGACATTTTCACGTTTTTGGTATACCCGTCAGGCTCAAAGGAACCATCGGCGAGCATAGCGAATTCCTATTTCACATACAGTTGGTGTTATAGTATACCTGACGTCAATATGAAGTTTGCGAAAATTCCGTAAGTCTCAACACTGGCTCCACGTCTATTCATTTAATCGATATTCTCGTCAAATTTGTTGTTTTGAATCGCATCTAAAGCTTTCCTACCTTGGGACCGTCTACCGTCTAATCGAATATCTTTTTTTCCAAGAGCTTCTTGCTCTCTTTCCTCGCGACCTCGCAATCCCCACGTTCTTGATTTACCATGAATTCTTGACTCAATCCCTGCATAGTATTCAGGAGTTATAGACTTTTTACCTTGAAGAACCTCTCGAATTGAATAAAAGTGCAAACATTCTGAACCTGTGAATTCCAACTCGGGATATTTCGATTCACATTCTCGACTACCGTTAAATCGGTGCAGGTCCCCCTCAAACTTCACTACTCCCAGAATTTGGGATAGTGTTATATTACTTATATTACTTAAGATTCTTGATTGTCATCTTTCAGCTGCTTGTTATTTTCCAGATTTTCTTCGTGTTGAAAAAAAGTTGGCGTCAAGTTAGCTATTTACATGTTTACCACCACTCAGTTATGATCTTCATATCATGGATAGCAGTGAAAATGGCACCTGGTGGACATTGTGCTTACTTTGGATTAGCTAACTCAATTATTCATACTATAATGTACAGTTATTACCTGTTATCTGCCTATGATCCGAGTTACAAGAAAAACCTCTCTTTCAAAAAATTTGTTACTCAAATGCAACTGGTAGGTGTTCTCTTAATATTGAATTTTTATTTTTTCCTTTAATTATATAGATATTATTCAAAATATTTTTTGCTGCAGATACAATTTGTTTTCATCTTCACGATGTTCGCTCCAACATTGAGGAGTTCCTGTTCTCTTCCATCTATAATAGGATTAACAGCTGTAACGCAAGCTTCCTACTTCTTGTATTTGTTCGGGATGTTCTATTATAACAGTTATATCAAAAGTACTCGAGGTATGTATTCAATGATATAATTAATGATAATTTATTAACATAGCTGAAAGGCTTTACGAATATGTTGCCATAGTCGGTTCTAAAGTTATAACTCAACAATTTTATATCCACGCGAATCAATAATAATGCACTTTGTTGAGAACTCATTAATGCGCCAGTTGATGATTCATTAATGTGTTCTTGGTATTTCTCGACTGTTTCATAATTTCATAAATCACTCTTTGTTGCTAAGATCATTATCGAATTTACCCACATCATAATTTTACCGTTACGACTCATTTTTTTTTCTTTAAGCCTTCTTATATTACCCATAACGAAAATTTGAGAAGAAATGTGATAGATTCAAACCAACGGCTTCTTCGAAAACCGAAGCTAAATAAAGTATTTAAAAAATGCAATCTACATCATTAGAATCGAACTAAAACCTAAAATTGGATTGCTTGAATGGAGGCAAAATTTTTTGATGTGCTGATTTGTGCCGTATATTTTTTTTTTCAATTTCATGAGGTTCCCGTGATATTTTGAAAACCGAAAAATCGAAATAGAAAACAATCAAACCAATGAAGGTAGAAATTTGTGATGTCTTGTACTGTGAATATTTTAGTCGAAAAAAAGATAAATGCTAGGCTTTATCCATTCATTTATGAGGATGAAAACCGAAAAGGCTGGGATATTTTTTATTAATTTCGGGTATTTTGGAAACTTAGCAGACGATCGGAAAAATTCGAAAAGCCCATTTCAGTATATATGCCACACAATTCCTTCAGCAGTTAGAATCCTACTTTTCAAAACGAGCTGGGCTGACCAATTCTTTCGGTTTTTGAAATATCGCATGGAATCAGAAAACCAATTTGATTCAATCGAAAGCCGCTAGCACAGTTCACCACAATAAGTTTTTTTCGAAATTCTGCTGGGCGAACTTCACACACATGAGAAACAAAAGGTTCGAGTCAATTATATCCTCGAATGAAAAGTGGCTGATTTTTGAGAGAATTCATGAAATTAGCAACAACAACAACGGTCGAAATTTTTTTCAGAAAGGAACATTTTTCGATCTGAAGTCTTGAATTATTCATTCAATTCGAAAATTCGATAGAACGGATGCAGAAACCAATTAGGTGAAATAAGATCACTTTTTACTCAAAGATGCCTCTAGTATTGCGATTTCGAGTAATTTTGAGTAAAAATCAAGTTTTTCAGAAACCTAATGGGTGATGTTTGGAATAAAGAAGTCAGAATCACTTTCGGTCAAACGAGAAGTGACTTTCAATTTTTTTTCTCGGTTGTAGGTTCATTGAACGAATTGAGGAACATGAAATATTTCCAAATTTTCATCTTCTGAAATCGCTGAGACAATCCATTGGAACAGATATAGTTCTGCGACATTCTGTTTCTAGTATGAATTATAGTATGTCCTGTGACATAGAATTTTTCCTCGAACTGATAACATATTTGCATTTTGCAAGAATAAACTACAAGGGTGGTTCCGAGTAGACAAAAAAAAAACGACAACTAGTACCTATCTTCAATATGTGGAAATCGCATGAATGGTCTGAAGAGAATCCGCATGCTCTCAGGCATACGATATCCCAATACAAATTTTCAACAAATGTACGGTGGGGCTTTTATTAAAATCGATCGATTAGACCGAAAGTCCTACCAAGACGGCTTACGGGTGATCTTTACTCAGATTTTCTGCAAAATCATCTTTCTTTAAAATTCCAAGGTACGCACATTGCACGAATGCATTTTCAGCATAATGGAGCTTCACCTCATTTCAGAGTAATGTTCAGATATCTGTGAATGGGCAGAGTCCGCTAGATTATCAAATTTCAATACTGTTGATCATTTCATTTGAAGTTATTTGTGCTGTTGAGTATAATCACCTCAAAAAAAAATGTAATAAAAGACGTTCTAATCCAGACATGATCAAAAAAATATCAGACATATTTCGAAGCGGACAGAATGTGTGTTACTTCTGAGTAAATCCTGTGAATCACGTTGAGTGTTTTTGTTTCTGTATTCATTTATTCATCGTTATTGACTTCAGACAAATTTTTCTGAATCAAAAATGTTCTTCCGAAAATACATTGAAATGATTCCTCAGCATTTTATGAAATACGAATGTGCAATTAGTGTGAAGAAAAAATTTAATTTGATCACAATGTTCGATTTTTCTGAGAATTTAGTGGAATTCCAATATTCAATTGGATTTTTTTTCTGAAGCTTTCCTTGTGCAAAATTCTTGCGGCACAAAGAAATCTACTGAACCCCATGAAAAACTTTCTGCTTTCTTCAACAATGTCAATGAAATCTCAAATTCCAATATACAAGGTGTTAAACCTTAGTTTGAAAGAAGTTCCATATTTCCAAGTATCAACCAAATATACCTGTTGGTTCGAGAGTTATTAGCAATTGAAATTTTTGGTGAATACATGAACCACCCTGTATTCCGGTTATGGAATTGATTAGACTTAGCATATATGGGTTTCTGGACTAGCCTAGAGCAGCTCTGGTTCAGGTTACCGTATGTTCATTTACCAATGAAACACCCTGTATAAATACAACATGATATGATTTACTGGTTATTATTCATGTATGAATGAAATCTAAGGTCGGTTAACCTCAAGATCATCCTCAGCATTCTTAGTGGGAGTATACATATAAGTAGTTTAGATATACTCTAAGCTCCTTGTTTTGAAAAATAGGTTTATTTTTATTCAATATTGAGAATGCGAATTCAATACATGTGAAGGATACTAAGCGATAGTATATTAACACTAACAGGACAAAGCAAAGAAACAAGATAGACCTTTGTTCTGTGGTGAAGCCGATGACGAAATAGTATCATGTGGCTATGTGTAATTGCGGCCCACAGACTTTGTGAATTTTCATCCGTTCGAATCGCCACGATTCAAATCGTCGTTTGAAATATCAAGCGTCGATAGATATTACCGACGACGGTTTTCGCCACACACCTCGGTTCTTGATCATTTTGGCAGGACAATTCTAACGGATGAAAATGCACGAAGTCAGTGGGCCCCATCATGTCATCATCTCTTGGAATCCTTTTACCTTGTATCAACAGCTGTTCGCTAACTATGATTTTTTCTTCAAGTCTCAGTTTGAATGGTTGAAAAAATAATGGCCAAGAATCGATACTCTGAACTAGAGCGACGTGAATTTTTTTCTGAGAAAGATACCACAATATGAATTAAATTTTTTTTCTGGTATGACAAAAATATTTCATTCGTTTCATCAATAATAAATTGAAAATATGTTAATGAACAATACATTTTTCAATTTTCAGGTGATAAAATACAACGAGTGAAGTCCAACTAGAAAGGGATGCCTATATCAGAGAAAAAAGTGAAAGGCTGTTTTCCACAACCAGCTAGTTGAGAAGCAGTTGACGAGAGTCCGATTAATATTGTTTTTCTAAAGAATCATATCAATATTTTGTAAATAAATGAGTGATGAACTAATCATTTTTCCAGGAAAACGAAAACATAAAACACCAAAAATTATTTGCCTTCATGCTTGCCCGGACATGGGCCATTCCCAATTCCTTTCAATGCTCTCTTTTCTTGGCTATTCATACAAGTTTTATCCGAGCATTATAGGAAAAGTCTTTCATCAGAAGAGCATGCTATTGCATCGTCAATGACTTGTTCTTATGCGATTTAAAACAGGCCATATTCTCTTAGGAAGGTTAAAACCAGGAATTCTGATGAAAGGATCAGAAAAAAGATCTTTATCGAAAACATTGAATACATTCCATTCAGATTGCCAAAATTCTTTGTCACTTCTATTCATATCAGTCAGACAATTTGACCAAAAAGGTTTACGCGACTTCAATCTGGGAACCTTATTATCTGGTATAGAGGTGAGTATGGGAAATGAATTTGGAAAGGAATTGAATTCATTAAAAAAATTCGAAGCTGTTGTCTTTCTGTGAATATGGGGAGGGACAATATTCGAGAGGACTGGTAACCAAGGAGTAGGTGTATACTTGATAGTATCAGTTATAATCTTCATAGAAAAATTTCGTTGGGCATCATTTTTTTTACATGAACACTGTTCAATCAAACAGGGCAACAATATTCAGCAGCAGAAAAAACCGAAGCAAGCAAGTGCTGCCGTTCGGAGTATTGTTGAAGCAAGGCCCCATGAAGAACCAGCTGGTTTCTGAAGAATATTGTTTCGAGTTTTAAGCTTCAAACGCAGATCATCTAAATGAGCGTTGAAATTTGGAGAGGAATCAAGCTTAATTCCTAGGAATTTAGGATTGAAATTATATTTTAATTGAGAAGAACCGAAAGTAACACTCAATTTCCTATAATTCGGATGATTATTCAAATGAAAACACGAAACCTCACGAAAATTACTACTATCATTATCGACAGGCACCTTCTCTCATGGTTTCTGATAGTCTAACCATTTTTAACATTTTAAATGATTATGAAGTTGACAAATTAATCCATCTTTCCAAACTATATCATACGCAGTTCTATTATGATTCTTCAATAGTAGATCCTATTCTGAATAGAAACAATCTCTCTTAAATTTTGAGAAGGTCGCTCAATAAACTAATAGAACGGTAAAAACTCGGATCAGGAGAATTGTTTCCACATTTCAAAATTGCTTCAAGTTTAGCTTTTCGAAATTCGGTCGGGAAATTGCCAGAATTCAATAATATATTATTTTTTTTTTCACCCAGCAAATTGGTAGTATCATACTGAAGCGGAAAGCAATCGCATCAACGCGATTGTGGTTCAATACCTGACGAACGATCGAGCACGTCGAGAGGACGACTGATTTCTGCATTTTTGCTATTATCCTCCCAGGGTAGGGTAGCTGCAACTTCTTCAGTGAAATAAAAAAAAACACAATTAGCAGGTAAGTGCATCCAGACAGTTCTTGAAGACATTCAGACTAGAAGCGCAAACAATGAGGCCCGGTAGGGAGTTCCACCTGTCAAATATCCTGTTGGTCAAAAAATTCGGTCTGTGAATCATGCGCTATTTTTCGTGAAAAAGTTTCAGCTGATGAACCCTAAAGTTGTTGGTAATTGGATTGAAGTGGTGTTGGAGGTCACAACCAAACAATCCATGAAGCGCTCTATATGTGATTATCTTAGTGTTGGGTAATTCTTGTAAGAGGCGGTTCAAGTTTCCCGGACACGACGCAAAAATGTTAGAGCGATTCACTCTACAAAACCCTACACCTCAATTCGAATGTCCCACTAAACGTCTACGCATCGGTGAGCCGAAAGCCGAAAAACGCGAGGCGCGAGAGACCCAGGACCCAGGTAGTCTCGGCAAACGGCAAACACATCGGATCGATAGGCCGAAGACTGTCGTCATTCCATTCTCGAGTCTCAACTCTTGACCACTTCACCATCATGTCACTCAATTCAGATTTAGGGACTAGAATGGAACTTGTGTGGTGAACTCACATCTGGGCCGGAGCGAGAGAGCAATCCGAGCGATCTGATAATCAAATATGTTTGGACAAACGCCCCAACTGAAGTAATAAAAATGCAGTGACCCTATAGTTAATTGCTTTCATGTTGATAAAAGGTACTTCCATCTTTAATTTTCACTAGTGTGTCTTGTCATAAATTACCGGTTGTGGTTACTTCTCATAACAAAATTAGGCTTGTTTTTCAGAGGTTGCTTCTTTGACCGTTCTAACCGACCGAATATGGAGGAAGTTTGTTTTACAATGAGCGCTTCAACTCTAACGTAACGACATTATTCCTCTTTTTATCGGTCCAGCTGCGCGCGACACAGTATGTAGTGAAACAAATTTTGTCCCGACTGCCTATCGCGTCATGAACGCCCGGAATGCCTCGCCTCATTGGAAGTGGTACACTGTACCGCTTAAATACATAAGTAAGGCTCCTCTTACAAACTCAATTTTAAAACGTGTTGTACTACCCAACACTAGATTATCAGGTCTCCACGCTCACGGCTCTGACTGAAGAGGCGTAATCTTTCCTGATAGTTAGTCCGAACAACATCAAACAGCACTAGCCTTGCACTACGCTGGACTCGTTCAAGACGTTCAGAAGCGAGCACTTATGTGGGCTCCCAGACAGGACCGGCATACTCCAGGATAGGTCGCACATAGTTGTTAAAGAGTATTTTTGCCGAACCTACGGAACACCGAGGAATTGCTTTTTGGATGAATTATAGCATTCTCCTATTTCTCGCAACAACCCTATCTATGTGGGCAGACCAAGATAAATCCAAAGTAACAATCACTCCGAGGTCACTGTTCTGCTCGACAGCTTGAAGAGCAACAGCATCGCCGTGAATTGTTTATACTCAAATAAAGCACCTTGCACTTTTCTCCATTCAGGGGAAGAAGCCATCCTCAGCTATACAGGGTGCAGCGAGTTCGAAGGCCTATTAGGCGTTTCTGGAGAACTGGACCTATTCGAAATCTGACAATTGGAATAATGATATTTTTTGACATTATCTACCGAGCTGAATAATTCTTGGAGCCCGACCACTTTCAGTTATACAGCGACTGAAGAAAATATATAAAAAAAAATTCGTTTGTTCTTTTGTTTTCGAATTTGATAGACTATGCAATTCTGCATTTATTCTTACATGAATCGTTGCATTTGTCATAATACTTTTCAGAATATCGAGAAAAAACTGAAGAAAAGAGGGAGATAAGAGTATTCGGTATTACGTTTTTTATTTCTAATCTAGATATCTTAGGCACGAATCGTTTTGACATTTTTGAAGTAGAAGACGATAGAAATATTGTACATTTTTAGAATTTTGAAAAACTCGTCACAAGGTGTTGGAAATGTTGGTTCAAAAGTTGGGATGAAGATTTGCTCACAACTTTCTGTTTTCAAATTAGAACCGTATTTTTTTATGACTGCGTTGGATTCTGCGAAGAAAAGATATGATGTTTCGGAATGTTGATACTTCTGAAATTAATAATCATAAAAAATAGGGTTATAATTCGAAAAACGAAAGTAATGATCCAATATTGATCCCAAGTTTTGACCAACATTTGGAACACCCTGTGACGAGTTTTTCAAAATTCTAGAAATTTACAATATTTCCGCAGTTTTTGACTTCAAAAATGTGAAAACGGATTATGACACTTACTCAGTCACCTTGAAGCAGTCCAAAGAAGCATCAGACCGTGCAACTCGAACCTTCGGCATGACCCCAGAATGTTCCCGAGTGAATGCCTCAGCAAAGCACTTGGCAAATTCAGCCGCCGCATTGGACCACACAATGTCAGAGAAATTTAAGTCAGTTATTATGAGGTTCCGATTAGCGAGCGAAAGAGAGATCATGAGGTCACAGAGAAAGGAATCCGAAGCGGAAGCGCATGGACGATAAATGCATTGGATTAATGTAGAAAAATCATGGGTAGTCAGCCGGAGAAACAGATAATTTATACCGGGTGAGTCATGAACATTGGCCTGAACCTTGAATGTTCCTACGATCTCATGTGAGAGATATATGCAAACTCCATCAAAACCAATGTTGATATCATCATCACGACGATACAGTTCGAACCCTGGAAAACATTCCAGGGTGCTGCTTCAACAGAAGCAGCAATCTGCAATGTCATGATGTATCCAAGTTTCAGTTGTGCAGAAAATTTCAGGTCTTAGGAAGGAATTAGTTGCGCACAATTCAACCGCTTCGCTACTTTTTGCTTCGAGGAATCCCCCACATCAATAACAGTTGGAATACTTCTCACATATTTTATAGTAAAATTCGCTTCATCACAAGATTGACGAGCTTTCAAATCTTCTTTTGCCCTCTGTAAACAGGAGATTCGATAACCCTTAAATGCACTAAGTTGCCATTTGGCAACGTTCCAATTTTCAGCGTGTACCTTCCACACAGAAAACTATTTTTTTCGTTATTTCGCTATGTTGTCGTATGGCAACATAGTGCTGGCCTGTAATTATAGCCGCGGCCTGTTTCTAGTGTTCTGCATCTTGATAATCCCGAAAACTGTAAGGTCATTTACGCATGCGTTGAAGTTTGAGTGATTCGTGAATTATTTGAAAGTTTATACAGTGCGAATTGAAACAATAATTTTTTCAAAAATTTCTACAATCACTGATCCCTATGTTTTCATATTTACGTTTTATTCAATCCAAATTTGTGCAATGTAGCCCTTTGGCAACAAACTGAACTTTCATACATATTAAATGAAATTTGATTGCATCATCAGATATAGTTAGCTGAAAACAGCTGAAGTTGAGATGAGCTTCTTGTTTCTCAGTATTGTCCGGGCAGAGACAGGGTTCGAGAATTTAATTAAAAAAGGTCGAAGTTCCACCTTACAATTCTGTTTTGTGAAACAATATGCTGTGTAGTACGAGCAAAAATCGGCTATTGAAATGATCGTTATTATTATTAACTGGCATGCCCGGCGAACTTTGTTCCGTCTCAGAGATACATAAAGTTTTATCAATAAAACATTGGTATTTAGTCAAGTAGGAGGTATATTAGGCAAAATTAAAGTACAAAATATACAAAAAATTTAATTATGTACGTTGGTATTCATTCGAAAGGACTGCACTTCATTCAAGCGGTACCTTATAATTATGTGAAAAATGTCTCATTGTAGTACCTTTATTTCCCGGGTGCAAGAATAAAAAAAACAGAACACTCAACATACAACTGGCCATGAGAAAAACAACTGATGTTTGTCCGGGAAGAAGCAGTTGAGTGATTTCTTTCCATTTTGGATTGCAGGTAAATGTGATGAATAAATCAGGATGACCATAATTTCGAACGTATGTCATTGGTCATTGCATTTTGTTCATATTCGTGCATATGACGCGGGCTGCCAATATACGTTGCTAGTAAAATTGTGCTCTATTCACAACCTTGTGATCGTCACTTGGCAGTTTTAAACAATCGAAGCAATGCATGATACTCATGCATTCAGATCTTGAAGAATTATTCTTCTCACATCTTCATTAACCCATTAGCGCCGGAATAAATTTTTTTTCGATTTTTGAAATTTTTTTTATAAAAGCTGTTCCGAAACGCTCTGTAGAGACGGAAAAATAATATAAAAATTTTATACGCCCTCTAGTTTTTTCAAAATTGACGGTTGCCATATGGCAACCCTAGGCGCTTGTGATCACTCATCGGGAATATTTTCATTTTTAGAGGAAATACTATTTTACTGATGAGATATATGAAATTTTTTGAGATTTTGATAGTTTCAAAACATTTTATTCATTTATAAAATATTTACAATGTCATTATACAAATATCATGCGGTATGAAACGGAAAAAAACAATCTATGCAAAGTCCAACATCGCATTTTGAACACATTGTTCTCATGATCGACTTACATCCACGTCGAGCGTACTCTTTTTGTCTTCTGTGTATTTCACAAGATCATTGAATCTTATGGAATTGGAAATTCGACTATCCCTGGAAAAAGAACAAGAGGATGAGCGGTTTCCTGGTCCTTTCGCTGTTACCCCATACTTTTTCAAATAGCTGTTGACCACTTCTCGTTTGAATTCGAGTTGCGAATTTTTTGGTCTTCCTGTTTCATCGTACAGATCCCAGATATTTTGCATAGCTACGTCTAGCAACCATGAAAAAATCGGCCAATACCATTTCTTGCTACTCCTATCCGGTCAGCATTATAACTGAGTATAAGCGCCTAGGGTTGCCATATGGCAACCCACGAAATCAACTGAAAATTTTTCCAACTAAAATTTTTTTTTGATTTTATTTATCCTATTAGGATTATGAACTGAAGTTTTAAGATTCATATTAAAAAAAAATTATGACAAAAACACGGCGCAAATAGAGAATATTTCACTTACACAAACTTAGGTTCCATGTTTTTACCGATTCACGAAGAACTCAAAGTTTCACAACTTCTGGAGGCGGAACGAGTGAGTTTACAGAAAAAATTCTTGATACTGGTAAAATGAGGTACATTTGTGTATCAAGTAAACCAACCGCCAACTTTCTAGCTACAAATCTGCGCATCTGAGATCACTTTGAAAAACACCCCGAAAGCGTTGCCATATGGCAACCGTAGGCGCTAATGGGTTAATCCATTGATGTTGATCAAGTTGATCATCCTTATTGCCTCTTGAGTAAATACCTAAATTTGGAGGAATTCATATTGTGTATCTTCAAGTGGTTGCAATGATCCAATGCTATGGTGAATCTGGCCTTAGATTTAACAAACAGAGAGGAAAGAAAAAACAAGTGATTTGAAATAATTAATGTTAATATCTTATTCTCACCTTGAATGTTGGATTGAATCCAGGCTCTGGAATTGTATCTGCTCCAAATGAAGTCATTTGGAAGAACCCATTGTATCTTTGTGCGTTCGATAGAAAATGTCTTGATTCGGATGTTTTTTAACGGAGCAGAGAATGCAATGGTTCAGGTGGAAGAGGCAAACAATAACGGCAATTCCATTTCACCTTGCCATTTCTGACAGCATAATCAAGACGTCAAGGCAACTCAAAAAACACAGTAATTGTTTACATGGACGACAAATGAGGAATTGTTCAAAACATTCCGTCATAAAATTTTCCGTAGTGTTCCAAGGAAAGATAGGTTAAGTAAAACATGGAATTAGATGCATTAATATTCGTAGAAAATGTATTTTACCGAATGAATATAAAAAACATACTTCAACGAAAATGCTTTCAACCGTAGTGACATCTACTGGCGTTATTCGCAAGAAAGAAAATTATTTTTCTTCTATTTTATCCAATTTTTCTCTATTTCATGGCATTTCATTTTAATCCCGCCATAGAAGAATGAAACAAAAAAATTTTCATAACAAACAGTTCATCCAATCTTGAATTATAAATCATAAATGGTGTATCCAACAATATGGCCGACTTAGTTTTATATATTGAGATTATTATTCCAATATAATCCTCAAACACGAAAAATCTTGAAGAAGCCTTATCCTAATAGCCCCACTTCCTACCAGATCCTATTGGTTTTCCCTAAATTTTCGTTCATGAACGTCCAACGTCCAACCTGAATAACTGAAACTACAATCCTATAATCAAATAATCAGTCAATTCTCCCAACGTATGAGCCCCATAGGGCTCCCATGACGCGGTTTATTCGGGGGTACGTTACATGAGATATTATTCGTACACATCAGTTCTACGACAGCTGATAATGGTATTGCTTGGTTGACGTAAGTACTTCGATATTTCACAGTTTCACCTAGTTGCGCAGAATCGATCGAGGATAAGGGTCATTTTTGCATATCACCGTAAAAATAACACTTGATATTTTCTCATACCACAAAGTTCTCATGAAATATGTTTTTCGGATAGATAAACTATATTGATGTGAAGCTTCATCTGAATCCGCTCGGTAGTTCTAACGTGAAAGAGATCTTCACATATAATATCACTATCAAGGACAATATTGAGAGATACGACACCATCTGAGAGGTCTTCGACTGACTCCGGCAAATTTCTGATGATCAAGTTGTGTGATCTGCGCACTCTCTCCAAAACTTCATGCTTTTTTGTCTGTGGGCTTATGATTTCATCCCTCAGAGCACCCAAATCGTTAGACAGCGAAGAGTAATCGTAAAAGATCACTTGTGATTCGTGATTTTCCAGCAAAACTTTAGTATGCACAATATCCGAGGAACATTCTGCCACCTGATTCGAAAGAATTTCCTGTGACACCCGAATGGAGTTGTCATCCTCGATTGAAACAACATCGGTTGTGTGTGAGTCCAACTTAGCCATCAACTCAATAAAATAGCGCATTGTAAGTGGAACATCATCAGACTCAGCTCGACCCGCTGACTTTGTGGGGCCGCTTGATGAAGCAGAATGGGTGGGAACATTTTTTCCTTCTCGCGATCTTGAGCAATGATTGCAAATCCACTTTTTACCATCCAACGTCGTATTGGCACAAGCAAAATGAAATTGATCAGAGCACTGTGAGCATGAGACTGATTAATCGCACAAATCTTGTGCTTTCGAACAACCGAAACAATTAGGAAAAACGCAGAAAATGTTTTTAGTTTGTACAGGGTGATTCACTCATCTTGGTAAACCCTATTTTCCCGAAAACGTCCGTTAATGGCTTTTGCAAAATGTCAATGTCGACTTGAGATGCGCATAAAATCTCTTTTTTATCTTGTCATTCGAACGATACTTTCATTCTGAACTGTTTCTTCGAATATAATTTTTATTCATTTCTAACCGTCAGCGATCTGCAGCTCGTTTATGTTAATTCTTTTCCATTTATTTCTTTCTGCATTGTGGCAGTATGTCTTCATTTGGAGATATGAATATGCTTTTTTGCCTTGAATTAGGGGAGGCTAGTTTTTCAGACAATCTGCCTCTTCAAATAAGATCAAATATGTTGATATAGCAAGATGGGGCTCCATGTCTTAACGCTGCTATTGTGAAGAGATATTGAGATCAAGAATTCGAAAATAAATGACACTTATATTCTGACCAAAGTAACTTATAATTGAATAGGTAAATGATACAACTTATGGTAGGGATCATAATATCTGGATGACCTAGATGTGATTTTGTTTCGTAAAATTATGGAGACTTTGTAACAAACTATTGCTTTATTATTATATTCATTCAATAAAATCTTTCAACAATAAACATTTTTTTGAATAACTGACGAAAGACTTCGAATCACATGTTCTATATGTATACCAGCCATTATGATCCCCATACATAAGTTATTTCATTCCCCTATTTCATTTCAAGTTACTCTGGTAAAAATATGAGGGTCTACTTGGGCACATGCATTTCTTATCTTCACTTTCAAATATATATATATATTCTTATGAAAATAGAGAGCTAAAATAATACAATAAATGTTGAAACAAAAAGTACCTAAGCTGAGGTAAAAAAAGAACGGGGTATCATAACATTCTTCGTATGATACTATAGAATCATACGATACTATCATCACTAGTATCATATGATACTATAGAGCCAGGGGAAAAAACCTCAGCCGAAAAAACCTGCCACCCCGTAAAAAAAATAACATAAAATATTAAATATCAGGAAAAATCTTGAAAGACATCATCTGCATGTTATCCGTCGATAGATTCTTCCCAAAAACGGCTTGCGATTCTCAATCTGAAATGAAAAAAGAAAAAAGCAGAAAAGAAACCGAATATTCAGAATAAATCAAATAATTTTGAAATTAACCACCCATTTTAGAAATGCATTTGTTACTTTATGTATAGCCTCGAAACCATCTTGAAATTTATAAATGGGACAACTATTTATAAGATGTTCTATAGTCTCCTCATTTTCCCCACACTCACAACTAGGACTCTCAACCGAATTCCATCGGAAGAGCATGCTATTGCAACGTCCATGGCCTGTTCTAATGCGATTTAGAACAGACCATATTCTCCTGGGAAGGTCAAAACCAGGAACTCTGATGGAAGGATCAGAAATAAGATCTTTATTGAAAAAATTGGATGCATTCCATTCAGATTGCCACATTTCTTTGTCGCTTCTATTCATATTAGTCAGAAAATTTGACCAAAAAGGTTTACGCGACTTCAATCTGGGGACCCTATTATCTGGAATATAGGTGAGTATGGGAAACGAATTTGGAAAAGAATTGAATTTGTTCCAAAAATTCAAAGCTGTTGTCTCTCTGCGAATATGGGGGGGGGCAATATTTGAGAGGACTGGTAACCAAGGAGTAGGTGTAGACTTGATAGTACCAGTAATAATCCTCATAGAAAAATTTAGTTGGGCATCAACTTTTTTTACATGAACACTGTTCAACCAAACAGGACAACAATATTCAGCAGCAGAATAAACCAAAGCAAGCGCTGCTGTTCGAAGTATTGTTGCATCAGCGCCCCATGAGGAACCAGCTAGTTTCTGAAGAATATTGTTTCGAGTTTTAAGTTTCAAACGCAGATCATCTAAATGGGCGTTGAAATTTAGAGAGGAATCAAGTTTGATTCCCAGGTATCTAGGATTGAAATTATGTTTTAAGGGAGAAGAACCGAAAGTTACACTCAATTTTCTATATTTCTGGTGATTATTCAAATGAAAACACGAAACTTCGGTTTTATTTTCATTCGGGCACAAACGCCACTTCAAAAAATAATTTTTCATTATGTCCAGATCTGCGGAAAGGGTACTTTCTAATGTTTGAAAATTAGAATGATGAAAAGCCAGAGCAATATCATCAGCATAAATAAATTTCTCCGAAGAAGTAGATGGAATGTCACACAAATATAAATTGAATAGAAGTGGTGCTAAAACTGAACCTTGTGGAAGACCATTATTCAAAGTTTCGAAATTACTACTGTTATTATCGACAAAAACTCGGAACCTTCTGTCGGATAACATATTTTCCAAAAGTTTTACCATTTTTCCACATTTCAAATGATTATATAGTTTATAAATTAAACCATCTTTCCATACTGTATCATATGCAGCTGATAAATCCACAAATGCTGTCCCTGTTTTCAAGTTTTTATTGAACCCTGATTCAATAAATGTGGTGAGGCTAAGAACCTGATCGCAACAATTCCTATTTTTCCTAAAACCGCCCTGACAGTTCTGTAATGCTTCTTCAATAGTTGATTCTATTCTAAATAGAATCAATCTCTCTAAAATTTTGAAAGGGACGCTCAATAAACTAATTGGACGATAGCTACTCGGATCAGAAGAATTTTTTCCACGTTTCAAAATTGCTACTACCTTAGCTTTGCGAAATTCGGTCGGAAAATTGCCGGAATTCAATATATCATTATAAAAAGATAATAACCAAGATAGGGCTTTTTTTCCTAAATGTTTGATGAATTCTGGATAAATTCCATCAAAACCGGCTGCTTTTCTTGATTTTGTGTTTTTAATCGCTGAAATTAATTCATCCATATTGAATGGGTTAGAAATAACATTCCCGGTATGATTTGATGTCCTAAATTTATGTAATTTCAACTTCATATCTTTGATTTGGGATTTCGATATTTTAACTGAATTAGAGACATTAACAAGACGACGAGCAATCAATTTGGGGTTAATTTTCGAGGATGATATCGCGAGAGGTGCAGCTTCACCTAGTTTTCGCAAAACATCCCATGAACTCCTACTGGAATGTGTGAAATTCATATTTGTGACTACACTATTCCATTTATCCTTCCGACTGGCATTTATTGAGCTCATGAGTTTTTCACTTTTTTCATTTGATGGGGAATTTTGATAATCTTTGTATAATTTTTCAGTTTCCTCTGACCAACCAGGAACATATTCTTTACGAAAACCTCTCGGAATGAACTTTTTAGCTGCAGCTTTAACTACGCCCACGAATCTAGAATAATTATCATAAGACGGTCTAATCCATCTTATGTCACTATCGACTTTATTCCCAAAATTGACCCAATTAGCCTTACTGAAATTCCAACGGGGTTTGTCCAAACATGGAGCAAAAAGAACCTCATCACCTAAAGTCAATAACATTGGCCTATGCTGACTATGCGGAAAATCCCCAAGAACTTTTCGATTTACTTTTAGAGGTTTTGAAGAAATATCACACGAAACTAGGCAGAGATCAGGATTATAGCCCCTATTCCATCTTGCAGAATGGAAAGAAGGTGTATCTTTAGCATCAAAAATTAAAAAATAATCATTATCCTCCATCCAGTTAGTAAGAGCTATACCACTTCTATCGACAGAATTATAACCCCACATTACGTGATGAGAATTGAAATCTCCGCAATAAATTGATGGGTGAGAAACATCAACATTCAGATTTCTTGGCCAAATAATGTTCGGAGGTTTATAAATATTTATGACAGAAATGTCACAAAATTTGAAAGAAATGAAAAAAAACTCCATCAATATCCCCTTTCCGAATCTGTTGAACATTACGAACTGATAATTTTTTAACATAACAAGCTAAACCGTATATTGGACTCAGTAAAAAATCAATTAATACATAACCTTTCAACTGTCCTCTTTCACGAAGACTTTTTTCTGTTGCCGTGTGGGTTTCTTGCAGAAGAATCACTTCGATACCATGTTCATCAGCTAATTTGGAGACGTAATCACACTTGTCTTTCGAAATTCCTTCGATATTCAAATTCAAAATTCTCAAATTCCTGCTCTCTGGTCGTGAGGGTTTTACAAACCGGGTGCGACCTTCCAGGTGATGATTTTTCGGCACTTCAGATGTTTGAAGACCGCTATGGGACCCTAATGAAAGGAAATCATCCCCCATAGATAAACCAAACAACTATTATTAGGACGAAAAATGGAATATTTGTCGGAGATCAGACACTGCGACGTATTCCGAAAATTATTATACTTTCAAATGATCCAAGTTAATGGAATCAGCTTGGTTTACCATATTTTTCAGTGTACTTCTCAAAAAGTAATCCATGAGCGTTAGGTCTGGTGATGTCTGATGGGTCCATTGGTTTCGATCCATTTATTTTCGAATTCTCAATCTTAACAATGGCAGCTTTGTGACATCTTGCTGTAGCCACTTTCAATTCAAAGCACAAAATCATATCTATGTCTCCAAATGAAGGCAAACTACCACAATAAAGAAAAAAATAAATGAAATAGAATCAACACAAAATACGCTGTAGTTCGCTGGCGGTTAAAGATCGATAAAAATTGTGTTCGAGAAAGAAATTCTGATTGAAATTATCTTTCGAATGAAATGATAAAAAAGGTATGTCCCTGGAAAAAAAAATTCGAAAGCGCCGCGACGCTTGGCGTCTTTATTCATTCCGTAGATTTTTATGCGCATCTCAAGTCGATATTGACTTGTTCAAAATGCCATGCGCAGAATCAAACAATATTAAGACGCTTTTTAGAAAATTGGGATTACCAAGATAAGTGAATCACCCTGTACAGTATTATAATGAACACGACGTGTGGATGTCTTCCGAATGAAGTCACCGTGCGCTGGTATTAGGGTGCGTACAAACATGCTCAGAAAAGCGTCCCGTACATCGTCGCGTATACTGTCGTGATCAACAAAAGTTCGCCAATATCTACACCGTGATCGCGGCGAGGTGCGATACTCTGTTGCACCCCGTCGTCTACATTTGGGAACGCGACGTAGTGCAGTACGGCGTTCGAAGCATGTTTGTTCGCACCTTTAGGAGCAGTGGCGTA
Source organism: Hippodamia convergens (assembly GCA_038502775.1). Lineage (NCBI taxonomy): Eukaryota > Metazoa > Arthropoda > Insecta > Coleoptera > Coccinellidae > Hippodamia > Hippodamia convergens. Next base: position 39,192,761 of record CM076609.1, read on the forward strand.
ACAAGACCTCAATTATATGTGGGCGAGATAAAATTTGCGAGGCCCCTTCATGAAAAAAGGTTTTCATCAGAAGCAATCGAAATTGTCCAACATTTAATAAAATTTATGTGACCAATTATGAAGTAAAAATCAAATAAAAATTGTCGGCTTCTAGCCTCACTCAACTGCTTGATTATAATCATAGTCCAGCTGGGATGTTAAATCTGTTTCGATAGAGAAGGTTGCCAAAGCAGAAAGTCTTTCCTGGTTTCGCAGATTTTTTTACCAGCTTTAATTTTGAGAAACCTTTTTCAGCAGAGGCTGTACTCTCCGGCATGGTCAATAAAATTCGAATGGATAAACTTCTTACATGCTGTTTTTTGCTACATATTGAAAAAGCTGTCTCAAATTTTCATTGAAGACTGTACATTTGTACAGGGTATTCCAAATTGCTTGGTTTTGGCTGTTTCTGGTAGTAGATAGGTGAAAACGTTGAAAGGAATCTTGGGCACGAATTTCGTGAAAACACCAGTAGTGGAAACCGCCATATTTTTATTTGATTCGAAGATATAACAAAATTTTGATATTTTATCGATTTCGAAAATGTGTCATAACTTTTTTTGCCCAAAATATCTGAAACGATTCAAACTTTCTACAAGCACTGTTTACTGAGACTAAGACTCTTTGAATTTTTCATCTCTATTTTTTTATGATATAAGATGAAAAAACTTGCGTTCGTTTTTAAAAGGAAAGAGTTTTTTTCCACCCTCAGTAGACGAGACAAGAAAATGAATATAGGGTGCTATTTCCTGTGAAAATAGCCTATAAATATTTCAATTGTTGTCACATATTTTCGTTAATGAAAATGATATGGCACACTTTCGAAATCGATCGAATATCAAAATTTAGTTATATCCTACAAATAATGAAGATATCGCGAAACGGTATCCATTTATAGTGTTTTCGCGAAAATCGAGCCCAGGAAAATTTTTCCCTGTCTATACCTCTTCAACTTCAAATCGAGACTAATCGAATTCAAATTAGGATTAAGCAATTTCAAAATGGTTATCACAATCAAATTGGAATTTACCAAATTCATATTGACACTAAACTATTCCATATCGAAAAAAGTCGTTTTATTTCATATTTCGAGAAAATTGTTCTGAAGCAACTGAGAATAGAAAAGAAGAAAAAATGCAGAGGTGTATAAGAGTTTATGAAAGATTTCGTTGAAAAATTCGAGAATCAATACTCTGCAATCTTTTGAATTCTATCTTTGGATCAAAAATCAACAAGAAAATACAATCTATTGATACATAATAGAGGAAAGACCACTGTGTTAAATTTGTGCAAAAATTGGTCAAAGGCCTCACTATAGAAAAAGAAATAGCACTTCGAACTTTCAAAGATTGTAGCAGATTTTATTCATGAAAGTCTTCAGAATCATGACAATCCTTCCCAATATACCAAAAACAGTCAAAATCAAGCAATTTAGGATACCTTGCACAAGTTTATCGCTGCTTTCATAATAAAATATTCTTTATGATTTAGGGCGGTGGAGAAACGCTCTTGTCACCCTCAGGTGGCGACCAGAGTAAACTGATGTATGTAGGTATTCCTGGCACGATTTAGGTTTGTGTGAATTTCTGCAAATATATTGCGCTATAGAAAGTTGATAAGTAAGCTGAGAGTTACGAAATAGAAATCGTCGTCAACAAAGAAAAAAAGTCTTCATATAGATCTATCTGCAGATAAAATGATTAATTTTAGAGGGAAAGGGGATCATTTGGCCGCGGGGCCCTTGAGGGCGCGAGGCCGTGGGCGGTCGCCCACGTCGCCTACGCCCAGTTACGCCACTGTTTAGGAGCACGAAATAATGTGCACATAAGCAACAATAAAGAAGTAAACGACCTTGGGATCTATCGGCGTGAAAGAAATGGAAACATTCAAATACTCTTCACTTTCTTGGGCCTCTTAGAAAGACTCACACAGAAATAGAAGTGTCACGGAGACAGAAATAAGTGATGGAAACAAGTTGACACCTCGATGCATCGAATAAAAATTAAACGTCGGTCAGCGTGATCCTCAGTTACTGAATACAGAAGCAACTTACCCTCGCCGCAGTATCTGACAAGCAGAGAAGCGAATGTGAACACACACACAGAACAAAGAAACTAAATCGCAATATCAACCCAAAACTAAGGTTTATTCAGAAAAATATTGAAAAAATCCAAATATGGAGCATTTTTCTTGATATCTGTGCACGATAAAATTTCAAACAGGAGTTTTTGAAACAAACAAGATCAAATCAAGAAGCACCAGTTGAACCGTTTTTGTACCGCAGTTCTTCACAAAACTATATTATTAATAGATTAATTCTTTAATTGACTGAATTTTCCTCGAAATTATGTAGTAGGTATATTCACAATTTTATTTCAGTGATTTTGCAAGTAGAAATAGTGGTTTGCACGAAAGTTTTCTGTAGTTCTAATTTGACACCTGATGAATAAATCCGTATCAGGCGAACAACATATGATGATCAAATTCAACCATGAAAACAGTGTGGAACTGAAATATTCTCTTTCACCAGATGTGGGAGAATGAACTTATTTAATACAGTATTAGGAAAAATAATTCCGGGCATATCAACTTATACGTTATATCTGATCACATATGGAAACCTCGGGATGTTTTCTGTCAGAAGGTTAATGAAACACTGTCAGACTAATCTTCAATTGAAAAAACTCAAAATTATTCAATTAACATATCCCGCAGTGAAAGCCATTGGGAAAAATGGCACTTCCTCTTCGTTGACGCTTTCAAATACCTGAATTACCATTAGGGGACTCAAAGTGGGTAATTGTTATAGTTCAATGTGGTATCAGAAAGAAGTTATTAACCTGTCCATGATAAGCATTCCAATTTGTCAGACAATCATTGCATTATTCTGTTTGAAAATCATGAAAGATATTGGAATGTCTTATCATGAGCATTAGAAGAAAATCAGGTGTCTCTTTCGGTCATAGATATATTTATTACTTTTTTCAAGATACCGCATACTATATAAAAAGGTAAGTTAAAGAATACCTGATTTTTGTGTTGCAAGCATTTCGACAAGATGAGTTTAATGTACTTGCTTGTGGCAATTTGTATTTGTTGCAAAATGTGTGCAAAATGTGATAATATCACAAAACTCTTAACAATTCCTGATTATGAATTATCAATTGGTAAGTCAATACAACACTCTTCTTGAAGAGTATATATATATATATATATATACTCTTCAAATAACACTTATGGCTGGCATGAAATGATTTTTCTAATTCAACCTTATAGCACTTTTCTCTCGTTGAGTTATTCGAGACCAGTCACAATAGAACTTCTCATTTTCACCTGTGAGCTTAAATAAGCTCAAGCTTACTTTCACACAAAATTCTTGGAAAAGATTTTCTTGAGTATCTTTCCCTAGAAAAATTTATCGATTGCCGAAATTTTCTTCTGCATTGAATTCTTTTGAAAGGGCCAAAATGCAATCAAGTCAAGTCAATTCTAAAACGAGTCCATTTCGTCGGCTAGAATCTGTGCTGAAATTTTACTATTTTTCTTGTTTCCTTCTTCCAATCGGACCCTCTTCGAAATTTATATTCATAATCACACAAGAATGATATCGACCACCTGTTTCAGAGACTGGGAGAGAAAACCCAATCTAAGTTTTCAGGAAAAACCTGAAAATACTGTTCAATGCAGGATTTCAATAATGTTTTTTTGTCATGATAGCCTGAAAAATAAAATAAAGAGGAAATGGGAAAAACTATAACAAATAGGCTTAAAAAAGCTCAGGAATCTCGAGCATGTCCTCAGAAAATTGCAGTTTTTAATCTATGTGAATCAAGTTCATATCACATTGAAGACACCTACCCAATTCCGACTCATAAGAAATTAGAATATATCAAAACAAACAATTTTTGGCCTCTTCAGATGCCACACCGAAAACATGTTCTTGGTGAGGATTCATCAAAGGCAAATAATCAAGGTTCAGGTTATCGGTCACGTACGTAAAACGTTTTGAAAAATCCTTATATATTCTTCAGACCAAAAATAATAAAACTTCATAAAAAGAGCTCTAATTTTATTATAACGGACGTTTCGCCCTAATATTTTCGGCTTCTTCAAAGATTAAAAAACACGTAATTACACAACATTACAACAACAGGGAACATCGGTGAGGTTACATTAATATGTGCTAGCATTTCTTCTTCTTCTTTCTAAGCAATTAGTTTCAACAAGGATAGGCAACAAACAACACTGAGAAAATCGACACCATTAGGTTTGTACATAAATCTACATTTAGTTCCTCTTTATTTTTCATTGTATTGTGAGAATATATTCGTGTAACTATTCGAGATAGTTGTGAAATCTGTTTTTATGTTTACATTTTTGTCGGAAAGGGAAAGGTAGAGGGATTCAAGGTAGGTATAGTCTCTTCCAGAAATGCGGTTCCGAATCCAGGATAGTGACTGAGTCGAAGTCAAAGGAGTGTCCTGAGTCTAGAGAATGCTTACATATGTCCGACTGTAATGAGTAAGATTTCTTTGTATTATAATGATGTTGATATAATCTTTTTTTTTAAGTATTGAGAGGTCTATCCTATGTAAAAATTATGTGGATCACAGTCTCGGCACTTTACCCTATATATAACGTTGCTGGCGTTCATGATATCATCTCTCTGCTTTAAGTGCAAAAACCAAAAGATTATACCAGCTAGGACTCCATCTCTCAGGAGCTCAATAATTTTCAGCAAACTTAAGCAGAGAGATGTTATCCAGCAACGTTATATATGGGGTAAAGTGCCTATCCTTGTTGAAACTAGTTGCTTAGAAAGAAGAAGAAGAAATGCTAACACATATTGATGTAACCTCACCGATGTTCCCTTTTGTTGTATTGTTGTGAATTTACGTGTTTTTTAATCTTTGAAGAAGCCCAAAATATTAGGGCGAAACGTCAGTTATAATGAAATTAAAGCTCTTGTTATGAAGTTTTATTATTTTTGGTCTGAAGAACATATAGGGATTCGATTCATCATTTTTCTTTGAAAGCTCATAGGCGCTCTAATCGGCATTAACAAAAATTTCACCATTTTTCGTTATGAAAATTTTCAAAGTTTAGCAGCATCATTTGAATTTAGTTTGGAAATAAAAGGAATAAACATATTCAACTTTCAAATAAGTTGATGCTTCATAGTATATGAACCCATCCAATTAAATATTTTCCTTGTGCATCGAGTTGAGGAATATGCATATCATGTTAAAATATAAAAACAGATGCAATTTTGAAGAAATTATGCAGGAAGTGAGACCGAAGGTAAAAAGCTTGAAACGACAATCTTTCGTTTTATAGTAGATAGGAGTAAGAACAGTATCGTTGAAGCAAAGAAAAATATGAAATTTTGCTTGAATCTAAGAGAAAACATTTCTAATTTATATATTTTTTTCACCAGACATTCCAGAACAGGGCGAGCATCTTCCACATTTGGATGGACGTATAGTTGGAGGAACTCCTGTGAATATAAGTCAGTTACCATACCAAGTATCCTTACAATATGGACGGCAACATATTTGTGGAGGATCAATTATCCACCGCTCGATAATCCTTACAGCTGCACACTGTGTTGATGGGTACGTGATGAATATAATGATTTTTTCTGCATGATATAATCAAGAAGTTAAGTTTGACCTATATCAACATTGATGATATCTCAGACATGAAATCATAGCTGGATCTAATTGACACATTCTGAACTGTCTTAACAATTGAAACGGTCAGAAATGGTCTGAAATGAATTTGGTCTGAAATGTTTGTAAAATAGGACTAAGACGCATGCTTGTGAACACTCATAAATTTAAGTAGGTACCAAATAAAAGTCATACTCTTGGCAGTATTTGAACACAGTGGATATGGTTCAGCAGGAAAATAAGAAATTTTATTAAATAATAATTGTGAGGTACCAAGTAGGTAACACGTTATATTGAAAGTTGTGATCTCTGTAGGGCGTAGTTGGGGGTGTCGAAGGCAAACAAGTTTTATTTTCCACATATGAATATGGTTCGAGATTTGGAACTATACTCAAGTTGAACTGATGCAACCGAAGTCGAGTTAAGTGATGCTCGAAGAGTGAAGTTATCAGTGAGAAATTGAAAGTGAATGCGGGCAAGTGAGTGATATTAACAAAAACGTTCTTTGTTGTGTCGAGTCCAGATCATCTTGAACGTAGGATACACACACAAAGAGAAAATAATCGAACAATTTATACATACATCCATATGATTAGCTAAAACCAAATATGACCTTGAAGATGTTGTCAAACACCTGCAGACCAAGTTCAAGAAATCGAACACCTAGAACCCAGACGATATTAAGTACGTCTACGTTTCACATGTAATCGACCGTGCAAACACACTTGATTAAGACCAGAAACGACCAAATTAAAGCAGTAGAACAATTCCATTACATATTTGATTATTGGTCTTTATATCAGGACCAGAAATATTTTCCATACGACTCTCACCCCGTTTTTCCTGTTTCTCAGAGAAGTGCTTCTCTCCTTTCCCTAGTACCTTTTATTTCGAGTACCATTATGAATATTGAGCAATATTCGCTCTTTTGTCAGTCTTACTGATAGGTAGGATTCTAGGTATATTTTTTATTGGATTCTTCGAACCCTTTTTTGTCTATTGAAATACTATTCCTTGTATAGCAATCACCAAGTGATTGCTCTGTTTGAAGTACCGTACTCTGTTCAGTAGCCTTTCATATAGCGATATGCTGAACATGACTACTGTTTTCATTATTCGGATCCAATGCAGTTTGCTTCCTCCGTTGATACGAGGGTACAATCATGTATGTAGTTGTCTTAGGTTTAACCTATATTCATTTGTTGAATTTCAACTATTGATCTAGTATTATCCCCAGGTATTTAGCTTGCTTACATGCGATTTTTTAGCCGTCTATAGTTTTTTTTTAGCTCCCTTTGATTCTTCAGTGCCTGAAGTATTCTGATATCAACTGCATATCTCTTTGAAGTTTTTTTTCTCAAGGCTTTCTTCATATGACAGGAGTTATATATGACCGTATCGTCTGTAAACTGAGCTAGGACCGATTCTTGAGATATGCCCGCTTCGATATTTCGTACCGTTGATATCATACTATTAACGTTCACTTAGAACATCTTATTCTTCAACTAGGTCTACAAGAGTTACATCAATTTCAATGGAAATTTCTGTTATTTATTTTGAATATCAATTTTTTGTGCCACATTTAGCCAAGTGCTCCTTCTATATCTTTGAAGACAGCTTCAGTTTTTGTGAATATATTCAAATTTTTTGTCTTTTGTTAACCGCGCCAGCCGATTATGAATTGTTCTCTTCGAAATCCAAAATAGTGATCACATAATTGTATTTTCATCTACGGACTTTGATAATCTTCTGAGAATCAGATTCTCTATAACTTTACTGTTTTATCATCCTATTGTCTTGTCTTTTTTCATATAGTGAAGTGTCAGATGTTCACCATTTTTCATTCTTCAAAATTTCATTTGCTATTTCCACCAGTTCATTCTATGCTTCCAATGGCAAGTTCTTCATTGCTCTATTCAGAATTATATGTTTTTTTTGGGGCGTTGCTGTTCATGAGTTGCACCAGAATTTCTTCAAATGTTTTCTTCTGTTGAATTCTCAATTTATCTTCATGGGTAACTTTCATCTATTGCTGGGTGACTTTCAGTTTCCAATTAGTTCCACTTGTCTCGATTTCCTTCCTTAGTTGTCATAGCTATATTTTTTGTTCGAGTCAATATCGGTATTTTGGTTCTTGTTTTCTTTTCATTGAATGCTGGAGACAAATTTCCCAAAGAATGGCTTTCAATGTCTGCATTTTCAATTTTTTTTCCATTTCTTCTGTGAATTGCACTCGAACTTCAAGTTTCCCTTTATTCGTAAGACTATTCAGCTTAGTCTTGTTATCTGAACAAAATAATGTTCTGAATTGTTTCATAGCTCAGATCTTCTCGTCTAACTATTTCGAGGATTATTATCTTTTCGTGGTCCTCTGTTGCTGTTGTTTGTTCGAAATGTTGTAATCTAATAAATAGTTCACGACCGGATATATTAACATGAAGAGGGTCTTCCGGGCTTATTGGCCGTGGTCTATTAGGAATTATTTCACCTAACGTTTCACCCACCTCTTGGTCTGAGAATGGACACAATATTGATTTCTCAAAGGCAGAGTCTATTTCGAACATAAAAAGTTTCTATCCTAGGATGAACATAGAAGCCATTAGGATATATAAACATAAGATCAATATGAACAGAAAAGAAGAAAATCCTTTGATATATAGCGCATGGTTACCGGTGTTGGAAAAGACCATAATCAAGCCAATACGAAGTGGGAGCGATGGACCAATCAACATTGCGCTCGTAAACCCACTACCTTCTCCCACCAATGATCAGGGTATAATTTGGACCAAGGGATCGAATCCAGCATCATCTTCAGAAATTCAGCGGTCGATTTACAACCTCAGACCAAGAATCCTCTGAAGATGCCTACCGCAGTTGTGGGCGAAACGTTAGGTGAAATAATTCCTAATAGACTACGGCCAATAAGCGCGGAAGACTCTCTCAATGTTAATGTTGTAATATAATAATAAAAATATAATCCAATCACACAAACTAACATTAATTGAAGCAGTTGAGTCACATCCTATCAGCAACGTAATAGACCACACCCCCAACCTAAATCGAACTCACAATCTACCACATCAAATTATAAATTCCATATGAAAGGAATGGTTCCAGTTAGAATAAAAAAACCGCAAACATTTTCCCTCGTTATCTCTCTTTGAGGAACGAAACATAAAAATAAAATATGCCTCAAAATACGCCCAAGGCCTTCGAATAGTTATAAAAACCGCTGAGGATCACAGAAAACTGACGTCTGACAAACACCAGCAGAAATATTTCACATATAGCCTGCCAGAGGATAAAGTACTGCTTCGAATTCCACTCCACGAAAAACCAATTTATTGAGTACCTGCTTTCACTGACGCTGCTAAAACTCCTCAAGACCGATGCAAGCAGGAAGATACTCAACCTGCAATTAAAAGGTTACTTCAGGATGTGAGTCGAAACCTAAAGAAACCAACATCTGTTGAAACAGTACGACTGATGCCAACACATCAACAAGGGCAAACTCAATCTCACTGCTATCTCAAAGTGAACGGTGGTGAAAACCGCTAGTATTTCGAGTCCCAGAAATTAAGAACAACTCCAGCTAAAGAGGATAAAATAATTACTGTCCACAGATTAGGCCACCTAAAAAAAGGTCTAAAAATTCCCACTCGGCATGCGCTTCATATCCCTCATAAATAAAAAGTGGAACAAAGAAAGTAACCCAAAAATGGCCCATATGTTCAAACAAGCAACATCGCAGCAGAACAAGATTGCCGAAAGCATTCAATAAAAGAACACCAAATTCTCTAAAAGTGCTCTATTACTAATAACGAAGGCAAGTACAACTTCATACTGCTCAGCGAAACCTAGCTGAAACCCCAGGATCGATTATCAGTTCCGAACTACGTTTATCCACAGAAGAGACAGACCAACGGCAGTGCTAATAACATAAATTGTCGAACCTAAAAAAAAAATACAAAATTTCACAATACCAAAAATTTTGATATGCGGTTGTAAATAGTACACAGAATTATAACAGTTATCAGTGCCTACAACATCCCGTGCAAACCGTTAAAACCTGAGGACTTGAGAAAAGTTTCCCGTCACCAAACAGAATGAAACTTGCAAGGAACGCCAATAAACGAGTATAGAATTCTCGAACAACCACAATCAGAAGAAAATTACTGCCAGACCACCCAGCATACTACGGTATTGGTAGACCAGATTTACTAGATGTATTTATTTTTCTTCGATAAAATTGAATAAGCTTATAACACCGACACAGAAGCAGTTCCTGGTTCAGATCATAATACAATTATCCTCAAACTTCCATAAAATGAAAGGAATCCTTTAGCTCGCTCATTATTATGAAGTGGTGGTACCATTCAGAATCTCATGAGGTGTCCATTTCCAGGGAATCCTTACACAGCTTATCATTTGAAAAACAAATTTTGGTATCACTTTCTGTCGAACCGAATATCCTAATAATCTCAAAGAGTTCACAAGAAGTAATGACATGTCAATTTCAATTCTTTCCTGAAAATATTCCAACGAACGAAATTAGTAGCACATCCCTGTGAGTAACATGTGTTAGATAAAATGTTACTAAGGCATGTGAGATATCAACTTACTTTTCATTATATCACTTTATGTCCGGAAAAAATTATTAATCAATACTTCATCTTCTTTCGAGAATATTTTTGTTCTTAGCTGTTGCTTGCTGTAGTTATATGAATTTCTAGAATTAACACTCATCAACTGAAAGCTTGAATAAATGAATTAAAACTATTTCTTACAGATTTCAATCCAGTAAATTCATAGTTAGAGCTGGATCAACAAGCATTGGTTCTGGTGGAGTAACCTCTAGGGTGTGTTCGACTACTAAACATGGGCAATATGATAAATTTTCCCAGGATAATGACATCGCGATAGTGCAGGTGAATGAAATTGCCAATTAGTCAATGAAGGAATGGAAAATCGACAAATATTTACTTATTTATAGAAAAGAAATAAATTTACACTAGAAAATAGACCTCCCCGTGTCTAGGTGAAATCCCCCATAATTGCATTAATCAATTCACGTATGAAAGCGACAAGGGCTCAGAGCTAGATCAGAAACTTTTATTGTGTGGTTCCTGAAAACTTTATTTGGGTTTTCACTCCCAGTCTCGAAAAAAAAAACAATTAGAAAAACAATGTTACGATATTTCATTCTAAGATTGTCTTCAATAATATTCATTCATGGCATGTTGGACTCCTGTCACAAATTTATTCAACATCTGTCAAATTTCATGAAATAGAAAACAGTTCTGCCAATCAATATTTTTCGCTGCAGAAATCACTTATATAACGGCAATATTTCATTAGTTTCGATAAAAATTCATCGAATTAGGAAAAATAATGTATGATACTCGTGCAGAGTCAGCAGTACATCAGTACTATTGACATATCCTGTCTATTAAAACGAAATAATTTGTGTGAAACACAAAACTGACTAAACGCTTAGAAGTTTTGTCACAAATACGTCAAAAAAAAACAAATGAGGGAATCGTTACGTGATATATTTTATCAGTATTTTTCATTGCAGCTCTGTCAGCCCCTCAACATCGGGAAAAATATTCAGATAGTAAAACTTCCAAAACAGGGTGAACTTTTCAGGGCTGGATTATTGGCAACAGTGAGTGGCTGGGGATACACATCTGTGAGTTGAAATTTTTTTTAAGAAAAACCATGTAAGAAATTAATCGGGTTCATTAGATTAAACTCATAGTGAAATTTGAAATATTTCATAATAGTATGATTATTTATGGGGTGTGTCTTAAATGAAAATGTGTAATGTTCAATAACCTCTTATAGGAGTTTGTGCGCCCATTCTGTAAGGTTTTCTTCTTTCCATCTGAAAATGATAACTATATTTCTCAAAATTAAACGTTGAGTCGACATGAAGAACAAGGTGTACGGGTTGTTTTTTCAAACGAAGATTACTGGTCATTCTCTCCAGCTATTTAAAACACTCTGAAAAATACTTTCATTGAAAAATTCTATAGATATGGCAGATAGATAACTCATCATGATAATGAATTCAAAAAAAGATAAAAGTGTTCAGAGAAGACTTTCAAGGAATGAACATAAGACAAGTCGAGACAACGTGGAATTATCAAAATCAATCTTAAAATTGAAGCATACGTGTCCAAAATGGCGAAATGTACAAAAAGCCCAGAGCGAAAAGGGCAGGAGGAGAAAGTTTTCTATTATCAATTTTCCAGAATGTAACAATTTTACATATATTATATTTCATTATACAGCGAAGAGTTGGTTTTTTCTTGCTAGGGGGGACGAGAACGGTAGTCACGTTACCAGTAAGCTATTAAAATCTATCATACCAACCGAAAAATATTCAATAAAACTCACCCTAGGATTACTTTTCATATTCAATAAATTATTCTTGAATTCCATTGTACAAAATTTTCGGATTGTTTTATCGTCTGATTCATCAATTTTATTTTCGAATACGCCTAATAACAAAATTTCAAAGTTCGCTCATTCATCACGAAGACAAAGCCATTGAATTTAATTTGAAATCACAAATACATGCCTGAAGTAACTCTCTTCGCTCTTCGTTAGATTAGATATGCCAATATAATAGAAATCGACCCGAAGGGATTGATCCCGAATGAATATAGTACAGGAGTCAGGCCTACACTTAAAAAAAAATGAAATTTGTAACTGCACCATTCAGCACTTTGCACTAATTTAGCATCCTTTTCTATACAGAATTCTAAACAAGAGTACAAAATTTTTCTAGGACTTTCTCACTTTAAATGCTCTCAGAAAAGTCAAGTATTTCTTCTAACAAAATAATAGCTACAAATAAATTTTTACGAATTCGTTGATTTATGGTTGAACCTATATGTTTATTTTTTCCTTTTATCTGAAGTTGATCACAACGATTTTTAGAGTAAGTTTGTCTTTGATGCGATCGTTAAAAAAACGTTTATGAAAAGTTGATTGCACAAAACATAACTACCTTTAATCTGCTTCATAAGAAGGATGCATTTCACTCTTATTCTTAGTCATAATTTATTTTTTATTTCCATCATCATTCCTAAACTAAACATTTAATCTAAAACTTTGTTGAATTCAAAACTGTTGGAGCATGAGTGTTGGAATTGCCTTCTCAAACGAGTGTTAGACGATATTTTCTCTATTTCAGTCAAGTTTCGTGAAAAACTCTCGAAATTCAAATGAAAATTCAGATTAGTGACTTTTGTATTTGTAGCTTGGCAGTTGGTGTGACTAACGAAATTTGACAGATCACGGAATTAGAATTGATTTGATTCGAAAATTGATTGGATCGGTAGTCAGTACTGACAACCACAAAACGAAAAATTCAACTGAAAACAATGCTGTAATGAGTTTCATTACAGCACCACTTTCAGTACTGTAATGAACTCATTACTATACTGAAATAGAGAAAAAATCATAAAATGCTCCATTAATAATCTGAATAAAATCGAGAAACGCTTGAATTCAACCGTTATTCTACTTCAAGTGATTCTGCCAAATTTCAAAATATTCGACAGAGAGTTTCATAAATACCTGAGTATTTTTTATAAAAGTAATTCCAAAAATGAACCTATATTCCCACCTTGGAAATAATTATTTCAGGACATTACTTATGTAAAATTCAAGAATCGACGTCAGGAATTAACGCCTCTGGTATAACCTCGTCTCTTTAAAAGAATCTTCATTCATATCTAATTTTTTCACTCATGATATAAAAAAGGAAAAATTTAAATGAATCTGTGTTAAACTAAAAACATTCATGAAAGGCCGAATTAATACGTTTTTAAGTAATGTGACAACTGCTGCAAAATTTAGCATGAAATTGTAGGGAATTTTTCGAATAGTATTTATAAAAACGTGTAATAATATCCCCCAGTATATTAAGGACAGTGGTACATTGAACCAGTTTAAGTTCAGACTGAAATTATGGATAGGAAATCAAGATAGGAAATACAGGGTGTACCAAGTTCGACGGCCTATTAGGCGTTTCTGGAGAACTAGACTTATTTGAAATCTGAAAATTGGGATTATGATATTGTTTGACATAATCTACGGAGCTGAAATATTCTTGGAGCCTGACCACTTTCAGTTATACAGGGAGAGAAAAAAAATTTTCAAAATTTTATTTTTCTGTTTTTTTCTTTTTGAATTTGATAGAATATGCAATTCTGATTACATTCGTACTCGAATCGTGGTATTCGTCGAAATACTTTCAAAAATATCGAGAAAAATCTGAAGAAAAAGAGAGAAAAGGGTATTCGGTATTATGTTTGTTATTCCTAATCTACATATCTTAAGCACGAACCGTTTTCACATTTTTGAAGTCAAAGACTGTGAAAATGTTGTACATTTTTAAAATTTTGAAAAACTCGTCACAGGGTGTTCCAAATGTTGGGCCAAAAATTGGGATCAAGATTGGCCCATAACTTTCGTTTTTCAAATTAGAACCCTAATTTTTTATGATTGCGTTGGATTGTATGAAGAAAAATGATGATAGTGTTCTAACATGTTAATGCTCCTGAAATTGATAATTCTTGAGTTATTTAGGATTTCCTGAATTTATGTGGTACTTAGCGTCAAATTCATTCAATCTGTTTCATTTCAACTATGACCTGGGTCATAGAAGATGAATTATTTCACTAATGATATACACTTGAATACATCCGTACTGAAATCGTTGCATTCGTCAAAATACTTTCCGAATTATAAAGAAAAAACTGAACAAAAAAAGGTGGATAAGAGTATTCGGTATAATGTTTGCTATTTCTAATCTAGATATCTTGACCACAAACCGTTTTCACGTTTTTGTAGTCGAAGACAATGGAAATATTTTACATATTCAGAATTTTGAAAAACTCGTCACAGGGTGTTCTAAATGTTCGGTCAAAAATTGGGATCAAGATTGGCCCATAACTTTCGTTTTACAAATTAGAACCCTATTTTTTTATGATTGCGTTGGAATCTGCGAAGGAAGATGATGATAATATTTTATCATGTTGATACTAAAATTAATATTTCTTGAGTTATTCAGTATTTCCTGATTCCATGTCGTACATTGCGTCAAATTCATAAAACCTGTTTCATAACAACAATGATGAATGAATTGAACAAAAAGGTGTGTCACTAGTGAGTTATTGAAATAATTTATCTTCTATGACCAAGGTCATAGTTGATATGAAACAGATTTAATGAATTTGACGCTACATACGACATAAAATCAGAAAATGCTGAATAACTTAAGAATTATCAATTTTAGGAGCATGAACATGTTGAAACATTATCATCATTTTTCTTTGTACAATCCAACGCAATCATAAAAAAATAGGGTTCTAATTTGAAAAACGAAAGTTATGGGCCAATCTTGATCCCAATTTTTGGCCCAACATTTGGAACACCCTGTGATGAGTTTTTCAAAATTTTAAAAATGTACAATATTTCCACAGTCTTTGACTTCAAAAATGTGAAAACGGTTCGTGCTTAAGATATGTAGATTAGGAATAACAAACATAATACCGAATAATCTTTTCTCTCTTTTTCTTCAGGTTTTTCTCGATATTTTTGATAGTATTTCGACGAATGCAACGATTTTAGTACGAATGTATTCAGAATTGCATACTCTATCAAATTCAAAAAGAAAAAAACAGAAAAATAAAATTTTGAAAATTTTTTTTCCTCTCCCTGTATAACTAAAAGTGGTCAGGCTCCAAGAATATTTTAGCTCGGTAGATAATGTCAAACAATATCATAATCCCAATTTTCAGATTTCAAATAAGTCTAGTTCTCCAGAAACGCCTAATAGGCCGTCGAACTTGGTACACCCTGTATATTCTGCTTTCATCTGTTAGCAAATCTGTAACTTTTCATAACATTACAGGAAAATTACGATTCTCAACGCTTTCTATGAATCTGTAGCTTACAGGAAACATATCGAAAGGTATATTGTGAGGTTTGTTTTTGTCACAGAATATAAAATACTTTTTTATATCTGTAGCTTACAGGAAACATATCGAAAGGTATATTGTGAGGTTTGTTTTTGTCACAGAATATAAAATACTTTTTTATATCGAACTACTTTAAGGTTTCATTTTCGCACTTCGGCTGTAAATTTCTCTTTCTTGTTAAAACGAACACAAATTAACCATATATATATGCAATAATCGATACTTACGGTCCAATTTCACAAAGAAATAAATTTTATTCTATGATCTAATTACGATTGACACTTCTAATATGACAGTTACAGAAAAACTTCCAGAATTTCATTATTTACGAATCTGTAAGTCAGCCACGTACATACAGATCAATCGTACGCTACAGATCTGTAGCTTACAGAGAAAATGCAGAATACCGCCAATATTTCTGATTTGATTGATATCAAGAATTCATTTGTTTTCACTTGATTATTTCACAGATTATTATTTTTTATTTCGAGCAAAATTTTATTTTGACCACCTGGTTTTTGTCCTCGAGGTTATTTTCTTATTTATTTAGTTATACTGATTTATACTTTGTATATGTGGAAATTGTTGTAGCATATAAATTAAGTTTGTATTTTTTTGATTAGTGAATAAATAAATATGATAATAAATAATAATATATTCAAGTGAATATACACGGATAGATCGATCTCCTGAAATTTGAAATATTTTCTGGTATCCTTGCAATATTAAATTGTTCTTTTTCGCAAGTGGGTTGACCAGTGTCCACAAGGTGCCTATATTGACTTAGTTTTGTGAATGATACCCTGTTTTCCAGTGAGAAAAAGGGAACAAGGAAAAAAATTTGTTCAAGGTCAGTCGGTCATTGTTTACATTTTTCATTTCATTTACCTTGATTGTCAAGATGAAGAACGCATGTCCAAATTGTTACGGTTCCTGTGAGGATAAATTTATCACCCAGTGCGACTGCTGCCGGGCAGATGTGTATGTCGCATGTGTTGGACTTGCATCCGTTGACGACGTAAGAACTACAGGTTATGCAATGGTTGCTCCAATAATATGCAATCCTTCAATAAACTTCAAGACTTCATATACACTCTGAAATCTGAGTTTTCTCAGAAGTTAGATGATCTCAATGCGAAATTCGAAGCATTGCTAAATCAGAGTAGTATTAACACCGTAACTCCGGAATCTTTTGAGAAGATGGTCGTGGAGGCAAAGGAGCGCATGAATAGATCTCGAAATATTTTAGTTGCCGGTGTCACTGAGCAAACTTTAACCTTGACGGAGCGTGTAGAAAAGGACAGAAACATAATTGCCGATGTTTTGGGCACGGTTTTTGCAGGCGAGAGCCTGTTTCCGTTGAACGTGTGGGAAGGGTGTCGGATTCTAAAGCTAGACTGCTCAAGGTGTCATTCAGTAGTGACATAGCTGCTAAAAATGTTCTCAAACAAAAAAATCGTCTCTCAGGGTCCACCTACCGAAACTTGAAAATTAGAGATGACAAGACTCCGAAACAACTGGAGTACTTGGATAATTTGAGAAAGAGACTTGATGAGAGGTTGAAGAATGGTGAGAGTGACTTAAACATTAAGTATCAAGAGGGTATCCCGTCATCACACATATGCCGCCAAAAAACAGGCCACCTTCAGTGAGGACTGGAAATTCTTCTACACAGATTTAGGCTCACTTCCTGCGAAATACGACGATTTCGTCATCCTCGTCAATTCGGAACGTCCTGACTGTATTCTTGTTGGCGAAACCTGGCTCCATAGCGTAATTCCTGATCAGCTGGTTGATATTATTGGATATTCATTGTATAGGTGTGATAGGGTGAGCAGGAGAGGGGGAGTTGTTTGCATTTACCTTCGGGATCAAACGTTTAAAAATCTCACGGTTACGCCTATTGAGGAGATCTCCCGTGGTTTCGAGATGTTGTGCCTCCAGCTGAGTTGTTCTAGTCTTTCCCTGTCTGTTTGCGTTGTTTATAGGCCACCGGATTTGTGTCATCAAGATTCAGTGGGCTCACAGAAATATGCAATCTTTTCAGTAATTTGATTTCAACTTTCCGGATGTAGTGTGGCCCCACTATAAATCGCAGGGTTTCTCCCCATCGGTCCAACCAATGATAGATCTATTGAATGGCTCCCAAATTATTCAGCTTATCGATAAGCCCACCCGTTTCAGAAGCGGTCATCAGCCGTCCACATTGGAATTGGTTTTCACATCACTGTTTGCTGATGTGGACTACCTCCCGCCGGTCGGAAAATCGGACCACGTGGTGTTGAAGTATAATGTTCAATTTTCCCATACCTCCATGATTATAAAATCTGTTAATAACGATAATCTAGCCAGAGATCTGGATGAAATTGATTGGTGGGGGCTTCTCCTTCCACGGGAGAGTTCAGGACAATTGGAATGTGTTTTTGGGGACGACTCTTGAGCAAATTGCGAAGAACATACTTCTTTCTCATTAAAGCCTTGGATCAATGAGCATCTACAAAAAATGGTGAAGCGAAAGAGCAAACTATGGCAGCGATTCAGACGTTCGGGACGCCAGGTCGACTTTGGGGAACACCAATATTTTTCTAATCTTCTGAGAAAGGAGATCTCAGAAGCAAGGAGAAGATACGAAGAAAAAATCGCAAACTCCCGTAATCCTAGACAGTTCTACAAATACGTTATATCGAATCTTACTGGTAAGGTTACGACACCGCGGCTAAGAACCCAGGATGGTGGCATAACGGGAGATGATAAGGAGGTCGCCGAGCTTTTAGCCAGTGCATTCTCTGATTCGTTCACGGATGAGCCTGATAACTTTTTGCCGAGGATTGTTCAACCACCTGTGGAGGGGGATTTGCTGTGCAACATTAATTTCGAGGACCACATTATCCATGGAAAACTGGTAGCCCTGGATGTTTCCAAGTCACCAGGGGTTGACGGCATTTCTGCTAAATTGCTCAAAACCTGTGCAGAACAGCTTGTGGTTCCGTTGCGGATTCTTATGAACCAGTCATTCGTGACAGGAGAATTGCCTAAGATATGGAAGACGGCTTCTGTCAAATCTATTTTCAAAAAGGGTGATAAATACAATCAATGAAATTATAGACCTATTTGCCTGGTTCCCATTGTGCCGAAAACTATGGAGTCGATTGTGGCTGATGAGATACGAGATTATTTCTCCTCCAAAGATATTATACCACAGCAGCAGCACGGGTTTATATGAGGTAGATCGGTGGTCACAAATCTACTGTGTTGTCTTTCACAGTGGACTCAGATCGTTGATCGTGGGGGATGTGTGGACGTGGTCTATTTGGATTTTTGTAGTGCTTTTGACAAGGTCCCCCGGAAACGGCTTCTTCACGAACTCTGGCATTTTGGGGTCCGAGGTGAGCTGCTGCTATGGATTTCCTCTTTTTTGAGTTACCGAGAGTTTACTGTGAAGGTGGGTTCTTTATCAAGTGATAAATGATCAGTTCTGAGTGGGGTACCGCAGGGCTCTGTTCTTGGGCCTCTATTATTCTTGGCTTACATCTCGGACATTCCATCCCGTATTAGATCCTTCTGCTCCTTCTTCGCGGACGATGCGAAGATCTACGACGATCCGCTCCGGAATCATCTGGGCATACAATCAGATCTGGACAGCATATCCAGGTGGACACAGGACTGGCTTCTTTCCCTCAATTTGGAGAAGTGCGTGGTACTCCATATCGGTAGGGATAACCCGCGCTTGACTTACCATATTGACAATGTGAGTCTACGTAAAGTGGAGCAACACAGTGATCTCGGAGTGCTGGTGAATTCGAACTTATCGTGGAGTGACCATATCACCAGTCAGGTGAAGAAAGCGAACACTAGTTTGTACCTGATAGGTAGAACCTTTCGAAGACCCGATCCGGCCACAATGTGTAGGCTGTACAAGTCGTATGTGCGTCCAACTCTCGAATTCGCGAACAGTGTTTGGTATCCTGTTCTCATCCGAGACAGAAATCTATTGGAGGCGGTCCAGCGTAGAGCAACTGGGGTTCCCTTCGGTTGTGTTCGCCCCTGTTACGAGGACCGTCTTCGTCTGATGAAGATCCCAATACCTAGCAAAAGGCAGTTGAGAGGTGACCTTATCACCACCTATAAGGCACTCCATGGCAACTTAAATTCTACCGAGCACCTTTTTTCCCTGGCTCTTGATGATCGTCTGAGGGGACATGAGTTCAAGTTGAAGAGAGAGATGTTCAGAAGCACCTGCCGAGAGTTTTTCCTGCCGAATAGAGTTTTTCACCAGTGGAATCTATTGCCTGAAGAGGTGGTTGTGTCGGGGAGTTTGAGTGTGTTCAAGGCTAGACTGGACATGTTTTTGCGAGAGTGATCATTACTTTTTCAGTTGTTGCGAATCTTGTTTTTTGTTTTTTTTCTGTGTGTTTATTTTGTTGAGGAGCTTTATAGATTATTTTTTGCTCTTATCACTTCTAAATAAATAAATAAATAAATGAATAAATAAATAAATGAATAAATAAATAAATAAATAAATAAATAAATAAATAAATAAATAAATAAATAAATAAATAAATAAATAAATAAATAAATAAATAAATGAATAAAAAATAAATGAATAAATAAATAAATAAATAAATAAATAAATAAATAAATAAATAAATAAATAAATAAATAAATAAATAAATAAATTATCAAATGTATTTCGGATAGGTAACTGAGTTGAATTTCATTTGACAAGTTCTGAAATTCAATTGACAAATTTGATTAACATTTGATGTTTTCTGACATACAATTGACTAATCTGAAATACAAGTGATGTTTTCTGAATGTCAATTGACGATTTCTGAATTACAATTGGAAATGGTTATTTACTATCGCTGAATTGTGAATACATTTTCAAAATAACGAAAAATCTCATTTTAGGAAGGTTCCGGTAAAACTACTAGAAGTCTACAGCAAGTTAAAGTACCCATAGTA
Source organism: Hippodamia convergens (assembly GCA_038502775.1). Taxonomy (NCBI): domain Eukaryota; kingdom Metazoa; phylum Arthropoda; class Insecta; order Coleoptera; family Coccinellidae; genus Hippodamia; species Hippodamia convergens. The sequence goes on from CM076609.1 coordinate 39,213,435, forward strand.
GAACAACAAATATGTAAACGTTTATACCGTTCAACTGGGTATATAACAGAAAATATGATCTGCGCTGGGGAGACGAAGGGTGGCAAAGATTCTTGTCAAGTAAGTTTTATCCATTTTTTACGTAATGATCTTAAATTTGATTTTTTCTCAGGGTGATTCTGGAGGACCTCTGGTATCGAATACCAAACTTGTTGGAGTTGTTTCATGGGGATACGGCTGTGCAAGACCTCGTTTTCCTGGGGTGTATACTAGGGTATCAAAATTCAGAAATTGGATAAAGTACAACGCTAATGTTTGAAATTATTTTATTTTAAACTTAGAATAATCCGAATCAATCAGAGAGCAATTAGTCATATTGTTCAGTTATGTTCAGTGGCGCAGCGCAGAAATCGGGCCCCCCGTAAGATAGACCTCTGTTATTTATGAAAAGTTTTCCCCGGCGTTTTTCGAGAAGAGACATTTTAAAAGAGTGATAACAATAATATATACATATAATGTAACAAGAATTACTAAATATATATTCTAAAATAAATACATAACAAGGATCAATGTGATGAAAAACTTGCAAAATGCATTAATCTTTTTCACTTTGTTCAAACAAATCTATCAACTTGTCGATTTACAAGCTTCAGCAACTTTTTTTCAAAGCTGCAGTAGGCTCAAAGGTCTGATGGACGTGTTTCATGATGTTTTCTGGGAGTATTAATTGTATCTCTGTTGGTTTAGTTTTGTTCATTATATCATCAGAAAAATTATAATAAAGCAAATCGGCAAGTTCTATAGAAAAAAATTATTCGTTAAGTTCGGGGCCCTTTCAGTGCCGGGAAAGTCTGATACGTCACTGTGCTGACTAATAATTGATCGTGGCTTAGGCTTATTCAGATATTAAAAAACCTTTCGTTGCATAGAAAATGCATATCTGGAGTTTTTTTGCATGTACCACTCCAATATTTTCTTTTCCGCTGTGACATTTTTTTGTAATATCTGAAAAATTATAAAATATTCAAACGGCCGTTCGTAATTTGCACATTCAAAAACTTTCATTTCATTTTTTTGATATTGATAATGAATACTAGAGACGTTTCTCAAATTATGAATAAGCTGGGCAATTTTCTTCAGATCTTCTCTTCGATGAAATTGTAAACTTCAACTATGATTGTTAACAAACTTACAACGTGGTTTCGAATTCAAACACTTGTTTCTCTCACAACTTGAATGGAAATGGAAATAATATTTTTACTTCCTCATAAAAATATCCTGATTGGAGAATTTCTACAATAACAAATAAGATACAAGCCGCCCAACAAAACAACGCGTCAAATAAACCACCGAGCACCTAATGAAACGATCATGTGGCGACGTTCAAAGAGAAATATCGAAAAGCTTGACGCTTTATAAAAAACTCTTGAAAATAGTGTAGCACAGAGAGTGTTACGCCACTTGTTCTGTTCATATTATATTGTGTACCTCCCTAGACAATTTGTCTGAGAGAGGTACAGGGTGATTCACTTATCTTGATAATCCCAATTTTCTCGAGAACGTCCGAATATTTTTTCATTTTGTGAATGGCGTTTTCAGCAAGTCAATGTTTTATCACCTGTTTCATCATGTTATTCGAAAAATAATTTCATTGTGCACATTTCTTTCGATTACCATTTTTATTAATTCCTAACCATCAGCGATCTGCAGCGTGTTTTATGTCAATTCTATTCCATTAATTTTTCATGTATTGTGCTAGTATGCTTTCATTTGGAGACATAGATATGATTTTGTGCCTTGAATTCAAGAAGTCTAGGTTTTTAGTCAATGTGCCTCTTCAAATAAGATAAAATATATGGCTACAGAAAGATGAGGCTCCACGTTGCAGTGCTGCCATTGTGAAGAGATATCCAGATCAAGAATTCGAAAATAAATGGATAGGAACTTATGGACCCATCAGGTATCATCCGACCAAAAGCTCATGGATTACTTTCTGAGGGGTACCCTCAAAAATATGGTATACCGAACTGATTCTAATAACTTGGACCATTTGGAAATAAAGATAAGAAATGCATGTGCCTAAGTGGACCCTTATATTCTGACCAAAGTAACTTATAATGAAAAAGAGGAATGATATAACTTGAGTATGGATCATAATAGCCGGTATATAGAACATTTGATTCGGAATGTTTCGTTTGTTATTAAAAAAATGTTTATTGTTATAATATTCGATGAATATAATGAACGAAAAATAGTTTGGTACAGAACCTCCTTCATTTCACGGAACAAAATCATATCTAAGTCATCTAGGGATTATGATCAATAAATAAGTATATCATTTCCCTTTATCATTGCAGCATTGTGACATGGATCCCCATCTTGGTGTATCCACATATTTAATCTCATTTGAAGAGGCAGATTGCTAAGAAAACTAGCCTTCTTGAATCGAAGGCACAAAATAATATCTATGTCTCCAAATGAAGGCATAGTAACACAATATCGAAAAAAAATGAATGGAATAGAATTGGAACAAAACACGCTGTAGATCGCTGACGGTTCGAAATGGATGAAAATTGTAATGAAAAAAGAAGTTAGGGATGAAATTATCTTTCGAATGACATGATAAAAAAGGTATGTACCTGGAGAAAATATTTCTGATAGCGACGCGACGCCTGACATCTTTATTTATTCCGCAGATTCTTATGCGCATCTCAACTAGACATTGACTTGTTCAAGACGTCATTAATAGAATGAGAAAATATTCGGACGTTTTCGAGAAAAGTGGGGTTACCGAGATAAGTGAATCAACCTGTACATGGGTAATCCAAAATAATTTGTCGTTTTCATCCATCAAGGATTGACTTAGAACTGAATCTTACATTCATTGAAACATCATTTTGTATATTGTTCCATACTGCATATCGGAACGACCTTAAAATTATTTGATTAATTGTTGCTTCTTTTCTGTGAAATTATACTTAACTAGACACTTGATTAATTACTTAATTAATTTTTGACATAGGAGAAAATAAAGTAGTGATCCTCGAGTACGTTACACCATTTACGGATGCGGTGATCAGAGATGTACAAAATTGGTTTAGAAATATATTTGAATACAAAATGCAAATACTTTTCATTTTCTGTATTTCCAATATAAAATACAAAATAGTTTTCTGTCCAAGATTCAAAATACTGAATTCAAAATAGGTATTTTCCTCGGTATCTTCAAAATACTTTATTAAATTAATATACCTTCACTTTTGAATTTCGTTCATTTCGTAATATTAAAACCGAGTTTTTTAAAGTATCAAACCAACAGCTTAGTATGCGATTTGATATCATAAAACACACATAGCCAGTCAGCTATGAAAAAAAATATATATATGGATGATTGGATTCGTTACTTTACTCCAAACATAAACAAATTGAAATATGGGTGCGTGAGGTATTTGCATTTTGTGTTTTTCATTTCAAACACTCCTTTTTTCAAAATACCACATCTTTAGCATTGATTGTCAGCGCAACGCAATATGTCGGCATTGTGAATGCGGTAAACATTGCGACAAGAAACAGTTCGACAACTGTCGCGGTGATCAACTATTGTGATTTCGTTTGCTATGATATTCATGCAGAATAATCATGAAGAATTTCGACAAAGGATTCCGTATGTGTATGCAAAGTCCTGTGGAAGAAGCCTTTTGCATGATGTATCATTTCATAAATCACCCTATACTATGTACTGTATGATTCAATAAAAAATTACAATCAACCCACTGAAGAACAAGTTTTCTAATCAATTCAAATCTCCCTGTCGTAATGGAAGTTTAGCTTAGAAACAGGCATAACTTTTGTTCAGCTATCAATGGATGTTGTTAAACGAAAATATTCCTCTAACTGATTTTCGTTAGTATAAAAATATTCTTAGATGACAACAAATCAAAATTTAGTATGCACCCTTTCGGTCATATTCTTGAAGAGGTAGATTCAATTCTTCCGACAATCTCTTTCTCTGAAAGAAATCGCATTTTGATGGTACCGCTTACTGAGAAACCAAAGCTCAAGTGGAACATGAAATCCCCCCCCCCCCCAAAGTGTGACTGCGGCAGTGAAAGGCAGACGATCCGCCACATTCCGGAATATTGCAACCTGATGACATATGGAGGCATGCAGATGATTTTCTGGTGGCAACCCCAAAATCAATTGATTATATCAATAATTCAGATATCCAATTGTGAATTACGTTAGCATGTTATAATTTTATCTTTTGCATTGTTCTATATGTTGTACCGTTAATTTCCTCGAAAAATTACGTGATGTGTTTTATATAATGAATAACTGAATAAAGAAATGAATAAGCGCCATTTATTTTCCTTCTTTCACAAACTAATGGGCGATGCCCATTTTTGAATCTGAATCCACAAGAATATTTTCTTCTATCCAAGAGCGAATCGATGAAATTTTGGTAAACAAGCTGGGTCTGCCACTATTACAAGACAGAACAGAAGAATATCCTATGACTTTTCCCTCTAACATCATCGGAGCTCCAGCATCTCCCTGAAAATATCGAAATGAATCAGTTGAAATTTTATTTCAAGGACATCATATTCTACAGGACTCTGTAGAGTTAAGCTACATAAATATTTACCATTTCTATAAATATATTATATTTTTATTGATTTCCCGGAAAGTTTGATATATAATCATATTATTCACGACAAATATCCTTATAATTGAAAAAATATATAATTTGATTATATTTCGGTATTATTCGGTCATTTACCGAGTTACTTCATAATGGTGTTAGATGCTCACAATTGATCATCCACGGGAGAAATCTTCTGAGTCTTGAGTTTCAGAGTGACTTCCCATTTAACTTCGTAATCAAGTAGAAAAAAATCGTGAATTGATCAAGAAAATAATTTTAGGAATTTATAATATTTTAAGACACAAAAGACAAATTGAATATATCTAATGATTATAAGAACTCCAAAACACGAGAGAATGGAATGAAACGCCAATATCAAACCATTGAATGAACAATATTCTTGAAGAGTTGAGAACAAATCTATGCACTCAATAAGAATGAAAAAAATTCATTGAAAGCTTGAAACCAAACGAAACCGGACAAAAGAAAACAACGAAATTAGTGCACTCCATATCTAGGAAAAGTTCTTGAATCCATTGACTGATGCAGCACCCATATATCATCTCGAGTAATCGATTTCCGATTTCGACCAGTCCATTATAAAAGGAAGTTCTGGCGTTAGTTTTTTTGAAATATTTTCTCCCACAGCTTGAAACATGTTCCATGAACTGATTGATATTCTTTCCACAGATACTGCTAATCACCATTCCGAAGTGACCACGTAGCGAACGATAACTTAATGGACAAATAACCTATCTCGTATCAGTATCGGAAGTTATTGAAAGAATGAAAATGCTCAGACGATGTTGACAGAAATAGTTCGGGTAGTGTTGACATCGCCTTCCCTGAAGATAGCATAATATCGTTCAGCCGTCGTCAAATCATCAATGACCAACAGACCAAGTTCACAGTGACAAGATACAATTTTCATGAGCTTACCATCAACGAAATATGTAATATATGTTACTCGAGGGTGGTCCTTTCAATCAATGACTAAGCACTTATCAAAATTTTGGACAGACCCGAATCGCTACTTCATGAACTATCATTTCAATCACAATTAGGGATTGCAGACGGAAAGTGAGTTTCACAAAACTTTCATTGCCGATCAAGCACTGTCGAATTCATTGCACCCACCGAGGTTCATTGGAATTTCAAATCCAGTGATTTTTTTTTTCGCATTTACTTGGGATTTTGATCGCACAATCAGAGTTTTGTGGAACCCACAATCAGTGACGAAAAAGTTGTACATTTTTGCGTCATCGACAAACATAGGCCATCTAAAGCGGAGAAAACAGTAGAGAACAGTATGTATGACACAAATATTGTAAGGCCCAGTATAGAGTTGAACTCCAGAGGTAAGGTGAAGAAGGTTTTTCTAGGAAAAAAGGAATCGACAACTCTCACCCTGTTGCACTGATTGGAAGTAAAGGTTCTCATTCAATTTGGTAATGAATCACATCGAAGTTTTCCGAAAACTGATTATTAACGAAGCTACAGGAAGTTAAAGTTGAATTTTATTCACATTGTCTTGCTTTACGTTTTGCCACATTACTTTGAACCTTAGATCTGAATGGCTGATTGATTTTGAGGTAATTTTATTTATTATTATAATTTTGGGTGTATTGCAACTTCAAGCTGAAAATAAATGGAGAAGATTTCGTATTTATCGCATGCAAACAATGCATTTTCGCTTTTTCACGCAGACGGTTAGATTCATCGGAACAACAGAAATATACCTTTTTATACCTTTTTTGTGTAAACAAGTCTAGAGAATGAAAATATTTGGTTAAAAATCTCATTCAGTGGAGCACAAAAAGGTTGGGACCATTCAAAGAGAAGTTTAGACTGCGTTCATTCTCTAGACATTCTGCCGAAGAAAATTCGAAAGGTATACTAACAGTGACGGCGCCCTATATATTTCACTGTCCATTCTTTTTGAGAAGTAACTTCCATTATTTCGTGAAGTGTTGGAATTCCAATATGACCAGTAGGTAGCAGGTGATCATTCCATTTTTTGAAGTGCCCTCTCACTCTAACACAGAAAAATGTCGAATATATGTGTCTTGTTTTGTTCAATAATTTGCCTAAAAAAATATCAGATTCTATCAGACATAAAAGACCAAAAAAAAATTTGAAATTGATTAAGAACCATACTGGATCGATGAATATTTGAACTATCGTTTCCTCGAATGGACGTTCACTGTAGGTATGTTTTCTCATGTTTGAGTTGTTTTCTTTCAAAATAGTATTTTGATCATGAAATTAAATATTATGTGGTCAACGCCACAAATACGCTATTTCGTCAAAATAATATCAACGTGACAAAGAGAGCACAAAATCTGTGGATAAAATTGAACTTCAACATCCTGTAACATCGTGAATAATCAATATTCGAAAAAAAAATTATAGGAAAGATACAATTTGTTTTTGGTCTAGAAATCACCCATGAATGTAGAGCTGATCATTTCTGGACGCTGTGTATATATACAGGCCTGGTCCACTCATTAACACAGATCGACAGATTATTCAAAGTTAAATTTCCACGAGTACAATCACGTTGAGTTAGAAGGGAGAAAAAAATATGCAAAAAGAAAGATCTTGAGTAACAACTCCGCAGTCAGTGGAATAGGAATTGATGGATGTCAGAATCATTTCTGATATCATTTCATCTACAGCACTGAAACATTCCGGAAAATAAGGACAATGATACTGAGATGGCAATATCTACAAGAACATGTAGAAGGCTGTTCTGCGATGAAGACAGACTCTATGATTATAAATATCAATCGCTTCTATGTGCATCCTAGGATAGGTAGTCGGTATAAACATAAATACAACCAACACAAAATTAAACCGAAGCGGAGCGGGAGCGATATGCCAATTAATATCGCACTAAAGTACTTCTCTGGTCATGAACCAGGGAATATATAACACCTCCGGATTGAACCCGACTGTCAGAAATTCAGCCGTCGAGTTCCAATCTCAGACCATGAATCCTCTGAAGATGCCTACCGCAGATGTAGGAGACATATAGATAAAAAGACCACGCAAATAAGCCGAGAAAACTCCTAAATGTTATTACATCCCGACGAGAAAGCTTCGAACGACTTCATCAATTACGGATTGCTGTGAATTTTCTACAACTTCTCCAGATAAAACGAAGACTTCTTAGGTGAATTGGATAACTCACGTAACAAACGTCTTCCCTAGTGTTTCCAGCACAATACAATTGATTACTCGCTGTTTTCTGCGGCCAAAATTTTCGGCATTCTTCAGGGCCTAATATTTCAACTTCTGCATACGTTAGTATTCTCGATGAAGCTTCAATCTACGGTGAAGTAAAGATATGAGATTTGAGAAAATAATTTATAAATTATTACATTCACCTGGTTCAAACTGTAACCAGTGATGTTCACTGAAGTTTTCTCAGGAATATCCACCGTTGCATTTGTCAAAAATGCTGGAGAGATCTGTCTTGAAAATTCTAGGTCCTGTGCTAACTGAAAAAAAAAATTGTGCATAAATTTATATCTTCATTACATATACAGAGGGTGTTTCAAAAACAGGTTATCCCATCTCGAGAATAGAAAATTAAATGGGGTTTTTTTCAGTAAAAAAACAAATTCGCATTTTTCATATTCTGCCAAAACTGCTGACAACATTGTAATGAAGCTTCATACTTATATTTTTCGGAAGCTACTACATCCGATGAATTTAATTCTATGTCTGACACTCATAGAGGGCGTTTGTTACACGGTTCGTATCAACTACTCAGCTAGTAGCAATGTCTTCTATAGAACAAGTCGAAGTCCTGTGAAAATTCTCATTTCGTATATACAACAATTATTCTTATTCAATCAAAATGGGCATGATTTAGAGTCGGTTTCACAAAATTTTGATAGCACCGTCGTCAAATTGATTGGAGCCACTGCGATTCGCTGAAATTTCAGAACGATTGATTCGGTTGGTTCGAATTTACGTCTAATTTTTAGATCGCACAATCAAAGCTCTGTGAAACCCGCCTATATACGACAATTTTTATTATTTAGTCTGGTAGATTGCATCAGGACTGTTACAAAATTGATGTATAAACATTGAGAGAACTTTCTCACGACATTTGATGAAACTGTTAAATCTATTCTCCATGATCCTATACTTGTCCTGTGGATGAACTTACGTTCCACTATACGACATATGTACGACGTCTCTACCACCATTTATTCTCACCATTTTTTGGTGAATTATAAGACTATTTTGTAATTCTGGTGACATTAATATTACTACACGATTATATAAATGTGCCTTTAGTGGACAGAGACATTATGCCTTTCTGGCAAAAAAAATTTCGGCGCCCCGGCTTTGAGTAGAATTATTCTGAATAAAATTATTTAGCGCATCCTGGTTTTTTGTTGTTAGTAATTTCTGTTTCAAAGGTTACACAGCTCACTCATGTTAGAAAAATTCAAGACAATGTTATACGGACTACCATGTAGATATTCTTACTGTTTTCGTTTTGCGATTTGATATATATATATATATATATATATATATATATATATATATATATATATAATATATATATATATATATATATATATATATTTATCCTGCGTACCATATTGCGTCCATACATTGACATTGGGCCATACAAAGTTGCGTCCTCAATGATACTGCGTCCGTATACCGGACGCAGCATTGTTTTTCTACACTATCTCTGATGTTTCAAGGTATTCAATGATGGGAGTTGCCGCTAAATGTGCAGTGTAATCAGAGCTTTCCTTGATAAAGCAATAAAATTCATTCATGACTTAATTAATGAGTTACAACATTTTTAAAATTGTATTCGCGGACGTAGTAACGTGTGGTCCATGTAACCAATAGTATATTTTTAGTTCACACAAATTCTGCTAAGAGGGCGCTTTAGATGGTGAAAGTTCATATACATCCAAATATACATGTTTCATTTAAAGTAAAATGTTGCGTCCCCAATCTGGCATCGATGCACAAGAATACATGCGGTTCGGTCTTCATTCACATCTAAAATATTTCAACTCCCGCCGATTCAATGTCGCTTCGGCTTTCGGTGCACCGTGTGAAGAAGAAATACTTTTATCGTGTCCCAACCGAAATCGTTTGTGAGCATTGCACAATCTGAAATGTGTTAACGTTTTCAATCACTTTCTTTGAGAATCTGGTTTTTCGATATTTGTTTTCAGTCCTTTCAAAAAATTTTATATTTTTTATCTCCTTTCTATCATTAGACATCTACACTTGATACACCTTATATGTTTTCTTTGAGTTTTGAACTGCTCATAATATGAAGTTGGATTCATTCAACTAATGAACATCAATATCATGAACTCATATTGGTATGATTGTGATGGGGGGAAAAATGAAATTTCATTTTTCAAGAACCAGGATTATCGATATATCAATTACTCACTAAACCTTTGTGGTAGTAGATAGAATGAAAACGATATAATTCATATTTATTCAATGAACATTTCATTACGAACAAATTGATTATGAAATATCTGTTTTGAGAGGTAGGGATATCTCATTGATTATCCTCGATTGACACAATCAATTTTTGCCATTGAATTGAAAAACATGTTTTCACTGAGCCAAATTTGAAATTGGTTTGCACTGTTGTCGTTTCGGAAATGAAAAAAATATTGTTCTTCAGAACAACAAATTCAATATTTTCGGAATTTCGAAAAAATCCCTTTCATGAATGCTTCTGTGTTCAAAAGTATTTCTGATCCATTCAAATAACACTGTACGATGATTTCAAATTACTTAACTGTAAATAGGTTCTGTTTTTGATTTTCCATTCACGATACCCAACTGTTTTATTTTTTTACTGGTATGATTTTTCTTTGTTTTTTTTAATTGGTTTGTTAGTTTCGTTTTTTAATTCGAAAAATTTTTGTTTGAGTTGATCTCTTACATCCACATTATTCTTGAACTTATCATAATCAATAATTTTTTTTTCGATTAATATTTTTCTATTTATGTGTTTTTGCTTAGTTTTTATATCAATTAAAATTTTTTCATGATTTGAAACTGGTGTTCCGAATAACTGCATCTTTCCTTCAAATTTTTGGGGTAGTATTGTATGATCAATAAGTGGTTCCTTCTTTTTGATTGAACATAGTTATTTGATTTTTGTTGGTGTATTATCAATGAAATAAGATACATGTTCGGGACATGAACAGTGAAATTTTTTGGGGATATTGTTGGAGTAATTTTCAAGCTTTTTCATTCTGGGACCTTGGGTTCTTAGAATCACGGTTGACAAGAAATGATTATTTAATGTTTTCTTCACAAATAACCTAAATTCACGCTCTTCAAGGTGAGGTTAGATGTATGTTTGTAAAATTGGCATTTTTTCAAATGCTTACCTCTTATCCATGCTATTCAAATAATCAAAAGTGTTTATTTAAATTATTGACGGTCCCAAATATGAGACATACCAGGTTTTTCATTTTGCAAACTTAGTAACTGTTTAAAATAAAATCAACTTCAGAATAAAATTTAAAAAAATACTAGCAAGAACTGGGAGCTTCATTTCATTTTGATAAATTCGTTAGTTGATGACCTTTCTAACGGTATGCTTCAGAATTGATGGAAAAATTATTTCTGTTTCGAAATACCGATATTCCGTGAGCAAAAAAAAATTATTCTGAAGTATCAACAAGAATATAATATCTCAATATTGGTATTCTTGTTATAAATTTTACTGGAACTTTTCTCCTCTGTTCCTCTTTTTTTTTCCTTCTTCAATCGTTATGGTATATAAACTCATTTCATCTCATTGCTACAAAAATGGCGTTTATTCTTACGATTAACACCCCTCTCGGCACTTTTTCAACGAAAATTAGAGACAACCCAAACAACTCATTTTCTAACTCGAAAATAGGTAGAAGCGGTCCGATTTCTTGGCCCGCCCGATCTCCAGACCTAACTCTCTTAGGTATCAACTTATGAGGACAGCCAAAGCATTAGTTCAAGCTGAGGAAGTACCCACGAGATAGGTGTAAATCGAAAGAATAGACACTTTATTTCAACTAATGAGAAATCTAAAATCAGACTAAAGGTCTTGGTAGTACTCTGTTCTATCGTTTTTCAAAAGTTTTAGCAAGGTTCTCATTGTATTATTCAGGAAGCTTTATAATCGTTATGTAGCTTCTTCAGAAGTGATCAGGTGTTGTTATCTTTGCATTTTATTTTCGATTCTTGTTCCTCATCATTGTATCTCGTCTAGATTGATCTTCAAAATTTACTGATGGACATCGACATCGACATCGACTAAAAATATTAGATTATTCAGAAGTAGGTTTCTGTAAATCATAATCCATAATCGTTTTAAAATCACCAGTCCACAATTATGGACAAATTGAGTCAGGGGAACCAAAATTTGTCCAATGTATTCATACAAAGGGGAGGTATGAAAAAAGAAAAGAATCATATGTAATCATTTGACAAACTTCCGATTTATCAAAAAAATCTCGAATAAAATGGAACAAACGTCCGGCTCTTTAGTTGTGGAGGGGAGGGGAGAATGGGAAGAAAAACTAAATGATTACTTCTCTGTACTAAATATAATCGAATTTTTTTTTTTGAGGAATATATCTTATTTCATATGCAACAATTCTGAAATTCACTTGTGCCTCAGGCAAAGGAAGTGATTTCTTCAATACCATATTATAACCGTTATTTCGAAAGTTTTTTGTTTTTTTTTGCATTTTGATATTGTAATAATTTTATTCAGAATATTCATTGTTTATATTTTCTTATATTTTCTCATTGAAATAAAATATTCGACAAGATGGAATTAATGGTTTGTATAATGAAGCATTACCACTGCATCAGAGGATAACATTGAGTGTATTTGTTCATAATTGTGAACTTTTTTCTCTATGAAAAAACAAATTTTACTTTTTTTTCGTGAACCATATCTCATATTTGAGGTCTGGTAGTAAAAGAAAACAGTTTCAACAGGCACTAAATCTCCAAAACTATCATATCAGGAATGATACTTGACATTCTTGAAGTATAACAAATACATAATCAATTTATAAATCGATTACACATCTCCACTAAATACATTTCTATCATCAATCATCTTTCAATACATTAGTTTTCCCCATTACATCGAACAAATCTTCCATTTGAAACCATGGTTTCTTCTCGAGTTCGAAGATTAAAACAGAAAAATTTGATTTGTTTCATATTTAGATCCTTTTCAATGCAAAATACCGATAAAATCCATATTAATTGACTTCAGAATAAATGCGCTACGCTTCAATATTTCAACTAGAATTGATTCACTTGGAACTATCTGAAAGTGAAAATAAATAGGAGAAAACTCTATTTCAGAATGTAACATACGGTATTTGAAGTTTCCACCCTTGAAATATTTAAGGTAATGTATGTATGGAATTCGGAAAATTTTATAGAATTATGTACTTTTCACCCAGAATTTATTTATTGTAGAATAATGAACGTTATCAATTATTCTTTACTTTCATGACACTTCGGAGCAAAGTTCACATTGTACACGTCCAAAAGACAAAAAAATATTAAACATCGAAATCTGAGGTATGAGGTACAAATATGTCAACTTCTTTTACCTAGAGTGTTCAATAACTCATCATTATTTGAGATTGTACTAATTATAGTTAGTGTGTTGGTTTATTCAGTCAAAAAAGTATCGACATATATTTCACCTTAACAACTACCCAAGTTGTTTCACTCAATATCAACACTCGCGAGGCGATGCTAAATGCAGATGCGAGCTTTGCCCTTAATGACTCATGAATATGTCATTATGGTCGAATATTCTTATGTAAGAATATTCAAGAAAAATGATAAACTTGGCAACAGCGCTGGACGCCATAACATGCTGAGTATGAAGGAACGAAAAAAACATGGACGCTATATTGTACTGAATGTGAAAGCAGTATATTAACTGGACGCAATAATGGTTGCAAGATGAAAGGACGTCATATTGTACATGTATATTTCGTTCTTATTTCTGAAGATACAGATGATCTGAAACAGGCGATCTACTCAATTTTTTGCGTAGATTAATATACTTCGATCAGCTGTTTCCTAACTAGCGTATTTCTGGTGGACGCAATAAGGTCGTTTTATGGAAGGACGCAACATGGTACGCAGGATGTATATATATATATATATATATATATATATATATATATATATATATATATATATATATTATATATATAAATATGTTCTTATGAAGGAGAGAGCCAAAATAATACAATAAATACAAAAAGTACCTAAGCTGAGATAAAAAAAGAACGGGGTAGCATAACATTCTTTGTATGATACTATTGAATCATACGATACTATCAACACTAGTATCATACCTGCTTCCCCGTAAACAAACTAACATAAAATATCAGATAGCAGTAAAATCTTGAAAGACATCAGTGTGATCATCTTCATGTTATCCGTCAATGGGCTCGGATACACAGATTCTTCCCAAAACGACTCGTAATTCTTAATCTGAAATGAAAAAAGACAAAAGCAGAAAAAAAAAACCGATTATTCAGAAATAATCGAATGCATTTTAGAAATGCATTTGCTATTTTAAAAAACAGAGGTGCACCTCTTCTCTCGTATAGCCCTTTCGAACATAGAATCCGATGGGTTCAATCGACTCACCGAGAAAAACTACTAAAGACCTCAGTATCAGGATATCAATTTATACAGCCTGATCTGTATTAAAGCCGCCGGATTGTTGAACAGGAAACGCTGCATTCGGCCGTAATTTGTACGAAATTTTTTTTTATTTTTGATAATATGAATGAAAAATTTTCCACTAAATTCGAATCTTCTATAAAAATGATGGGTTAGCATTTGAAATTTTAAAGTTGGGCCTCATATCTCGTATGAGGCCCCTCCTGGGTCCAAAATCAGATAAGCCTATTCGATTCCTCGGAAGACATTAATCCAGTATCAGAATTTGAATTTTCCACGTGAGCGCGAAATAGGTTCACCCTTTCCAGATATTTGAACCATTTGGTATATTCTTCTACAATGACTATTATCCAGTGAATTAAGAACATTAATTTGCATCAAATTGCAGTCAGGCATCTTTTAAACTCATTCGAAGTCGCTTTTTCGAATTGTTGAATTATTATTCATATGCGTACTTGAGACGATCGATAAAAAACTGAAAAGATTTACCTCACTAATTTGCGAAGATAGTATACATGTATATATATAGGTGTACCTATGTTTCATCGTTTGAATGTAAAATCCGACCGTTGAAATAGAAGAATCTGGAATTTTAGAATTCATCTTCAATCTAGCTAATTTAGTTTGAAATTCTTCAAAAATAAAGGGATATGAAAAAATTTATAACACTCGGCATCACTGGAAAATAAAAGAACAACTCAAGGGGAAGCTGCGCTAAAAAAATCTTGAACTATTTGTACTTTTATCCTCCTCATGTGGGCTTTACAAGGATGGACTCGCGCCCCTGCCCCCGCGTTTGTATCCGCCACTACTCGGAGTTGTATATACACGATATATTATTGCATTGAATTTATTAGTGACGATACTGACAAATGTCGTGCTGATAGTTTATACTCTTATTTTTTCGAGTATTTTTAACCCCTCTGGAATTATGATTGGCCAACGAAAAATTTGATTCTCAAGCACTATTTTCAGGAGATTCATTCCGCCATACCTCAATTTCTATATCGGATACAGAGAGTTCTGTGTAATACTAATTCGTTTCATTATGCATCATTCACAGCAGCATAACCATAATCGTCTATACGACCTGTTGGTCATATTTCAAATTGAAAAATTGTCTATTTTATTTCATTATCTAGCTCTGTAAGCCTGTTTATCGTTGATTTCTATTCACAAGCACTGTTTTCAGGAGCTTCATTCCACATACCTCACTTTCTATTTCGGACACAGTGAGTTCTCCATCAAAAATATTACAGGTTGCTGTGCTCTCATTATTAGTCCATTTTTCTCCTACTGATCTTCTTGTAACAGTTAGACAGTTTCGTCCAAAATGATCCACCGTATTTTATTTTTTTTTTCATGAGTTAATTCGATAAGACATGTGATGGATTCGGACTTCGAAGAAATCAATTCTATAACTAAGTTGGATATGACTCTTTAGCATTTCAATGATCTTTTGAGCGTCGTTTAGCAGACCTACTATATAGGCCTCTTACGAAGTAATACAACATTCAGAATAAATCGTATAATGAAATCCCACATATCAGTCCTATTGCATACATATGCAAAAATATATTTTCTCTATTTCAGTGTCATAATTTATTTATTTATTTGATATAATATGAGAAACAGACAGGTATGAAACCCACTAAAGTATCCACACATAACATAACTTAATATAATATACTACTACGCCACCTACTCGACAACTAGATGTCATAGACGAAAATGTATGAAAAATGGCCTGTAAATGTTTATAGAACAACCTGCAGAAAGATTGTACCTATAGGTGTCCTATGATATTGTTGTGAAAATAATTGCACGATAATTTCATACAACTATTTAGTTTTCACAACGAAACGCTTTCCATCAAAATACCAACATTAAGAATAAGAAAAAAGTTATATGACTATTTTGCTAGTTAGGTACCTAGTATTTAAAATAACGTCTCCAATATTTATTATATTGAAAAATATTTCAAGTGAAGTATGTGTGAGAAAAACACGTTGCACAATCGACATCGCAATAATTAGTTAATTTTTGCAATTTTGTAATTGTCTGAAATTTTTCTCAATCTCACCCGACTTTTTCAAGGACAGAAAAGTTACCATAAAAAAATATTTTCTATGATTTTTTTCCGATATAATGATATATTAATTTTGAAAATTGTTTTCTGTTCAATAAGTGCGAGAAATTTTCGAAAAATATGTATTCAGATTGAATGAAAATGTTTCACATTGAATGACTAACATTATGTCGCCCAGAATATGATACTTTCTTACAGAAAGTAAGTTTTGATATTGATCTTCACAAAAAGGGCATAGACTGATTTCACAGTAATAGAGTTATTTACTCCGGAAACAACATCTCCTCTGAAATTGATGTAATGCGTTCAGTTTAATAAGAGAAATTCAAATTTGACTTTTTAAATTTTCTTCTGTAACACCGAACAGAAACTGTACTAATTGAGATTCAATTCCAAAGAATTTAGGGTAGTTGAAAATTGATTGACGTTCCCATTTCGAGATTTTTTTTGAAAAATTTTGATGCCGGACCTACGACCAACCTGTTCAAATAAATAATATACAGCAAAGAAAAATTCGAGAAATACAAAAGTCTCACCTTGACAATTACAGCGTCATACGTGACGTTTATATTCACATGATCCTCATGTATTCGGAATCCTGATACTTTAATTTCGACACCATTTCTATTGGGCTGAGATGATCCAGCAACAACTCTCAAGGATTGCATATCGAATCTATATAATGAGAAAAATAATTAATTATCGATTAGAAAACAATCATAAGTGGAACTATTGCAAAGCAATATGAAAATGAATCATTATGATATGTCAATAGACATAATTGATTTGTCTGAATGAATAAAATTCATTATTAGATTTCCACTAACGTCCATTGAAATGCATCAAAATCATCATGGGAACAAATAGAAACTAGATTGTTGAAAAACTATTCTGTCATAAAAAGTCAGAAATTTCCAGATTATTTTGTTGTTCGGTACCTACTTACAAGGAAAAAATTTCCGTTAAGATTCAATCCATGGTGATCTGTCAAAAATACACGTCCTGATTGGTTAAAAATTATAGGTGTGGAATTTTTGTACAAATTATATTTCTTTCTCGAATAAAAATATTAAAGTTAACTTACGGTTCGATCAAATCAAAGCAACTAGCTGCTGACAATATTCTATTTTGATTTAGAATTATACCACTACAAAAGTGAAAACCCATTTTTTGCAATGAAACAATAAAGGGAAAATCCACCATCGATGCATAGTGCTCGCCAGCAACTGCAAATAACCAGAAGTCAGAATATTCAAAATTAAGTTAAATTTTTTCCTCACAAGTATTATGTCATCACTATGTCAACATAATGAAGAAAGTCTTTAATGAACTTCGCATAGTCAAAATAAATTCGAATTAAACAAGGTGATTCATGAAGCTATTCGTTAAGATATTCGAAAGAACAGCTCTGGATAAACACTCAAAATCCTATAGAAAATTTTTTCAGAAGACATGAAATCTTTTGAAAAAATTCAGATTTGTTCGACCCCCATTTTCACCGACAATAATTCCACCTTTCATCTCTAGAATAAAATACCCTGTTCCTTCACTGATGATCAGATTACCCATTGAATTTTACATCGTCTACATGTGTCGTAGGAAAATCCGTGTATAACAAAACCCTTGAAATGTTCTGATATGGGGTTTCATTTCAATATAACTTTAGAATGTAATTAATTCATATAGGAAACATTTTTATTGCTCAGCTGGAATCCACGTTGAAAAATTGTGTATAAGTGTAATACCTACAACTGCTTTCAAATGCTTATTTCCCAATATGAAAAAATATAAAGAAATCTGAAGATTCTGGTGTACACTATTAAAATTTTATTCTTTCTTCAGATGACATTGTGAAAATTTCCCCTCGAAGTTCCCCTCAAATAGTTACTGGGCTTGTATCCTTCAATGATATAATCTTCCATGTATTGTGAAGAGTACTCGAAGGAAAATTCCCTACATTCAACGCGAAAAATCCAAATAAAAGTACCTAGAAGAAAGAGAAATTTTCGGGTTTGATAGACTGTCAAATTGGTCTGGGAAGAAGTGCCAGCAGGGTCTCCAGGGAGACCGTGCATGCAAATGAGGGACAGTATCAAAGCAGACCTGTCAGCAATGGGTTTACCTTTCGATCCGCAGTTAATGAAGGATAGTGCAAGATGAAAACAAGTTGTGCAGTCAGCCAAGACCCACCCCGGGTTGTAGAGTTTAAAGAAGAAGAAGTTTCGAGTAATTATTGTTCTACAATATCGAAATGATTTCTCCTAGAGAAATGAGAACTTTCTCTAAGTTTTGCTGTCATGATACTACAAAATGGTACACGTGATGTGTAATACCGGGGTCCTTATTTCTGTACCCGCCGGACATGCTGAGGAAGGTACAAATAAAATTTTAATATTCTATGAGTAGTAGATCTTGGACATGTCAGACTCTACTCCAATTATTTCCAAGATGTTTGTGGTTGCCAACGTTGATGACTACGGATCTACAGGCATTCTACCAGTTCGGTTCTTGGGTTTATCTGAAGACGCTATAAGCTTGATAATTGAGGTTTGGATAACGCCGAACCTGAATCTTATTACATTTTGTGGGAGATCAGTATTTATTAACAATAGATCGAGTGATATACACTGCAGAATAGTAGGCAGATATGAATCTCATTTACGGAGAACCCGTTTCGAGCCGCAAAGAGGTGGTGTCGCCCACAACGCGAGCGAAGCAGCAAGTATTTACGTTATTCAAACCCCCAACGTCCTCCTTATAGCGTCTTTATTAGAACCCACTAACCTGACCGAGTTGATAGAATGCCTGGCGTTGATCATGGTCATCAACTTGGGACAACACTTACGTCTTGGAAATAATTGGAGAAGAGCCTGACACCTCTACTCGCAACATCTACCGGAGAACTGGTATACTACAATCTACTACCCATAGAATAATATTGTACAGATATTCAGCGGGGTACAGATATCAGATCACCGGGATTGTGCAGGACGTATGCGGTTTTGGCACATTATGAGAGCAAAAATGTCTCGGAAAAGCCCGATATTATGAAGTGACGAATCTTCTTGCCGAAAAGATAGCTGCATGAAATTTTCTTGAATTCTACACAGATCGTAGGTTTGGGGAATATTGTCAATGTTATTTACCAATTCTGAATCTCCATGAAATGGGGAACTTTTGAAAAGTGTTTTTCAGAAAAAAAATTGGTGTAATTCATTCAAACCAGAGAAAGTTTAGTCAGAGTCATAAAAATAAGTGAAAAAAAATATTTTTAATTACATGACATTGAGCTTTTCCAATAACTGTTTCGAATAAATTGATAGTGGTAACGAAATTAATGTGAGCTAAAATTCCTATCTTGAATCACATACTGGCCCTGTGATTGAACAAAATAGTTCGAAAATCGGTTATTCTTGCTATATTCATAAAATGCCAATTATTTTGGAAACGGTACATTTTTGATCAACTAATTCAATTGAAGTTGGTCTACTCTATCCTGGTGTGACGTTAGATTCACTAGTTATGGGTGCCCTGTTTAATCCTCTATTATTCGAATAATTGACATTTCAAACATATTAGGTGGTTGAATTAATATTGTGTCAATATCAATCGTTGAATATCTTTTCAAAAAATCAATAAATGGAAAATTCTCCAATTCTTATCTGATTCAATTGTTTTTCGAGATCCTGTTCGAATTTTACTACAACGAAAGCAAAACTCACCATACACTAACGGAATAATTGAAAGAGTTAACAAATTGATTCCCTTCATATCTACTGTATTGAGTGGTACTGATGTGGGAACTGAAAATTATCTAGATTTTAACTTTCCAAAACCACACATTTATCAAATGTATTACCCTGTACTTGATCTTATCTTCATTGTCGAATGCTAGGTCATATTTAAGAACTAAGTTGTCTCGAGTGTATGCAGATGTATCAATCACGAAAATATTTGTCAGTCCTCAAGATTAGATTTTTCGTAGTCAGTTTATTTTCAATATTCTTGAAAATTTATTCAGTGATGGATTCCTCTATTTTCTAGGTCACTTGATTTGATTGGATCTATAAAAAGCTGAATGTCTCAATATTTCATAGTTTGATTTTCATACAATATCGGGATTTTTCATTAAAGTGACACCAGGAATATGTGTTTTGAACAAGCAGGGGCAGATCCAAACCCAATTTTGGGAAAAAAAACATATTCTAAAGAGTGAAGTAAACTTTTAGCGGCAGCCTGGGTCATTTGGGGGGGATGTTTTCCCAGTTTCCCTCAGCCCTGGATCCGTGCCTTTGAACACGTGTGTCTTTCTCAAGATCAGAGAAAACCTCAAGTATTTCAGTTCATCTATGAACAGTAAGACGAAATGTGGTGATACTCTTTGTACTAGATTAGACTCTATTGGTCTGATATGGTAATGGCCAACACACTCAATTTCACTCTTTTATCACATTCCGACAATTTTTTGCCATTTTGATGACCAGGTTCCGGAACATGTAGACACGACGAGGTAATTATACAGGGTGTCCATTTGAAAACAAAACAGACGAGATTACAGACGAAATTATTTTTTTCGATAGAAATGCTCGGACAGGTCGATTTCTGTTTCGAGGGGGACAACTTAAGATGTAGGTTACGGATGCATAGCGATTCAACCCTTGCTACTACAACCCTCACCCCCAATTTTTGAATAGGGGGAAGATGGGGTGAGTGATACCTCATTTGAAAGGTTTTTCACAAAAAAACACTACAAGTGCCATGAAAACACCACTTAATTTTCAAATGCTTAGTCAAGAATATTTTGAGAACTAATGCATGAAATGAAAAAACAAATACTGCGATGAGATCAGTATAAAAATACCTTTCAAATGAGGTATCACTCACCCCATCTTCCCTATTCAAAAATTGGGGGTAGTAGCAAGGGTTGAAACGCTATGCATCCGTAACCTACATCTTAAGTTGTCCTCCTCGAAACAGAAATCGACCTGTCCGAGCATTTCTATCGAAAAAATTCATTTCGTCTGTAATCTCGTCTGTTTTGTTTTCAAATGGCCATCCTGTATACTATACAAGCACCACAGAAATGGTGTTGGTATATTAATGAATCCAGGACCTGAAAAGTACGTGAAACAGGTTATTCCTTTGAAGAACGGGATCATAATAATCAAACTGAATGCAAGCCTATTTAACGGTGATGAAGGGTGATTATTTTAAAGGCAGAGAACTTTATAAATTCAAATAAAAAATTTCCATGGTAACCGATTTGACAGTTTTTCGTCAATTTTAATTAAGTTTTCTCTGGCAAATTCATCATGCCTATACTTACTCCGGTGCAACGCTTGCAAATTATTAAAACGTCCATTTTATGGTTATCATAATCGTCCTTCAGAACGATTAATTCGAGAAATTGTAGATCGTTTTTGCAATAAGTTCACCTTAAAAGATACTGCGCACCCAGTTAGACGTCGGACAGTGCGTACACAACAACCCATTGATGGTGTTAATGACTCAAATGTGTACATTCGTCATCGCGCCCAAGAATGTGCTTAGGTGCATCCACTTTAAGGAATATTTTGCTAAAAGATCTTTGTTTAAAACCTTTCAAGATTCAACTTGTACAGGAATTAACGCGGTGTCCAGTGGCGTACGGATCTGCCGTAAGATGAATGGTGTAACACGGCTGATTCGCATAAATAATGAATAAGGGATGTCAAACTTTATTGAATTTCTATAAAAAAAAAGACTTCTACAGGAAACGAGGGTTGATTTTAACGGAGCTATTTCGGAAAGATATGAAATATCAGTGATCCGCTATATAGGGAATATTTCGTTGGATCCTTACATTATCACAGAAAATATCCGACGAGAGCATAAAGACACTTGGCATGCGGAATTGTTATTTTGATGTAAATATTGCCTGGAAATTTCGTTCCCTTGCAAAGGGATCCATGGGGTGAAATTTCATCCCCTATTTTGAAAAATTCGATATCTCAGAAAATCCCCAACGGAGAACAATTAAACTCAGTACGTAGTACTGTTATATGGATTCGAACATGTGGAGAAAATTTGTCCACTTGCAGAGGGAGCCAGGGGGTGAAATTTCATCCCCTACTTTGAAAAATTCGATATCTCGGAAAATACCAAACGGAGCACAATTAAACTCGGTAGGTGTGACTATTATATCGATTCGAACATTTGATGAAAATTTTGTCCACTTGCAGAGGGAGCCAGGGAGAAAAATTTCATCCCCTATTTTGAAAAATTCGATATCTCGGAAAATCCTCAACGGAGCACAATTGAACTCAGTACGTAGTACTGTAATATGGATTCGAACACGTGGTGAAAATTTTGTCCACTTGCAGAGGGAGCCAGGGGGTGAAATTTCATCCCTTATTTTGAAAAATTCGATATCACGGAAAGTCCTCAACGGAGCACGATTAAACTCGGTACGAAGTACTGTTATATGGATTTGAACATGTGGTGAAAATTTCGTCCACTTGCAGAGGGAGCCAGGGGGTGAAATTTCATCCCCTATTTTGAAAAATTCGATACCTCAGAAAGTCCTCAACGGAGCACAATTAAACTCGGTCCGTAGTACTGTTATATGGATTCGAACATGTGGTGAAAATTTTGTCCACTTGCAGAGGGAGCCAGGGGGTGAAATTTCATCGCCTATTTTGAAAAATGCGATATCTCGGAAAATACCGAACGGAGCACAATTAAACTCGGTAGGTGTGACTATTATATCAATTCGAACATTTGATGAAAATTTTGTCCACTCGCAGAGGGAGCCAGGGGGTGAAATTTCATCCCCTGTTTTGAAAAAATCGATATCTCAGAAAGTCCTCAACGGAGCACAATTAAACTCGGTCCGTAGTACTGTTATATGGATTCGAACATGTGGAGAAAATTTTGTCCACTTGCAGAGGGAGCCAGGGGGTGAAATTTCATCCCCTATTTTGAAAATTTCGATATCTCGGAAAATACCGAACGGAGCACAATTAAACTCGGTAGGTGTGACTATTATATCAATTCGAACATTTGATGAAAATTTTGTCCACTCGCAGAGGGAGCCAGGGGGTGAAATTTCATCCCTTATTTTGAAAAATTCGATATCTCAGAAAGTCCTCAACGGAGCACAATTAAACTCGGTACGTAGTACTGTTATATGGATTCGAACATGTGGTGAAAATTTTGTCCACTTGCAGAGGGAGCCAGGGGATGAAATTTCATCCCCTATTTTGAAAAATTCGATACCTCAGAAAGTCCTCAACGGAGCACAATTAAACTCGGTCCGTAGTACTGTTATATGGATTCGAACATGTGGTGAAAATTTTGTCCACTTGCAGAGGGAGCCAGGGGGTGAAATTTCATCGCCTATTTTGAAAAATGCGATATCTCGGAAAATACCGAACGGAGCACAATTAAACTCGGTAGGTGTGACTATTATATCAATTCGAACATTTGATGAAAATTTTGTCCACTCGCAGAGGGAGCCAGGGGGTGAAATTTCATCCCCTATTTTGAAAAAATCGATATCTCAGAAAGTCCTCAACGGAGCACAATTAAACTCGGTCCGTAGTACTGTTATATGGATTCGAACATGTGGTGAAAATTTTGTCCACTTGCAGAGGGAGCCAGGGGGTGAAATTTCATCCCCTATTTTGAAAATTTCGATATCTCGGAAAATACCGAACGGAGCACAATTAAACTCGGTAGGTGTGACTATTATATCAATTCGAGCATTTGATGAAAATTTTGTCCACTCGCAGAGGGAGCCAGGGAGTGAAATTTCATCCCTTATTTTGAAAAATTCGATATCTCAGAAAGTCCTCAACGGAGCACAATTAAACTCGGTACGTAGTACTGTTATATGGATTCGAACATGTGGTGAAAATTTTGTCCACTTGCAGAGGGAGCCAGGGGGTGAAATTTCATCCCCTATTTTGAAAAATTCGATATCTCGGAAAATACTAAGCGGAGCACAATTAAACTCAGTAGGTGGGACTATTATATCGATTCGAACATTTGGTGAAAATTTCGTCCACTTGTATAGGGAGCCAGAGGGTGAAATTTCATCCCCTATTTTGAAAAATTCGATATGTCGGAAAATCCTCAACGGAGCACAATTAAACTCGGTACGAAGTACTGTTATATGGATCCGAACATGTGGTGAAAATTTTGTCCGTTGAGTATTTTCCGAAATATCAAATTTTTCAAAATAGAGGATGTAATTTCATCCCCTGGCTCCTTCTGCAAGTGGACAAAATTTTCACCACATGTTCGAATCCATATAACAGTACTACGTATCGAGTTTAATTGTGCTCCTTTGAATAATTTCCGAGATATCGAATTTTTCAAAATAGGGAATGAAATTTCACCCCCTGGCTCCCTCTGCAAGTGGACGAAATTTTCAAAACATGTTCGAATCCATATAACAGTACTACGTACCGAGTTTAATTATGCTCCGTTGAGTAATTTCCGAGATATCGAATTTTTCAGAATAGGGGATGAAATTTCACCCCCTGGCTCCCTCTGCAAGTGGACGAAATTTTCACCAAATGTTCGAATCGATATAATAGTCCCACCTACTGAGTTTAATTGTGCTCCGTTGAGGATTTTCCGAGATATCGAATTTTTCGAAATAGGGGATGAAATTTCACCCCCTGGCTCCCTCTGCAAGTGGACGAAATTTTCACCAAATGTTCAAATCGATATAATAGTCCCACCTACTGAGTTTAATTGTGCTCCGCTCAGTATTTTCCGAGATATCGAATTTTTCAAAATAGGGGATGAAATTTCACCCCCTGGCTCCCTCTGCAAGTGGACGAAATTTTCACCAAATGTTCGAATCGATATAATAGTCTCACCTACTGAGTTTAATTGTGCTCCGTTGAGGATTTTCCGAGATATCGAATTTTACAAAATAGGGGATGAAATTCCACCCCCTGGCTCCTTTTGCAAGTGAACGAAATTTTCACCAAATGTTCGAATCGATATAATAGTTCCACCTACTGAGTTTAATTGTGCTCCGTTGAGGATTTTCCGAGATATCGAATTTTTCAAAATAGGGGATGAAATTTCACCCCCTGGCTCCCTCTGCAAGTGGACGAAATTTTCACCACATGTTCGATTTCAAATAACAGTACTACGTATTGAGTTTAATTGTGCACCGTTGAGGATTTTCCGAGATATCAAATTTTTCAAAATAGGGGATGTAATTTCACCCATTGGATCCCTCTGCAAGTGAACAAAATTTTCACCACATGATCGAATCCATATAACAGTACTACGTACCGAGTTTAATTGTGCTCCGTTGAGTATTTGTCGAGATATCGAATTTTCAAAATAGGGGATGAAATTTTTCTCCCTGGCTCCCTCTGCAAGTGAACAAAATTTTCATCAAATGTTCGAATCGATATAATAGTCACACCTACCGAGTTTAATTGTGCTCCGTTTGGTATTTTCCGAGATATCGAATTTTTCAAAGTAGGGGATGAAATTTCACCCCCTGGCTCCCTCTGCAAGTATACAAATTTTCTCCACATGTTCGAATCCATATAACAGTACTACGTACTGAGTTTAATTGTTCTCCGTTGGGGATTTTCTGAGACATCGAATTTTTCAAAATAGGGGATGAAATTTCACCCCCTGGATCCCTTTGCAAGGGAACGAAATTTCCAGGCAATATTTACATTAAAATAACAATTCCACATGCCGAGTATCATTATGCTCTCGTCGGATATTTTCCGTGATAATGTAATGATCCAACGAAATATTCCCTATATAGCGGATCACTGATATTTCATATCTTTCCGAAATAGCTCCGTTAAAATCAACCCTCGTTTCCTGTAGAAGTCTTTTTTTAATAGAAATTCAATAAAGTTTGATATCCCTTGTTCATTATTTATGCGAATCAGCCGTGTTACACCATTCATCTTACTGCAGAACCGTACGCCACTGGACACCGCGTTCGGGCGTTTCCGACAAACGGTCTGATTGATTTGGTCTGGTAGGTTCACACCGGTGTCCAACACGAGGCCAGCGGGCCGCATGCGGCCCGCGACCTCATTTTTTGTGGCCCGCAGAGGAGCGCTGGAAATCGCCAAAGCGAAAAAACTCTTACTGATGGATTGTGTCATTAGAATGGCATAACAGTTCAGAGAAACGAAAATGCCGAAAAATTCGAAGCAGTCTCTGTTTCGCATCACACAATTTCAAGACGAGTAGACCATATTGATCAATATAGGTATATCTAAAAACCTGTATAACTGAGTTGGAAAGTATGAGTTTTTTTCGCTACCCTTAGTTGAAAGTACTGATCTATCGGATATCAGCCAGGTTATAATTTTTGTCAGAACTGTATATAAAATATGCTTGAATTTGAATGGAACAATTAAGGGTACGGATTTTGAAGCTGTGAATTAGGTAGTATCGGACCACGGCGGATTCCATGAACGTTTCCATATTGCCACTGATGAATCCAGAGCTATGACAGGAACTGAAATCGGATTTGCAGGACTCTTGAAATAAAACCACATAAACAGTCAACAGTCTTGTGATACATTGTATTGTTCACCAAGAGGCACAATGTGAAAAATTGTCAGTTCAAATGGATTTCATGAAAGTAGTTGTTGAAATAACTAACATTATGAGAGAGGGCAATCTTACTTTGAACATTTTGAGATTTTAAGCCGAAGTAGAAGTTACATATAGCGAACTGTTACTTCATACCAACATCCTTTGAAGGAATGAAGGATTTTATTTTGAAGAAGTTTCTATCAACTGCGGACAAAATGCATCGAAAAGACTGCAGAAGGAGTCGAAAATAGGTTTAACGAATTTCAAAACATTGTAAAAAAAATTTCAGTTTTTGCTCAGCCTCTTCAGAATGTAGGTAAAGCTCACCTCCAATTAGGATAGTGTGCGTTGCAAACTTCACAAGGAAGGACGAGAACTGAATTG
Source organism: Hippodamia convergens (assembly GCA_038502775.1). Taxonomy (NCBI): domain Eukaryota; kingdom Metazoa; phylum Arthropoda; class Insecta; order Coleoptera; family Coccinellidae; genus Hippodamia; species Hippodamia convergens. Next base: position 39,240,848 of record CM076609.1, read on the forward strand.
GAATTTTTCAATTTGAGGCTAGAAGAACGATACCCCGACTTACGAAACTCAATTTTTACAGTAGGTTAACTGATGGAAAGCACATATCTGAAAAAACAGAATCAATTTGCATATTTCTCCAATGCGGCCATCTGCACCGGGATTTTTCAAAATGTGGGCCTCGGGTTACGTGAAGTTGGACAGCCCTTTTTTAAATAATTTTGATTTTTCGGCTGATGTGTTGAAAACATAAAAATATATTGTGACAATACAAGCTGCATAATGTTAGCAAGAAATGGTAATTTCACAAAAAGGGCAAAACACATAAATGTAGCTTTACATTTCGTGCATGATTTATCCAATGAAAATTCAATTGATGTAGTTAAAGTAGAAGGTAACGCTAATGTGGCTGATTCATTCACCAAGTCCCTTAGCCGTAGCAAGTTCGAGGACTTCAGATATAAATTGAATATATATTGAGTTGATGTTTTTTATATTAAGTATTATTTTATGTAACCAAAATTGCAAGGGGTTAATGCAGATGCCTAGTTGTACAATTTTGTTAATTTTGTTTACTTGTATACAGAGAGCACTGCAGATGCGACACCGTCATGTTCAATATGCAAGTAGTTAATAGTGAATTTATATTAGGGTCTATGACAGGAAGTGTTCTGAACAACAATGAATCTATTTACGAGAATGTTGAATTTCTTAGTTCGAATTTCTCGTCTTTATTAAATTTATATGAGCCATTGAAGACATTCACAATATCGAACAACTATGTTCCGTGGCTAACTGAAACATTGAGATATATGATAACGAGAAACGACGAACCAGATAATTTTCGAGGTTCAAAAGAACTAATCATTTCGCCCATATTGTGGTTACAACGGTTATGAGCTACTGAGTAGCCTTGTCAAAGTAACAGTAACATCCACTAGAAGTGAATGGACCCATCTCGAGCGCATTTTTCTTAGTAATCGCGAAAATACGGATCCAATTTCCGAAGATAACGACATAAATTGCTTGGACTCATATTTTCTAAATTCCGTATCTGAGTAAGCTCCTAACGATCACTCAGTATATTTTTTTTTAAGAAAAACAAATGTGTTACTACCAGCTCAAGTTTGTAAAAGTGGGTGAAACTGAGGTAGAGCAAGTGGTCATGACGGTGTCAACATACTCACCTTACATTTATGTGTTTATCTTTCCTTCTATTAGCTTGAAATTTTCCTTATAATGAAGTTCTATATTATAAAAACTTATAAAAGAGGTCAAGTGTGAGCAAATCTGGTCGTATTTAAATCCAAACAAAATAATTTCACACATTCCATCAGCTTTGAGCGGTGTAAGTAGTTGCACAACAGTAATATTGCATATTAACGACGATATAAATACAGCAACAGATCATGGTAGGTTGATCTATTTGACAGTGTTGGAATATTCTAGGCGTTCGATAGTTTGAATCACAAATATATCTTAATACATGTTGGTTTTTCTGTATCTACTCGCAGATGCGAGTGCTATTCTTTCCTCTTATTTGTCAGATCAGTGTCAAGCAGTTCTTCATATGGATAATATCTTTTTTTTTAAATATGCAGAGGTGTACCAGATGGATCAATCTCGTGACCGATTCTCCCCATCATTTACAAATCGCAGTTCATTGAATTTATTTCCAGTTCTTTACATTACTACGCCTATGATGGGCTGTTATATATCTCATTCTTTCCGGATGAAATTGACCAAGCGAATTGCAAAATTCAAGAGGACAGCACGAGACACTGTTGGTATCCTGATACCAAGAAAACAGTCGTTATCTTGTTTGCCAGAAGAAATGACAGAATGAAATATTTCGAGAATGTTAATTGTATCACTTTCGGTTACAAAACATTTGAGCTACTTGCAGGGGCAAATATTTAGGTGTGCGACTGCAAGATGCAGTTTTCAATTATTGTTTCTCCTTGTTCACAGAGGGCGTATTGGATTATTTATAGGAATAGTACTTATTCGGTTAATGCTTCTTTCGTGTTCGATTAATGATTGGTACTAGGAAATATGATAGGATAAATCACAACCTTAGGTACCTGAATTGGTTTTTCATGAAAAATAGGGGACTTTTCTTTCCATTCACTTTTTCAGTTCTTGAAGTATATCAATATATCAGGGATTCCGCTATATCCCTTTAATAAAATTACATCATGAAACGAAAGTCCATTTCTAACTCACCTCCACTGGAGCTATGGACACTGGATACATCCAAACCTTAATTTTTTTCAGAAAAGAATCATAGAATGAATTTGAAGCTGATACTCCTAACTGGCACACGGTACTCGTTGAGCGAAATTCTGTGCGACAAAATTTTTTCGTTTTCTGCACAGCCACCACGTTTAAAAAACAGTTTTCTGTGAAATTCCTCCTACTTATTCGGTAAAAATACCGATTTCAGAGATTGTGTCAAGTTTAAGGAACGAAAACCTTGTTGTCTTAATATTTTCAAATTTTGAATCGATCGGTTTAAGAAAACGCTGAACCCATCGATCTACCGATTTGAAAAGGTCGTTGAGGACAATCAAGTTAATAAATCAAGCCTTAAATAACGATGATGATGCAGTTCATTAACCAAGAAAAGGCAAAATGACATTTTTCTGTTGTTTCTTCAGGTTAACCTTACAGATGAAAAAAAATTATTTTCATTTAATAGGGTCTCAAAGTTAGTTTTTTCATTTTGTATAGGACTAGTTTTCACTGGAATAAAGCCTGTTGAAAATCGCCAAAAAACTTTGAATTTTTTTCTGTTCCTCTGAAAACATTCTGAATATGTGGTAAGCAAATACCTTTCCAGCACAGATCGAACTCAAAGAACCGGAAGTCTTTAGTAATTGTTTCTCGATGGTTATTAACAACCCCCCTCCCTGCTCGAGAAAAGCAATATCCGCCCTTTAGTTGCGATGACCAAATGAATATTCTCATCTGTTTGTTATTCAATTATCACGAAAATAATGTTGGATGGGATTATTACAGTTTCTTCATCTTCATTCTTGAATTTATATTTTCATTGTTAATTGTGACAGAATTCCGATTTTTTTTTATTGGACTCAGATATAAGATGAAACAGTATTCTCTTATTTTCCATAATGTACCTATAAAAATTAATTTCGACTTCAACCGACTCGTGCAAATGAAGAGCTTTATTATAATAATCATTATGAGAAGTATTTCGGAGAACATGATATAATAAATGTAAAAACTGTATATCCACAGGTCTAACTCTTGTGGCTCCTTATTTTTACTAGTTGAGTTTCCTACTATATTTTCTGTACTCTACTGGAATTCATCCTTTTCCGTTCTTTAACGATTTTTTCTTTGCTGAAAATTTAAAGTGGCGAAAATATTTTGATTATTTCGATTGCTCGTATCAGGAAGGATTATTGTATTAAGAACATTCAGTGAATTATAACTATATTCCAGATTTCTCAAGAATGTAATTTCTCAAACGTGGTACAGAAGCATAAACTCCAGGTCGATTTTTGAGACCACAACCAATTCCCCATGACACTATACCAAACTGAATTCCATCTATCACCATAGGCCCACCACTATCTCCCAAACAGGAATCGGCACCTCCTTCTATTTTTCCTGCACAAAACATGTTCTCGTCGATGATATATTGGGGTGCTCGAAAAAGATTTTTACAAATTGCTTGTGGGACGAGTGGAATTTCGACGTACATGAGGTGAGTAGACATTTTGTTCATTGTAGAGTTTGTTCTTCCCCATCCAGAAACCTGAAAAAGACAATTGATTCTCATGTGAGAAAAATTTACTTATTTCTCATTAAGCCTATCCGGACGGATAGTCCTTTCAGAATACCCTTCTGAAAGCTAATCGTTTGCTGCAGGAGCAAAAGATTTATGTGTTCTTATAGCATTTTTCGTAAGGGTGTACCAAAATTATGACATAATTCGGCATTTGATTTCAACGAGAACTAGTAAAAGCTTAACATCTGAAAATGCCAAGCACACGTACTGAAGAAGTGTCGAGAATGAATGAACAATGACTGTCGAAATGCTAGAGAAACGATGAGGAGCGGGGAAAGTGGATTCTTGTTAGCGATGAAATTTCTAGGAAAGATCTTCCAGACAATGTCACCTAGAAATCATAATTCGGCGCATTCTGCAGAAGAGCGGTAAAGTGCCGTTTACATTGGTAGAATAAATGGTCGAGTTCACTAGCATACTTTTTTACGGAAATACCCTACTCTACTCATTTCAGTAGAGTAACTGTTTACATGCTACTAGTAATTTGAGAGGATAGTTGGATGAGGCGAATCGCATGGAAGACTAAGAAGATGTTGTACTATCCTCTCCTAAAACCGGGCAAGTGATTGTTCACATTGTTATAGTAAAGTGATAAACCAGTAGAGTAGAGTGAGAATTTGGAGGTGGGGATGGGATAGTCGAGTGTACTATTCCACATGTTCTATCCACTCTACTCTACAGGGCTGGCAAACCGGGCAACCTGCCGGGGCGGCAAATTCTAGGGGCAGCAAAACAGCTTTTTCATACTGACATTTTTCTTCTTCAAAATCGACAAGTCGCCTGTTTTTGAGTATGAAATCCGAAAGACGCAAAGACTTTGAGGCGGCTTTTTGAATTTGCTCGATCTATCCATTTTTATTAGTACACGACCAACTGAATAAAAATTTTATTAAACTCGGAGTTATACCGGCAGAAGATGAACGTATAGTTTTTTTAAGAGTTTTCAGGATAATTCTGAAGTGATTTTTATTTTCACTTTGACAATCAGGATTCAAAATTTTTATTTCTAGGAGCGATTCAAAAAATTTCAACCGTCGGATTTTACTTTCAAACGACAATACGTATATTATCCTCTTCGTTAATTGATACGAAATGTAGGCGATTCTTTTGGTTTTTTCATCGATCTTCTCAAGTAGGCATATTGATAATAAGGCGCCGTCGTTTCGAAATTCGAAAAGGTACCTTTTATGAGTTAAAAGGATGCCTGACTGTAATTTGAGGCAGATTAGATAAGTGTTCTTCATCTACTTGATAATACACATAGTATATATATATATATACATAGAAGGATGTCGTAGTTCAAATGTCTGGAAACTGGGAATTCATTTCGCTCACAGGTGGAAAATTTGAATTGCGATACTGAGGTCTTTGGTGATTTCGCCCGTGGTGTCCAATTGGGTGATCTAATTTCCAGACCAAAAAGCCCTTATATGAGATATGAGGCCGATTTTCGAATTTCAAATGCAAACCCATATTTTTTATTGCCGAGTCGGATTAAGCGGGAAATTTTTCATCCGAATTTTTCCATCCATATTTTGGTCCTACATGCAGCGTTATTTGTTCGAAAATCCGGGGACGTGCATTTTGATCAGGATTCAAAAATTAATATTCCGATACTGAGGTTCTTTGTAATTTTTGAACCCATCAGATTTTGGATCCAGAAAGGCTTATACGATATGAGAGGACCAAGTTTGCAATTTCAAATGCAAACCTCCTTTTTCAATTTCAAATTTAGATTCAGCGGGAGATTTTACATCCGAATTGGTTGAACAAGAATTTTCCCATAGAGGCCAAAATATGATGGAGACAATCGATTTATTGAGAAAAATTACTGAGGACCTGACTATTAGAATATGAATTTTCTCATACCGGTATGAAAAGTCTGCTTTATAGGGCCCGAAAATGATCAATTTATAGTTTCAACCAATTCTGTCGAAAATTTTTCCCGCTAAATCTAAATCTGCAATAAAAAAGACTAAATTGCATTCGAAATGTCAAAATTAGGCCTCATATCTGGTATAAGGCCGTTTTGGTCCAAAAATCTAATTGGCTAATTCGAGCTCACATTATCTGGATCAAATTTTTAAGTCCAGAACTTGGCCACCGTACCGTGAAAAATTCGAAAATCGAAAACAGTAAAAAAATGTACATGTCATCCGGATGTCTTGAATTTTTCTTACATGCGGGAGCTGTGTTGCCTTGGGCCCAGAAATTAGTAATAATAAAAATCCAGGACGCGCTAATTGTCTTTGAAACAAAATTAATTCATTCAACTTCTACTCAGACCCGAGGCGGACAAGTTTCAAAGACTTAACGAGAGTCATCAACCGCAAAAAAACTCGAAGATACTTCTTATGCAGGCAGATATTGAATTACAGAAACGTGGAAAATGAAGTAAGATACCAATAGGTAGCAGGATATGTGGGCAAAACGTTCTGGCAGAACAGACATCTTAAAATGAAAACAAATACCAATCATCACATACACGGCTGGGGCGATACCTGGAACATACATACAAATAAAGACAACTCTTGAGGATTACAGAAATGCGAGTAAGAGACAGAATATTAAGAGATAGATACTGGTGAGCAGGTGAAAGCGGAATGGAATCAGTATATAAGAGGATTGACGGAAGACAAATTGGTGAGGTATGCCAGGGATAAGTCATCAAGTAGGCGTCCAAGTGTCGGTCGTCCTAGAAACAGACAAAGTGATGTCATCGACCTGAACTGAGATGAATTTTTCAATGAAAAGAAATGCCTTTGGCCTATGATGGGCGATAGAAGAAAAAGAGGGATGCTCCAGACACTTCCGAATAAAGCGACATAAATATTCACTTTTTCTGAAAGTTCAACATTTTTTGCCCAACGAGACTTAAATTTCTCTTTAAATTTCTCTTTTCTACCTACATTCATTCAATGCTTGTATATTCATCATTGGCTTAACTAGAGTTGGGTCATGGTGAATGTTTACTATCAACAGTCAAGAAAATCTTACGATTTAATTATTTTTTTAAATGTTTTCCCACAATTTTTTTCAGTTTTTCTGATGAATAGAGGGATTTCGTCACCAATAAAGCTCTCCTGGCGACGCCCATGATATTCATTAATCCTTTCATCTCTTGAGTGCAAGTACAGTGATACTACTGTGAATATATAAGTAAAATAACTCCAGCATTTTGTGTCAATGGAATTCAGTGTATGTTAAGAATCTTTATCTCATTTTCCTTGAAATATGAAAATTCTTCAATATTGACTCTACCTATAATAGTTTCTGCCTCATCTCCGGTTGTCAGAAAAATATATTGGATATAAGCTCAAACCCGCGGCGCCATATTCGCATTCAAAATGCTACTGATAGCTCCCCAACCCCACAATCATAACCCCGTATCGAAGGAGAGACAGGCAACATGACTACGTGACGAACCGATCTCGGGTAGATTTTTCTTACTCAAATTCACATTCGTTCAAGCAACCCGTAACTTGGGAAGTATCCATTGGAAAACTATACAGTGATAACAATCATATTGATTTTTATATTAATTCATTTGATGCCACTCGAGTGCTCTCTTGAAATTGAAAATTATTCTGAATTGAACTGAAAATATGGTTGATGGTATCGTGGGTTGTCCACAGCAGTTCGACATATGTCGTCGAGGACTTTTTTGGAAAACTTTTTGAGGACCTCAATCAACGCACATTATGGAAATCTCGAATTTATTCTAAAACAGAAGGTGTTCTAAATGATGATTATTTTCATTAAAATTTTGCATGCATATGATATCCACTTTCAACGTTTTTCTTCAATACAAATACTTTTTTCCCAGCAGAAATAAAAAAAAAATTATATTATCAGAATTTGAATGTATTGGCTCCATTTTAATTGTTCTCGATCGATTGATTTTTTACACTCGATCGCTATGCAACGCGAAACACGCAATTTGACCCAGAAGGAATGTGCCCAAGCGGTTGTTTTGCGAGAAGAAGGATGGACATACACAAGAATAACAGAAAGGGTTGGAGTTTCCCATACAAGTGTGTCCAGAATGTTGCAGCGATTCAGGGAGGCAGGTATGAATGTCCGAAGACCAGGACAGGGTAGACTACGGGTAACAACTGCCATTCAAGAACGTTACTTGAGAGTTTCTTCGTTAGGACAACGGTTTGCCACCGCTCGCCTCCTTCAAAATCAGCTTGAGCAAACTCATGGGGTGCAAATTAGCACTCAGATAATAAGAAATCCCCACAGAGAATATGATTTAAGGCCTCGCTTGGAAAGAGGCCGATTGGGAAAGAGATGAGTCTAGATTCTGCCTCTACCATTGTGATCGACTTTTCCTTGTATACAGACGTCCACATGAAAGATATGCTCAGTGCAATTTCCTGAATACTACTGGTTTCGGGGGAGGATCGATTATGGTATCGGGTGGAATATCTTTGACTGCTCGCACAGACCTAGTGGTCGTTGATAATGGAGCTATAAATGCTGATAAGTATATAAGGAACAATGTTGAAGAGCATGTAGTGCAATTTGCCCTATACATTGGTGAAAATTTCATTTTTATGGAAGATAATGCCAGACCCCATCGTGCGCGCATCGTTCAGGAGTACCTCGAACAGGTTGAAGTCTCTCGAATGGAATGGCCTGCAAGAAATCCAGATCTCAATCCGATTGAGAAGGCTGAGAAGGTCAGAACATCATCATTTGAGTATGATCGTTTGATCATAGTATCAGTCGTTGCCGAGCTGTAATTAACGCATAAGTGAAAATACCAGGTATAATATCACTTATCAGCAATTCAGTATTTTGAAAATTGTTCATTTCTCTTTTTTCACATAAGATTCACTTAATGTGTCTTGTTTTGTTGAAAACCTTCCCGAGAAAATATAAAAGATAAGTTATGAAGTCATTGTAGAGTTAACTTTCATTAAATTTGAGATTTTTAGAATGTGCGATTATTTTCTCTCGAAGTGTATTCGAATAGAACAAGAACTTTGCGTTCATTTAATACACTCGTGAATAATTCAGGTATTGAGTATTAAAGTAAATTACCAATGCTAATGTGCCATCAGGAGGAAGCTTAGCCTTATTTGCAGCCAGCACCACAGGCCTAACCCTGATATTGTACAGTAATGGAGATGCAAGTTTCATGATCGCCACGTCATACTCAAACTTCGTAGTAAAGTTGGGATGAACATGAACTTCTGCCACTTTGTACACGGTACCACCCTTATTGATAGTATTCGAACCAACTCTTACTTGAAAGTCTTTCGCTGGTATGCTGTGAACGAAAAAATGTATCAGATTAGTTGTTCAAAATGCCTCTGGATATAAAAAATCTGAGATATTATTCCAGCTAAACAAATTCTTAAGTCTGTTTATCCCGCTAAAATGTTATGTTATGGAATCTAATTGCAAAATGAATTCCATATTTATATGATCATTTTTCCCATTTTATCTGATTATATCATATGGGGTTATAATTAAAGTGTTCAAAATTGAATAGCTTAATTGATTGGATGGAAGACCATCATTATTATTCAATTTTTCATTCTTCAATAAATGCTAACTTTTGTGAACGCTGAATCACCCTATTCGGGCTGCAATAATTTGGTGATATCATCGGTTAACTGGGGTACAAGGTGCCTTGACGTACAAAGATTTTCTTTATATAGCATATTTTGCGGAGAAGTTGCACCTCTGGCAATATCATCTTTGAACATCTAAATATATGAAAATAAGCCGGGCCCTATTGTTGGTTACACCGTTTACAACTCAAGATTGGATGAACTCTCTGTTATGAAAAGTTTTTTGTTGGATTCTTCAACTCTGAAAAATATGTTGAAATGGAAAAAAATAGGAAATTGATTTCCTTCTTGCGAATAACGCCAGTAGATGTCGCTAGGATTAACAGCGGTAGAGCTCTTCCTTCTGATTTCAAATATATACACCTTATTGAAAGTATCTCTGGCAGTTCTATAAATATAGATATTTTCTCCCGAATCAAAGGCAGTTGTGAAATGCCACATGAGAATGCGATTTTTTCATATCAAAGGAACAGTGAATAATGACACCTGATATTTATATTATTTATTCATCAACTGAAAGTTCAATAAGGATTTCAATGACCCCTATTTACTTCTAGACAGAGTCGGTATCTTTGTTTTAAGTTTTTGAGGATTTTCCTGAACATTTATGGAATATCTTGAGGTTGTCAATTTCTTTTTCAATTCTCAATTTAATTTCTTCAATATTTTGTGGACGAGAATTTTATATTTCAAATATGCTCATAGAAAAGTGTCCAATGATGTTAAGATGGGACAATCAGGACTTCATAGGATGGAACTTCGATATGAATAAATCACAGCAATCTCGAGTGGCATTCTGCCATAGATTTAGACAAAGGAAAACCTTCAATTTTCAGAAACTGTTAAAAAAATCCTCAATGAAGTATATAAATAATTATTCAAAATCGGAAGAAAGAGCTCGACCGATTAGGAAAATAAAATACAGGGTGTGCCATTTGAAAAACAAAAATTCACTTAGAATTTTCAGGTAAACGGTTCTTTAATGCAATTCTTAGTACTGAATTCTGAATGCCCATAAAATATACTGCAAATTTGCCCATTTGAACATTTGTGTACTACCAATATTAACTGAGGTAGCTTTTGAGTAACATATAAATAATCACACTGTACTTTCCCATTTTGTATATTTTGTACTTTTGTATATGTTTTGTATTTCACCTTATATATTTCCTTTGAAAAAAAACAAGTTCATTCATCTCTACGGTGGAGCAAAGTTTGCCAGGCCAGCTAGCTCATCTGATTGCCCATTGCCACAATTAGTCCCACCATCCCTTTCGCTTTTCAGTTTCTGGGATAGTAAATGATTCTTAACAGTTCTTAGCGAACATTCAAATATTTAACAGCTGTTTCCAGACGACAACGTCTGGCGCAACACTTACTGTACAGGACAATTTTATGTCCACTCTCAATATATGATACCCTAATAGTTTATTATAATATTAAAGTTGCTTTTTTGAGGACGTTTGAAGTTTGCCGGGTGCTAGTTTATCATAAATGAATGGCCGACAGACTGGTTAATATTTCACATTAGGTTGAAATATCGAACATTAAAGTCAAAGATATAAAGTGTAAATAACACAAGTTACGGATATCTGATCTGACTGTGGATATTTCCTGTAATCCATTCAACATGGAAAAACTAGAATCAAGATAAAACACTTAATTTGGAAAGCAAATATTTGGGCGAAAAAGCGTTGTCTTGGTTTTGGCATTTCATAAAAATACTCAAAATACTGCCAATTTTCTGTTAAAATTCTGCAAAGCGAAATTTATAGTGATTTCAAGTTGTATGAAGAACCCCACTGATTCACATTAGAGATTGCATATTGAGTGAGCCTCTCAAAATTCAGGAAGGATTAATTCTCATTAGGATGGAATCATTTATAAAAGACTCCTTACAAAGTTATGCCAGGAGAGTTTCAGGAAAAATACAAATCGTTGTTATCAAGTTTGAGTCTCATTGCTTTTATTTTATAACTTGTCAGATGGTCCATTTTCCATGAATAGGTTGACAACAAAATCTATTTCGTATTTCTCTTATAAAAAAAAAACATCTGATTCCTCTTGCGAGTTAGTGAAGGTTCTGTGAGCCTATATGTGTGTCGAGTACATTGAAAATGGTGTTCATTTCGATGATTCTTCATCAGCCTTCTTGCGTCCCTGGACCCCAATTCTTTTCAATGCTCTGTGTTTTGAGCTTCCTGATACAAGTTTCATCCGAACACCATAGGGGAAGTCTACTTACAGAGTGGGCTAAATTGGTTATACCTGAATACAACTTTTTAACTGAAAGAGAAAGAGAAAAACCAATGACACTTATTTTTCAGAGAAACTGATAATAATCACCTATACTCCATTCACTTTCCCAAAATCACATGATCATGGTATCGTTTCCAGGAGTTGGTGCACCTGATTAAAAGTCAGTGCGCATACAGAAAATATCGTTAGTGACAAAATGACGTTGGCAGTTTGTTCTTTTATTTTCATTTTGTGCTAAGTTAAGTATTCACTAAGAATGAAAAAAGGACAACATAATGTTGACTTGGAACATGAAAATATATTGACAAGCTTCATAACCTCCACTTTCGTTGGATGCAGAGTGGTATAAGTCAAATTTCCAAGGCCAGAGGTGTGATTTTATATTTGTGAATGGAATTTACATTTTCCTATCAACTTTCGTTTTAGAGTTGAAGGCAAAAATTAAAATTTTGGCTAATCCAAGTATACTCTCTATCTCCGTTTCTGTTTTTGCTAGAAGGTTGAAATAAAATAGTTATTTATGGTGCAAGTGCAGAAGGCATTGACTATCTTAAACGAGTTCAAAATTTAAAAACGAGCCACGAAGTGGCCACTTTTGGAATGATCGAGTGAGCCCTCTGTACAAGTATCACACATTATTTTCTCTAATTCGCTGAATTTTTATCTAAATTAATGAAATATTGTCGTAAGTATAATTTAGTTATTTTTGCTTTGAAAAATATTGATTGACAGAATTGTTTTTTACTCGTGAAATTTGACAGATGGTAAATAAATTTATTTAATTTCAATTATTTCGTTCTACGCGATGTGGCGGAATCAAAGGATTTGACACATAAGTAGAGAAACATTATACCGAAACTTCTTTCATAACGAACCATTAGCGTACTCTGTTTTGTCCCAAGAAGTTTCCTTGCAGAGCTTTAATATAAAATTGTGTTTTTCCTCATGGAAACAAGAGCTGAATATGACTCAGAGAAATTTCGTTTCGAAAATATATAATATATACTCTGCTGGAGTTGGTTATAAAAGAACATTAAATGATATGATTATAACGGACCTGTACAGGAAACCAACCAGCTCCAACAGAGTATTAAACTTCCGATCCTCGTTCCAATATTACATAAAATCTCCATCATTAAGAACTTGAAATACAGCATTCCAAAGCTCAGTCATGAAAAATTCCACACCAGTATTTTACTAAAGGCCAAAAAAAATACTCAAATTGCACAACTACCCAAAACACTTGAAGAATAAAATATTCTACTCCAGTAAATCGAATACTACAAGTTTCCTGCAGTTGGCTCAGTGGAAAAAACAATGCAATTGAATTTTAAAAAACACAAAATAAAACTAGGTTTATACAACCATGAAAACAACTACAAACACATATGCAATAATATTCAGTGTCCAAAAACATATACAGGTAGCACCAGTCATTATTGTTATACGAGAGCTAAACAACATGCAAATGATGTTCAGAACGAAGAGGAAACCACAGCTCTCTCAAAACATGCCAAAGACTACCAACATGAATTTGATTTTGATAATATAAAAATCGTTGCAACAGAGGACGTCCAAGAAAAGAGGGGAAATTTTAAAAATATTAGAAATTCAAAGACATAAAAACAGCTGCAACTTCAAGACTGACACTGCTAAACTGAGCCGAATGTACAAAGTTCTAATAAGTTCTAGAATCACTTGTACATCGCGGGAGAAATCGGCAAAGTAGATTCGTGAAGAAAGGTTTGATAGCGACATCTTACTGACGATGACGTTACCCATAGTATATAGTGTGAGTGTGTGAGACAGGTGGCTCTGCAATGATTGCCTGGATTGTCAATTGGACATATATCGAATGAAATTAAAGATCGTTGATGTGAATATTAAAGGGTCAAAAAATAATATAATCAAATAGTTATTCAAGTGCTCTTTAGATGATTTCGGTTTGCATGTATTATGACAAGGCTGATTGACCAAAGATAGTAAGTTTTCCCAGCCCATAAATGAATTTCATTGTCACCTAGAAATATTGTTGCAAAGTGTGTTTTTATAACCTTAAATGTATTGTGTTAATATTGTATTTGTGTCAGCAATTCAGTATTTTTATTCTCATTTCAGCCTCTGAAAAAGCTAATGAGATAGCGAAACGTCAAGTTAGCTGCCCACTAACTTGGTTACATATTTTTTGTTTTGACTGAATCTTATATTGTCGAAACAGCTCTAGAACAATTGTCTTGCTTGATTTACGAGATACAGTCCCATAGAAGAAATTGAATTGAACTCAAAGGATGAGGACGTTAAACTAAAGCGCCCTCTGTGATTGAACTTTCTTCACTACTCTCGATTGAATATTGGTTCTTCGAAATAAATCTTCCTGCAAAGACAGTTTTCTACTTTGACTATAAATGTAGTTGTTTTATCTAATGTGAATGATGGTAGATGTCGCAAGCAGTAGCTTTGAGGTTTAACCATTTTAATTGAATAAATTCTTGTTCTAGTGCTTGAATATAATGATTTCGTTTTTGATTCCGGAACTGAAATTACTCTTCATAAGTGGGAATCGGAAAAGTCGACAGCCGCTTGAAGTGTTTCGAAATGAACGTCGGTCTCCATTACTTGATGACATTTGAAACTCACCATTTCATTTTTTATTTTGTAGAATACTGAGTATACGTGAACTTAAACCTGAGGTGCAGCAACGCAAATCAAAATTTGAAATTCAAGTTTAATTTTGCGTCCATTACAATCTGAATTCTTCACTAAATCTGCAATTCCATAGACGATGGCCACTTAAAGGATTATGAAACTTTTGAAAAAATTAAAATTTTTAATTAACGCATGAATCCATGAAAACTAAGATGAAATACAATTTCATCTAGATCAATATACCACATGGTGTGAACAAACTGAAAGAAAGCTAAATTTCAATTATGGATTTCAATATATAGTTCGTTTCAAAATGATTGTCATCAGAGCAAGCCATGGAATTCCAGCCGGGGTTTAATTTCTAGTTACAAAAAGTAACTAAAAATTTCTATGTTCATCATAGATTAGAATTTAACAATCCATATAACCTATTAAATAATTTTTGAAGGCAAATAAATTTGAAGAATTTTTTGAGAAATTATAATACTTTCATCATTGTTGTAATGAAAAATATTCAAACTTAGCTTCAATTGCAAAAGAGAAACAAGCTGAGTTAGATGATGACTAAATAACACACACCCATACAATTTCTCTGTAGATAAAACATGGGAATTGGAAATTCAAGATTAATAATAAAAATAGCGTGGAATGCTTCAACATCTTGCAGGATTTTGAAGAACTCCAATGTAGAGATATCATTCATTGAATAATTAAGACCACATCAAGGATAACTAAAAATTCGTTCTTCATGAATATCCTTCGGCCATCTTTGCATTCTTGATTACTACCGAAAATTCAGCCAAGTTCTCGCCCTGTGTTTTTTTTCTGAGTATTGTGGAACAAAAAGTATAAAGCTGATCTAACTTTACACTTTCATAGAAAAGTTGTTGAAACAAATAGAAAATATTTGTTGACAATTTGTGAATCATTTGAAGTGTTAAATGCTATAAAATAGATCACTTATCGTTTGTATTTATTGATATATACTGTCCATTTCATGATTCATTGAATAATAAACCAAATGTTGATTTTGATTAAATTTCAGTTACTTTTCAGGCAGTTCATAAAAGATGTGCAAACTGATTTATTCAGTGTTTTTGATTTTATAAAGAATAACATTGTATAATGACTCTTTGAAGGTATAATGTGGAAAAGGTTTCCATCCACTGCTCTCTCCTGATTGTAATGACTTGTCTTGCCTTCTTTTTTCTTCAAAATTCATCAGACAGGTCTAGGTGAAAACTGAAATTTTGACTCATTTATTTATCAGAAAACACCCCGAAAAAGTGAATGATTATTACCTGAATAACCAGCAAAACTCGATTAATACTGGCAGAAATACCTGCTGAATTGTTAAGAAAGTCACTCAGTCCCGCCGATAAACTACTCCACGTTCCCTCGTAGTTAGCCGAGGCGAGGGGTATCTTGATGAATTCTAGCCATTTTCAATTCGCTAATACTTGATAAATATTCAAATCCAAAACTAATTTCTTGATTCAATCAAGAACATAAGCATACAGAAATAAATTCGAAATATATTCAGGAGATTATTTCAAACTCTGAAATGTCAAAACTTAGTGTTTTCAATCAACACCAACCTAAATCCAAGAAGTGATGAGATATTACCAATATATTTTCGAGATTCCACAGCCGCCCGAGATGCCAATCATTTTGAAACGGACTATAGATCAATATACCAAATGGTGTAAACACACTGAAAGAAAGCGAATTTTCAATTATGGATTTCATGTAAAAAATATAAGCTACACTTTGCAACATATAAAAACGAATTATTTATTTTTCTATGTAATTATCATTTCGTTGAGAGACTTTGTAACAGGTGTTGATGTTATGCAACAAATCGCCGGACAAGATGAAAACGCTCACAGTTTGGAACGGAGCAAAAGCGTAGGAATCGGAATGATGAAACTGTTTCAGACCAAGGGCTCACCCAGAATGATTAAAAAAAAAAAATTAATCTTGTGGGGGCGGCAGCCCCATGGCTCATTCCCTGGGTGCACTACTGGTTCAGAAATTCTGATTGTCAGGAGATATCTCACTGTTATAAATGATCTATTTCAAGAATTTAAAGTTTCGGTCATGATATGAGGCCCAGGAAAGTATTCAAACATTTTGAAGGAAGACTTGTTAACTTTTGTGATGGCTGAAAAAACGATTTTAATTTTGATTTCTGAAAACTAGATAGATGTTGCTATTCCTGATACCAGCATTCATTTACTGAGTTGTTGAACCGTGAAATGAACGACTGACGTAAAGAGGTTTGTGTCTTTGTTGGTTATGCCACAGCTCACCAGATTTTAGTGACTTAATTTTTTCGTTACTTTCCTGGCGTTAAAAATTGTTTCCGTTTGATTAAGATATAATGAAACAGGTCATTCAAACGAGAACAGCTGCTGAAAGAATGACTCCTGAAGATAACAGACACTCGTCGCGAAATGCCGAGAAAGAATGACCTGCCAAAATGATAGAGAAAACAAGTGTCGTTGAACCATTTTGCATGTTCACAAGGTGTTACTGAATTGATGCGGGAGATTTCGATGGACAATTCTGAAGCGAAAATTACGGAGGTTTTTCATATAACTTTAAATTCAACACCTTTTTCCCTCCAACCCTTCAAAATTAATTTGAAAAATTGTTCTTATCTGATATATCAACTTTGGAAAAATCGAGAAGACTGAAATTTGACAGATAACTTCATTTTACAGCAGCTTTCTCGTTCGTTCTGAATGAATTCTTTTACCAAGGAAAATATAGACAATTTGAAATTTTTGATTCAAAATATTATAGGGATTTTTTATGTTGAACCCCCCTTGAATTTTTCTTGAAGAGCACCCATTGAAAACTTTCGCATCAATTCAAAACCACCTTGTATCGGTTCATTTGTCAGTCTTTCTGACAGCAAATTTTAGTATTCTCTTCATTAGAACGTTACCATGTTTTTTCATTTTCACAACCATTTCTTCTGTCTGTAATATTTTCTTATATATTTAATTATCAGTTCTCCGATAAGTTCATTGGTAATGTATCATAAGACACCAAGCTCTGTTCTGATTTCTCTGTTCGGATCACGTTGAAGTTCTCTTTTCTTATAGCTTTCTACCTTATGCCAGAAAAGTGCGGCATACGTTATGATGGGTATAAATAGATTAATACTGTTTTTATCTTGCAGAAATTATTGTCCAATTAAAGTTTTCGTCTTCTGATGATAGGTGGTCATGAAAATCCCTATGGGTACCTCTTTGCTTCTATTTTCCTCCATTTATTTGGTGCATTTAAGCTCCTTACCCCCAGATATTTGGATTACTTTATACTTTTTGCGGCCTTCTGGCTGAGATATATCGATTTTCTTCTCTCTTCACTTAAAAAATTTTTCTCTTCAATTTAGACTGAGGAATCTCATTTATCCAGATAAAAATTTTTGTTTTTTCATTTTGTAGATCCAAAGTTGACGGTAGATCTTGTCGATGCTTTTCTCTATAGCTAAGAAGAGAGCTCTAGTTTTTGCGGTAAATTTTGTTTTTGCTAATGACTGCTATTAACTACGACTGATCTCTTGTCGAGTGTTTTTTTCGAAATCTAAATTTGTGATCGGTTATGGTTTGGTTTTCATCTATCAACTTTGATGATATCTTATGCATAAGTTTCTTTATCAATTTAGAGTGAACTAGCCATGAACTCATCAGTCTATTAGAGTTCCTAGAACCTTCATCGTCTTTTTTCTTCTCCATGTAAGAGTAAGAATGTTTAACATCTTCCTGGAAAATTTCCTTTAACATAACATTTTATATCTCCACAATTTCATCCTGCTCTTCAAGGATTTTTTTCTGTGGCTTTTTTCTTTTTTTGTAGTTTCAAAATTGTTTGAAGTTTTTCTCTTTGAATGTTCTCGATGTATCCTTGTGAGCAATTTCATCTATAGCTGGGATAATTTCAATTAGTTCCACACGCCTGACAAATAATTCATTATTGCATTCTTCATTAGGTTTGAGTTTTTGTTCTAATTCTCTAGAGCTGGGGGATTTCAGCCTGTAGGTCTGCAGAGTATACAGGGTGGTTGAGAAAAATCGAGTAAAATAACGAAATTTCATTCCCAAAAAATTCAGGCATTTCGAGACTAGCAATATAATTTATGGCCCCCACAGGCATCAATAACAGCTTGACATCTTCTTTGCATACTACACATAAGGTTGTTGAACATTTCTTCAGGGATTTGGTTCCATAAACGGGGCAGAAGCTCTCTCAGATCATTTAAGGTAGCTGGATGATTATCTTATCTTCTTTGGCTCATATCACATGTATGTTCTATGCAATTCAAGTGTGGTGAGTGCGGAAGTATTGGTAAAAGTGGAATACCAAGCTCCTTGCGCGTATTCTCAACTATGACTGCACGGTGCGGTCTAGCGTTATCGTGAAAATTTGTCAAAACATTGTCAATGACATGCTCCCTATAGTGTAAGACGCTCATATTCCCAGGACAAATATGTAGATCTGTGCGCCCGTTGAAACATATCCCGACCCATACCATAGCACTAGCCCCTCAGTATGGATGGATTACTTGGACATAGCGACGATTTCGGGGTATGCGTTGGATTGTCCATACCCTTATAGTTCAAGAATCTGAAAATCGTCTTTATCTGGATTAATCAGTGAAAAGGATACTACGCCATTGATCAGTCCAATTGATATGTTGCCTTTTCCATTTCAGTCTTTGACAGTTATGGTTACCTGTTAATGTACGTCTAGAACCTAGATTCACCACCCTCAAAAGTCATCTGATTATTTCGATGGAAATTTGGAGTCCATCTGCATTTTGAAGAGTATTCCGTATCATTCTACACGTAGATGTAGGTTTTCTTCTCGCCTGAGAAGGTGTTGTTTTTCGTCGCCCACCAAGCCTTGGTCTTTTCAACACGGAACCTAGCCCCCTGAACCTTTTCCAAAGTCGAGATATAACACTTTGGCTGACTTGGAGCCTTTCCGCTACATGAACCTGAGTTGGGCCACTCTGTAGCATTTGGATAGCCCTATTAGCCTCAGCGTTTGTTAATTTGCTTCTTGGCATTTTCAGACAACTCGTTTCAAATCGAACCCGTTGATAAACTGACTTCATTTCAAAATACAAACGTTCATGAAGCATATATATGCAAAGAACCAAACTACAGAAAAATGGCCACCAGATTTATGAAATGTCTCGTACTGATTCTCTTGTGAATACGATCATACTCTTGTGAAGCAGTAAATTTCAACTCTATTCTCATTTGTCGTTGCTATGTTATCATCGATGTCATTATCGAAGTTTAGGTTTTTTTTCCGTTCATTGCTGAAGGCATCTTACAAAATGATTTCAATTTTCAGTCTCAAGACTTTCAAATTTTTTTGTCTCATTCAATCCTGAATATCTCTTGAAATCGAAATTTGACTTCATTCGTTATTCCATTCAGCTTGTTTTTAAGAAAAAGAATAAATCGGAAAACAAACAATTCCTTGCCTTCACGGAGGCCACACTAAAAACATTTTTGAAACATTCGAAATAGAAGATTAGAAAAAAAATCCATTTTCAATTCAGCATCATCAAAATTCCATCCCACTCAGGGACAAAAACTTCTATAATTGAAGCAATTAATTGTGATGTACTGAATAAAATACAACAAAGTAGTAACATCTAATAGCATCAAATGGTTTTGTCATCTGGATGAAATCTGTGTTATTTCTTTGCTCTTGTCTTTTTTCAACATTATCTTCATTTCTCTAAAAGTATCTCCACATCATTAGGTATTCATGGTTTTTCAGAATGAGGAATGTTCACAGGTATGTAAAATCGATCGAAACTTCGTCACAGTATAACCTATATGTATATGAAATCACTAGTTTTTGTTTCAGTCGAAAAGACCTAGTAGTTCGGATTTTACAACCCCGTGAATATTCAATTACTCGCAGCGAAGGTACGTCATACTACATTCGCAAATCGCACTCTGTGAGACGAAAGGCCCTTATATTGGACCCGGCTACGTACTGAACCTCGCAAGTCGTTGGATGTAAAGTGACTTCGCACGGAACTATCGAACTCATGTTTGTAACTCGATATCTCGAGCGCTATTTGAAGTATTCAAATAATTTTTGGACACAATATTTCATTGGCATATGTTCGGATGATTTTGTTTGGCATCAATTATTCTCTTTTCGGCAAGGGCGGATATAGCTTTTTTTCGTGGGGGGGGGTAATAGCCATTGAGAACGAATAACTAGAGAATTCCGATTTTTTGAGCTTGAAAGGTATTTGCTTACCATATATTTAGGAAATTTTCATTGCAAATACCCTTCGCGAAACAATTGAAGGAACGGAAAATTTTTTTTTTACAACAGTCTGTATTTCAGTTACAAATGGTCGTATAGAAAATGAAAAACCAACTTCTGAAGATTGAATAAGTTTCTGAAATCATTGGTTAACAATTTTTCAGAGTACCGGTGGCAATCATCGGATAAAGCACGAAGAAAAAATTTTGAAAATTTTTCGAATTTTTATTTTTTGGTTTACACTCACGGAAAAATTTTTCTAGCTAGACCGATGCAAATGTCACATAACCTATTCATTCAGCTCTAATTTGCTTTTTACGTCTTTCGAGATATTAAGTTTTGAATGCAAAACGGTCCTTTTTCACTCAACAGCCGATATCTCTGGAAATACCTGGCGATTTCTCTTTCTACAGAAAATTTTCTACAAAAATCTGTTTTGCTCAATCACATAAACGTGTCATTTTGCAACGCTTAGGTAATAAAAAAATTTGGCAGCCTGATGTTCCCCAAAGTACCACCCAAATCGGTAGATGGATCGGTTTTCTTGGACCGATTGATTGAACATTTGAAAAAATTAAGACAACAAGGTTTTTATCCTTAAACTTGACCTAATCTTTTCAAATCGGTTTTTTTTTACTGAATGAGTCGAAAGGTTTTCAAAAAAACTATTTTTTAAACGTAGTGTCATTTGTCAAAAAAACGAAAAAATTCTGTCCCTCAGAATTTTGCTCAACGAGTACCGTTGGCAAGTTAGGGGTATGATTTTAAATTCATTCCATTATTTTTTTCTTAGAAAAATTAAGGTTTAAATGTATCTAAGGTCCATAGCTCCAGTGGAGGTGAATCAGAAATGGTCTCTTGTATTTTTTTTTAAATTGAAAATTTTTTTATTGTTATTTTACTTTAAGCACAAAATTTAACGAAATTTTTGGAATGTTAATTTTTTTTTTAAATCTTGGGATTTTTTATAAAATAATATTTTTTTTATGATTTATTTAAACAAAATTTGAGGGAAAAATGAACAAGCAATGTAATTATTGATTGATTAAGCAAATTAGGTCAAGTTCAAGGAACAAAAACCTTGTTCCCTTAATTTGTTCAAAATTTCAATCAATCGGTTCAAGAGAACTGCTCAACAGATCGATCTATTGATTTAGGAGGGACTTCGGGGAACATCAGGCTGTAAAATTTTTTCATAACCTAAACTTTTCCGCCAATATTGACGATGATATAGTCCATTAAACAAAAAATGGTAAAATGGCATTTTTCTGCTCCTTTTCCACGTTTATGTGACAGGTGAAAAAAAATGTTTTTTCAATTGAACAAAACAGATTTTTGCAGGAAGATTTCTGTACTCACTAGGCGATCAGAATTTTCGGAGATATTGGCAGTTGAGTGAAAAAGGATCATTTTGCATTCGAAATAGGATATCTCGAAGACAAATGGTAATTTCTGAAAGTCATAAAAATCAAATTAGAGCTGAATTAATAGGTTATGTGACATTTGCATCGGCCAAGCTCGAGAAAATTATTCCATGCTCGTAGAAAAAAAATTTTGAAAATTTTGACTACCGGTACTCCGAGAAATTGTGAATCAATAAATTCAGAAACCAAAGTTTTCAAGCTTCAAAACTTAGTTCTTTCATTTCCTATAACACCATTATTCGCTGAGATACAGCCTGTAAAAAATCAACAAAAAATTTTGAATATTTATTGTTGCTCGAAGTTCATTTATATTGACAATATTTGAAATTATTGTATGAACTTTTTTATGTGCATCACGTTGCGTAGGTACCTTTTTTTCAGATTTTCGTTACTCATGGGGGGGGGGTAATTACCCCCTCTACCCCCCCCGTAAATCCGCCCTTGCTTTTCGGTTACCTCCAGATATGGAGGACTTTAATTTTATTGAATCTATTTCTTTCCGTTGAGAAGCTGATCTGCTTGTTTCTATTACCAACGTGGACCATGCCACATGCTACCATATCAAATTTATCTTCGTTGTTGAACTTGGCTTCGTATTTTCAAAAAGGTAGTTATATAGGATTCTTTTCAAATGTCGTTTGGGTTCGGTAGACGAAAAGTAAGTTGATGTGTTTTGATACTCCTGTTTTTCCGATTCTCGTATCAACTTCTGCTGGTACTCTATGATGTTCAGTTCCTCGCTTGACACGAACGACTCTGCTTCCACCTGTTCCCTTTTCTCTGTCCTCTGTATATTTCGTAATTTTTTATCATCACAGTGTTGGTCGGCTTTAATTTGGTTTCTTGTTTTTAACAAACGAATTTCATTTTTGTATCATCGCCAATATGGCTTGCGTGTTCCAAACTGATATATTAAGTTTGTTGTTGTTTTGAAAATCATTCATACCAGTTTAGTTTGTTCTCCTATGAAGCCTTCTATTGCATTATCGCGTTGGATTTGCAGGAAGCAAGCGCCATTATTCCTATCTTTGTGATAAGTTTTCGACGCTCTTTTCTGTTTATTTCGATTATTCGTTTCTTTTTTCCTTATTGATGATTTTACTGATTCAAACATTTATTTTGCTTTCTTTATTGCTTCAGTCTGTTTATCTCATAAACTCTCTTTCGGGAAGGTTGCTCAGTATTAAGGTTTTCAAGGCACTAGATCAATATAAGCGAACGGTCACCTTCACAGTTTGCGTATTTGAGAGTTATATTGATCGGGTTTTTGCGTTCCGCCGGCAGTTTTTCTGCGAACGCCCCAATAATTGACATCAGTAACTACGAAAGATTGCGTTTCTCAACCTTATGCTCTTCAATAGTTTCAGGCTTTTACGACCGGATATATTGATATTAAGAGAGTCTTCCGGGCTTATTATCCGTGGTATATTAGGAATTATTTCAACTAACGTTTCGACCACAACTGCGGTAGGCATCTTCTGAGGATTCTTGGTCTGAAGTTGTAATTCGACCGCTTAATTTCCAAAAGTGATGCTGGACTCGATCCGTTGGCCCAACTTACACCCTGATAATTGGTGGGAGAAGGTAGTGGGTTTACGCGCGCGATGTTGATTGGTCAATCGCTCCCACTTCGTATTGCTTGATTTTGGACTTTTCCAACACCGGCAATCATGTCCATCCAAGGATAGAAACTTCTGATGTTCGAAATAGCCTCTGCCTTCCAGAAAACAATATTTTATCCATCTGTCAGAGCATGTCTGATCAAGTCGACAGCATTGTTTATGCTCCTTTATTCTCGTATTTATACTTCGCTTCGTTGTACCAATGTAGACTTTGCCAAAGTCAAAAGGTATCCTGTAAAAACCGAGTTGAGAGAGTGGGTCGACTTTATCTTTGGTAGTTCTGATCATTTGGCCAAGTTTTTGAGTTGGCTTATAGACAGTCTCTATATTGTGATTCTTTAGTATTCTATCAATTCCATCGGTGAACTTAGGGATATATGGCAAGATAGCTCTTCCATTGGGGGTGAGTTGTGATGTGTTATCATCAGGTATGGAAAGTTTTGGTCTTATTGCCCTCTGAATTTTTTCAGCATGATATCCGTTAGCGACAAATGCATGCTGTAGATGTTCAATTCCGGTTCGCATAATCGTCGGGATCTGTCTACGAGTGTTTTTATAACTCCTCGTTTTTATTGAGGATGATGATTGGACTGTTTGTGTAGATACCTGTTATTGTGGGTTGGTTTTCAATAAACTTATGTCCTAGCATCCCATTAGGCTTCCTAGTAACCAAGACGTTTAGAGAGGTTAGAGCACAATCCTTTTCAATTTCCATAGTAAATTGAATATTTGGGTGCCTACTGTCAAGATGGGATGGTAAAGCATCCAATTCTTCAAGTATATGACTCCAAACGACAAAAGTATCATCCGCATATCTCAGCGTGAATGGTTTCTTAGTTGCCGCTTCAATTGCCCTCTGTTCGAATTTCTCCATGAAGAAATTTGCAATTGCAGGACTTAAAGGGTTTCCCATGACGCTGCCGTCTATTTGCTCATAGAATTCGCCTTTTCACTGAAAATAGCTGGATGATAGGCAAAGTTTGGATAGCTCTGTTTTGTCATTCGGGAATAACTCAGACAAGTAGTAGAGCGATTCCCTGATGGGAACTAGTGTGAAAAAAGACAACATCAAAACTAACGAGTCGGTCATTCGGTCCCAACTGAATGTTCCGCAGTTTTTCTATAAACTGGGCAGAGTCCTTGACGACAGAGTATGTATTCCCCACAAAAGGTCTCAACATAGAAATTAAAACTTTGGTTAAGTCGTATGTTGGTGAATCGATGGTACTAACAATACTGCCGTGTTAATTGAAAAGGGCGTATCTGCAAAAAGGAACTTTTGAGAAATTTGGCTTCAAAGACAATTTCAATTGAATTGAAATGGAAAAGCAATGCACGCTATGGCATACATGCATTGCGTTTTCATTTTATTCCAATTGAAGTTGTTGATGTCATAAATGAAAGTTTTTTACGTCAAATATCTAAAAAGTGATTTTTTGCAGATACGCCCTTTTTGATTAACACGGCAGAATAGGTCTCAATGTGACATTATCCTTATATACGCGGAGCCCTTGCTTGACTCTTAAAATCCTCTTTTTAGTGCCGAGGCCACACCGAGCGCTATGCTATAGACGCTATGGACGCGATGTTCGCTAAGTTACTGGCCACACGGAAAGCTACATACTTTAGTATATCTTTCACGTTTCGCAAATCACCAGGCTCAGTTGTATTTGACGATGTTACCAAGCACGGTGCCATGGGATAGTGATAGCGATGACGATGAGTTGCTTTTATTGTTTTCGTTGTGCAAAAATGAACGTAAAAGAAAATGGGTCCACGAAGTGAACAAAACGAGAAAGGATTTCGGTGAATTTCATCATCTCGTAGTTCAGTTGCTAGAAGAATATTTTCGAATGAGCCCGCAGCAGTTTGACCAATTGTTAAGCATTATTGAAAAGGATATTGAAAAGCGACATTATCCTTCGACAGATCACACTACACTGAAGCGAAAATCACCGCGGCAGCCCTCGCGATGTGTTGAATATAGCCGAGAATCAAACATCGGGCCACGTGGCTTAGATCGCGAACATAGCGAATATAGCGTACCAGTGTCGGTGTGGCCGCCTACGTTCAAAATAAAGATGGCTAATTTTTGGATGCATCGCGAACGAAGCGAACATAGCGTACGTAGCGCTCGGTGTGGCCTCGGCATTAGTTCTTCATCGAGAGAAGAATCTTTTATGAGAGCCTCTGCTTGTCTGAGCCTGGACGATGTAGGATCTCTTTTAAGTTTCCTATAGTTTGAGGGGTCTAACAACGCCCTCATTTTGAAATCATAGTCAGAGGTGTCTATCACTACCGTCGTGTTTTCTTTGTCATCTGGAAGAATCACAATGGATGTATCATCATTGAAACTCTTTATGGCTTGGTATTCCCTGAAATTTATGATATTTTTGGGAGGGTTAGCATTCCTGATTATTCTTCCCTCTCCCGCCAATGATCAGGGTATAAGTTGGGCCAACGGATCGAATTCAGCGTCACTTTCGGAAATTCAGCGGTCGAGTTACAACCTCAGACCAAGAATCCTCTGAAGATGCCTACCGCAGTTGTGGGTGAAACGTTAAGTGAAATAATTAATAATAGACTACGGCCAATGAGCCTGGAAGTCTCTCTTATGCTCTTTACTCAAACAGAAATTCCGCAGTTTATTCTCTATTGGATGTCTGAATCTTCCTTCCCTTGTAAGGTCATGATCTTGAGATTTTATCAGGATGTTAGAACATGTGGATGGTCAATAAACTAAGCTCAACTAGAGCCAACGTTTCGTGGATATATTTCCACTACAGGGCTCCAAAAGATATAGCTCCCCTCCGAAATGTAATCCAGGGTGTGCCCTTGAAGACCCCGAAGCATTTATATGTAGCTGTGATTATGAAATCTAAAAATTTCAAACCTTTCCAACTTTCACTTGTTATTTTATTTTTAACGAAATCAAAATGAAAAAAATTCCAGAATTTCATTATGTTTTGCTCCTGGTAAAAGTAACCCTATTTTGTTACATCAGATACTCACTCCTTCTACTTCATGTGTGGAAATTTCAGGTTTTCCTCCTGAAGAGATCTATTTGTTCTCAACAACATGAGAACCAAGCCATGAAATATCCAGATTGTGTAATTTTGAAGATATTAGAGTAGTAGCGGTGCATTCAGGTCAATTAATTTGATTTTATTGCAGGAATTATGAACAGAAATAATTTCGAAATTCATAAATTTTCAACTAACTTAAGATAAGCCAAAAGGTTTTGTTACGTTTGTGTCATAAACTGCAATACCGTGAAGCTAACAGAAAACAGAGTGGGTCGGAGAAAAAAAAATTCAAACACTGAGCGTTTGAAATAGGGATTAGGCAGATGCACGTGATGAACTTTCTCGACGAATTTCTGTTACTTCGGTTCGGAAAAATCGTCAGATTAAATACAGTCACGCTCGGGAATGTCAAGACGACGATTTTTTTTCAAAAATTTGATGTCCCTTCTTTCGTTTCGTCACTTTCAAATTGTCAGATTAGTGGTTTATACACTTTCCAGCATTTAACTAACTCACCCTACTTTAATATGACGCGCTCGAGAATGTCCAAATTACAATTTTTTTTTATAATCTGATTCTATAACCTGGACGGTCGGCCATATACAGGGTATTTCAAAAACAGTGATCCCCTTAATAGAAAAGATAGAAAACTGTAAAGGAAGGTTTGTTCATTAAGAAAGTTTCGTAACTCCATCCGTATTCCAGATTTTTTTACGATTTTGCGGAAACTTCTGGCCACATTGTAATTAAATGTTTTACGAATATTTAGTGGAAACTGATACATATGATCATTTTTTTTACGTCTGACTCTCACAGAGGGCCTTAGTTACACGGTGTCCAAGTTTTATTGAAAATAACTTTTTCGATATAAGATTTATTCTAGTCAACTTGAACATCACTCAATTTCGTACTCTTGATGAAACTTGATACTGTGAACTGTTTTTGGAATATTTTGTTTCGAAAGTAATGAAGTGATAATCGATGCTGGTATAAAGGTATGATAAATGTTTCGATCGAACAAAAAATTAGAAGAAATGAAAAAAAGAGAGAGTTCAGTCAGAGTAGGTATTCAAAATGTCATTGGTATTCAAGATAGAGAATTTTGAAGAATCCATTAATCTTCTTAACCATTGGGAGTCACCTATAAAGTCATCGAAGTGACGTGTAATTCTCTCCTTCAATTCTTGAAGTGGATTTATCTTTGTTGCATAATTCTTCAACGTAGGATCAAACTGTGGAATCCAATGGATGGAAATCGTATGACCGAGGAGGCCAATGAATCGAAGCTTCTGTACGTCTACCAATCGAACGTTTGGAAAATCGATACTCAACATAATCGTATAAAACTACATTACCATGTTGCAGTAGTTTCGGCAAAATCGTAAATAAGTGTATATTACCTTATTCTTCAGCACCCTGTATCTTGAATACTGATGGCGTTACAAAATTTTTTTACCGAGCAAACCAGTATTATTTTTCTCTTTTCTTTTTATCCTAGAAAGGGGATCTTCTTTTTTGAAATACCCTGTACATAGCGCTCATATTTGGGGGAGGGACTTAACCGGATACAAGGAATCCCTCTGTATATTAACCGACTCGACTTAGTAAATCCAGAAATCCTCGCTTGGTCCCCCCTACTACAAAAAGTTTGAGAACGGCTGAAAGCAAAGCAGCGAAGTGTAGAGTTTGAGTTTGAGTTGAATTTCAATAAGAGCATTCTGAAGTGGTAGTATGTATTGGATAACATTAACACATTTTTTTCCAAAGTAGAGTTCAATGGTCAATTTGATTTTCGACGGAAAAACCCGGTGTTACATTTGAAAAACAAACAAATTTGAAATTTTTTCCAAAAATACATCTCTCTCGGCTGTAAAGTTGTAAGTATTCCTCTAGAGATTTTTTTCGATGTTTTGGTTTGATATGAGAAGGTTGTTACGTACGAAAAATGAAAGAAATACAACGAGAAAGTTTTCGTGGACAAATGCCCCTCTCGAAACATCCATTTCAAACAGACTCATTAAGTCGAAGTTTTCACTAAATGAGAAAGTAAATTCGAATTATGAGCCCTGAGAAAGATCAAAAATATCAAATGATCGAAACGGCAAATTATCAAGAATTGTTATTTTTCCCGTCCCCCCACTACAAAAGTAATTCATTCGGTAGAATTAATTTATCCTTTCTTTAACATCTTCAACAAGTAGATAGGAGGTGGCACTGATGAAAATCATTCTTCCCTGAACAGAATATTTATCAATTTTACACACTACAACTATTTGTTCTGAACGAAGAATAACTCAGAGTATATAAATATTCATGATGAAATGTAATAGGTTTCATAAGTTCTAGTTTGATATATTTATGAAAAATGGCTCCGAGAAAGTTATGAAAGCTCATTATCCAGAAAGTGTTCGATTACACCGCACCCAGTTCATTTATAATTTCACAGAATTTCACTAGTTGATAAATACAGCAGCGTTATGACTGATCAGAAACTAGTGTTCATAAAATATTTGATCAAATTCTCTTAAATTACCAGAAGTGAAAAGTGAGAAAAAATTTTTACTTACTGAAATGCGCAATGAGCTGCTGTCAGAATGAAGCGCTGGGACAAAATACTTCCTCCACAGTGGTGGGAACCGTTGTACATTATGGAGACTTGATAAGGAAATTCCTTTATATCAGCCAACTTACCATTTATTATTCGAAAGTTAATTTTTTCTGGAGACTTCCTCCGAGCTTCATTGCTAACTAGAAGAAAAAAAATGATTACGAGACTATCTCTACTTCATGATTTGAGAAATGGATATCGAAGGAGCTTATCAAACTTAGGTCGTGCACTTTTAAGTACCTATTAAAAGCTGATCACCTGATAATTTATACAGTTCTTATTCTCAACCGTAAGGCTATGCGTTGGAACAGCAGAATCAGGGCCGTCGCTTTGGGGTAGGCAGGGTAGGCGACCGCCTATGGAGCCAAGATTTTAAGCGCGGCAATTCAATATTGGTCCAAAAAAACGTCACATGTACAAAACTCTAATTACCCGAATCAGAATGAAATTCAGTCTGCCATAGAAGTGTTTACAAATGTAACATCGCAAATAATCAGAGATAACACACTTCACCCATAAACATCCCAATTGCCACCCATACTACTCGCCGTAGGTGCTCCCTTTTTTATTGATGCCGTAAATCTGTCGAAATTCTTTTTTTTTTCTCAAGTTTAGTGGGCTTGCGTAGCATTACCCAGTCGAAATTCTTGTTGAGGTATGAAACCAAATTGGCCATGTTGATTAGTTTCAGGGGCGGCTCTCATCATTATTTCACTGTTTTACATATCTTCCAGATACTATGACCAATCTACATTTATTGTTGTTAAGTGTATAGTGTATATGTGCTAAGTCAGTGTTTCATTTTCATTTGAATTGAAAGAAAATTTCTGAATGTAAAATACACTTACCGACTCATAATTCGATCCATTCAAAATAATGATTCATTTGAAAATGCTATAACTTTCAAATGAGGAGGCTGATTTATATGAATTTTTAGCAACTTTTAGGTAAAATACTGTAGTTTGAAGGCTATTATTCGGACATCTAAAAGTAATTTAGTACTTGCTGCATAAACAGGGGAGAAAAGAAAACAATTTTTTTCTCTACTTTTGACACACCCTGTAGGTTAATTCTGCTAGTAGATCTGCACACAATTAACTTTATCAAGAAGACTGATTTGTTTCCAACATTTTGTTTTTTATTCACCCCAATATCTTAATTTGTTTGTGAAATGTGACGGTTTAAAGAACATGCAACATTTTAGAAATGTATATTGCTGGTTTTTTTGGGTTAGGGAACGTAGGAGAAATAAGAGAAACCACTTTATGTGAAGGCCAACGTTTCGCAAATTTATTTTTGCATCATCAGGGCTCTGAAAAAAACATAGTCAGAAGATGAAAAAGGTACGAAAATTCAGATAAATTTTAGAAATGGTCATAATTTAAATAATGGTAGAGAATAAACTACAAAATAAGTAGAGTGCTCTGTGACCAACTCACAATATGAAAATTGCACGAGCAGTTGCTCTGGTACAAGACGGTAGGTCTCAGTATTATGCTTCAAGAATATTTGGTGTTACAAGGAGTAGCGTCCAGAGAGCTGTACAACGTTTCAATGAAACTGGTTGTTTTTCGAAAGTGGATCTGGGCATCTGGCAGACGATGTTCTACAAATGTTCGAGAAAGAAATACTACTGCTGTCGATGACTGGAGTAAGCTTTTATTTTCTGACGAGTTAAGGTTTTGTTTTCGATCTTCAGATGGCCGTGAAAGAATGAACCCAAGAAGATTTAATAATGGAGGAGGATCTGTAATGGTTTGGATCGGCATCAGAATGGAAGCTCGTACTTATTTAGTCATTGTTGGCTGAGGGGCAATGACAGCTAACCGATATATTCGTGATGTGCTAGATCCACATGTTATTCCATTTGCACCGTTTATAGGAAAGGAATTCATGTTTATATACGACAACGCTCGACCACGAGGATTGTATCTCGATTATTGCAGAAAACACAAATTCAAAGGATGAATTGGTCATCACGTAGCACAGACCTCAATCCAATTGAGCACGTCTGGGACATGATGGGCAGACGAGTTCGTAACCGACTTCCTTCTCCAAGAAATTCAAATTTTTTGAGAGATGCTTTGGTTCAAAAATGGAATCGAATTGACCAGATGGAGATTCAACATCTAATAGAGGGTATGCCACGACGCATTGAGGTGGTTATTCGCGCTCGTGGGGAAATACCCGTTATTAATTTGTAATAATTATTAGTTTATTTGTTTTTTGATTTGTTCATGAAATTATGTATTACTCTGCAAACTGAAGAGCAAAATTAGGAATTTTATATTGTCTTTAAAACCGTCACATTTCACAAACAAGTTAAGATATCGGGATAAATAAAAAAACAAAATGTTGGAAACAAATCAGTTTTCTTGATGAAGTTAATTGTGTGCAGATCTACTAGCAGAATTAACCTACAGGTGTGTCAAAAGTAGAGGAGTTCTGTTCTAGCTTGTATATGCGGCGATTACTGAATTACTTTTAGATGTCCGAATAATAACCTTAAAACTACAGTATTTTATCTTTAAGTTTCTGAAAAATTCAAATAAATCAGCCTCCCCATTTGAAAGTTATAGCATTTTTAAATAAATCATTATTTTGAATGGATCGAATTTAAAGACGGTAAGTGTATGTTATTCGGAATTTTTCTATTTCTTCCGGCCCTAAGTTCTAGCTACGGTTGAAGCGTCGCACAATAAAATAAAATAGACCGATGAACTATCATACTTATTCCGTCGTTCACTTTTCCGTTAATAAAGTACTGTTCTCAAATAGAAGGTTTTATTTCTTCTAGAATGAATCCACCCAAGTTTCGATCTATTGAAAAGGAACATATAGGAAACTGGTAACGATATGTTTTATTGCGATTGCCATAAGAAATTCCAATTTTAAATTTCCATTGATTCGAAAATGAATTCAAGAAAAAAATGAAGCGTGTTTTCTTTCTGAAAGAAGAAAGCGGAGAAAAAAAATGCGTTAGTCAAGCTTAAGGATACATTTGGACGATATCTGAAGGATTCGTGCTCAAGAAACAGTTGAAGGAAGGATTTCTAAATTTAAGCATCGTCCTCAGAATTTTCCTAACTCTGCCTATGTCCGTAGCTAGCGCAGAGAGTAGCTTTTTGAAATTTTAATTAATCAAATCCTACGAGAGAAATTTTATGACACTAGGGGTCGGTTTCACAAAATGTTCATTGTACCGTTAAATTAATTGGAGCAACCGCGATTCGTTGAAATTTCAAAACGAGTGATTCGATTGGTTCGAATTTACGTAAGGTTTTTTAATCGTAAAATTAAAGCTTTGTGAAACCCGCCCTAGTTCGATTTACCGGGCCAGCAATTATTGATATTCATTCGGAACTGGACAAATTGTCAGATATCAAAAATCTCGTCAGCAAATTTGCCAAAATGAGAGCAGAACCTACTTTCTGAAGACATCGTTGAGATTTCGTGATAAATATTTCTGATCTCATCTCGTCTCATCTCGTAATATTATCATTATCTATTGCTCAAACTTTTTTTTCTAGTCGTAGATAGGTGCATATACATATATTAGTTATTCAATTAGTATTAAAAGAATGTATTTTAATATTCATTCATGTTCAAGATCATTTGTTTCATTGTTAACGAATATTTTCAATTTGTCTTCAAGAAAATTGTTCGAAAAGTATGTCTCAGATTTTTTCACTCGGTTGGAAACTGTACTATCAAAAATTCAATTTTTGCATCCTCCAGTGGTGACTTTTGTTAGGGCGGGAAAATGAGCCTCTGCCTAAGGCGGCAGTTTGGGTAGCGACGGCCCTGCGCGGATTTATTTATTTTCAAGGACATTCGCCGGAAAACCAATACAGAAAGTTTTTTTCACTTTTCTCGTGTAATCTAAAAAACCATTCGAATTACGAAAGGTTTGATTTGCCAAAATCACCATACCATAATATCAATAATAATAATATTAATAATAATAATAATTATAATAATAAACAAACACAACTACTGGTAATGATTAAGCATAATAAAGAGAGCTTTCAGGAATTGAAAAATTATATTGCAAGAACTAGAAAATGAAAGTCAAGGTGAAGGTCTACAAGAATTAACACTTCTTACCCAGCTGGTCCATAATTAGTTTTGAGAAATATATATATTTATATACATATACTTAACCTTCGATCAGGCGCAACCCTAATCCTAACGGTTTCGGGCGCAACTTATCTGTGAGATTAAGGCGGGAAATTCATGTTTTGATGAGAAAAATTTGCTAGGAAATGGAGAGGTCGTTCAAAAATAGTTCAATCATTCAAATACACATAATATATAAAGAAAATTCCAAAACATAAATAAAAATTGACGGTAGAAATTAAAGAAAGATAAATTCTGCGGATTTCAATATAACAAGGATATTTGTATAAAAACAAAATGTAATTGTGATTATATATGAAAAAAACAAGTGTCTATTACTCCTGACAACCGCTGCCAGGTGAACTAGACCAATGAAACTTTTATATTGTACGATATCAGTCGGTTTAGCATTCCTTTCTCTAGTGAAGTTTTGTTTCCCTTCATCTTTATATTTATATTCGTATATTTTACTATAATTTCAAGAATATTTCCCGAAAATATGCATTTGAAACATACGGTGATTCTAATTTACCTGCATTTTCTTGAGTTTTAAGCCTTTATACCCTGAAAAAAAAAATACCTGAAGACTCAAGCGGGCTCATTTCAACTCACACATTATATCAAGAATTGCAATAAATATGAAATATATCATTACTTGTTCTTTTGTTCGGGTGTTAGGAGAGCGAGTGAACGACTTTTTCATCCAGAAATACTGAAAAAATCAAATTCGATGGTACTTATGTCATCGAGCGCAATCCATCCAGGAGATTATTGCACTCTTTTCGATCAACATCAAGGCTCTGAGGAGGTTGATATTGCACACACATGATTGCGATATAAAAACAAGAAGCTACAGAAAGTCCCATCCCTGAGCGAAAAACACCGACGTTAGAAACTAGAAAAAACCATGCACTCAATCTGAGAGATTAGGTGCGCCTGTCCGAGGGTTAAGAACAAAATAGTTTTCTTTTTAAATTGCCTTTGAAGGATGTGTTCATACTGTTTTTTCAATTTTTTTATGCAATTTGCTCATGGAACCGAACAGCTATAATAAATTAAAAACTTGAAATGAAGAAAAATTTTTATCAAGGTGGAAAGGCTGAGGTGAACAAGCGGATGCTTTATTCAGATGAACGATCGGATCATGAGATTCTATCAAGAAATAATTTAATAATGATCATCAAGCAGTGGCTCATGATTCTCAATAAATCACAATTAAAACCCCTTCTCGATAGGTGAGCTTCTTTTCAATTGCATGTTTCATTCATTTCATCAAATTATTATCGGATCTCAGTTGATTCTTCGAAAGTTCATGACAAATGATGTTTTTGCCTATACATTGGTCATTGAAAAATTCATTTCAAATTTGCAATTACTTGAAGAAAAAGTGTGAAAAACAATTTACGCAATCTCAATTAAAATAAAAAATTTTTCGGAAAGATCGATAGCGAAATAATATTTAATCACCTGCCAATACACATAATAAAAGATATGTCACACTAGCAACCATTGCGAACAATGCAGTACATAAAAAGTTTGGTTCAATGTGAGTACTTGGTGGTACTTTGTGGAACTAATTTTATTTCATCATTCATTTGAGTGTTCATCAAATGAATGTTTATGGTTATGGCAATTCCATTATTGGTTGAATAACCGAGAAGAATGGATTTCCAAAGGTTATATTTCTTCAAATCAGAAAAATCACAAAATCATTGAATCGACTTAAACAACATATATACCTCAGCATTCAAGGAAACATTGCCAAGGAACAAGAAAAATAACTCAAAATGAATAAGAAAATAGGTTTAACTTAAAACACATCAGGGTGAGAAAAGAGAATTTTTGGATTTAGTTTGCGGGTTAAAAGTTTTCCTTCATGAGGAAGATATCGAAATGCATCGATATTTTAGGGAGAAACAGGGGCTGAAAAAAAGCAGCAGCTGTGAACTTATTTACTGTGAACGCGCGCAATATAGTGACATTTATTCCGATTTTTATATCTTGTAGCTTTTTGTATCATCGTCAGGTAACGTGCATTCATAAGTCAATGAAATATCTCCTCGGCCCCGCGATGTCTGTCATCAACAGGATGGCGCCACAGTCCACATGACGCGTAAGTCGATGAGTCTTTGGCAAAAACACAAGTAGCCAGCCCGATCGCCTGAACAAAACCTGTAGGACTTCTTGTTGTTGGATTCCTGGAATATCTCGTCTAAATCAAATCTCTAAAGACCCTGGCCAAATTGGAAAAACAGAATACCAGATACTATCCTTTATCTGACTATGTTTTGAAGAGACTGGGGACTTCAAATCTGTATCTCATTTTATAACGAGGACGGAAGTCACATCAATGATAGTAATTTAAAACATAATAAAAATGTTTTATTTTCTTTTTATAACTTCAAAAAAAGATTGAACTCAATCCTGGTACCTATTATTTGCGTTTTCTAGCATTAAAATGAAGAAAATGGCCTGTTGCGCCTTGTGGAAGTGCACAACTGGTAGAGAGCCTGAGGTAAAATACAAATACAGTATGCAATCTGTCAATCTGAATAATATTTTTTTCAAATAATTTCATGGGGTCATTGAATGATTGAAGGTTCTTTTGTTTTTCATTGTCATCAAAAACAGATTGATTGGAAAACACCAGGTTCCTTCGAGTTACATGTTCGATATCATTGATCAAGTCTACAAGATGTGTCAGAAGAGTGTTGACAAAAAATCTCCTGAAATGACACTGACAAACATAAACTCATAAAGATTCGATCAAAAGGAATTTTGCGTGTTAATTGAAAAGGGCGTATCTGCAAAAAAGCACTCTTGAGATATTTGACTTTAAAGACTTTCATAACAATCTTAATTGAATAGAAAAGCAATGCATGGTATGCATTCCTTTTTCATTTTAATTCAATTGAGATTGTTGATGGCATAAATGAAATTCTTCAGAGTCAAATATCTCGAGAGTGCTTTTTTGCAGATACGCCCTTTTCAATTAACACGGCAGAATTTTTATTGGATGATTATTTCTTGAAGGATTCTATTCTATTCATTGAAAATTCAGAAGTTGATTGTCAATAAGAATAGTATCGTTCGGTGAATTTCAAGGTTAGGACGAATATCATATATCATCTCAAATGGCTTTATAACAGGTTTCTTTTTTATAACCTATTCCCACATATTCGAATTGAACCAAGAATTGCAAAGAATAAAAATTTGATGTTAGTACACTTTTGAAATGAACAATTATGTTTCACGAAAAGTCATCAGTGAAAGCGCTCTGCAATTATGTCATAAACTCGGAAATGTGCGCTTTATTCTTTTCTACGTAAATCCTCTATATCACGTGAACGGAACGACACTGTTTTTGCATCATAAACAATTCTTTTTCAAGCACCATCCAAAGAAGGCATCTGCTCTCGCTTATGACCGACGAAATGAAAAAACGCTATCTCAATTTCGGAATATAAATCAAATATGCATTGCTTGAAAAATTCAATGAAAACAGTTCAATAATAGTATATTCTAAAACAAGTTGCAGAATGAGCTCCTATTCTAACACGAATGCGAAGCATGAGTGTTGGAATTGCCTTCTGCAACGAGTATTAGACGGTATTTTCTCTATTTCAGTCCATTTTTGTGAAAATCTCTCGAAATTCAAATGAAAATTCAGATTAGTGACTTTTGTTTTGTATCTTGACAGTTGGTGTGACATACGAAATTTGACAGATCACGGAATTTGAATTGATTTGATTCGAAAATTGATTCGATCGGAGGTCAGTACTGACAATCATAAAACGAAAAATATAACTGAAAACAACGCTGTAATGAATTTCATTACAGCACTACTTTCAGTACTGTAATGAACTCATTACGATACTGAAATAGAGAAAACATTATTGAGTATAAATATGAAAACGCCTCTATAGTGCTAAAAACTGGGATTTTTTTGTTTTGTTGGGCGTTTGAGAGTAAAGAAGGCGCTGAGTGCGTGCTCACTGAGATTTTCCATAGAGATGAGTATATCATATGAAGAGATGTTTCTGAAAATACCACATTTGTGGGGTCTTACTGTCTCGTCATCGAGATACAAGCTGTTTTATGAATTTTGCTCATTTCATCGTGAGGCAATATAAGACGAACTGATCGATATATTTTCTTCATATTTGGCACACGCGTTTTTCATTCGAGGCGAAGAAGTATCATTCAATAACCGCGAGGAAAATCCAGGTCCGGAATCACAAAAAATTAAGAATTGGAATCCTCGAAACAACGTCCTAAATATCCTGTTAATCTGTTTCAATATTTGAGAAGACCACAAAAAAAACTGACCGAAGCGTGTGTTTAGAATTTTTATGCAGACAGATAAACTGCACAATTTTGTATCGTAAAGTGAAGATTTCGAGATCTTGGATTCCTAGAAGTGATTCGAACTTTTAATGATATACTAGCTGATCCGGCAGACTTCATACTGCCTCAAGGAATAAATAAAAAAGCAGTTTTAATATAATAATGACTTATTATAGCATAATACCTTGAGAGATACGATAAATACATAGGCCAGGCAGTGTTAAGATATTACTTGATTTAAAATAACTTCTGCATGATGTTCTGAATTTCAAATTGAAAATAGATATTATAGCCTGCTTCTGTATTATAAACAAATGATTAGTCTGTGAACTAGGGCCCAAAAACTTATGCCAAATGATAACAGTGACTGGAAGTTTGAAAAATAGATTATTTTTAAGTGCAACAAGGTAACTTGATTTCTTATAGCTTTCATTGTATAAATCACTGTATTAAGTTTAGATGACAATTTTTCACAATGATGATCCCACGTCAGGTGTCTATCCATTATGATGCCCAGAAGCTTAGTGTTTGATCCCGTTGAAATTTATCTGTCTTCTAGTTTGATATATTCTGGAAATGCCTTATTTGTTCTTATTCCGGAAAAATAAACAACATTGGTTATTTTAGCATTAAGACTCAAGGGCCCCAAAAAATAATGCCATATGATAACAGTGACTGGAAGTTTGAAAAATAGATTATTTTTAAGTGCAACAAGGTCAACTTGATTTCTTATAGCTTTCATTGTATGAATCACTGTATTATGTTTAGATGACAATTTTTCACAATGATGATCCCACGTCAGGTGTCTATCCATTATGATGCCAGAAGCTTAGTGTTTGATCCCGTTGAAATTTTTCTGTCTTCTAGTTTGATATATTCTGGAAATGCCTTATTTGATCTTATTCCGGAAAAATAAACAACATTGGTTTTTTTAGCATTAAGACTCAATGCATTTGAAATGCACCAGTTCTCGATTTTTAATGTGGCAGATTTCAGGCCTTCATAAACATATGCAAGGTTCTTGGATGACACCAGTACATTAGTAGCGTCTGCTTATAAGAAAGTATTCACTTTCCAATCACTGATTTTCTGCATCGGAAGATTACCAGTCCTTTCCACCAAAGCATCAGCACCTTTCTTGTGGCAGGGCGTAACCAAATAGTCTAAGATCCGAACCTACCTCGACCTTCACCGAGCTGATAATAGAATAGAACCTATTTCATAATAAACTTCAGATGTTAGATAATATATAAAAAAAAGGTTGACTAAAAAAAATTCTAGACAGAGTATTTTTAATTATTTTTTCAAAGGTAGGTCGAAATGAGATAATTTCACCGGTGTGATAATAGGTAAAAAAATAAATCAGCATAAGCGCTGTTTTATTGTGAACACGTTGATATAGGGTTGCCTGCAAAAAAAATTGGACCTAATAGGGGTTGCCGAGGTTTGAAGGTTGCATTGTTGACGCGCCAGGTAATAATAAAGGACCGAACATCGCAGTCTTATCTGAATGTAAGACAGTGCAAATGCTCGGTACTGTTTACTCAAAGAGTTACCCCTACTACATAGGTACCTTCTATAGGCTATATTGAGAACAATACGGCGATATTCTGGAGCAACTGACATTTGAATTTCAAACAAAAGTCCAATGTATTCAGTACCATAATAAAATATTAACTTATGGGTATAATGTGGACTGCCGAAAATTCGGGTAAGGCGATAACAAGAAATTTATTTTTCATTTTAATTATATCTCGTATTTTCAAAGGAATTTGATCTCCTATAAAACTAGTTTATTTTAAATAACTATTCAAATACCAACCGTAATTTATAGGCTTCAACTCTGCACATACAGATTCTGTTGCATTAAGCCACATGGAATTTACATATATTGTTCGTAAAACTTTATGTTGTAGGAAAATACACCATGGCGGTATAGAGTTGCATTCAAAGCTTTTAATTTTGTTTGAAAATTGTTCGTTATCTTTTTTTGCGCCGTACTTTTTCATGAAAATACGAATTCTCGCATTGTTTACTGTCGACAGTGCTTCATGCCATACATTTGTGCTGTGAACTCTTCAACAGTATTAATTTTTCCATGGTTCAAAATATCATCTTCATCATTTAATGATGCAAAAATACTTTGATACGTCTCATTTTTCGAGAATATTTTAAATGGTTTGACCTTTCCTTTATTATAAAATGCTGCAGTGTAATCACATCCTGTGAATGCATGATAATCAGGTAGACTTCTACATATTTTGGGTCCCAACTTTGAAGCTAAATTGATGTAATTTATGCAATCAAATTGGTTCGATTGCTTCTTAGTCGTTGACCGCACCGTGCAGTCATAGTTGGGAATGCGCGCGAGGAGATTGGTATTCCAAATTTACCAATACCTTTGCGCCCATCACATTTGAATTGCATAGAACATACATGTGATATGAGCCAAAGAAGATAAGATAATCATCCATTATCTGAGAGAGCTTCTGCCCCGTTTATGGAACCAAATTCCTCAAGAAATGTTTCAACAACCTCGTGTGCAGTATGCGAAGAAGATGTTAAGCTCTTATTGATGCCTGTGGAGGCCATACATTTTATTTATAGCCTTAAAATGCTTGAATTCTCTGGGAATATAATTTCGTTTTTTACTCGATTTTTCTTAACCACCCTGTAAACGCTACAGGCTAAAATTAAATTTAATTTCCAGCTTGAAATCATATCAATATGAATTTTCATCACAAAATCTCATTTGAAATATAAAATAATAATAACAGCTCTTTATTGCATTTGCAATTGGCCATCGACCATGGGTCCTTCAGCCTGTAATTTTACAATCTTTGATATATTTAATCATTGCTTAAGTAAAAATAAAAAATTAAAATGTTACATATTTTGAATTTTCTTAGTTTAGATTTTTTATTTTAGTTAGGAGTGGAAGTTCTGGATATTTCCTTTTGGATGTATGCCTTCTGTCCTCTTGGTATTGGGAGATCACTTCGGGTAATTGCGTTAACCTCTTATAAAATGTTTTATTCAACCTGTTAATCCTGATCTTAATAGGCTCTATTTTGGTTTTCAGATAGAGTAGATGATTCGGAGGATTATGAAGTGCATTATTGGGATGTCTCATTCTAGTTATAGCTCTCAGTGCTATCGTCTCTGCAGTCATGAGGTTTTTAATTGCTGGTTGCTTGCAGTTTGCAAACAATGGGTGGGTGTGCGTATTCTAATATGGGCCTACAGATTGTTTTATATATTATTGATGCACTTTTGATGTTGATGCCTTGTTTTCTGTAGGTTAACTTAGAGAAATGTTTGGCTCTTGAAATGGTTTTCCTCTTCATCAATTTTGTATGTAGGTTGAAGTTCAATTTATTGTCGATGTTTATACCAAGGTATTTGACTGCAGGAGAAGGTTTTATGATTTTCTCGTTGATATTTAAGGTTGGTGATGAAGGTGAAATTCTGTGGTTAAAAAAAATAAACTGTGACTTGTCTGGGTTAATTTTCATTCTCCACTTCTGGAACCACTTAGAGACTTTATCTAGAAGTTCTTGGAGCTTCTGTATGCAGGTTTTCATTGTCTTCGCATGGGATACCAGAGTTGTGTCGTCGGCAAATTGCAAAATGTTATGGGAGTTCATGTTATATTCTAGGATGATATCATAGCAGAAGAAATTGAATAGGAGTGACGAAATAGGGGATCCTTGAGGAGTACCTTGCTCTGGAAGAAAGTAGTTCGACGTAAATAATCCAACTTTGACTGCCAATGATCTGCCTTCTAGGAAGTGCTTGCAGAGTTTAATGAGATGGTTTGGAAGATTGATTTTGTATAATTTGTACAAAAGTCCTCTATGCCACATGCAGTCAAACGCTTTTTGTATATCGAGGCTCAGCATTGCAGACTTGTTTTCTTTTAGAGTTGAATTTTGGATATTGGATGTAAGAATGGTGAGCTGATGTTGTGTAGATCTTCCATTTCTGAATCCAAATTGGAACTGTGGTATATGTTGTTCAATATAAGTTGAGAGAATTGATTTAATTATTTCTTCATATAGTTTTCCAAGTACAGGTAATAAAGTTATAGGTCTGTAGTTTTCAACTTTTGTCTGTCCAAATTAGCTTTGGGAATATTTATTATTTGTCCTGATTTCCATATATCAGGAATTATGCAGTTATTCAGGCAGAACTCGTGAATTTTTATTAGATGTTTGTGTATTGTATCGTCTAGTTTCTTCAGAACAATCCATGGAACATTGTCATCGCTTGGAGACGTGTTTTTTGAGCTATGTAGTAGTTGGTAGTAGTCTGCTTCTTCTATTTCTATTGGTTCCATCCTGCCCTCTGGTCTTCTGAAATAATCCTCATACCATTGATCTATTTGTGCTCTATTGTTCCTATCAAAGCAGTTGTCCTCGCTAAATCTATATCGTTTCTTGTAGTGTTCTGCAAATAATTGGGCCTTTTCTTGGTCTGATTTATATTCTCTGTCATTCTTGATTATAGTCGGTAACGTGAAATATTGTTTATATTTGGATAATTTGTTCACCTCATTATAGAATTTCTTTACTTTCGACTCGTTTATATTGTTGCAAGCAGTAATCCAGTTATCCTCTCTGTATTGTTGAATCATTCTGTGTATATTTTTGTTATATCTATTCAGGTCTTTTTTGAGTTCTGGTATTTTATTATCACAATATTCCCCATACATTCTTCTTTTGTTTTTAATTAATTTAATTATATAAGGCGGCAGCTCGTATAGAAATGGGTGTCTCCTTGTTGTGGGAGTATGTTTCTTGATGGACTCTGAAAGTTTCTTATTGAAGGATTTAATGTATGATTCATTTAGTGGTGTGTTAGCATTTCTGTCAATAAATTTTTTCATTTCCTTGTTAATATCTAATATTTTGCTAGCTTTGTAGTTATAAGACATCCTTTGCTCCGTATGTTCTGGTTCCAAGTCCATGTCAAGTTCTATTACGAATCCAAGGTGATCGGAGCCTAAATAAGGTGTTACTTGTATTTTGGATATATTGTTTTTGATGTTTCTTGAATACAGGATTAAGTCAGGTTTGGTATCTTCATTTCCGTTCATAAGAAATGTCGGGGGTGTTTCAGCTTTTGCGAAGTTACTCTTCTTCAGGAATTGTTCAATAGGTCTCATTCTACTTCTTGTGCTGGCATTGAAGTCCCCCACTATAATGGTATATTGATATATTGAGGCTTTAGTGAACAGTGTTTCTTCTATCTGGCTATTTGGATGAAAGTAAACCAAAAATATGTGTAGCTTGTCATTTTTAAAAGGTACACTGAAATGAGTAACTTCGTTCATAGGATTGTTAATCACTGGAGGGTTTTTTGAAATATATTTTTCTGCAATTTGAGTCAATATTCCTTACTCATGTGGAGCAGCTCATATCATGTTGAGATCACTTTAATCATCTTTCAATAGCATTATACAGTATCGGATAAGGAAAATACATAAAAAAACGATAAATTTTTGGTAGATTTCATTCAAAATCCG
Source organism: Hippodamia convergens (assembly GCA_038502775.1). Taxonomy (NCBI): domain Eukaryota; kingdom Metazoa; phylum Arthropoda; class Insecta; order Coleoptera; family Coccinellidae; genus Hippodamia; species Hippodamia convergens. The sequence continues at coordinate 39,284,125 of CM076609.1, forward strand.
GTAGACTTTTGGTAGATTTCGTATTGATCTTAGGTAGATTTCCGAAATGAAAGGTGGTAACATTGATAATGCCGTACTGTTTTCAATATGGTCTATGGAAGGTAGTAGGGATACCTCTTCTCTCCATAGTAGGTATACATACGTACCGAGCATTCGCACTGGTTTACATTCAGATACGACTGCGATGTTCGGTCCTTTATTATTACCTAGCGTGTCAACAATCCAACCTTCAAACCTCGGCAACCCCTATTAGGTCCAAGTTGTTTGCAGGCAACCCTTTATCAACGTGTTCACAATAAAACAGCGCTTATGCTGATATAATTTTTTTTCTATTATCACACCGGTGAAATTACCTCATTTTGACATACCTTTGAAAAAATAATTAAAAATACTCTGTCCAGGATTTTTTTAGGCAACCTACTTTTTTTATATTATCTAACATCTGAAGTTTATTATGAAATAGGTTCTATTCTATTATCAGCTCGGTGAAGGTCGAGGTAGGTTCGGATCTTCTACTAAAAGTTACCTTTAGGGCATCTGGAAAAATACCAGCTTTGAAGGAACGATTTAAAATGAAGCAGAGTGGCCTGATAAAAACTAATATATGATGTTTTAGTACACTGATTGGAATATCATCATATCCAGCTGAAAACTTGTTCTGCATTTCTTTCACAACAGAGAGCACTTCACTCTCGTCAATCTCGAATAAGTAAAATGATCTAGAAACTTCTCTTCCAATCTTGTAGTCTGCATTTGAACCTGAGCTGAGCTTTGGTGCGACGTTAGTGAAGTGACTGTTGAATTTATCCGCTAATTCATACATTTTATTGGTTGTATTATGACTAGTATATTCTGGTGGATACTTAGGAAATTGAACACTACTACGGTTAGAAACTTCCCTTATTATATTCCAGACAGCCTTGGTTTTATTATCTGATCTTCCAATAGTGTCATTAAAATGCTTTCTCCTTTGGGAACTCAATGCCGAATCATAAGAACGTTTTAGTTCTTCTAATCTGATAAATAATCATCGCTGTATCTAGAGAGAACAAACAAGAGATCAAGTTCAGTTTTAAGTGATTGTATTTGATTGGTCGTTACAAAGGTACGTCTTTTCTTGATATTTTCTACCCTGATCGGAAAAGCATTATGAAATTCATGTTTGAAGCGATTGAGAAATAAGTCCCACATTTCATCTACATCACCTTCAGGCATCAAATACAAATCAGACCAGTCAATGTTCTCAAGTGATTGCTTGAAAATTAAATGATTTACCTGCTTATAAGGTCTGAATATTTCCTTATTGTTTTTGAAGTTCTGAAAAAGAGTGGATACATCAAAAATGAACTTCAAACCAGAGTGATCAGACAAGTGTTTCCTCTGTAATCATAGTCTGTCCTCCAATGTTCGTGATGATATTATCGAGACATGATGAGGTAGTAGTGGTCCTTCTCGTTGGTTCTTTTGTTGTAATTTTTAGATTATATGAATTCAAAATTCCAAGAAATGTCCTGCAATCGCTTGATGGGGTGAGTATATAGATTATTAAGTTGGCACTGACGACTCTCCCACCTGCCAGTTCCACATCGTTTCCTTTCGCTGAATTACTGTTGAATTCAGTTAATTATCCAACCAACAAGGTATAGACATGGTCAAATTCATTCTATTTTGGATCTTTTCATCACCTCAATTCCGACCTTCTGCCTGATATACAATATCTACCTCCTCTCGGTCAGTCGGACCATGTTCTCATGATGACACAGTTGCCATTTTATGGCAACTTCGAGCTTGCAAGACATAACATATAAGAAAATAAACTACAGACAAGTTTCTATGGATCTGATGTATGTAGATTGGTCGGGTATTTTTCGAGATTGCAGTGATATGGATGATGTGTGGAGACAGTTCCTGAGAATCGTGGAAGGCGTAGTTGACAATAATACAAAATGGAACACTTTCAAGCATAACCCATCGAAGCCTTGGATCAGCGCAGATATTGTTGGGGCGATAAAAATCGAAAAAATTCTATGGAAGCGATATATTCGATTATCGAAAGCATCGAAGCTATATAAATTACCTATCCTCTTTAATTTCATTCTCAATAGAACAGTTCAAGCATAATCTTGCTACATCCAAAAATAGAAAGAGGTTTTTTTAAATACGTTGGTAGCAATCTTGACAGTCGAAGTTTCAGTTCCATTAGTTCGTAATGGTTCCGGCATTCTCTGTTCGATTACACTTGAGCCGGCGAATATTTCCGCTGACACATTTGCTTCCCACTTTTCGGGTGAGACCTTCAATGTACCTCAAGTAAACTCCCCACGCTGTTCTTTCGATCTAAATGATGTATTTTTTTCTGAAGAACTTCTTGAAAGTCATCTGTCGGCTCTGAATGTTTCTTCTGCTCCGGGTGCTGATGGGATCACGCCGCTCTTACTTTCTCGTTGTTCCAAGAGTTTTGATAAGCCTATTAGATACCTCCTATTTGAAGAATCTTTTCGTACATTTTCCCTATCGTTTGACTGGCGATCTGCAATCGTAACTCCGATTCACAAAAGGGTGGAGATAAAACCCTGCCCATCAATTATCTGCCTATAAGTTTGGTCTCAACAGTAGCCAAAGTATTCGAGCGCATCTTGGCAGATAAAACTTTGGACTTTGCTGATTCTAACCACTTAATCCCAGAAGAACAACATGATTTTATTCCTGGTAGCTCCACCCTCACTAATCTCCTTTCTGCGGTAAATGAATGGAGTGGTGCGCTCGACTGGGGAATTCTAAAAGATGTCATATATCTGAACTTTTCTAAGGCGTTAGACCGTGTGCCTCACAGACGTTTGCTCAAAAAGTTTGAACATCTCGAACATCTCGGTATTCGTGGTCGCTTGTTAATGTGGATAGAATCCTTTTCGAGGCAGAGAACTTTTAAAGTTAGGGTTGGAAGAGATTTTTCTTCGGCGTTGACTAGTGTCATGAGTGGTGTGCCACAGGCATCGGTACTTGGACAGATTCTTTTTCTATTCTATACCGCCAATTTCCCGCATCTTATTGGGTCCAGGTGCCTGTTGTATGCTGATGACACTAAATTATACGTTAAACCATCATTACACACCGGTCAGCTACAACTTGACCTCGACACTATCGTTCCATGGACGAGGGACTGGTTATTACCGCTCAATAGTGACAAGTGTAGTGTCTTGCACATGGGCAGGGTTAACCCACGTGTCCATACACACTTGCTGGCAGGCCTCTTAACGCGGTTGAGATGCACAGATACTTAGGGTTGATTATCACCCCCCAACCTGGATTGGTCTGATCATCTCTCATCTATCTGTGCTAAGGCCAAGTGGATCACTTATATGCTCCAGAAGTCATTCAGTTTCTGCAGCGCCCAGACAATGAGATTGCTTTACGAGAGCTACGTGGGACCAGTTCTGCAGTATGCCGGTCCTGCTTGGTGGGTGGCTCTACAGAGTGAAAGGAATCTTTTGGAGTCTGTCCAGAGGTGGTGTACGAGGATACCGTTTTCGAATTTTTGGCTTGCGACCTTCTAAGAGTGATGTGCGAGAGGTGACTTGATAGTGACGTACCGTGCCATAAACAATAAATTTGGTGTCATCTGTTTGAGCTTAACAGAAATAATCTCCGTGGACATTCCTATAAATTAGCCAAAGAGCCTTTCCGGACTAGTGCGCGTCAGAATTTTCTAACCCATAGGGTCTTCGATCAGTGGAATGGTTTGCCCAGCTCTGTGGTTGAGTCTAGTAGTATAAACATGTTCAAGAACCGCTACGATCGATGGAAACTTCATGAGAGTTCTTCGTGAAGTGCTTTTTCAATGTCTGTTATTTTTGTGAAGATTTCAGGAATTGGTTTTTTTGAATGTTTTCATGATTTATTTTTCATGCCTTCATATGTGGAATACTAATTTTTTTGTTAACCTTGTGAGTTTATAGGTTTCATGCCTCTACTCTTGAACATTAAAAAATAATAATGATAATAATGATTATAGATTAATACTATAACTAATATAAATCGGTAACTGGTCTTGTAACGGCCTGAACTGTATTTTAGCGCCATTCTTTTACCTGGAAAGAATTAATATCGGTCTTGATCTATCAAATTCAAATTTTCTGTCATCTTTTGAGATTCAAAATGCTTTGTACTTTCTTCCAGACCGATAGACATATCGTTGTTAACACAGTTCCGAAATTTCTAGTGACTTTCCTATGTATATTAGTATTGATCTATGGTCTTCATAAACTTGAAGACCATATAAACCACCCTTTTTCAGCATGAAATGTGTAGAAATGGGTCTTCACTGATATAGCTAATAAATTTCAGTCAATTTTAAAACATTATTTTAAATGAATGTTAGTTTGAGTTATTTTTCATTTTTCAACCCCTGAAAGCAACATTTGAAATAACAAAATGAGAATATTATCCAATGATTTCATTTATTCACGACTTTATTCACGTGGAATTAATACTTCTGTGTCGAAAAATTAATCTGGTTCTGAGTGGCTGTCGCCACTGTCAATTATTTCTTCATCTTAGACAAAAATTGGACACCTGTTTTGGCAGTTAACATCTACACAATCCCCACATGTAGCGTCACAAAAAAGACTCAGTTTTCTGGAGGTGCATGACGCATTGCATCTTTTTTTGAGGTAAAAAAAATTATTTTCAACAATTTTTGTGGTGCAGGTGTTTTTTTTGCATTTTTGTGGCCTGAAATGTTTATTGGTACTATTCCAACCGCAATCAACTGAATTGAGAGCCAAATTTGAAGGTGACGATTTAAGGCAAGCATTTATTTCATCGGCAGCCGACGATTTTGGAATCACCGGTAATGGTTGTCGGAAGTCACCAGACAAAATAATCAATGCGCCCCTTAAACATCCGTTCAGAAAACACAAAAAACACATTAATTCTTAATATTGCCATTTAATAGGTATGATAGTACAATGGAGATTTGTTCAAAATATTTCGTCATAAAATTTTCAGTGGTGATCGGAAGAAAGTTAGGGTACACATGTACTCAAATGTAAAATATTATTAGAGAATGTAGTTCACCGAATAAATATCAAATATAGTACTTTCACGAAAACGCTATTAACCCTGGAGGCACCTACTCGCGTTTTTCACAATAAGAAAAGTTATTTCCTTTTTTATTCATTTCATCAGATTGTTCTGAGTTCTAATGTGTTTTATGTTCAACCCGGCGTGAAAGAATCCACAAAAAAAAATTTCATAACAAACAGATCATCTAATGTTGAATTATAAATGGTGAAACCAACAGAATGGCCCACTTTGTTTTATATATTAAGATTATCAAAAACTATTGAATTCTCGATTGTTCAAACTCTCTCAGTAACTACTTATTGAAGTTTTTTTTTTAACTGCAGATCATTTTAGTTTGAAATTTTCGAATATTCTTCAGTCAGTTATCATTGCTGCAATTTTAATTGTAGCGATTAATTATAAAGATTCAAATTCAATAAGGATTGTTACCCCATCACTTTGACAAGAAACCATTGTCATTTGAAAAAATTCAGATCATATATTTGTTTTAGGCCAAGCAAATCACACGTTTGCCTGGAAATAATTGGTGAAGTTCTGGAAGATTTAATCATTTATTTAGGCCTTAAATAAGAGAAGTTTGAGTTTTCCGCCAATTTCCCAGTGGAGCGTATGTTGCGACGTTCAAAAAACTTTGAAATTTTCGGTCTGTTTCAGGTTTTTCTCGAATAGCTCCTAAAATAAGCATCAAATTCAAAATATTGTTGTGTTCAAAAGTGTGCAGCAATTAATTATGCTTCTAAAAAGTATGACGATATTGTATTTTGAATCATAAAACAAATAATATCTCTGGAACTAAGAGTTTTAGAACGAAATGCTATAGAATGAAAATTGTAGATCAAATTGTGATGAAAAGGTTACCACCCCCTCCCAACCACATTGTAAAATCGCGCAGTTGATCTTCCTACTGAGGGTACTGATCGTGACTAGTGTTGTTGAAGTTGCTCGGCAGTCACATGAGTGTGTGGTTTTTGATCGGGAGGAAACTCCAGCTACTATATGCACCAAAATTTTTTTAACTAAAGCCTAGCAAAGGCAAGCAAAATGTTAAATAGTCTATCCGCCCTTGCACTACAAGTTCTGCTCTGTTTCGAAAAACAACATATTATTCCTCCATGTTTTCAGTGGCTTTGTAAAGGACAACTGAAATTCCGGAAGACGTTAAAAATCAACTGAATCAATTTTAATAACAAACGCGGGACTCATAAACTAATAACCAACAATACAATTTATCACTAAGAACAGTAGATTACATATTTTTGGTACCTGTGAATACGTCCTCAGAAAGTGTTGTCGAGATGCTGCTTCAGTCGCAGGAACAGGGGCAAGATAAAATGAGGTTTCAGTTAAAAATTTTTTCAAAATCTCGTACCACGATACATTTGATTGCTTGAAACAATTTTCATAAAGGGCTGCCATGCATTTATTCCCTGCCTGGCCGATCTTATCGGCAGAAGCAATAGATTTGCTGAAGTATTCTGCTGTTTTCAGCAGGTTTGTGTTGTTTTCAAAAGTCAGTGTTCTCCGTAACATTATCCATACACTCATGAGACTGCTGAGCAAATTCAACAGCACTAGCTACGATGAAATGATCAGCGTCCTCAGTAGGATGAGCTACCTCGCGATTTAACATTGTGCGGTTTGGAGGGATGGGGTTGAGTTTCTTCCACAATATGATGGTCTACAACTCTTAAAACTATTTGTTCAAAATATAGTGTCATAGTACTATTTAGAAGCAGAATATGATGCTTGACACATTGAGAGCTAATCGAGAAAAACCTATAACAAAAATTTCGAACGTCACCACATACGCTCAACTAGAAAATTTATGCAGAGCTCGATTAGGTTACTCTCATCAGTGGCTTTGAAGAATGATTAAAACAGTTTCCCGAACTCCACCAATTTTTTCCTGGCACACCATTTTTTGAGGCTAATTTGATTGGCCTATTTAGCGATGTGTTGATTCAGAAAATGCCTCATGAATTTTCAAATGAAGAATATACTGACATTTACAGGCCTTCAAGGTGCCCTGAGTGTTCAGTTCATTATAAAAATTAAAGAAGCTAGCCAGAAACTAAAGAACTATTGAAATGTAATGCGGAAAGCAGTTCGGGATTTTCTGAAACGAGCGGGGACCTATTCAGACCAAAATGAAGCAGCTCATGTTGTTTCTTGTTTAATTTTGCAATCATGTTTGTTTTGTTAATTTTCTCATTTTGAAACCTAAAAATAAAAACTGAAATGGTTCACAGCTATGAAAAAAAACACTGTATTAAGTGATTACTAAGGAATGTTGATCAAATATTTTCAATTAAAAGATTATATTATACTATTCACTACTGATTACTCTATAAATATCAATGAGATAGATTGCTGGTACTGGAACGGAAGATCCTGAGGGCTATTTTTGGGCCTTGTAGAGACGAAATAACAAGAGAATGGAGACTGAGAAAGAATCAAGAACTACAGGCTCTCTATGGGAACGAGAATATCGTGCGACACATCAAGTCCAATCGCATAAAATGGGCAGGACATGTCATGAGGTCTAAAGATGGAAGACCTCTCAATACATCATCCTGGAATAGGCCTGAGGGTAGAAGAACGGTTGGTCGTCCAAGAAAACGGTGGAAAGACGCAGTGACCAGTGATTTGCAGAAACTAGGAGTAACTTGATGGGAACTAGCAGCTCAAAACCGACAAGAGTGGAGAAGAATAGTAAACGCGGGCAATGCGGCCAAGACCTTGAGTTGTAGAGCCATTGATGATAATGATGATGATGATATTTTATTGAGAGTTAGAGCATCAATCGTAGAAGTTTCTTTTTCAAGTCCTTGAGTACTTGTGAGTAGATTCACTAGTAAAATTTAAAATTACTGACTCAGAAATAAGAAAAAGACGAGGAAAAAGACGAATTTATATGGTTAAAACTATTGGAGTACTCAATCTTTCATGATTCCACACATGACCATCATACGATCATCTATTTCTATTCAATTTTTCACGGAAAATGCCCCCTCTCCCTGGGCATGATGAATATATTCCGAAAATAGCCTGCGAAACAGCCGAGTGTTTAAATATATCAGATTATAGGTACAGGCCACAGTCTTCGTCGCATATTCAATTTTAGTTAATGGTTTTCTCCTGAAGCCGAGGAATACATTGAAGAAAGCATTAATAATGAGATTGTGTAGAGGTCAACAATCATCTATATTACAAACCGTCGAGGCAGTAAGAAGGAAGGAACATACAAACATACAATTTCAAACTCATTCAGACCTTCTTCAGTGTCTCGATCGGTCAGAAAAAATCTTGTGCGTAATTTGGGACACATTCTTTCTCGTTTTAAAGAGATTGTCTGTTTTAATCGATAATATATTGAGCTTTCAACATACGAAAGATATTGTGTGATATTCACGACAGACTATATTTCGAAAAATCGAATCTCGAGAGAGAAACGTGAAGTTGTCAAAAATTATTCCCATATTTTACAAGACTTTCGGAATAGTCTTTAATATATATTTACTTTTTTGTTCAGATAAGATTTCTCCGTATTGATAGCTTCTCAGTAATTTTTTATATTTCGAGCCAGAAAATTCACAACTGATAATTTTTGAAAAATTATGGTATCTTTACTATTATTCGCTCAGGGCAAATGGTAAAAGATATCATAAAAGTGTATTTCTTCCATAATTTATTCTATCAGCACAAAGTGTTACACTTAAAGTGCAAATTCAGCGCATCATCGGTCGTAATCGACATGTTGAAGATATTGGTCTACGAAGTCTCTGGAACATTTTCACTCCAGGGCTTCACGATAACTTTTCTCGAAAAGGCTGATTTATATTTCCAATAACAAATAACGCAAAGTAATGAATGAAATGGAAGAATAACTGTATAATTGTATATTGTATATTTATCAAGAACGGGACTAGGGGATACATCCAGTCCTCCCATATTCGAGAATCTGACTTAAACATAATTTTCACATGAGTTATTGATTGAACGTAAAATGTTTATCGGCAGTAATAAAGGTAACTTAGAAGAAATATGGAAATGTCTAATTTGAAGATTTAATGATCGGTATTTACTGTTTCAAGCGTCATAAATTTTACGCGTTGTACGGATGGATCTTTGCGATAACAAGAAATTATGTTACGAACTTTTTCTGAACTCTATTGTTTCAGAGCATTTATTTATCGAATTTTAAAAGATTCCGAATATTGCAATGCCTTTCGAGGATTAGGACAATGAAGTTTCAAAATCAGACAACGAGCTTGACTCTACTGAGTCGTGATGAGGAGACCCATACAGATTGTCTTCCTGGAAAAAGGTTTTGTACTGAATTAGTTTTTGCTTGATCAAGTTTGTCTTGAAGCTCTATTCATTTCGCTTTGAAGAACTCTTGTTTTTATACAGTCTTCTGGTTTAGTTTTTTTCCTGGGATTTCCCTTGATAACATTGGGAAGTTATTTATTTTCATATAAACGGTTCTACCGCTACCTATAATTTTTCCATGCGTGGCTTTGAGATTAATAGACCCCTTCCTTTTTGTAGTAGTATGGGATAAGTGGGGGTGATGGATTAAAAATTCATTGAGCACGTTTCACTTGTTTCGATCGATTCATCTCCCAGTAGTCAACCAGGTTTGTACTGACACCGAATGGAAAGGTCATGCCAAGAGTAATCCAGATGTCAATAGTTAATGGCATCAAACTGAAGGTTTTATTTGAAGAAGTATGTGCAGTCTGGAGTGAAATTTTTCCCCGAATACTGATGTGTTGCAATACCCGATATTTGCAGGATTTTTTTCCTTCGAAGTTTGTTTCCTGACAATAGAGAAAATGGCGCCGGCTTGCGGTTTGTGTTCTTCTAGGATAAATCGTTCCAGTGAATATATTGCATGCTCAAGCGATTCTCTGCACCTATTCCACCTATCATGTGCAAATATTCATAGTTATTAATTAACATTTCTGAAAAAAACAGGAGAATTAAAGCATTGGAAGTATGCTATTTGCATAACTTTTTTAATTCCACAAATGGAAATTCGTTCAAACATCGAATGTTATCTATCATCTTTCATAGAAAAAGTTAAGACATCAATTCAATAGGATATCAGATGTCATCTTCTTCGTATGGTTGATGATCTTCGCAATGAAGTCGTTAATCTGAAAAGGGAAAATCTCAGACTTCAGTTGGCAGTAGAAACATTTATTTATACAGAGGATTCCAAAGACGACCTCAAAACATGAGATTCGAAAGGGAAGAATCGACCATTTCTCGCATTTGGAAAATAAAGTGAAATCCACCAACACTTCATATGCAACAATAATAAATAAGGGACAATTGCCCCTTCCACAAACAATACTAGCTAATGAAAGTTCAGACAATAGTTTGATAAATACCTATAATCAGATGAAAACAGATAATAACAAACAATCTGATTCTGACGGTTTCACAACTGCTAAATCTCGTAAACCTAAACTAAGAAGAGAACGTAATGTTATCTTGGATAAAGCAAACGAAGAGCAAAGCGAAATTAAGGCTGTTGAGCAATTCCCTCATATTCATGTGAGTAAATTGGAACCTACATTTTAAGCTGAACAGGTGAATAAATTTCCGAATGCGAAGAAATTTGAGAATTCAAAATGTATTAAACTTGTACCGAAACACCCACCTTATATTAGTCATTTAGAGTGTTTGTGAGTCAGGGTGATTCTTCATATTTTACTTAATAGCCATCACCGTTAATATTGGTCGTACAAAAACGTTTAAATATATATATTAGACTGATTCAAAAAAATCGACTTTTTTTGTTTTCACGAAACCCCCCCCTAATTATCTTCAGGTTATCGAAAAAAGACCTTTGTGAAAATATCAGCTCCAAATAATAACATTTAGAGGTCGCTCATCAATTATTTCTATTTTGCCTACTAATAGCAGGGGAAAAATTTCTTTTTTCAATAAAAAATTCCTAGAACACAAACCAATAGGCGGAATTCTTTGTGTGATACATTTTCGTGTAGGCAATCAGATACTCTACAAATATGTCCCTTACGATATTTCGATAAAACGGCCGCTTCAAAAGTTATTCGATTCGATGCTAATATTGAGGTATTTTTGAAGAAAAAAATTGTTCAAAAAATCGACTTTACTTGTTTTCACGCAATCCGCCTTCTAATCATCTTCAGGGCATAGACAAAAGCCGTCTGTGAAAATATTAGCTTTGAATATTAATATTTAGAGGTCGCTCATCGATAGTTTCTATTTTCGCTGCTGATGGCAGGAAAAAACTTCTTTTTTCAATAAAAAATTTTTTGTTCACTGACCACTAGACGGATTTCACTGTATGATACATTTTGGTGTAGGGAACTAGATACTCTACGAAAATGTTCAATACGATATCTCGATAAAACCACTTATTTGAATATTTTTTTCCAAAATACCTCAATATGAGTTATTAATATAGAGGTATTTTCGAAGAAAAAGTTCGAATAACTTTTGAACGAGCGGTTTTATCGAAATATCGTATAAGACATTTTCGTAAAGCATCTAGTTCCCTACACAAAAATGTATCACTCAATGGAATCCGTCAACTGGTTCGTAAAGAAAAAATTTTTTATTGAAAAAAGAAATTTTTTTCCTGCTATCAACAGCGGAAATAGAAGTAATCGCTGAGCGACCTCTAAATATTAATATTCAAAGCTAATATCTTCACAGACGCCTTTTTTCGATACCCTGAAGATAATTAGGCGATTAGTTTCGTGAAAACAAACAGAATCCATTTTTTGGAATAATTTTTTCCTCAAAAATTCCTCAATATTAGCATCGAATCGAATAACTTTTGAAGGGGCCGTTTTACCGAAATATCGTTAGGGTCATTTTTGTAGAGTATCTGGTTGTCTACACGAAAATGTATTACACAATGAAATCCGTCTATTGGTTTCTGCTCTAGGAATTTTTTATTGAAAAAAGAAATTTTTTCCCTGCTATTAGTAGGGAAAATAGAAATAATTGATGAGCGACCTCTAAATATTATTATTTGAAGCTGATATTTTCATAGAGGTCTCTTTATGATACCCTGAAGATAATTAGGGGGGGTTTTGTGAAAACAAAAAATGTCGATTTTTTTGAAACAGTCTAATATATATATATATATATATATATATATATATATATATATATATATATATATATATAAAAATGTAGGAATTTGATTGTGTCTAGGGAAATTACTAGGCACCAGGTAGTTTTGTAAAATATTTAATGACTAGATGAATAGAATTAAAAAAAAACACTGACAACAAGAACTCGGGATTTCAGTCACTGAACGTACGTCTATGATATTTTCGTCTTATAAGTCTTGTTTAACGACCTCTGAACTAGCTTCCGTCTATCCGCTTAGTCTAAGAATCGCGTCCCAAGATTTCGTCTAACGTCTAACTTTCGATTAGTGTCCGTCTAATCACTTCATCGAAATATTCGTCTAATCGGTTCTTCGGAACCTCGTCTAATTAATATTCACGTTCTGACCGAACTTCTTCCCGTTCTCTCATCGACCCCCGAAATCCTCTTATCGACTGTCCCTATTTTTCTCGAGGTACCCCCTGAACTCTTTTCCCCTCGAGACCTAGGAACCCTCAAGTCGATGTTTTCTCAGAAATCTCGACTCTTTGAATCCACATCTGGTAACACTTAACAAACTTTGCGTCTAGCTTCAAGTACCTTGAGCCGTCTGATACATAAACCCTCTGGATAGAGCACTCGAGTCCAGTGCCGTAGGTTAAAATTAAAAGCTAAATTATCAACTAACCTAATATTACGTAAAATCTCGGATCCCACATATATATATATATATATATTCTTATGAAAAAGAGAGCTAAAATAATACATCAAATGTTGAAACAAAAAGTACCTAAGCTGAGGTAAAAAAAGAACGGGGTATCATAACATTCTTTGTATGATACTATAGAATCATACGATACTATCAACACTAGTATCATACGATACTATACAGCCAGGGGAAAAAACCTCAGCCGAAAAAACCTGCCTCCCCGTAAACAAAATAACATAAAAAATCAAATATCAGGAAAATCTTGAAAGACATCAGTGTGATCATCTTCATGTTATCCGTCGATGCGCTCGGATACACAGATTCTTCCCAAAACGACTCGTAATTCTTAATCTGAAATGAAAAAAGACAAAAGCAGAAAAGAAACCGATTATTCAGAATAAATCGAATGCATTTTGGAAATGCATTTGCTACTTTAAAAATCATCAACATTAAGATTTCTTGGCCAAATAATGTTGGGAGGTTTATAAATATTTATGACAGAAATGTCACAAAATTTGAAAGAAATGAAAAAAAAACTCCATCAATTTCCCCTTTCCGAATCTGTTGAAAGTTACGAAACTGATAATTTTTATACATAACAAGCTAAACTAGTAAAAAATCAATTAAAACATAACCTTTCAACTGTCCTCTTTCACGAGGATTTTTTTTCTGTTGCCGTGTGGGTTTCTTGCAGAAGAATCTCTTTGATACCATGTTCATCAGCTAATTTGGAGACGTAATCACACTTTCCTTTCGAAATTCCTTCGATATTCAAATTCAAAATCCACAAATTGTTGCTCTCTGGTCGTGAGGGTTTTTTCAAACCAGATACGACCTTCCAGGTGATGATTTTTCGGCACTTCAGATGTTTGAAGACCGCTACGGGACCCCAATGAAAGGCAATCATCTCCCATTGATAAACCAAACATGTTATAACACAAGAAAACAGAATATTTTTCAGGAGCAAAAACTAGACATATTACGAGAATTGTCATTCTGACAACGTTTAATTGAGCAAATTTGAAGTATTATTTATGAGCATTCAGAATTTAGTACTAGGAAATGCATAAAAGCATCGTTAAACCGAAAATTTCATGTGAACTGTTGTTTTATAAATGGCACACCCTATATTTTATTTTTTAAATCGATAGATCTCGTGTTTCTGATTTCAAATATACTTTATTGGGGATATCTCTGGCAGTTCTCTAAAAATATCTATATTTTCTTCTTAATCTAAGGCGGCTGTCGAATCCCACACGAGAACGATGAGATTCTTTTATCAGAGGGACCGTATATATTAAAACAACTGACTTAAGTATGTTCAATTCTTTTATTGACTGAAAGTTGAATTAAGTGGTCGAAATGAACCCCATTTACCTCTTCACAGAGTCGACATCTCTTAATCAAGTTTTTAAGGGTTTTCCCTATAATTTCTGGATTATTATTTAGGTTGATAATTTCTTCCTCTATGCCGATCTTAATGTCTTCAATATTATTTGGACGGGTTATATACACTCTATGATTTTGAATATCCCCATAAAAAAGTGTCCAAAGGGGTCGAGTCCGAACTGTTACTAGGCCATAAAATGGCCCCGTTTCTACCAATCCACATATTGTATCTGTCATCGAGGTATTATCTAACAGGTAGATATGAGCTGGTGCTCCGTCTTGTTGCAAAATTATATTCCTCAAAACATTCAGGGGGAGCATATCTATTTCTTCCTCAATTTCATTTTTAAGTAGCTCCAGAAATCGAATTCCTGTTAGTGACCCCTTGTGATACAATTTTCCAATGACACGATTGTTTACAATACCACACCACACACTAATAGTCCGAATATTAACTAATTTGGACCGACATAGGCAATTTGAATTCAGCAGATTTATGTGCGCCAATTGGAAGAAAACTCAGATTTTTTTTAATCATATTCTACGGACCGATGAATCTAGTTTCATCAAGAATAACCAACCTAATTCAAAAAATTCAGATAACTTGGCAGCTGAAAATCCATAATGTCACAGATCATTATGAAAGTTCAAAATGGCTATATCTTTTTTTGTAGGCCGAATCGGAAGAAATAGTAAACAAAAAATGTGTTTCTTTTGACCTCAGGAATCTACGGTTAAAATATATGTACAAGTCAAAGACTCACCTTATATATATATATATATATATATATATATATATATATATATATATATATATATATATATATATATATATATATATATATATATACAGTAGAATCCGCTTATAATGACATCGAGGGGAAATGAAAAATACGTCATAATAACCGGAAGTCACATAAAGCGGAATTTCAGCAAAATTGATGGTATTTTTCTTGGATTCAGTTTAAGAAAAAAACAAGAAATTCAGATTTTGCTTTATTGAAAAAATAAAAAAAATAGCTTCTCTTACAAAGAAAACTAAATATAACGAATTTTTCATTTTTTAGAAAAATAATCTGAAATTTTAGTTTGCGTTTTTTTTTTCTACTTGAAATAATAGCTTCTTACGCCATTGTACAACTTTGAAATGGCTTCAATGGATGTCATTTTGTCCACAAAACACCAATAATCTCTTCAAGGATCTGGATTATACTAAAAAGCATGTCGTCACGCGTATGTCTCGTATCGTATCAAACCTCATCGCATTAAAAAGGGTAGGGTGGCTTCAGAAAACGATCGAGCGGTCACTATAACCGAAAAAATTTTCGAAAAATCATGTTGTTGTATCTGAAATCATGTCATTGTAAGCGACATGTCATTATAAGCGAAGTCATTATATCCGGACCCTATTGTAAGGAGTTTTGAATTAAACCAAACTTAACACTGCATTTGCGTCATTATAAGCGATTGGTCAGTATAACCGGCGTCATAATAAACGGATTCTACTGTACAGTAGAACCCCGATTATCCGAACCCGCTTTATCCGAGGTCGCGATTATCCGAGTCGCGTGGATAGCAACAGGATAGTTCAATTTCACACGGTCAAACTCTTCTTGCGCTGCGAGATGTCTGTGCTTGTCATTTGTTAAGAACATATCTACATACTTGTGTATTATTTTTATATAATATATGTATTTACTTATCTTTTTAGTAACTGTTTACGTAAATAAAACTCAATTTGATTCAAATAATCATATTTTTTCAGAGTTATTTTATGAAGTCCGTATTATCCGAGTTTTCGATTATCCGAGGTCGGCTCGGTCCACAATAGCTTGGATAATCGAGGTTCTACTGTATATATATTGTGAGATAATTCGGTGTTGAAAAGTAATAATAATATAATGTTTCGTGGGATAGCACCACTAAGTAGGTGGTGAATCAAGAAAACTGTTTTTTAGTACTTTCACTCGAGCTTTCGGAATACTTTATTCCATCTTCAGGAGCTACAAAGAAATGAAAAAAGGGGGAAGAGCTAACAATCACAAAAAGGTAAAATATCAAAAAGTTTTTTTTTTACCTTGGTCTAAAGGGAGATTAAAATCATGATAACAAACATTGGAACAAAATTTGGGGCACACATTTACATTATTGAATTGAAATTTGAAAAAAACGTCAAATACATCAAATTTGATTTAAGTTGCAAAACATAGAATAACTATTAATCATAAGATTAAAGGAGAATTCTTTAAGTATTTTCAGTGACAATTCTTGTATGAGTAGGTTGATGTTCATATTAGGAAATTCCATCTTGCTTAATCAAATAAGAATATACAATACTAAGATTTTTTATGTCGGTTCTATCATTGAAAGTGAATTGATGTTGTTGTATCCGTATCATCTCAAGGATTTCTCTCTTTTCCAATGAAGACTCAACATCAAAAATTTCTGGATTACTAGAATCCATATTATGACCTGTCTCTTGTACATGTCTGGCTAGAGCACATGCCTTTTCGTTCTTACGAATATCACTTCTATGTGATGTGATTCTTCCTTTGAGAGATCTCTTTGTTTGTCCAATGTACAGACCTTCACAATCAAGACAATTAATCTTGTACACAACATTGGACCTCTGAAGCATAGGTGTGTGGTCCTTCAATCTTGAATGTAGTTTTCGGATAGTCATTATGTTCCTTCTAGCCAAGATTCTCTTATTTTCATCACGATAAGAACGTAATATTTTCATAATTCGACAGGTAATATTTGGAATGTTGATTATGGATTTGAAATTATAAAGTGTATTAGATGGTAAAGTTCCTGTTGGAGTTGTCACTTGAGGATTACCCATCTGTTCTCTCTTCAAGATTTTTATAACTAGAGGTGGAGGATAACCATTTTTAACAAAAATATCTTCTAGAATTCTAATATTATTATCATGAAAGTTTGGGTGAGATATCTTAAGTACTCTGTCTTTTAATTGATTGATGATCTTAATTTTCATGTTATAACACCTAACGTTTCGCCCACAACTGCGGTGTGGGCGAAACGTTAGGTGAAATAATTCCTAATAGACCACGGCCAATAAGCCCGGAAGACTCTCTTAATGTCAATATATCCGGTCGTGAAAGCCTGAAACTATTTATCAATAAAATTTGATATCAATGATCTGACATTCAAGAGAGCACAAATCAAGTCAGACATTCAGAATTAATCAAAAAAATTGAAAGAAAGAAAAACAAATTTTTATATTCAATGACAAATTCTGATTGAATACGCGTAATGAAAATGAAATGTATGTAAAAGTTGAGTCCAGAACTGATTCCTCCGAATGCACCTCCTCGCACTTCTGCAAATCATCCATAGTCCGAATGCGTTGTATCCTATTATCCACACATGCAAAAATTCTTCCATCGGACGTCCATATATTCTTGAAACCGAATTTTGTCTTACAAATATTGAGCAGATTGAAGTTATCCTTAGTGAGATCATCAACAATGACAATTCCTGTCCCCTTGAGTTTAGACTTATTTCTATACAGGGTCTTTCACGAGGAACCTCACCCATATTTATACAGGAAGCTACTGAACGTATTTTCATGATTTCAGCACTTATAAGTATTTCACGATGCTGATGAAATCTAAAATATTTTCAAGGCATGAGCACCTCCGGTTTTTCCGGAAATGACGTCAACTTCCGTTTTTCAAATTGCAGGAATAGATTCCTTAGAAAATTTCAAGTTATTTTGATGTAACATTTTCCAGTTTTAGTTGGAAAATTCTCTCTGAGCGGGAAAATTCGAAAAAAAAATCGAAAATAGAGCTCCGCAAAAATAAGAATAACTTCGAGGTTTTTGGATGGAAAATTTTCATTTTTGGGATTTTTCAAGATGTAAGATTGATGTATCGACTTTAAAAATCGAAATCGCGATTCATGATACAGGAGGTGAAAAAATCGCTTTCAAAATTAGGGATGACAAAATCGTGAAAAATCAATTTTTTCAAATTAGAACCCAATTTTTTTATGGCAGATATTGAATCTACGTTAAAAAATAATGTGAGTGTATGCATCACACCCTTGCCCTAAAGTGGATATTTTCCGAGTTATTCACAAAAAACTGTTTTTCGTCTTGAATTTTCAGCTATTTCTTTTCCCTTCACGCCAAAAAGATGAAATTTTCAGGAACTGTTATTTGAACCATGCTGTAGATTTTTCACCCCTTCTTGAAACCGACTTCAAGTTACTATTAGGAGAACCATGGCAAACTCTCGCAGGATGGGATTATCTCAATCGAGTGTTTGGAGAATATTAAAAAAACATAAAATGCACCCATATAAATTCAATAGGGTACAGCATTTGAAGGAAACTGATTTCGTCCGGGGAACAGTTTTGCGAAGCTATGATGATTCGATTTCAAGAGAATGAACACTTTTTGGACTGTATAATTTGGACAGATGAATCTAAATTCACAAAGAATGGTTCTTTCAATAGGCATAATAGTCATTATTGGGATGAAGAGAACAACCACCACTTCAGACAATGGAACTTTCAAGAGACCTGGAGTTTCAATGTTTTTTGCGCCATCAAAAATAATGCAATTCTCGATGTTCACATTTATGAGGGGACTTTAACTGGTAAGATAGAACACTACACATGTTTGCATTATTTAAAGAATGTTCTCCCTTAGGAGATAGATATTCTGACATATTTACTCAAATAATTGAGCCGCTAGTACAGAACCATAATGACTTATGGTATCAACAAGATGGCGCGCCTCCACACAATTCACTCAATGTGTCAAATATCCTCTACAGGCTATTTGAAGATCGATGGTTGGCGAACAATGGTCCACATCTTTGGCCACCACGTTCTCCCGATTTAACTCCTTTAGACTATTATGTTTGGGGTAGGATAAAAAATATTGTCTACTCAACTCCCCTGACTGATAAAGAGGACTGCATAGAACGAGTCAGAAATGCGTTCAGGTTTGTTTAGATTTTTAGATTCATAGTTTTGAAACTCAATTTGGTTTTTAAACACTTTTGCAAATCTCTTCCTCCCGATGAAATAAGAAAAGCAACGCACGAAGCATTCCTGAGACGTATAAATAAATGTCTAGAAATTAACGGTCAAAACTTTGAGCATCTTCTCTAGTTATAACTGCGAGAGTTTGCCATGGTTCTCCTAATAGTAACTTGAAGTCGGTTTCAAGAAGGGGTGAAAAATCTACAGCATGGTTCAAATAACAGTTCCTGAAAATTTCATCTATTTGGCGTGAAGGGAAAAGAAATAGCTGAAAATTCGAGACGAAAAACAGTTTTTTGTGAATAATTCAGAAAATGCCCATTTTAGGGCAAGGGTGTGATGCATACACTCACATTATTTTTTAACGTAGATTCAATATCTGCCATAAAAAAATGGGGTTCTAATTTGAAAAAATTGATTTGTCACGATTTTGTCATCCCTAACTTTGAAAGCGATTTTTTCACCCCCTGTATCATGAATCTCGATTTCGATTTTTAAAGTGGATACATCAATCTTACATCTTGAAAAATCCCAAAAATGAAAATTTTCCATTCAAAAATCTCGAAGTTATTCTTGCTTTTGCGGAGCACTATTTTCGATTTTTAGTTCGAATTTTCCCGCTCAGAGAGAATTTTCCAACCAAAACTGAAAAATGTTACATCAAAATAACTTGAAATTTTCTAAGGAATCTATTTCTGCAATAAAAAAATGGTGTTCTAATTTGAAAAACGGAAGTTGACGTCATTTCCGGAAAAACCGGAGGTGCTGATGCCTTGAAAATATTTTAGATTTCATCAGCATCGTGAAATACTTATAAGTGCTGAATTTCATGAAAATACGTTCAGTAGCTTCCCATATAAATATGGGTGAGGTTCCTCGTGAAAGACCCTGTAGACAATATCACGACCAGAAGAAGTAGTAAAAGTTACTAAAAGAGACGCATATCCGACTAACCCCCAGCTGATCTTAATCTAAAACACTGGTCAATTTCAAAGGCAGTCTTCGTCAATTTCAAATTCTCACTCAATTTTTTCTGGACTAACATTCGTGCATTTTCATTACTAACAGGTGGAATTCCGATGATCCTGAGCGACTTCGATTTCTGCTTTTGTATTCCAAATCATTCAGACGATTTTTGAGGGTAGTGTTATCGCTCCTGAGTTTAACGACTTCGGATTCAAGTTCAGTTATTCTCGTATACAAACATTCAATTTTCATGTCCAGTTTTTCAATCACCTTACCAGCAACACATTCAGCGAGTCTTGATAAGAATTTATCATTCATCAAAGATTCATTAATGAGATGCTGGGATGTTGAAACCATTTTGAAACCTGACGCTCGTAAAATTGACTTCACAAAATTCCAACGTAGCTGAAGAATCAACAAGCAAATATATATCACTTCGAAATATGGATATTTTAGAATAATTATCAAAACAATGGAGAGCCGGAAAATACACAACTATCTCGAACTGTGTTCCATATGCGAATGTATAACTTCTCCCTCGACTTTTCCTCTTCGTTTCTTCGAGCCGCTGTTTTCATATGTCCATTTCTTCTTCCTCCCTTTTATCTCTCCCCTCATAATATGTCTTGAGATCATTTTTCATTTCAATTAAAATATCGTTCTTCTTATATGGCAGACTTTGATTGCGTTCTCTTATCGTGTTGGATGGAGTCTCACTCGCACATTCCCTAGTGAGGTTTAGATAGATATTGGTATTAATCTTGTGGGATTACTGATATGTATGGAACCTCAATAGAACTGGAAGTGCTTTCTTTCAAAATAGATTCACTCGGCAATAAAATGGTGGGATGAATTTTTTTTTTGCGAACATCTCATCCATCTCGCTCTCGAATTCAAAATTTTTCATCCTTCCTCTTCCAGTTCCATTGCTGTTATCAATTAATTTTTTATACGACCTCTCCAGAACTCTAAATTTGTTCTCACATTTGTTTGATGAGGCATTTTTTCTATATATGTTGGACATCTCATTAGCTAAGAGTTCCCACAATTTCTTCATTGATCTCATTTCAAATGTCCCCACTCTATTTTTGTATTTCTCATACAATTCGAGCAGCTTCAAGGTTCTCTCTCTATTAGACCATTTTTCCTCTGAGCAGAGCAATGCGGAAATCTCGTTCTATTTTTGAAGAACAAGGAATTCATTCATACTGAAACATATAAAAATATGTTCATCTAGTTTTTTGAAAAACAGCATATTACCCACCCTCACTCGACATTATTTAAAAAAAAAATTAAATTTATATGAATTGATAGGTATATCTGTAGTACAGAAGCAAGTATATGTTTTTTTGTTGCCAGCTAGCCGTGAATAATAAATAAACTAAGGACAAGATGGAAAAAGCAGTTAGCAACATCTGGTTAGCAGATTGTAGAATTTTTGGAGTTACCGGCAACTAGTTTTACCTGAAATGTTAAAAAGCATGCGCTAATGAAAAATCCTAAAAGAGTTCTTACTCCAGAGCGGGAACAGTTCTCGGACTGTCCTAGAATTATCCCAGGATTATCGTTAAAAACCTGAACGCGAAACAAGTTAGTCCTGAAACAGACCCAAAAAAACCCGAACGGTAATTATTATCGCGAACAGATTTACTGCTCAAACTGATAGTCCTAGAACAGTAATTATTGTGTGAACTCGAATAAAGCTACTGTTTTAGGATTATTCTGGGTGCATGCTTTTTAGCGTTTGACGTGACGGGTGATGGCTGAAATCTTAATGCCGTCGATAATCTTCAATGAAGATATCGTTGACAAGATATATTTCTCGTGAAAAAAACTGAAATGCTTTCATTTTTCCTCTTTCATTCTTAGGACTTTTGATGCATTCGGGTTTTCCAAAACTTGTATCAGTCCTAGAACGATCCTAGGACTGTTTCAAAATTTGTAACCCGATTGAAGCTGTGATGTCATCGGTTTTGCGACAGAAGTAGGGAGTTCAACTCTCAATGAAGTTTCACTGATTTTTTTTAATTCATTTTGCAATCTGGAATGTTTCGACATACAAATTCAAAAATTATGGGCCTAAGAACACAAGCTGTGTCATGTTTTTTTATTATTTCAGATATTCGAACGGGACATTTGAATGGCTGTAAAAATGAAACCGTTTGATATTTTTCGATTCTGTTTTCATATTCGTGTTAGGTATAAAAGTAAGTACAATCGTGAAAAATTTCATCAATTTCGAGTGAAATTTTTTTTTCGCTGTAGACATGTAAAAAAAAAGTTGTGTTCGATTTTTGAAAAAATTTTTTCACAGATATCCTTCAAAAATTGTGCTAATTTAGGAAATGAAAATCAATTTGGCAACCGAAAAAAAAAATCACGAACATTGCAGGTTTTCCGCCATTTTGTAATTTTTTTTCGGAGCTCTACACCATTTCTGAATGAAGCATCTAAAAATACTTCGATATGACAAGAAACCATAACTTCCAGTCTTATACATAACCGACCACACTCAATATAATAACGCTCGAAAATGACATTAAACACCGTGTATCTCCCTTATGCTTCGAAAACGGGAAATATGTCATAAGAAAAAAATGATTCTCTCGATGTTCTCTATACGTCATATGAGTTTGTCCAGTTTATGATGAAACACCCTGTATATATATTTATATATATATATATATATATATATATATATTATCAAAAACCCAATTACCATAAAAATGGTGTAGGGTGTAATATTACATTATCAAAAAAAAAATAGATTTCATTTTCAACATAATTAAAATTTCTTGAAATTCGTTGGTCGATTTCGCTTCCCTGTACGAATTTGGTCCAAACCTTCCTATCCATAGCCATAATCTTTGCTTCATTCCATGTTTGTCCTTTCTCATTTATTATTTCGGTCAGGGTATTATTCCATGTTGTTCTGGTCTTCCTCTTTGCTCCCTCTTTTGTATTTTGGCCTCCCATATTTGTTTAACAGGTCTTTCGTTGTTCATTCTATTCAAATGTTCCCACCAGCTGAGTTTTCTTTTTTCTATGAAATTCTGTAAGGGTTCTATCTCCAGGTCCTGACATATTTTTTCATTCCTTATTTTGTGCATTCTCGTCACTCCCTTTGCTCTCCTAAGGTATTTCATTTCCACAGCTTTTATCCTATTCTTCTGTTTCCTATTCAAGGCCCATGACTCGCACGAAAAGGTCAGTGTTGGTCTATAAACTGCTTTGTAGACTTTCATCTTGGTACTCTGAGATATCTCCTTCTTACTTATGAAAGTGTTGTTCATCATGTGGTATAGTCTTATTGTACTTTCTATTCTTCGATTGATTTCTAATATGACTAGTAATTTGGTAAATTTCGTAAACTTTGCGGATGATATTGTTGTGCTTCTAACCGCTAAAAATCCAACAGAACTCCATATCTAGGAAAAAAATATTTTCGGTTTACTTCATGATTGGTGCATCTGCATACTCTATCGGTTAATGAGTCAAAAACTGATTATATCATTTTTTCTCAAAGTCGTAGACCAACGAATGACTCACTGGATATTTTGCAAAGCGATGACCAAACCCAGTATGTGAGACACACCACATTTCCGGGAAAATTTATAGAACAACATCGCGACTGGCAAATCCATTCAGGAAATGTGATCAGCAGAATGAAATCTGCTGTGTATGCACTTCGAGTGTTGAAGACGGAGGCCAGTAAACCGTTTTGATGGAACTTTATTATTCAAATTTTCATGGAAAGAACAAGAAATGCAAAAAACGAACGAGATATCCCAAATATGATCGCAGTCACAATATGCTCCTTCACAACGACGCAGCAGTTCCAAAAACTGGTCCTAAACGAACAAACAGCGAAGCTACTGGAATAACCACTCAACAAATCTCTGGCCACGTTCGAAGCCCCAATCAATTCGAACGCCAAGAAAAGGTAGCCATGCTTGCCACCGCCTATGTGGTACGTCCAAATAGGCGGTGGCAAGCAATGACGGTCAACTTAAAACCTTGAGAGCTCCCACAAATCGTTCATCACGGAGTCAGCTGTCCAACTTCTAGGACTACCTCGGTACAAACACCAAGTGGAAATAACTGGCCTGGGAGTTGCGGTGGCAGGAACCTCGAAAGGAAAAATTTTTACGCAGCTAAAGCCAAGATTCTCAAGCCCCCATATACACCACGTAGAATTGCTGGTCATGCCCAAACTCACAAAAATTATACCTAGCATCAACATAAACGTGCAAATACCAGATGAATGGAAAATCCTGATGCTTGCGGATCCAAACTTTAACAGAACTGCCCCAATTGACATTTTAATAGGCGTCGATTTATATGGAGAAATTCTGGAATGTGGTCTCAAGATATCGACAACTGGTCTGATATTACAAAAAAAAACACTTTGGGATGGATAATTTCTGGAAATACTCCATTATCAGTGCAACAGCCAGAAACTTTGGGATTAATAGCCAGCATCGATCATGATATTGACGAAAAACTGACTGAATTCTGGAAAATAGATGAGGCCAAGTCCACCCCAACCGAGTTCAAGAAATTGACGAGATATATCATAAACTCCGTCTTTTTGCAATGTTGACCAATTGTGTTGATCAGTCTTTGTAAGTCCTGCATGTTATCAGCGATGAGCATTGTGTCATCAGCATAACGTATGTTGTTGATCCACAATTCATTGACTTTAATACCGATCTCCACATTTTCTAATGCTTCCCGGAAGACCCATTCCGAATACAGGTTGAACAAAAGCGGGGACAAAAAAACGACCCTCCGGATCTCTATGTCATTAGACAGTTCATTATTGAGCCTGATCTGTGCAGTCTGGTAGCAATATAGATTTTCGATGCATCTAATATCTTCCTGATCTATGTCAAGATTCCTGAAGAGTTGCATTAGTTTTGGGATGTTCAACTCAGTCAAATGCTTTCTCGTAGTCAACAAAACAAAGGCATATATCTTTTCTTACATCATGACAATTTTGTACAAGGACTTGCGTGGCAACTATCGCCTCTCGTATGCCCATCCCTTGTTTAAGCTACAATTCGGTCTATTTATATATTTAATGCAAAAAAAACAAACAGTATCCACGTTTTTATCAATAACAACCATGGTTAATAATGAAATATGTATTCTTAATTAAAAACTTACAGGGAAATATTAAAAAATTAAATATAATAGATAAAACTAGAAATTGAAAAACAAAAACATTTTTTTCTTCAAGGGGTCAATACATTCTTAATAACATGAGCATACCACAAAAACTGTTGGTTGAAATTTGTAAGGCACTTTTATACTCGAAATTTTCGAAATCGATAAACATCAAACACATAGGAATTCGATAGGTTTTGGGAACTTTAGATTATCGATTAGGTTAGATCATATTCTTCCCAGTATTCTTAAATTATTTTCTCTATTTCAGTATCGTAATGGGTTCATTACAGTACTAAAAGTAGTGCTGTAATGAAACTCATTACAGCATTGTTTTCAGTTATATGTTTCGTTTTATGGTTGTCAGTACTGATCTCCAAACGAATTAAGTTTTGAATCAAAACAATGCAAATTCCGTGAACTGTCAAATTTCGTATATCACACCAACTACCAAGATACAAAACAAAAGTCACTAATCTGAATCTTCATTTGAATTTCGAGAATATTTTACAAAAATTGACTGAAATAGAGAAAATACCGTCTAATACTCGTTGCAGAAAGCAATTCCAACACTCATGCTATCCAAAACTCGCTCCTTTGTCGCTCGTTTTCGAATTTCGCATTCGTGTTGGAATAGGAGCTCATTCTGCAACTTGTTTTAGAATATACTATTCTCTATTTCAGTATCGTAATGAATTCATTACAGTACTAAGAGTAGTGCTGTAATGAAACTTATTACAGCATTGTTTTCGGTTATATTTTTCGTTTTCTGATTGTCAGCACTGACCTCCGATCGAATCAAGTTTCGAATCAAATCAATTCAAAATCCGTGATCTGTCAAATTTCGTATGTCACACCAACTGCCAAGATACAAAACAAAAGTCACTAATCTGAATTTTCATTTGAATTTCGGGTGTTTCACAAAAATTGACTGAAATAGAGGAAATACCGTCGGATACTCGTTGCAGAAGGCAATTCCAACACTCATGCTATCCAAAACTCGCTCCTTCGTCGCTCGTTTTCGAACTTCGCATTCGTGTTGGAATAGGAGGTCATTCTGCAACTTGTCTTATAATATACTATTACTCATTGTCATCCTCAGCTTCGAGGCCAGTTTTGGCATGTAAACCCGGTCTTCAGGCGGAAGTTGAATTTCAATTTTCGGTTGACGGGTTTATAATACCGGAACTTAATTATCATGACTTGACGAGCGGGGATTTTTCCACCTTTCGATTTTTTCAATGAAAATAGGGTACATGATTTACTCTCGCATCTGACGCTCTCTTGAGTAAATTCCAAACTCGCTTTGTGCTTTCTCATTGAAAGCACTCAGTGGCGGATTTACACTTTAGCTGCCTGTAGGTTATTCAATTTTTCCGCCAATGAATTTTGAAATCTTGGCCCTCAGCCACCAATCATCTCAAATTTTAATCAATAAAATTCTAACTACATGATTTGTCCTCCATCATCCTTGTATAATCAACTTTTTCATTTTAACAGCAGAAAATTCTCAAAAAACATCATTTTGGGAGAAAATATCTTGATCATGTACTACCTTTGGAGTAGGATAATCTTAAGAAAAATAAAATTCTTTGCCTTTACGAGGCCACATCGAGAACATTTTTGAAACATAGATGAATTCAAAATAGTAATCATCGAAATGAATACCATTTTCAATTCCCAGGCTCAGAGATCTTTTCTCATGAGGATGGAGAAATGATATTAGATTTTGTCACTGAGATGAGAGATATACCGGTTTCGGCCTTGTTGGGCCTTATCATGATAAAAGATCTCTGAGCTTGGGAATTGAAAATAGTATTCATTTCGATGATTACTATTTTGAATTCATCTATGTTTCAAAAAGGATAATCTTACATGACAAATATACATTTGGCGAACGTTGATAAATATTTTTTATTACACCCGCATTTCGATAACAATAAAATAAATATATCTTTTTTTATTGTTCATTAGTAGTATATTAGCTACATCATGAACACATTACAATACTTTTTTGCGAGACTTCATATTCTAATAGTATAATCTAAAACAAGTTGCAGAATGAACTCCTATTCCAACACGAATGCGAAGTTCGAAAACGAGCGACGAAGGAGCGAGTTGTCGATAGCATGAGTGTTGGAATTGCCTGCTGCAACGAGTATTAGACGATATTTTCCCTATTTCAGTCAAGTTTCGTGAAATACTATCGAAATTAAAATAAAAATGCAGATTTGACAGATTGCGAAATTTGATTCGATTTGATTCGAAAATTGAGTAGATCGAAGGTCAGTACTGACAACCACAAAACGAAAAATATAACTGAAAACAATGCTGTAATGAGTTTCATTACAGCACTACTTTTAGTACTGTAATGAACTCATCACGATACTGAAATAGAGAAAAATCTTTTATAATATTTTCGTTCACGATTTAGATCATTAGCTCACTCTCGGCACTTCGGAGCTAAAGCTCTTAGTTTTTTTTGACTTAGAGTCGTTCGTGGGTAATTCTTCACCCTCTTCCAGCAAATCTTTCCTCACTTGAACAATTGGTCGCTGGTGTACAAAGAGCTATTCGTAGTACCATATCCAAGTTTGGATGAATATGTTTCAGATACTGTTTTCGTAGGAATGACGATAAACTTTTTAATTATCCAGAAATAATAAAAAATATGAAGATCTGTTTCTTCATAATCAGGATGTTTAGTGGGCAACGGTTGTTGTGAGACATCATAGTATATATCGGTTTCACCTTCTTCAGATTGTGTTGTGTCAGGAAATATGTTTGAAGCTTCCAAGCTCAAATCACTGCTTTTATTTTCTCTTAACAAAAACTGTCAGAATTGACTGTCTTTAGATCATTTCTCCTTGCTCTTCTCTTCTAATTTTTGCCAGGAATTTATTACGAAGGGGTGCTGAAATTTTTGGCATTTAAAAGTGACGGGGAGGGTGAGATTCGCTTTCTGTATCAAGTATTTGTTGTTTTTAAAAATTTACAATTTGAGTTTTAAGTACCCTTTGTTGATGAACCGATTTTGATGGACAAATATTTGAGATAGGTAGGAATAAGAGATTCTGAAGGAGCAAAAAGAGCCAAATGCATACTTTTTTTCATGGGCGCCCGCAGATTTTTTTCTCAGGGGGGGGCAGATAAAAATTTTCGAAAAACGATGGGGCGCGGCGATAACAGAACTCCGTTTCTTTCTATTTCTTTTTTTTATATTAATGTATTGGCGTACGCAGAATTTGTTCCCATGTGAAAGGGGGCAAAGTAAAAATGATAAAATTTTCCGCTTCAATATTTTTGGTAACGTCAACAACTTAAGCCCATAGGTCACCGACAGTTGATTTCCTCTTGAAAAATTTTCGAATATCTATATTTTGCAAAAGTAAATTCATCAAAAGGAGAAGTGACTCTCAACAAACAAATAATGATCTAATATCCCGATGCTCTACGATAAAACTCACAAGTTATTTAGTTTTTAATTCTCTAGGCAGTCCCCGAAGATTTCCACGTATCTATTATTTCACACTTCTAATTAATAATCCACAATATAATAATTGAAAATCCACATTGATAAGTTAACTTCATGACCGAGATATTTCAATATATGTAGGTAGCTATTCAAATTAAGGAAATCAGAAGAAATTGTGTATTATTGTACATTCATTATCTATGAGACAATTCATATTGAAAGCAAAAAGAGGAATATAACATAGGAGGGGCACCTAATGAAAAAATCAGCTACGTAAATAATTATAGAACTTTTACCTTCAATAACATAATTTTGAGTCGAAGAAACTAAGAATTAAAAACTCTTTGAATACAACTCCAAACGTGGTTTCGAATTCGAATACATACCTACTTCTTTCTCTAGAATGGTGATACAAATTCACAATGAAAAGATTCTATATTTTTCCCTTCTCGTAAAAACCTGATTAGAGAATGGACAAAAATTATTGAAACATGAGAGTAGCCGTGCTACATATAATATCCCACATAAAGGAAGCCGCCTAGAAAAACAACCCATAAAACGATCATCTGATAACGATTGAAGAGGATGCAGATACGCATGGGGTATTTTATGAATTTATAACTTCTTTAGTTGCGCCGTGAGCACGTTTTCGGTAAACAAATATCATGGAATTCATCCTCACCGATAACTCTTCATGATTTTTTTACATCCAAAAAGTGCTGAACTCGCCTCAGGAACTTAACAATTCTTAAAATACCTCTGCCGATTTCATAGTAAGTCTATTGGAAACCGGCAAATTTTTGTGAAATCAACACTTTTTTGTTGCTCTTCGGATGAGATAAGTTATATTGTTCTAGAACACGACAAGAGTATTGAAATCTCAGGGGGGGCCACGGCCCCCCCCTGGCCTCCCCCTGCGGGCACCCATGCTTTCTTTGAATGTTTTCTATATATTCTACAAGAAAAAAATACGGGACATTCCTTGTGCACTGTCGATTGAAGTGAAAACGAAGATTTATCATTTATTCTTGAAATTTGTATTTTGTGAATGAATCATAATTTTTCTCATTATTTGGTCGAAATAAAAAATTCATGAACCAAATTTGCCGCCCTATTCTCCAGCCTACTCAGCCTGCTGGTAAATCCAACACTGATAGCACTCATGCCTCACAAACAATTACTTTCGTGACGCTGGTTCCTACACATTTTCCTAGGCGAACGTCTTCCAACACACCCAGATAGTTTTATCAAATCAAACACAGCAAAACGCCGTTTCTTATTTACCTGTGCATGCAACCATGAGGGCGCAAATGCGGTGGCGAAACTCCGGACCCCATATTGATTACCTCCTTCTGTAGATTAATCATATTGAAAGCTGCTTCGTCTGAAAGCTTAGTCAGCATTTTCCATCAAATCGCTGACAATCAAGAAATACGATGAAGTAGGGAATTTTATAGTGTGAGGTGCGAGGAGACATGTGTGTTTTTGTCTTTTAATCCCCCGAGATTTCCGAGACATTTAGAAGTTGGACATGCAGAATGGAAATACCAGAGAATACTGAAATAAACTTGAGATATTTGGACCAAAAAGCAGAGAGAAAAGAAATTCACGATGTAGGTATTCCCATGGACGACTGACCTGGATTCTTGTTATCTCGGGACAAGTGGAAGAATATAATTATCTCCCCAGTTGGAACCCATATCAATCTTTTCCTTCCCAAACACGATGTTAATACTTGTCCTAACACCTCAAAAAGGTTCATTGTTAAGATGAGTTTGTAGACGAAATTTTCGATATTGAATGGCTCAGAGGAAAAGTGGTATAACCACAATTCGGTGAAATGTTTGGAAATTTAGGTTTCACGTTGCAATTTATTAAAAATTGTATTGATACCGAGCTAGAATATTCTTGCAGCTTGACAAATTTCAGCTGTACAGAGGATGGAGAAAATAATTTCAACAATTTTTTTTCAATTTTTTCGTTTTCCATTTCGATAGTGGATTCAATTGTGATTACATTCATATTCGAGAAAAAACTGAAAAAAAAAGGGAGATATCTGTATTCGGTATTAGTTTGTTTTCCTTATCTCAAACACAAACCGTTTTCACATTTTTGAAGTCAAAGACAGTAGAAATATTTTTCATTTTGAAAATTTTTAAAAACTCGTCACAGGGTGTTCCAAATGTTGGGTCAAAAAATGGGATCAAGATTGGTCCATATCTTTCGTTTTCCGAATCAGAAGCCTAGTTTTTTATGATTCATGTTTATACATGAACATAGAGCTTATTTCAAAAATAACAGTATAAAATATGTTTCAAATATACTACAATGTCAAAGTTTCAATCTTTGAACTTAAACTTTGATTTTAAATGAACATTTTATTCATTCATACAAGATTCGTATGAAGATAAAGATGAAACAACAATATTATCATTACCTTCAAGCACTTGAATGTTTCCAATATTTAGACTTACAAATCATTTTTACAGTTAACGCGTAGAATAGCGAGCCGGGAAAGGTAAGTATATTGATATATATTTTTTTATCGTTCAATTATTGAACATTATTCTTTCAGAAATAATATACATATATGCAAGTAATGAACAGAAAAAAACCAATCCAGATATGATTTAGCATGCGTTGTGGTATTATGCCTTGAGCGCTTCGTATATTTTCATATAATGAAAGGTCGAATGCAGTATGTATAAATAAAATTAATAATAGTAAATTCATATGTAAAGTACAAGCCAAGAAAACAAGGGAAAAAATTGAAAATCATTATCACGCAAATACTCTTTAACTTTCACCGCACATCTGGGCCCGTATTCTCGACAAGTGAGCTTTTAAACGTATACGACTCAAAACGAACGGTTTAAGTGCGAGTACTTTTCCGGATCGGTATTCTTGACGACCATTCGTTCCATGAAAGGTATACATTTGAAAACGTGTGATCGAAATAGCCGGCAACACTGTCACATTTCACAAATGACATTAATTGTTCGTTGAGGATTTTAAATTCTAATTGAAAAACTACCAAGGTTCTTTAATCTCGTAAAGTTTCCAACCAATTCACATAAGAAGTTACCCAATAACATGATCAGCAATAGGTAACATACCTAATAGTATGCTAGGTGCAATCAGAGAGTGAAAAAATTTAAGAAAAGTAAGATTATGATCCACAAACCCATTTTGTTTAATCATAATATAAATTTGTAGCCTTTGCATTGCAAGACCTCAAGTCAAGAACGAAAACGAAGGTTAGCAATACGAAAAGGCCTGCCAGAGGAACAGGTGATGGGCCTCATGAGGAGTTTTGTTTTGTTTACTGTATTTGTGTGACGTGCTTATTATTTGTTAGAAAAGATATTATATTTGTTTTGAATGAATCTATAATGAGAGTGTGTATATGTTAATTGAAATAAATGAAATATCAATAAATTTAAGAATCATATATTCATGAAGTGTTTTACATAGGTGAGCGGACTTATCACTTAGGTATCTTGGAGATTGGTTATAATAATTGTTGCTTGTGATTTTCTATATACAATATGATCGGTTATAATACGTTCTCCGACGTCATTGATACCTAGTCTCTATTGATCTCTATCTTTCTAGAGATTCTCCTCGAATAAAATGTCCCTCATTTCTTTTTCTATCTAATCCCTACAGCTTTTTCGAGCCTCTTCTGTTGCCAATTTTCAGCTGATTCTCATTATGTTTTCTTCATTGTCAATGGGAAACCCATATATATTCCTAAAACAGCCAGTGCTAAATCCTCACCAGCATGATCTGGTTCAGGAACATCATTTCCGATACAAAGATTATGAAGCCCGACACAAGCATTGATAATTTTACTTGCCGTCTCTTGAGCATAGTGAAGAACTCTGTGTGCAAGCAGACAACGCAATCTCATCTTGAGGACACCATTGTATATCCCAATAAAACTTCTGATTGTTTTGCGATATTTATTGTACAAATATTCTGAAGTTGTCAAACGTCTACACAAACACAGAAAAATCAAACTATATCACGAAAACGAATGAAACAAAGCGCTCGCTGTAAACACTCGCTTTGAGAACGTTTGCGACCTTATAGTCAGGAGTCAAGAATACCAAAGAGTATGATATTCTGAAAGTTCGCATACGCATAGAAAGTTCACTTGTCGAGAATACGGACCCTGAAACGATGAGTTTCTAATGTTCTCACTGCCATAAGCAGATGATTGAAAAATTTTATGCCCTGGTAATGGGTGAATTTTCAACTTTAGAGGTCTTATGAATCATAATATTCGGAGTTTCAGAATTCTTTGTGTCGTTATCGTGAAAACCAGTAACCTTGACAAAATCACATTCATTTTTTTCAACATATATATAAGACATTTATACATGGGAGTGTCAACAATTTATATCTCAAAAATATGGGTCTTCGAGACATAAGAGGGTCAGGATGGAATATCATTCGAACTATTCTCTTTTGTATAATAAATGCCCTATTCGTATCTACTGAATTACCCAACATGGGAAATACAGTATGATAGGTGACTATATAGGGTGTACTCAGTTCGACAGTCTATCAGGCGTTTATGGAGACCTGAACCTATTTGAAATCTGAAAATTGGGATTATGTTATTGTGTGACATTATCTACCGAGCTAAAATAATTTTGGGGCCTGACCACTTTCAGTTATACAAGGAGTGAAGAAAATGTTCAGGAATTTTTTTTCTGTTTTTTTGTTTTGGAATTCAATATCGTATGCGATTCTGAATACAGTCGTTGCATTCGTCAAAATACTTTCCAAAATATGAAAAAAAAAAGGGAGATAAGAGTATTCGGTATTAGGTTTGTTATTTCTAATCTAGATATCTCAAGCACAAACCGTTTCCACGTTCTTGTAGTCGAAGAATTTTTAAAATTATGAAAAATCCGTATCAGAGTGTTCCAAATGTTGAGTCAAAAATTGGGATCAAGATTGGCCAATAACATTCGTTTTACAAATTAGAACCATATTTTTTATGATTGCGTTGGATTCGGTCATCGGTGTCTGGAGATAAAATTATATGTGCAACTTTGAATACTCTTTCCAATTCGTTAAGAAAAAAAAGAAAAAAAATTGAAATTTGGCACATAACATTTGTTTTTCCAATTAAAACCTTTTTTCATGATTGCGTTCGATTATACGAAGAAAAATGATGTGATGTTTCAACACGTTAATGCTCCTAAAATTAATAATTCTTGAGTTATTTGGTATTTTCTGATTTTATGTCCTACGTAACGTCAAATTCATAAATATGTTTCAAATCAACAATGATAAATGAATTCAGAAAAAAAGTGTGTCAATAGTTGGTTATTGGAATAATTCATTTTCAATGTCCAAGGTCATTGTTCATATGAAACAGATTCTATTAATTTGACGCAATAAGTCATGATATCGGGAAATCCCTAATATTTCAAGAATTATTAATTTCAGGAGCATTAACATGTTGAAATATTATCATCTTTTTTTTGTACGATAAGAATAATTTTCGTATAATAAGAATAATAAACATAATACCAAATACTCTCATCTCCTTTTTTTTCTTCAGTTGTTTCTCGATATGTTGAAAAGTATTATGACGAATGCACCGATTTATTATACGAATGTTGTTCTGTCGTGAAGAACGGTTCAGTTAAACCTATGAAGAAGGGTCCCTGGGTCTTAAATATATTTCTCTATTTCAGTATCGTAATGAGTTCATTACAGTACTTAAAGTAGTGCTGTAAAGAAACTCATTACAGCATAGTTTTCAGTTATATTTTTCGTTTTGTAGTTGTCAGTACTGACCTCCGATTCACTAAATTCTCGAATCAAATCAATTCAAATTTCGCAATCGGTCAAATTTCGTTAGTGACACCAACTGCCAAGATACAATACAAAAGTCACTAATCTGAATATTTATTTGAATTTCGAGAGTTTTTCCACAGAACTTTACTGAAATAGAGAAAATATCGTCTAATATTCGTTGCAGAAGGCAATTCCAACACTCATGCTATCGAAAACTCGCTCCTTCGTCGCTCGTTTTCGAATTTCGCATTCGTGTTGGAATAGGAGCTCATTCTGCAACTTGTTTTAGAATATACTATTACTTGTGAATTGACAGAATATATTCGAATCTAAAACAATAATCAATCACATGAACTAACTTCAAATGAATTTCGAATTGCTGTCATCGGTGCCTTCTCCAGCAAGGAAGTGCCATTAGCAGCTTCTTCTTGACAGGTCATAAGCTGGGACTTCAAAGTGGAACTCGTCAGCGTGCTGTTTCATAGCGTGTACCTTCTGGTCAATAAATTCGAATTTTGATGAATGTGAGTGACTCATCATAGTCCTTCCTTCCCACAATCTCTATTTTGTGACGACTAGTTTCGAGAGTTTTCTGAGATAGTCTCATTTTCAAGTTAAAGGTACAAAACAATTGTTCACGTACATTGGTGTAAAAGTCATTAAATACAATAAAACAAATATTGCTGCTTTGCTACGAGTCTTTCCTTCATGTGGCGCTTCAATCTCCAGACGCTTCAGTATTTCTTCAGTCACAGCGTTCTTGAGTGTTCTGATCTTCTACTGAATTTTTGCTTACGCCAAACTACAATTGTCTCTGTCTTCTTTGAGAAGCGATTGAAAGTGAAGAACAGATTCATATTTCACCGCTACTGTGTCCTGAAGAGCTTTTATAGATGCCTTAAGCGAAACAATCTCCAGTTTGATTGATTCTGTAGAAGTTCCATCGCCGCCGCCATTCTGCACCAGTTTGTCTCCTATCAGAGTCCTGAACAGACTGAGACGCATCTCGCATTCGTTCAGCTTAGTCTTCAACTCTCGCTTCAACTGCTGTATAAAATCGTCCCTCGCCAGCACTTCTTTCTTCGTGTTCAAGAGTTCCGTCTTCAAATTCTGCAAATCAGAAGAAACTGAATTCTGAATTGTCGTTTGCATCCTTATGTAAAATATGATGATGGAGTTTCGTACAATTGTTGATGCCACATAAAGTACTTCTTCTGCAAAATTTAATTGGGTGGTGTCCAAAACAAGAGAAACATAACTTTTTATCGTAATGAGTTCCCATTCACTGTCGACAGACCTTTCTAAAATTTCTTTACAGTTCGAAGTCTCATGATTTTTACAACAAATTTGGCATAGGTCGATGGTTGAAATTTCTTGTCTCTCGGTGGTTGATATTTCTATTTTCTCCATGGTTCAAATTGTCTTGACGTTTTGTGTTTAATTCGTGTTGGAAATATATACTCACAATTCAGGTTCGATTGTGAATCTGCGATGAAAAAATGTCCAAGGTTGGCACTCGGATAGTCAATTCTGACACATATATTGATTAATTGTACTTCAAGTGTGTTGGAAGTTTATTCAATAGTTTCCTCATCACTTGTGGATTGCTCAAGTATATTTCCATGTGAAGATTTCTTGCTGTACTACTGAATTTTCGAACCTTCGTAGCAAATTTCACAAAACTGATCTGGTCATTCTCTTCTCTGAAATTTGTTAGAACACGAATTTCATCGAGAATTGTTTCTATTATAAATTCCGGCCGTCCAAATCTCATCTTCAAAGTTTCCATAATAAAGTAAGCATTTTCGATTTTTATTAATTGCGGTCGAACAGCATCGAGTGCTTCCCCTTTAAGGGATTTCTGAAGTCGAAATAAATTTTCTTCGTCACTATAATAATTATATAATGTTCTGTCGAAAGTAGCTGAACATAGGCCAGTCTTCAGATTTTCTATTGAAAGAAGGTAAATCTTGAGAAGAATTATTTCTTCTGCTATAGTTCGAGTTAGAAATGTAATAGCTTTGTCGGGATGTTTTGCTTCAGAATATAATTCTTATATTCTTAATTTCGAGACATTCTTCATCCAACCATTCATTTACTTTCTTTCTTGAGGACATTTCTCATAATAAATCAGATCCACTAGTGCTTGGTGATTTTGATGCTCTCTCCAACATTATCCTCTGTAATTGAATGGTATTTTCTCTCATCGTCTTCTGTAAATCCATTAGATCTCGCTGGTTCTGTGACAACTCTTCCAATGATTTGGCTTTCGATTTTGAAGAAGCTCGGCTGGCCATTTGAAAACGAAACAGATGAGATTACAGAGGAAATGAATTTTTCGTAGAAATGCTCAGACAGGTCAATTTCTGTTTCGAGGGGACAACTTAAGATGTAGGTTTCGGACGCATAGCGCTTCAACCCTTGCTACTACAACCCTCACCCCCAATTTTTGAATAGGGAAGATGGGGTGAGTGATACCTCATTTGAAAGGTATCTTTATACTGATTTCTGCACAGTAATTGTTTTTTCATTTTATGCATTAGTTCTCGAAATATTCTTGACTAAGCATTTGAAAATAAAGTGGTGTTTTCATGGCACTTGTAGTGTTTTTTTGTGAAAAACCTTTCAAATGAGGTATCACTCACCCCATCTTCCCTATTCAAAAATTGGGGGTGCATTAGTTTTTATGCATTAGTTCTCGAAATACAGGGTGGCCATTTGAGAACGAAACAGACGAGATTACAGACGAAATAAATTTTTTCGATAGAAATGCTCGGACAGGTCGATTTCTGTTTCGAGGGGGACAACTTAAGATGTAGGTTACGGACGCATAGCGCTTCAACCCTTGCTACTACAACCCTCACCCCCAATTTTCGAATAGGGAAGATGGGGTGAGTGATATCTCATTTGAATGGTTTTTCACAAAAAAACACTACAAGTGCTATGAAAACACCACTTCATTTTCAAATGCTTAGGCAAGAATATTTCGAGAACTAATGCATGAAATGAAAAAAAAATTACTGTGCTGCAATCAGTATAAAAATATCACTCACCCCATCTTTCCTATAAAAAAATTGATGATTTGAATGAAAATTCTTGTTAAATGAAGTATTATATTTTAAGGTTAATGAAAAGAATCAATTTTTTCCTTAAGAGATAACTAAACTTCAAATAATCCTCCTTCAATATTTTATATATTGCGTCACTAGTTTCTGGAATTAATTGTCCTAAATATTGTGAGGAGATTCTAGTTGAGAATTTCAATTTCTCAAATGTAGAGCCTGTTACTAGATATCTCAATGGTGCAATCAGTTTTTGTTTTGGAGAAATTGATTTCCTCATATTTGTATTTTTTTTTAGTTGATAGTTAGGTTCTTATCATTGCAGTAGGATTTTGAAAGTTTCTTTGGGCTTACGTAAATAGTTTTCATAATATTGAGGATATTGGTTAAACTTCTTTAATAATCCAATATGACCTTTTTTTCCTCTATTTTGGAGCAATTTTTTCATCCAATATCTTCTCTTCCTCCGCTTCAAGCGAGTAATAATAAACGCAGCACAGGCAACAATTTCTCAACCATTGTAAACTTCAACTTCCAACTGAGAGTATCACTTGCTCATGAAATGCTGGGACTTGAAGCAGGCTTCCTATTCTCTACACGGGCTTCCTAGTCCCTAACAGAATGCCTCCTGTGTGACCGGGCTTGAGAGCATCGTTAACACCGTCTTTACTCGTTGAAGTCATCTCAGCGAATTATATTATTTACTGAATAGAAGTTATATATGCATTTTAGACACCCTAAAAGACTAGCGTTTCATATATGAACGAGCTTGACTCGAAAATTGAATTAGTGTTGGTCATAGTATTATTCCAATTAGAAATAGATTAACTTCATTTCATTTCTTGCAAATTCATAATAGGTTGTTGATAATCTGCTTGATTTGATTTTCATTATAAAATTCTACTTATAACGAATCATTAGTAGATTCAAATATAGATGTTTGTGGTGATTTGAGTATCAGTTCTATAGTAAACCGATAAGACGATAGCTTTTGACCTGGAAATAAAGAACATGTTATTATTTCTCTGCAGCATCCAGACTACGTACAACTGCTCAGTGTCTATTTTTTTTGTGGTTCGCGAATTTGAATAATAACATCGACAAAGAAATCAAGTAGACAAAACAAGAATATTCTGAAAATCACAGATTTTAAATAAGATTGAGTCGCTTGCATATCTCGGTTATGAAATCCTTAATCAAGTGGAGAGGATTGTTCTTTTTCTGTCTTTTTATCGTAATGAGTTCCCATTCACTGTCGACAGACCTTTCTAAAATTCCTTTACAGTTCGAAGTCTCATGATTTTTACAACAAATTTGGCATAGGTCGATGGTTGAAATTTCTTGTTTCTCGGTGGTTGATATTTCTATTTTCTCCATGGTTCAAATTGTCTTGACGTTTTGTGTTTAATTCGTGTTGGAAATATATACTCACATTTCAGGTTCGATTGTGAATCTGCGATGAAAAAATGTCCAAGGTTGGCACTCGAATAGTCAATTCTGACACATATATTGATTAATTGTACTTCAAGTGTGTTGGAAGTTTATTCAATAGTTTCCTCATCACTTGTGGATTGCTCAAGTATATTTCCATGTGAAGATTTCTTGCTGTAGCACTGAATTTTCGAACCTTCGTAGCAAATTTCACAAAACTGATCTGGTCATTCTCTTCTCTGAAATTTGGTAGAACACGAATTTTATCGAGAATTGTTTCTATTATAAATTCCGGCCATCCAAATCTCATCTCCAAAGTTTCCATAATAAAGTAAGCATTTTCGATCGATATTAATTGCGGTCGAACAGCATCGAAGGCTTCCCCTCTAAGGGATTTCTGAAGTCGAAATAAATTTTCTTCGTCACTATAATAATTATATAACGTTTTGTCGAATGTAGCTGAGCATAGGCCAGTCATCAGATTTTCCATTGAAAGAAGGTACATCTTGAAAAGAATTATTTCTTCTGCTATAGTTCGAGTTAGGAATGTAATAGCTTTGTCGGGATTTTTTGCTTTCCGAATATAATTCTTGTATTCTTAATTTCGAGGCATTCTTCATCCAACCATTCATTTACTTTTTTCCTTGAGGACATTTCTCATAATAAATCAGATCTACTAGTGCTTGGTGATTTTGATGCTCTCTCCAACATTATCCTATGTAATTGAATGGTATTTTCCCTCATCGTCTTCTGTAAATCCATTAGATCTCGCTGGTTCTGTGACAACTCTTCCAATAATTTGGCTTTCGATTTTGAAGAAGCTCGGCTTGTTTTTGTCCTTTCAGATTTATCGTCATTTATATACAGGGTGAGTCTTTGACTTGTACATATATTTTAACGAAACATTCCTGAGGTCGAAAAAAACATTTTTTTGTCTCTACCATTCCTCCCGATTTGGCTCGGCTGGAAAGATACAGGCTGTTGAAAATACATAACAAATAGTATACTTTGGCTGACTACAATTATGTTCAGAATATTCGCAAAATTCAATTTTTGCTACATTCTTTCATAGGTTCAGGTGGTAGATCTGATGCTCGGAAAAATTTTAGTATCATATTACTAGGGGCGGCATAGCTCATTCTGTCAGTTTAAGATGGCTATATCTCTTTATCTAGGCTGAATCAGAAAACAAGTTGTACGACAAATGTATTTCTTCTGACCTCAACAATCTATGGTTTGTATATACAGGGTGGCCATTTGAAAACGAAACAGACGAGATTATAGAGGAAATGAATTTTTTCGATAGAAATGCTCGGACAGGTCGACTTCTGTTTCGAGAGGGACAACTTAAGATGTAGGTTACGGACGCATAGCGCTTCAACCCTTGCTACTACAACCCTCACCCCCAATTCTTGAATAGGGAAGATGGGGTGAGTGACACCTCATTTGAAAAGTATTTTTATACTGATTTCAGCACAGTAATTGTTTTTTCATTTTATGCATTGGTTCTCGAAATATTCTTGACTAAGCATTTGAAAATGAAGTGGTGTTTTCATGGCACTTGTAGTGTTTTTTTGTGAAAAACCTTTCAAATGAGGTATCACTCACCCCATCTTCACTTTTCAAAAATTGGGGGTGAGGGTTGTAGTAGCAAGGGTTGAAGCACTATGCGTCTGTAACCTACATCTTAAGTTGTCCCCCTCGAAACAGAAATCGACCTGTCCGAGCATTTCTATCGAAAAAATTTATTTCGTCTGTAATCTCGTTTGTTTCGTTTTCAAATGGCCACCCTGTATG
This sequence comes from Hippodamia convergens, assembly GCA_038502775.1. Taxonomy (NCBI): domain Eukaryota; kingdom Metazoa; phylum Arthropoda; class Insecta; order Coleoptera; family Coccinellidae; genus Hippodamia; species Hippodamia convergens. Next base: position 39,325,166 of record CM076609.1, read on the forward strand.
TAAAAGCCAAGGACTCACCCTGTAGTTGTCTTCGTGGGTTTCAGGAGGCCAAAATCTGTCAGATTGCACTCCATTCGAACTTGAAAAACGAATTTGAGCTTGATTCGTTGATGTTTCCATTTTTTGGCACCAAATCTTCTGTCGTCAAGAACGGGTCAGTTAAATCTATAAGAGAGGGTACCTGGGTCTTGAATATATTTACTTGTGAATTGACAAAATATATTCGAACAATAATCAATGACATGACTTACTTGAAATAAATTTCGAATTTTGTAATTGGTGTCTGGATTTAAAATTATATGTGCAAACATATCTTGTGGGTGACCTTTTCCCATTTATCATTGTCATTGCCGTTATTTCGACTTCTCCAACTGTCACTGTAACATTGATTGTTACTGAGTGCTTTATATTAAGCTCTCGTCTTTCACTAGGACTTAACGATTTGTTCACTTTTTCGTGCACCTTCTGATAATTTACAGAACTGACAGTTGATACTGTAATCTAATATCCTGGTGAAGATATAGACACTGTTGGAGTGTTCGTAATTCTCTTTTTTTCATGATCGCTAGTTGCGGCTCGCCTAAGAGGAAGATCGTATTGAAGAGTGTTATCGATTCTTGCTAATTGTTTTTTCGTTTCTTTTTTAGTTCCGACGTTATTGCGTCTTTTTTTATGATTTTCAGTCTCTAATACGGTTATTTTGTATTTCAAAAGCGCACGGTTTTTCATCATATGTTCTTGAGAAGAATTTTCATTTATTTTCATTGTCGATTCCACTTCACTGTCGTTAGCAGACAAAACGCTCGCGTCGTCTTCCATTCCTTCAGTATTCGAAGAAAACATAGTTTCTTGACCACAACATTCACGAAACTTTGTAACGATCACTCGTTACGACCCCAAATTCTTATATACGTGCCGCCACTGGTACGCGATGTCCGCGATTGATGTATGAGTGAAACCGAAATTTTCCGAGAAGGAAGGAGATTCGTTCACATTTCAATAATTCGGGTCGACCTTCGAAATTCACTTCACTTAGATTTTTCACGTTGCGTAGCTAACAGGTGACAAAAAGTGAGTGCGTTATTCTGGTGAATTTGATATCTATAATTCCTAATTGATTCTTATTTCGATCATCTCTGTAATTCTTCTCTTTCAGAAATTACATTTTGAGAGTTTCATAATTTAACTCATCCTAACTCACCATCAGTGTGTCGGGATTTGTTTATTAACAGCCAGAGGGTACACGCTCCCTTTTTTTGTCCCCATTTTTTTTTTTGCCCTCCATTCTTTTATTATTTCTTTCGGATCATTTATTAGATTTTTGATGGTTAATTCAATTACAATTTCATATTTGGACAATTTATCAAAATTGTTAGTCTTCTCTCTTTCCGGAAAGAATATTACATTGAATTTAATATTAGATTAACTTGATTATAACCTTTGTATACTGTTTTATCATACATTATATATATATATATATATATATATATATATATATATAAATATTGAATCTTTATATATATATATATATATATATTTTTTTGTACTTAATATCATATCACTGAAGGAGTTGGTTTGAACAGAAAATGAATCCACCATTTTTCTTGGACTTGAACTAATATTTTATCTATTCTGCATGTTCGAGTATCATTCAACATTGGAAGAGATCTACGTCGCCTGAAGTCGATTCTCCTGAAGAATCTCACCAATTGAAATCGTTTGGCTAGTTTCCATCAAGAAAAACTTTCAACGACCGAATCCTGAAAACCTGAACATCTGTGGTATTTTGAAAGAACTTCGGAGAACTGAAATTTTCTTCACCCACTGCCACCAACGAAATATCAAGAAAAAAGATTTAAGTGAGATCTCAAAATTTCTGTTTATAACTAAACATATTCAATTCCAAATTCTGTCTGGAGCCCATCGAATAATTTTTGTTCAAACCCAATCTGCAATTTTTTTATAACGTCAGCCTTCAGCATTCATTCATTTTGTAATTTATAATTTTAATAAAATTGTGAAACTAATTTTTTTCTATTCTACCTCAAGCAAGATTTCTTTCGGTTTACGTAGTAAACCTGGCGCCCAACAAAAGTTAGGTACTGGGGAGTTTTTAGTATTCCTACGACTCACCCCTTCTGTAACCATCTGAGCAGCCCATAGGCACAAGTGTAATTATAGCTTACAACTTGTGACCACAACTACAATGGAATACATTAGGACATCAACCACACTTTGCACCACTGTCGACAACAGTTCGTTTGCAATAAGCGCACTTAGTAGGGATACTCTTATGCAGGCCACCCACGAGGCGTTTTTGACGGGCATTCTGGGAGCCAGCATCGAGTAATGCCCTTGGAAAATCCCTTGGAATTTGTATTTTTTTTAGTTGATAGTTAGGTTCTTATCATTGCAGTAGGATTTTGAAAGTTTCTTGGGGCTTACGTAAATAGTTTTCATAATATTGAGGATATTAGTTAAACTTCTTTAAAAATCCAATATGACCCTTTTTTTATCTATTTTTGAGCAATTTTTTCGTCCAATATCTTCTCTTCCTTCGCTTCAAGGGAGTAATTATAAACGCAGCACTGGCAACAATTTCTTATCCATTGTAAACTTCAACTTCCAACTGAGAGTATCACTTGAATGAGAATGCTCATGAAATGCTGGGACTTGAAGCAGGCTTCCTATTTTCTACACGGGCTTCCTAGTCCCTAACAGAACGCCTCGTGTGTGACCGGGCTTAAGAGCATCGTTAACACCGTCTTTACTCGTTGAAGTCATCTCAGCGAATTATATTATTTACTGAATAGAAGTTATATATCCAAACTAGTTTGCATTTTAGACACCCTAAAAGACTAGCGTTTCATATATGAACGAGCTTGACTCGAAAATTGAATTAGTGTTTGTCATAGTATTATTCCAATTAGCAATAGATTAACTTCATTTCATTTCTTGCAAATTCATAATGGGTTGTTGATAATCTGCTTGATTTGATTTTCATTATAAAATTCTACTTAAAACGAATCATTAGTAGATTCAAATATAGATGTTTGTGATGATTTGAGTATCAGTTCTATAGTAAACCGATAAGACGATAGCTTTTGAACTGGAAATAAAGAACATGTTATTATTACTCTGCAGCATCCAGACTACGTACAACTGCTCAGTGTCTACTTTTTTTGTGGTTCGCGAATTTGAATAATAACATCGACAAAGAAACTTCAAGATCAAGTAGACAAAACAAGAATATTCTGAAAATCACAGATTTTAAATAAGATTGAGTCGCTTGCATATCTCGGTTATAAAATTATGTGGACTACTCAATTCATGTAACTCCATCAGAAGTCACTCGAGTAAAAAACATCGTTTTATTATAGGAACGGAATTTTTAATTGAAATATTAAGTGTACATATATGTTTGAGATCGACTAATGTAAGAATAAGTTTAATGAAATTTCATAACTTTTTACATGCGGAACCATGAATGATCTTGTCTGCAGAAAAACCATTCAATCAGCAGAGTTATCAAAATTTCAAGATGAACTTTATTGCATTTTTCTTGCCATTCAATTTTATTGCTACGTTTAGTACCATAGATATAAGACGTTTTGTTCCAGAAATTGAATTTGTTCTCTAAATCAAAGTTTTTTTTCGTTCTAAAAAGATAACAGTTGTTTGTCAAGAGGAATTGGTGTGAAGCAGACTCGGAATCCAAGTAGTCGTGCATCAAATTTAAACCTTTCAAGATATTAACGGCGAATAGACCATTGTTTACTAAATAGGCATTTGGGCATAAAGCTTCCCAATAGTATCACAAAATTAATTTCGATTTCACTGTTTTGTGCTTGAATGGTATTAGAATAATACGGGACATAAATTAGTTTCAGTTTAGTTCAGATAATGTCGCAACTATTCATTAAGTTCAACAGTTTGGGCCTTGCTTCCGGGTTCAGAAATTTATTACAGATGAATAGGGTCAGCCACAAACGTAAATATACAACGTGTATATGGCGCCACGGACTTTACTAATTACAAGTTTGTACAGGAAATTGGATGTATTTTACTCCGGTCTTATGATAATTCATCAGATGCGCTGGAAAACCAACAGTAAACATCCTCTACCTGCTTCTCCGCTCGAAGGACAGCTGTCATTCTGCACACTCCGAAGAGAAAATTCATTTCACACTCTTTGGGTCTATAATTGAAAGGCAGAAGTTTGTGAAGTGGAAAATTGCTTTTTGTATTGTGTATTCAATTACTTCGAGCTTATTCGGTTTTTCATTGAGATTGATTTACCATAACGCTCCTTTTTTTATGTGAATAGTTCTGCATACTATGCCATCTATTAATATTAATGGAATCAAAGGGATGAATCAACTCATTTGATACTATAATCATAATTTGGCCAATGCAGAATAACACCTTTAATCCTACATATGTAATCTGATGGTAGGTATATCTTCCTGTGAAGAACCGATTCTCTTCATTTATACTTCTCATAACTCAACTGATGTTAATCAAATCAAATCAAAGTTTATTCACTACAAATGTTTACATATATCATAACAAACAAGTAGTCTGTGTAGTGAAACAGCAACCACAATCAGAATTGAAACTCTGAGGATGCAGATACCCATAAATGGAGCAAATACCGAACTATGAGAAAATGAATAAAAATGATGGCGTATTGGTCTATGTGAGAGATAATATACAATTTGAATATAATTTTGTTAATATAGGACCCATAAAGGCAATACACTTACCAACTAGACAAAATATGTGTCTGGATCATATATTCTTTAATAGTCGTCTTCTCTCAATAGATACCCTTCCAGTGGTGGTCGACTACTTGATTACTGATAACCATCAAGTGGCGTTCAAAATAATTTTGCCGGAAAATATTTTTGCCGGAAAAGAATAGAAAAATTAGAAATAGTCAAAAAAAGAGATTATGTCAACTTGAAAAAACTGACAAAATTGCTGAGGGATGAGACATGGTCTGACGTAATTATTGAAGGGGATGTAAATAACTCAATGAATTATTTCATTTGAATTTTCATGCACTTCATTGAACAAAGTAAATACATCGTGAAAGTTCGTAGAAATGAAAAAAAGCCAAGTCCGTGGATAACCAAGGGGCTAATAGAATCAATTAACATGAATTATATGAAAAATCTAAACTCAATCTGCAAAACATGAGATTGAAAAATGAACTAAAACAATACAGTGACGAACTGAAATGACTTATTCACATACCAAAGGCACAATATTGCAGAACTGGAATAAACTCCAACTCAACTAATCCGGAGAAACTTTGGAAAACCTTGAAAGAGCTGCAAGGTGGGCCTCAACAATACGAATTGATGTATTAAAAAATGAGAATTGCTAGACGCGACAAAAGTTGTGTAAACTCTATTATAATAGTATCAACGAGTGAGGATGAAGTGCGCAGAACCATCCTTTCTTTGAAAAATAATAAATCAACGGGAGATGATAATATTACATCTAATATACTGAAAGAAACTGTAGTTTTTATAGCTTCTCCTCTCACGACTTCAATTAATAAATCTATCGAGTTCGGAAAATTCCCAGATGCGTTAAAGAAAGCCATTATCACACCAATATATGAATCAGGTGTTATTGTGCTCGAACTATAGACCGATCTCATTGCTTCCAGAGAACCTAAAAAGACAAGTTGAAACGGACTTCACCCAAATTGTAGCATTCTTCAATTCTAAGTTGTTGACGATTAATGTTGAAAAAAACCAAATTTATGGTGTACACGAGCTATGTAAGATACTGAGATAACATCATTGGATATAAAAACTGAGGAAGGTCACAAGAAAATAAATGCGACAAATGTAATAACATATTAGGGTCTTTGTATTGATAGCCATTTGCAATGAAAAGATCATGCAGCATCGATTGTCAGGAAACTAAGAAGCATTACTCCTAAAATAAAATTCTGTAGTAGTTTCTGTACTGTAGACCAGATGACAACATTGTACTATGCTTTAGTTCAGTCTCATCTGGTCTATAGAATATTAGCTTGGTGTGGTTTGCTGAAGGTTTTCGAGAAAAGAATAGAAAAAGCCCAAAAGAGGATATTGAAAATAATGCTCAGCAAGCCATATAAGTATCCATCAGGACAATTGTGTAGTGAAAGCGGAGTATATGATATTAGGCAACTATACTTGAGGGCTTTGTTGATTTATCATCATCAGGGAACAGGACCGCATTTCGCATAGCTTTAACACAAGGTATAAGCAGGGCTCCACATGTGTCCCACAGCTCAATAAGTCCATAGGACAGCGTAGTTTCGTGTTTCTGGGTTTGAGGATATATAATATGTTGCCGAGAGTACTTAAGAATATTAGGTCAACGAATAGGTTTGGGAGAGGTGTGAAGGAATTTATAAGGGCTAACAACAGATCCTTTATACGCTTACTTGTTGAGGTAAAAAAACTTCTGATCATGGGATTTTAATAGTTTCTATATTTGTACAGTTGTTATAAGAATTGTGAATGGAATGCATTAATGAACTGTTTGAATATATATTACCCTCGGGCGGTTATCCAAGAGGGGAGAATTTCTATTTATTTGTGCAAACTTTGATTAAGAATATCTCGTCAGAATTTATTGTGTAAATTTTTTATGAATAATATGAAACTCTTCGCTGCGTGTGGGGTTTCATATAAAATGCAGATCGTTTCGATGTCAGGTACTAGGTGCCTAATCTTAGGTGAATAAACAAGTGTGAACTAATGGTAATCTTTATGGCACAACGTCAGCTTTCTTTTATAATTTCTTGGTCAAGAAGGTCTGATTCTTTTTATAGATAACCTTCGAAATAAAATTCTGAGTAGTCAATAACTTAACAGCGACTCGACCAAAGATGTGTAGATCGAGTTCGTGTTCAATATAAGTTTCTCTTTTTTTTTTTGTTACAGTGCTCGTTCCACCACCTAAGCTGTCGATCAAACGACACCGAAATATTCGAAACTCGAAACGTTTTCTATATGTTCACAATTACAAAGGCTGGGATTCAAACAGCTATTACGTATCCTCAAAATTAAATTATTCGGTCAATCAATGTCCGAAAGTGAAAAAGCAATACATTCAGTTTTCTTGATGTCTTAGTTTAGAAAGTGTATTAGCAGGGGTTTTTCCCGCACACTTTCTTTGGAGAATGAACTGAATATTATGATATGTCCCTATGCATCGAACGTCAACGATAAGATTACCATGTACATGTAGAATTCACGTGTATTGTGGATTTTCATTTGTATGTATAAATAAAATATATATTTTCAATGTGAGTTCCTAAAAAAAATAATGTTCCTATCTTGTGCAGAAAGTATCTTTTCCGAACCCGATTTTTTTCTCGAATCCACTCTGCGTCGTTCAGGCAACAGCAATTGCGTACGGAAATGTAAAACTTTCTGCACTTGATACGAAAATAACTATTTTAGTTTACACTCATCCGAGTGTGAAGAGTTTGGGTTAACTACTTCGAATACAATGACCAAATATATCATACCGAGACATCAGGAAAGCGGTTTCACCAGAAGAGGGCTCCTCAGTTACATAGAAGTAAGGTGAACGAGAAAATACGTTAATTAATTCTTAAGTATGTACAATATATATAATACTACCTGATATTTGCACTATGAATTGAAAAAATAATTGATTATTGGTTCGGCATATCGAATAACTAGGTGTTATCGGAGATGGCAGGCGATGACAACATAGACTAGTCACTAGTCACATGATGAAGAAGTCGCCGAGGGGCATAGTACACCTTCTGAAAAACTCTGAATAATAATATTTCACGGAGAAATCGGAATTCTGAATTTTGTTTTCCTTTCGAGAAAGCTCGAAAACTATTTTCAGAGGCCCGTATTTCTTTATTTGACAGATGGGGGATGCAAATTGTGTAAGCGGCTGGTAGGCAGTGGCGTGTCCAAAAGTTGTTGATGGAAATAGTTACCACGATGTGTTTGAGAATATTAAAAAAGTGACGGAGGATGGTAATGCTTGGCATATCTCATTACATTCAGAATCTCTATCTTCGCACAACGTTAAGTTTTTTCAACATGGGGACGAGCATCATAGCAAACTGTTTGTCGTCTATCATTTCCTCATTTTATTTTTCTTGGAAAATGTTCAATAAGTAGCTTCAGTACGATGACATCTTCTGCAAACTCTTGGCCAGTAGTATATCATCTTCATTGTGGTTTTTTTGCCATGTTGTATTCTGCTCTTCTTGAATATCATCTACAGTGAAACCTCTCTTGGCGGACACTTCCCATAAACGGACGCTCCCCACAAACGGACAATTTCTCTGGAACGGAGAAATTCGGGACAATTTTCTTGTTATACGAATTCTCATGAGCGGACACCTTTATCGGACGGACACGGACACTATAATTTTCCCAGCGGTGCCGAAAAACCTCCAAGTAACGGACGCGGAATTCTGGAGAGCGGCCAAATATCAATATGTAGATACCCACCAGAGTCCTCTATGGTACCCTCTTGAGGAGATCAACCTCACCCAACCGAGTAAACCCAAGGCATAATCAAAAATGTGAAATTTTTCTACCGAGACTCGATTCTGAAACATGTTCTATCAAAAATGGATAGTGCTCCATCAGCTTCAGAATTATCCAAATCAATAAATATTCTGGAAGCACTGTACTTCATTAAAACAGCTTGGGATAAAGTTTCCCAGCGAACTATCCAAAATCGTTTTACTAAAGCAGGATGAAAAAAAAATGGATCTTCTTCGAATATCTCTGAGGAGGCATATGACGAAGAGGACTCCGTACCCTTGTCAGTACTAGCTACTTTCTTCAAAATCTGTAAAGCAGTGTGCAACACAGTGGATGATGCAGAATTTGTTAATTTATTATTCCAATTTTGTCAATGAAAATGAAGAGAAAGATGACGAAGAGCAAATTGAAGGTAGCATTATTTCTGAAAGCACCAAAATAAAATCTAATACCGAAGCACTTAAATTGATTAGCGAATCGAAAATATTTGCCCAAGAAGATTTCGTGGCTTTTCGACTGGTTAAAAATCTGGAGACCCACTTTCAAACACGTCTACTCACTGAAAGAGAAAAAAAAATGACACAACCTAAGATTACAGATTTTTTCTGAATACAATTTATAATGTAAACTATTTCTGTAACAGCTTCATATTTTGCAAATCAATTTTTTTTATAAATTTATACATATATTTCATCAAATATTTCGTCTCATTTCTCTTTGTATTTATTTTGAACCTTCCCACAAACGTACACCCCCCACGTCCGGACAAAGAAGCTGGAACCAATGGTGTCCGCTCTTGGGAGATTTCACTGTATTTCCATAGATGCAGTGTTATTAGTTATAGGTCATACTCGTATGGAAGAGAGCTTTGCCATTGTTGTGTGAATTCCCTTGCGAAGCAGTAGCTTACGCTAAATTCACACACACCGGTTTGTGTACGGCCGGCATAAATTCGACCGATGCTAGATACTTGCACACACACCGGATATTTGCCGGTCAAACAATCAGTTGCTCCAGAATGACAAGAGATTATATGAAAATAATGAATCTCAAAGGAGTTGTTTCGATTTGGTTATTGTATCGCTGTATCCTCCATAATCTCGAAATCACTCCTCAGACCGCAGAACACTTCCCTCCATGCATTCCTGCTACAATTCCTGTCTTTGAATTTTTAGCAAGTTTTGTCCCATAAAACAGGTCGAGCCTCTATCAAACAAATGAGGACATCATTATCAATAATGAAATTCATTTTTCAATAAGCCAGTAATTCGAAGACTAGTTCAATACGTACGAGCATCTATAATTTCACAGAGCTATCATGTGGAATTGTCGGCAAAAAATCGGTGTGTGTGCATGCGTTCATTTAATCATGTGCGCCACTATTCACCGGTTCTGCCGGCGATGCAGTGGCAGTGGCCGGCTGCTGACCGGCATTTTACCGGCGCCGCTCAGCGGTCGGTGTGTGTGCAAGGTCCCATAAGCACCTGTGATTCACTATTGGAATTTCGACGACCGGCCGGTTTCCGGCCGTCCACAACCGGTGTGTGTGAATTTAGCGTAACGCTAAATTCACACACACCGGTTCTGGTCGGCCGGAAACCGGCCGGTCGTCCAAATTCCAATAGTGAATCACAGGTGCTTATGAAACCTTGCACACACAACGACCGCTGAGCGGCGCCGGTAAAATGCCGGTCAGCAGCCGGCCACTGCCACTGCATCGCCGGCAGAACCGGTGAATAGTGGCGCACATGATTAAATGAACGCATGCACACACACCGATTTTTTGCCGACAATTCCACATGATAGCTCTGTGAAATTATAGATGCTCGTACGTATTGGACTAGTCTTCGAATTACTGGCTTATTGAAAAATGTATTTCATTATTGACAATGATGTCCTCATTTGTTTGATAGAGGCTCGACCTGTTTTATGGGACAAAACTTGCTAAAAATTCAAAGACAGGAATTGTAGCAGGGATGCATGGAGGGAAGTGTGCTGCGGTCTGAGGAGTGATTTCGAGATTATGGAGGATACAGCGATACAATAACCAAATCGAAACAACTCCTTTGAGATTCATTATTTTCATATAATCTCTTGTCATTCTGGAGCAACTGATTGTTTGACCGGCAAATATCCGGTGTGTGTGCAAGTATCTAGCATCGGTCGAATTTATGCCGGCCGTCTACAAACCGGTGTGTGTGAATTTAGCGTTAGACTCTTCCATCTTGGTTGAATTTTTTTTCCTGTAATATGAAATAATCTTATTATAGGAAACGAAAAGACATTACTATCACTGATCAAATTGAAATATTTTTAGATATTCTGACAGCGGGAATAGCTCCCATTCCCTATACTTCGAATACCTACTAGGAGCTCCTGTAATCAAGGAAAAGACATTATTATCACTGATCAAATTGAAATATTTTTAGATATTCTGACAGCATGAATAGCTCCCATTCCCTAGACTTCGAATACCTACTAGGAGTGTGAAATTTTTGACATGTTTGCAACCTTTGCATATGCCAGACAAGTAACTTACTATTGCGACATAGTCTTGTGACAGAACGAATTTTCCAAATTGTATTGGAGCCGTGGATGGCAAACACATTAGATTGCAAAAACCTGATCAAAGCAGTACAGAGTTTCATAACTATGCAAGACTTTTCTCGACAATTCGAAAGGGTGTGCTTGATGCCGACTGTTGTTTCATATCTATGGACGTTGGGGCATATTGCTCAGGACGTAGTACTAAGGTTTTCGAACATTCAAATTTCGGTCAGAGTAATACTCGACTAAATATTCCTCAATTGCTTCCTCAAGATGAAGTAGGAAAACTTGTGCCTTTCATCATTGTAGGACGCACAACATATTTTGCGTCCTCACCCAGGAGAAACCTAACAAGGAAACAACGGATATACAAAATTATCGGCCGAATCGTGCTCGTTGAATGGTGGAATGAATATTTGGTATTTTGGTCAATCAATGGTGGATTTTTCATCGACCGATTTATGTGGGTATCGAATGTGTGATCACATTATCAAAGCATGTTGTGTATTACCATTGAGTATAACCATATTTATACTCAGAGCTCATACTCCGCTAGTGTTCAATGTGAATTTAAAACTGTACTGATAGCTCCGCAACTCAACATTCATAACCTCGTATCGAAAGAGAGACATTCACTTGTATACATGACAAAACGATGTCTCAGATTCAACGATTTTTAGCTCAAATTGACACTCGGTCAACCTGCTGTAACTTTCAAAGTATCCATCAGAAAACTATATTGAAAAATAGAGCAGACAACAGTCACATTCATTTTTATATTGATTCATTCCATGCCAGTCAAATGCCCTCTTCAAATTGACCATTGTTAAGGATTGACCTGAAAATGTTCAAACTGGCTATCGTGGGCAATTAGACACATGCCTTCGCGAACATTCCTATAGAACTTTTCTAGCACTACAAAATTGTTTTTGACCATGTTTCTCTATCTCTTATAGTTTACGGAGCGTCACCCAAAAAAACCGGAAAGTACCGGAATTGATATTTTTCTTATTTTTTTGATATATAGGGATGAGCTCTACATGAAGAACTCCCAAAAAAGTTCTCTACAATCCAGTGAGAGTTTCATCAAAATCGGTCGTCTGGTTCCCGAGTCTATAGAGGACAAACAAACACACAAACAAACACAGGGACATTCACATTAGTATGGATAGTATTACATCCGCGCGACAGAAAATCGCATGTGCGCGGCTAGCTTTAATGGGGCCCACAGACTTCGTGCATTTTCATCCGTTCGAATCGCCGAGTCAAATCGCCGATTCGAATCGTCGTGCCAAAATGATCGAAAACCGTCGTCGAGGATTGATATTTGGAACGGCGATTCGAATAGGCGATTAGAACGGTTGAAAATGCACAACAGGCCCCATATCGTACAACGAAAATAAGAGCGACCTCAATACCGTACCCTGAAGAATTCCTGTTGTAAAAAGGGTTACTATCGCTACAGCAGTTTGAAATTTTCACTATCGGGTTCCATTTGATAGGTTATTCTCGATGAGCAATTTTGAATTTCCTCATATACCTTAATGCTCCACCCTTTCTAATAATCTGTTGTGTGGTACGGTATCAAAGGCTTTAGCTGAATGGATGAAAATTGCTTAGCTTTTTTTATTTTCGTTTAGTGTGTTTTTTAGTTTGTCTTATAATATGAGAGGTGAAATACAGCATCTCCCGTGCTCAGAATTGATCTAAATCCAGATTGATGCTTATAAAAAAGGTTGTGTTTTTCTAAAAACTTCATAATCCGGGTTTTTATGAAATTTTCGAATAACTTCGTAAAATAATTGATCAGAGAAATTGGTATATACTTTTCTGTTTTTTGTTTATCACCTGTTTTGAAATAAGCATAATAATTTAAGTCGGAAATCGGAGATAATGGTAAAAGGTAAAAAAGTATTTCTTTTGACCTCAGGAATCCACGGTTAAACTGTATGTACAAGTCAAAGACTAAATAATGTGACATCATGTATGATACCTAGGTAAAACAAATTCAAGTCATTTCAAGTTAATTCAATATTATTTTTTTTTAATGTGAAAGATGATTTATTTGTTTTTCATTTGAATTGAATGAATGTGGATGAAATTTTTATTATATTTTTGTGGTTAACTCCATTTCATAGTGAACAGCTATAAAAAAGATGCGGACTCTGAACCGCCCGCCAGCCCCCATTAATTTTTTTCTTATGTTGAAGTTTACTTTCCTTCAGTATAGATCATGGAACATTTTGTGTTTTGAAAGCAGTTATTATTGAAAGCCAATAATTCTTCGCATTCCCTCTGACAGAATGGAGGAATCAAATTTAATATTGGTCTCTTGTTAAAATTTTTTTCAATAAATTTGCTATGGTTCTTTCTATAAAATTTACTGGATATTGATCATCTATAATAGGATTTTGATGAGTTCAAGTTCATTATTTCTTATTTTAGTTGTAGATTCAATTAAATAAGCCCTCTCATAAAGTGCTTTTATGAAGCCTGTTTTGACCTAATTTGATGAAGAGAATAAAAATTAAGATATGGATAGGTGTGACTGAGAGAGAAATCCCTTAAAAAGTTGAGAAGTTTAAATTGATTGCTTCATCAATTTCTACATTTGGAACTAACCGATATCAGTAGTTTTGGTCGAATAACTACTCGCATTCCAATTGAAAGTTACTAATGTTGGTCGGTATGATTCGCATGAGCTCTCATAGAGCTTCCTAGAAGTAACTAGAAAAAAAAAAGAGTAAAACTATACGGCACAATAAGTTTTTCACCCATAGATATGTGATATAGATGCTTATCTTGCAATGCTACTCTCGATGTAATGAGGCGATTGGAAAGTTCAGAATTTTCTCAAAAAAAAGGTCATTTCAAACAAGTAACTATCCTAGGAGGAACATTGTAGCTATTTAAATTTACAAATATAAAAACAACCTGAATACAAACAATCTTGGTATATGGCGCATGGTCTCGAAGAGGACCCAACTTAAGCAGTAACGGAGTGAGAGCGAAGGGTATAACAACTTCGGGCAAGTCAAGTCACGCCTTTTCCTTGCATTTGCGATGCTATAAATATCGATTCACGATTGGGGCCTGCATCAGAGCGGTCAGTATTTCAGCCGTCGATTTTCAGGCTGAGACCAGAAATCCTTTGAAGATGCCTACCGTAAATGTAGATAGAGCTATAAATAGCGGCTCACGATTGTGGCCTACATCAGAGCTGTCAGTAACTCAGCGGTGGAGAATATTCTGAAGATGCACAAGATGCGAAATGTGAGGAGAAGTAATTCCTAATCGACAACGGCAAATAGGACTTTTCTAATATCATTTGTGATATAATTTTTTTTTAAACGCAGTGGTCCCTTGAACCCATCGAAGGTAGGTCTGCGAATTACCCCTAAAAGAATTATGAGCTGTCGGTTGCAGGAACTATTGTATCCTTTATTAAATTCTCCGTACTGGACCACTTACACTAACAGAAACAATTCTGAACTTGCTGAATTCCTTCGTGTTATATAATTTAATCTCGTATCTAAATTGAATATTCAATAGATACACAACCAGACAATTCCGCAGTTGCAGTAGATGTTATTGAACTGACAACTTCAGTAATTTGTCTCATTGTATTTTCAAAAGCTTGCCCACAGGAGAATATTTAATTTATTACTGAATCTTGCACTGTCCTTTCTCGTATGATTGCTTTCATTATTCAAGTCCATAAGAAGTAATGAAAATTGTTTTTCATAATATGAAAATTTTTTACTCCACCAACGTCCTAATAAGTACATCACACAGGCTTCAGGTTTGAGCAGCAGAAAAACGTTAGATCAATTGAGAATAATTATCGAAATGAAAAACATCTCCCATATTAAGATTATACATCAAAAGTGACAAAATGTCACGTTATTTCTCCAGTCCATATAATTTATGATTGGGGAGCCTATGAAGCGAAGAAGGTATTTATATCATATTCGAGTAGTAGTCGTCATGAAGAGAGTACGTGGTATTATCTGCTCTCTGTGTTTCAACAAGATTGATCGATATGACGATCCGATTTGTTGTCGATCATGTGATGGTAATTACCATATCAAGTGTGTCAATATTTCCCTGGAAGATTTCACTAAAATGCGTGAAAATTCCCAGGGTAACGGATGGATTTGCCAATCCTGTGAAAATATTTCAAGTGGTACGACAGCGTTCCCCCAGGTAGATTCCGCTTCCGAGTTGCCTGGGTTGAGTCCTATTATTTTCAAAGCTGTTCAAGAAGCATTAAGACCATTCCATTCCGAATTGAACAAATTGAGGAATGTGATTGTTTCACAGAATGAACGAATTGATTCGCTAACTGAAATAATCAAAACAATGGCTAAGGGAAAAAACGCCCACTCAACTGAATCAGCATGTGCACGGAATCTCCCAACTGATACAGCGATTAAACATACGTCGGGTAAAGATATTGAATCGTCTGAATCTACGACAGGCATATGGAATCTCCCTACTGATACGGCGATGAAACATAAGACTAATTCTGATAAATCTCATCCATCTACAGTCGGTCCGAATAAGAAAGAAGGAAAAACTAATGCTGAAAATGAAGACTCAGTGTGCATCTCTTTGCAGCCTGTGGGTAAGAACTCTGAATGGAATTTAGTTGAAAGGAAAAAAAGGTCAAAAAACCGAAGGGTAATGTCCAAAATAAATTCCCCAAACCCAGCTAAACTGAAGATACCTATTGTCGGATCATCGAAAAGTAATGCTTTGATTAGCGCCCCAAAAATCTCCATGTCTCATCTCCATGTTTCGAGGCTCAGTCCGTCAACGACTGCCGATGATGTCCTCAAGTTTCTCGGAGAAAAAATTCAAAACACAATATGTGAAAAACTCAATTCTAAAAAACCTGAGATCTACTCTTCCTTTAAGTTGTCATTCCCATCTCAATATCTACCTCTGCTGATGGACTCTGCATTTTGGCCTGAAGGAGTGGCTATCAATAGGTTTTTTCCGCGGCGTCAGCAGAAAGATCCTCCGATTCCGAAAAGTCCATCTCGGATCTTGGAAACTTTCAGGGTGAACAACGAAGACCTGTCAAGTTCAAATTAATGCAAATAAATGCACAAAGTATTACGAACAAGATATCTTCCCTTGAGGTTTTACTCAGTTCTTGCAGCCCTGATTTATTGAGTGTGGCCGAGCATTGGTGTTCTTCAGAGCGGTTACCGTACATGTCACTGACAGGTTACCAGGTAGTTTCATCTTATACCAGACCAAATCGAGACCATGGTGGTGTTGCCTTGTATGTCAAGTCGGGTCATCAAGTGTGTCAGCTTAATGTAGCAAAATTTTCAGCGGAAATGCACTGTGAACTGTGTGCAGCTAAGATAAAAATTGGCGAGACTACTTTTTGTGTTATAAGTGTTTATAGACCTCCTTCAGGTGACTTTAACTTGTTCTATAAAACCTTAGAATATGTACTAACCTACTGCAGTACTGCCTCTAGTAACATTTTCTTGTGTGGAGATCTTAATATAGATTATCTCTCATTCTCTCCACACGCTAGATCTTTAAATGACTTGTTTTCATGTCACAAATTAGTCGTAACATCGACTGAGCCAACAAGAGTTGTTACTAATAAAAACAGTCAAACCTCTTCCACGAAGGTTGACTATATAGCTACAAATGTTGACTCACAGCGAGTTAATACAACTGTGTTTGAGCCATACATCAGCGACCATAGAGCGATCATACTGGAATACATTTGTTATGGGATTAAGTCTGGTTGCTCTAGGAAAAAACTGATAAGAACTATGTCAAATAATAATTGGAAAACTTTCCATTCATTGATCGAAAATACTGATTTCCATTGGTTGGATTTTGATTTCTCACTTGACGATAAGGTTCAAAATTTTGTTACTTTGTTGAAGTCTGCATTTGAGGCAGCTTTTCCACTCAAATATGTCAATCTGTCCTCTATTCGACACAAACCCGGCTGGATCGATTCCTCAATAATTGAAGCCCGAGACAACTTGAAAAACCTATACTGGCTAACTAAAAATTTGAATACGCCCGAAGCATCATCATTTTACAAGAGAGCTAGGTCTGAGTACAATAAATTATTGAAAACTTCTAAATTCAACTATAATAAGAAAATTATTGAAAATTCCGATAATGTTTGCAAAACTGTTTGGAAATTAGTTAATAATGAATTGAACAATAACTTTAAATCTGAGAAAATGATCACTTTGAGAATGGATAATGAGATTATTTCTAGTCCAAGGAAGATTTCCGAGGTTTTTGCTAGATATTTTACTGAAATGAATTATGTATCTATACACAAGCATTTTGGTGGTTCTTTATCCGGTTCGTGCACACTGCAAACTACCCTCAATAGAAATTTCTTTTTCTTCCCCACTACTGCCGAAGAAATTTCATCTACCATTTGTTCCTTGAAGAACAGTAACAGTGCAGGTCCTGATATGATATCTTCCAGGGCCCTCAAATTTTTAGCTCCATTAATATCTGAGCCCGTTGCATCTTTGCTAAATGAGTCAGTGTCTTCTGGTCATTATCCAACTGTCCTCAAGTTGGCAAGGATTATACCGGTTCACAAAAAAGGTGACACCCAAGACATGACAAATTATCGACCTATCTCAATTTTGAGCCAATTGTCTAAGATTTTCGAAAAGGTGGTATATAAGCGCATGTACAATTACTTGATGAAGTACTCCATACTATCAAATCATCAACACGGCTTCAGGCCTGGTAGGTCTACACAATCAGCCAGTTTAGAATTTTTCGAGTTTGTTTACAACAACCTGGACAGTGGTTACTACGTGGCCGGGTTATTTTTTGATCTGTCGAAAGCTTTTGACACTCTTCAACACAAGTTCATTTTGGATAAGATGTACCAGATGGGATTCAGAGGCGTGTTTCTTGATTGGGTCAAGAGTTTTTTAACTGATCGCAGAATATTTGTGAGTTTAAATGGTATCACATCTGACGAGTACACCAACAACTTGGGTGTCGCTCAAGGATCCGTTTTAGGCCCTCTCCTCTTTATATTATTCATTAATGATCTGCCTGCATACGTGATAGAAGAAGTGATAATGTTCGCTGATGATACTTCTGTCGCTATCAAAGCAAAAAGTTGCCAGGAATTGAAGTCGCTGTGCGAAGTAATAATAGATTGTTTCATTGATTGGTGCCACAGAAATGCCCTCATCGTCAATATGACGAAGTCTGTCATAGTCCGGTTTCAGATTCAGGAAAATCCAAATGTTGATCCTATTATGATAGAACACAAACAAGGAGTATTGGTTGAGACTGATAACGTGAAGTTTCTAGGTCTTTGTGTGGATGGTAACCTGAGGTGGTGTCTTCACACTGATCATGTTTGTGGTAAGCTTAACAGTGCTTACTTTGCCTTATCACGTCTTAGGAGTTGTCTACCTGTCGAGGAGTTGCTAACTATTTATTACAGCTTGGTTTTTAGTCACTTAAGCTATAACGTAGTTCTATGGGGTTACTCTGTAGGGTCTTATCGAGTGTTCGTTTCTCAAAAACGGATTATACGACTTATATTCAAACTTCGGCCATGCGATTCGTGTCGTCCGACATTCAGTCAATTCCGTATTCTTCCCTTCCCTTGTATTTTCATTCTTAATTGCCTCATTCATATTCACGTGAATATCAATAAATACAAGAAATGTTCTGATTTCCATAAGTATGATACACGTCACACTGACACTATAGCCTTTCCCAGACATCATACAGCTAAATATGAGTCCTCACCAAGCTATATAGGTATTAAATTATACAACCATCTGCCGAGTAGACTCAAGTCAATGAATGGGAGGTCTTTCAAAAGGGAGGTAAAGATCCTATTAATCAGAGGATGTTACTACAGTGTAGAGGAGTTCATTGCGGACTCCATTAATTGAATTTGTGTATTTTTTTTTCTCTCTTGTGTTTCTATTTAGATGACTTGTCCTATACATTTCTTAAATGTCTGAAAGGATCAATAAAGATTATTATTATTATTATTATTATTATCCTTGATTAATATTTAAATTTAATAATTTATCGATGTTTCATAAAAATTGTATGGCCACCGTGATAAATAAGTGCAACGGAAATTTTTAAGATGAGTTGCTCACAAACTAGTCATTAGCAGGAAGTCAACACATTTGTGGAAAAGAAATATTGATATCGTCAGTCCAATGCCAAAGTCACGAAAGTGCTTTTCTGATGTTCCGAGAAAGACACTGCTATAAACATTGATTTCTCTTTGTGGTACTAGGCTGGAAGTAGGAGAATGGGATAAGCGAGGGGAAAAGCAAACTCTTTCGTTATTTTGGAATTAATGCCATGACGATAATCGCGATATAGTGCACATAGGAGAAAAGCACATTCGTGACTTTGGCATTGTACCGACGATATGTATCATCTTCGTGCTATTTATTTACGATTTACCTGTGAATTTGAATAATATGCTTTTTGTGTTATCAGGTTACGCAGATTCTATTATTTTCTGAGCATTTTGTGATTGGTCTTGTTTGCTGATGATACTTCAGTCGTGATTGGTGCAAAGACGTTCGATGAAGTACAGACTTTATGACAACTGTTGCTGCAGTGCTTTGTAGACTCGTGCCGTAAAAATAATATAATAATCAATATCAGTAAAACAGAATGCATCTAATTCCAGAATAGAAATGATAATCTCGACAAGTTCACGTTGGGATTTTCAGATCATTGACCAGAATTTGAAGTGGGGCTCGCATATACAGTCTCTTTGCAAAAGATTTGATAGCTTTCATTATGCTATGAGTCGAATCAGTTCTCTACTTCCATTGTGGTCACTCTTGAATGTGTACTACAGTGCGGTGTTCAGTCACCTATCGTACAACATCTTGTGTCCTATACATAATTGTTATGTCTGAAAGGATGTAGAATCTACCTGCAGCTACAAGTCTAACTTAAAATAACCCGTACGGCACCAGAAGGTAATCAAGGAAAACTTTCCACATATGTAAACGTTTACTCTTATACAATTCTGATATTTCAACAAGTGTAAATAATGTTTCATCTTCCAAGGTAGCTGAATGTATAGGTACTTGTGTAATGAGAATTCACGTACTGGCAAGACGTACGTATCTAGAGGTGTCAAGATCTCTTTCGGAAATATCCCAAAAGTTACACTTGTAGGATATTGTGTTAAGGGCCCCAGGTATTGTTGGTAAATAGTATTGATTGTCAAGTAGACAAAATGAATCTCGAACACTCAGTTACAACGGGAAAGTTTCCCGCGGTAATTAGGACTGCAAAGATTATTCCTGTCCACAAGAAAAATGCTGCTGACGATATAGCCAACTATCGTGCTATATCTATTTCGAGTTCTTTATCGAAGGTAATAGAAAAAATCGTATATAACAAAATGCTGAAATTTCTGGACAAGTTCTCTATGTTGACGAATGAGGAATGTTCACATTTTTCAATTTCTACACATTCCTATTCTCCGTAAAAAATGAAAATATTGTGGCCAAAAATTATTTGAATACTTCAAATAGCGTCCAAGATATCGAGTTATAAACATGAGTTCGATGGATGCGTGGATCCGTGTGACGTCACTTTACATCCAACGGCTTGCGAGGTTCAGTACGTAGCCGGGTCCAATATTAGGGCCTATCGTCTCACGGAGTGCGATTTGCGAATGTAGTATGACGTCACATCGCCGCGAGGAATTGAATATTCACGGGGTTGTAAAATCCGAGCTACTAGGACTTTTCGACTGAAACAAAAACTAGTGATTTCATATACATATACAGTCCCTGTTCACTTTATTAGACTCACCTATACAATTTTTCAAAAGTCGCGTTGTAACGTGAATGATTTGAATTGACGTTAATGTAGAGTTTGCAACTCATGATACAAGTTTGTATCATGGGTTGCTGTTTGAATATAACACATACGAAATGCATGTTGATCATGTTATAACAAGAAAGCAACGTTTGAAAGTGTTTGATGCGTTTGTTGGAGAAGTCACGAAGTGGTTTTCATCAATTTGAACTGAATTTTTGTCTTTTATAGAAATCTTAGTTGCGATGTAAGTATGAAATACCTACTAGCAGTGAAGTCTCCTCTATTATTATTCGAAAATTATGAAAATTCAGAGTTCAAAAATGAGATCACAGAACGAATTGAAAAAAAATACTTTCTTGTAGAATGGGAAAAAAAAAGACCTTAGTCAACAAAAAATTGTGGAAATTGAAACTATGCTGAAACATTCGAAGTACAGCCAAAGAAAAATCGCCAATATTTGTAAAGTTTCACAATCATCTGTGAAGCGTATAAGCCAAAAATTGGCCGGCGGTAAGACTCTGACAACCCAAAGGAAAGGTCATTGTGGCAGAAAAAAGCTTGTAACTCCAAGATGTCAGAGAATGCTCAAGAATATTGTGTTGGAAAATAGACGTCTATCCCATCTGGAAATAAAAAAAAATTTGAAGAGACTGGATGCAATGTTTCCGAAATGACAGTTCGCCGAAATTTGTATGAGATGGGCTTCAAAGGAAGAAGACCTGTAAAAAAGCCAAAACTGACCCCAAAAATGGTAAAAGACCGATTCAACTGGGCCAAATCATATAAGCATTTTACAGAGGAAGATTGGAATACAGTAAGCTACTTTTTTTCTGACATTTTTTTCATATTTCTCTGAAATTTTTTTTTTCATTTCTTCAAGGTTTGCTTCAGCGATGAATCGACCATTCAAATTCTTGATGGCAAGCCACAGTTTGTGAAAAGGAGAATTGGTGAGAAGTATCATCCAGATTGTACCCAAAAAACAGTAAAACATCCCACCTCAGTCATGATATGGTCAGTTATCAGTGCTAAAGGGTTGGGCCGTCTTTATGTTGTGGAAGGGACCATGCGGCAAGACCAATACATTAAGGTATTGGAAAGCCGCCTTTTGCCCCAATTGAGAGATTGGTTCCCAAATGGTCAAGCAATATTTATGCAAGATTCTGCGCCATGCCATAAAGCGAAAAGGGTCATCAAATTTCTTGAGGACAAAAAAATTCCACTGCTACGATGGCCCGGAAATTCGCCCGACATGAATCCAATAGAAAATGTTTGGGAGTGCTTGAAAAGGGAATTGGGAAAAGAAAAAATAACAACAAGGGTTCAACTCATAGAAAGAATCATTCATCATTGGAACCACAATGACAATTTGAAAAAAATCGCAAAAAACTGCATTTTAAGCATGCAACGTAGGATCCTGTCATTGATAGCTGCTAAGGGAGGACCAACAAAGTATTAATTTTTTTTTTTCGTATCATGAATTTTTATATTCTTTTTCTCAAACACATAACTTATACATTTTCCACTCGAAGCAATAAAATATTCTAACACAATACGTATTTTAGTCACGAAAATGAATGAAAATTTGGAAAAATCACGGTGAGTCTAATAAAGTGAACAGGGACTGTAGGTTATACTGTGACGAAGTTTCGATTGATTTTGCATACCTGTGAACATTCCTCATTGTCAACATGGCTTCCGTCACAGCCTGCGACTTTGTCAACTTTTTGTACAGCTGTTTGGATAATGGAGTCTGTGTGGCTGGTCTATTCTTCGATCTGTCCCGAGCTTTTGATTGCTTCGATTTCCGATTTGTTTTAGACAAATTATACAGTCTAGGATTCAGGGGTGTTTCCTTGAGTGGATCAAGAGCTTTCTGACTGATCGCTGTTTGTATACCCAGGTGGGGCAATATGCCTCTAACAAATATCTTGTGAGAATGGGCGTGCCGCAGGGGTCTGTATTGGGACCTTTAATACTCCTCATTTTTATGAATGATTTACCAGATAGTGTCATGATGTATTCTCCTACATTACTGTTGACAAAAATCATCTTATTACATTTGTCATTTCTGCACCCGCCCTGTTAGAACTCAAGACCACGTGCGAGTTTCAGGAACGGTGCTTCAAGGACTGGTGTTTCAGAAATTCACTCATTTTGAACGTGGATAAAACTGATCTGGTTCACTTTCAGTTTAGAAATTCAGTCGACCGGTTAGTTCTGGATCTTCCCACCGGAGGATTGAAGACCTCTGAGACTGTGAAGTTTCTAGGTTTGCAGATCGACAGATGCCTCAATTAGCGCTTGAAGTCGATTCTGCCCATAGATTCACTAGTGAGTGTATATTATTCACTTGTGTTTTCTCGTCTCTACTATAATGTGGGATGGAGTTCGGACTGCCATCACTAGGTGTCGCTTCGGTTATTTAATTCTCCGAAGTGCTCACCAGAATGGTTTATAGTTTCGTGACTTCACAGTGTTCGTTGTCGAGTTGGAGAATTATGTTGCACTGATGAGGGGTAACAACCACGAAACCGGTATGCATCTATTCCCTTCTCGACGACGACGCTATTTCCTGTGGTTTACTTTCGGCATTGATCTCCGCTAGTCCATGATCGCAGTTCGGAAATTAATTTTTCCGAATTGTGATCGTTTTCTTCTTGCATTTTTGCATGGTATGCTTATCCTTGAAGCGTTGCACTGTTTCTGATTGCAATAAGTGTTTGGAATTGAGGATATATTTGGTATTTTGAAAGATTGTTGTTGTGACAGTAACTTCTGATATTCTGTGGTCACTACCCATATTTTTCTCTCAAACTTGTTCTCCTTCGTGCAGTTTCAGTTCATAATTTTTTTTTAAATTTTTTATATGGCACCACATAACTCAAACTTCACTTCGAATCTTTTTTTGTTCCATTATTTAAATTTATGTACACATATTGTTTATTCGCAATACTATAACACAATGTACGAAGAGCGAACCTACTGATGATTCTGCTCATCTGAAAGTAACAGCTTAAATTTATGATACCAGAAGGTTTTTTTATGACACAGTCCATGCGACGTGATTGAAAAATTTACAACTGGGTACCTTTTTCTTGAGGCCGCACTTGATGGTAAAAATACTGGGTTAAATTCCATTTATTGCCGGCTATACTTATATTGTCAACTACTGATTGCAAACTTATTTTTTCTAATTCAGATTCCTTCGTATTTCATAACTCTCTTAGAATTATATTTTTCAACTGTTTCGAAACTTTACCAACTGCTTTGAACTTTTTCCAACTGTTTTGTAATTTTTTCCCAATGCTTTGAAATTTTGCCAACTACTTTGGAATTTTCCCGACCCTTTTGAAATTTTTTCCAACTGCTTGGAAATTTTTCCAACTCCCTTGAAAATCTTCCAACTGCTTTGAAAATTTGCCCACCCCCCATTCCCTTCCTTGGGCCCGTCGCTGGTTGTGGCAAAAGTATTAATTGTTCGTGTGGTGTTTTTGAAGTTCAGGAGGGATGTGAGCACTATTTTCAGCCTACCAAGAAATACCTTCCTCAATTTTCTCTTCATCAGTGTGTGTTCGTTGCATCTGTTTTGCTGTATTCTCAGATATTTGTAAGTCGCGTCTTCATCCATGGTTTCAATTTGTATACCTGAGTCAACTGAGAAACCCTCCTCACTGATTTGCCCTTTATAAATGGAGAGGGTTCGACACTTATCCAAACCAAACCTCATTTTGATGGCTGTAGAGAAATACTTAACCGTGTTCAGTAGTTGCTTCAGTTGGCTTTCGTTTCCTGCATAAAGCTTCAGGACGTCCATATACAAAAGGTGGGACACTGTGTAGGACTCTCCTGTACTAGATTTTAGTTCATACCCCATGTGAGATCTATTCAGCATGTTTGACAGAGGGTTCAGTGCTAGGCAGAACCACAGTGGACTAAAGGAATCGCCTTGAAAAATTCCACGCTTAAGAGACAGACTCTCTGTTTTTTTGTGTTCTTGTTAATTCCTGAGTACTAGCTTCGTTTTGCACTTTGTCATAATATCTTCAAAGAAATTCCTAATTATGGAATTTATTTTGTATATCTCTAAAACCTTCAGAAGTCAGGAATGCGGTACTGAGTCGAAAGCCTTTCGATAATCTATATAGGCTATATACAGATTTCTTCTTTTGAGGTTTGCCTGCTTCAGTATTACTCCATCAATTGTCAGCTGCTCCTTGCACCCCTTGATCCTTTCTTACAGCCTTTCTGCTCTTCTGCGAGTATGTCGTTTTTATTTATAATAATAATAATAATAATGAACATTTATTGTTGAGACTGAACATTTTTATATCATATACACAAAAAAAACTGTATGTGTATACATATAATAAATATACAAATTTTGCGTCTAACAAAAGGCCTTTTCCTCAGATATGCTGATTCTGTTTTGGCCGTATTTATATTCATATTCACCCTGCCAATATGAAAAATCATGAAAAAAAAAATGCATCTGAACCCAACCCAGGAATGTGAATTATCTGAATCATATTCCACTCAAAATCACTGTTTTAGAAGAATCATATCTTTCAATTTCTTCCTGAACGACGATACCGACAATGACATACAAAAATACTCAATACCGGTGATACAATTCGCAATATTATATGAAAACGATCTTTTGAATATCTTCTTTCTAAACTGAGGTATTGTTAGTATATTTCTCCTACGCAAATTCAAGTGGTGAACATCAGTGCGAAATCGAATCTTATTGTACAAATATGGTGGAGACTTGAATTTCAGAATCTTATAGTAGAAGCAACTCATACGCAAAAAGAATCTATTCGACATATTCAGCCAACCTGACCTTTTCAAATATGGTGTAATGTGATCCCTTCTGCCGACATTGTACATCAGCCGAAGGCACGAATTTTGAACTTTTTGAATTCGGTAAATATCCACTGCATCTAAACACGGCGCATACACCGAAGAACAAAAACTGAAGTGGGAAAGCACCAGAGTCTCCAACAATGTCCTCTTAGTGTGCATTGGCAGAAAATGTCTGTGACTGTATATCCTTTTCAAACCTCCATATGCTAACCTAAGTTTCGACGAGATGTGTTCCTTAAACCGCAGGTCCGAATCTAATATCAGACCGAGACTTTTTCCAGACTCAGTCCACTCAATCGGGGTGCCATCAATCCTCACAGTCATGTTATTACTCACAAAATTGCGCTGAGATTCATTTCCAAAACCCAAAACTGAAGATTTACTTGGGTTCAACCTCAAAGAATGGTCCAACGTCATCTGATGAAACAACCTCAATTCCTCATTTATAATGGCTTCAGCTGCACGCACATCCTTCTCGCAGAAGGAAAAATAAATCTGAGTGTCATCAGCATAACAATGACAAAGACAATTAACAAAAACTGCAGGAAACCTGGATGTGTACACGATGTAGAGCAATGGTCCTCATATGGTACCCTGTCCCACCCCAGCGACTGGAGAAAGCCAATCAGAGAACTTTCCTTCATGAACCACCCTTTGAAGTCTATTTGTCATAAATGATCTCACCAACTGACAAGCCGAATCATCAAAACCTATAAAGTGAAGCATAGAACGCATAACCCCATGATCTACCATATCAAAGGCCTTGGTGAAATCTAAAAGAACAAGAACACTTACATCACTTCTATCATACGCAGCAAGTAGGTCATCTACAATATCCGCCAATGCTGATTCACAGCTGTACCCTTCCCTAAACCCAGATTGTCTCATAATCAGTATATTATTTTTTTTCAGATATTCTTTGATTTGTATTGCCATAATTCTTTCAAGAATTTTCGAAAAAGTAGGTAAAATATTTATGGAACGTAATTGACTGAAATCTTTAGGGTTGGATACTTTAGCGAGGGGGTTAACCAAGGCTTGCTTCCAGAGTGTGGGAAAAAAGGAGTTGAGTAAACACTCATTGATTATTTGTGTAATGTAAGGTATTATGTATGGACAACACAACTGCGTCAGAGTGATAAAGTTTTTAGTTTTGTCTTAATTATATCGAGCTTTTTAAGCTCTGCCCACTTACTGCCTTTCATACAATCACTGAATTTTTGACTCTCTTCTCTTTACGGATAGCAGCTGTAGTGAAATTCCGTAATTGCTTATAGTAGCTATAAGTTGTAAGGTTTTTAGTTTCCTTATAGCTTTTGAGAGCTTTATTCCGCAATTTCTGCAACAGAAGGATGTTTTCTGTTATCCAAGGGGCATAAGTATGTTTTCTACCCGTGTATTTTTTCAAAGGTGCGTGTTTATCAAAAACATACAAGATAAAGGAGTTCAAGAGATTCACCTTGTCATCGATATTTTCTGTACGGAAAATATAATGAAAAGGTAGCTGTTCTAGGTCAATTTGAAATTCCGTTAAATCAATATTCCTGATAGGCCTAAACGGCCGTCGACTGAGGTACTGACGCTGCTTGAACAAAATTAAAGGAGATTGTGAAATGGTCTGAGAAACCACCATCAACCACACGAACGTCGGTGAAATCTTTCAAATTTGTGAACGCTAGGTCCAAAAGGGAAATAGAATTTCCCGAAACTCTAGTAGGTTCATTTATGAGCTGTATCATACCGTATACTGACTGAGAAAACATTCAATAACTGGGATACAAACTACCCCCATCCAACCCGTTCATATTGAAGTCCCCTATACAAATCACACCGTCATACCTTGTGTGGACATCCATGATATAGTCCTCTAAATGAGTTAAAAATTGCTGGGGGTTCGAATTTGGTGGTCTATAGACAATACCTATAGCTAATCTCTCATTCTTCAGAGTTATCTCTGCCCAAATATACTTAACGAAATCCAAGGTATCCGAGAATAAGACTCTAAAGTTAATACCATCCGTTACATAAATTCCCACTCTTCCACCACGTCGTTCTAGCCTATTCTTGTCACAAAACTTATATCCCCGAATACTCACAGCTTCAAAATCAATGTCGTCATCCAACCAAGTCTCTGTTACTCCAATGATATCGAAATTCAGATGGGAAATAGGATCCTTAAATGAGTTATGTGATCATTAACAAGATTTGTGATGCAACCTGTTATTATTTTGTAAATTGATTGGAGACATGTGATAGGCCTGTATTGTGATGGATTTACTGTTGTTAGTGTTTTTCTCAGAAGGTATGTTACACCATGAAGTAGAAAAGAAGGAATTGTTCTAGGTTGGTGAATCCATTCATTCATATAATTCAATAGTTTGGGATGCAAACAAGCGAACTTCTTCAGCCAGTAGTAGTGGATTTTGTCGCTTCCTGGCGCTTTACAATTACACGTTTTCGGGATTGTTTCAGCTAATATTTCAGGAGAAATTACATGTTGAGACATCTCCTGCATAGTAGAGTGCTGTTCCTCCTCTGAGTTCATCCAACTGACGTCCTCCGTATGTGTTACTGGTTCGGACCAGATAGATTTCCAATAGTCGTAAATGGCAGTCTTGCTTGGGGCTTGTGGACAATCTGGCTCATTAGAATTTCGCTGGTTTCATAGCTTCTGGTGGAAAGTTCTCTCGTTGTTCGTAAATTGATGTTCTTTCTTCCTTCACTCTTCTTGTATCTCCTAAGGCAACCTTTCATGACAGCTAATTTTTGCTTCAGTGTGTCCACTACTCCTGAGATATTATCATTCATCTCTTGTGTTCGATGTTGGCCATATTTTCGGAGCAACTCTTCAACTATCCTCCTCAATCAATAAGTCGAGGTTCCTTTGAGAGAAGTTCACCTCTGTACCCAATGAAATCAGTTTCCAGTTTGGTTATGGCGTAATACGTTCGTATGATGAACATTTTAATTTCTTGTGTCCATTTCATACGTTGACGCTGACGGCCTGCCAGAGTGGTCACAGGCATTAGCGGATTACTCCCCTGTGAAACACTTTGAACAGTTGCAGAGTGAGGCGAAGAACGATGTTCTTCATCTTTTTGACAGCTTTCATTAGCCTTTCTTTCTGGTACCATTATTATTTGCTACGTTGTTTAAGCACAACGTTAGTTGTATATGGTCTTTTGACCAATTGTACCTAATGAAAAACACAATTTTAATTAAGTCTACTATAATTCTAGGTGATATCATCAATTACAGTTATTTAATTCTCACTGAGAACAGCATGAGCATGTACATCGGTTCACACTTATAGGTCCCAAGTTTTCTCAACTAGTGAACAGCAATGTTATACAAAAATATCATAGAAATATCAGAGTGTGAGTTCTCTAATTCCAGGAATAGAAAATAATACAATTATGGTTATTACAAAAGAAATATGAATAAATTTAGAAAAAACCTGTCAACTAACAAAAGGATTGAAAGAAAGGAAAAATTACGAAGAAATAGCAATTTTCAGGATCAGATAATGTAGCAATTACTTAACTTAACAAAGCACAATGCCCTCGGTCGACTTGGCAGTGTGAAATCCGGGTGACAGCTGACAGAACCTCGTGGTGGCAGTATCCAAAGGATGATTTCCAATTTCTTGAAAATTGAAGAGAATCCAAAGTTCTCTTAAAATACTACTTCCACGCCAAACCAGCAAAATTCAGCTCTAACTCGTTAATTCTTCAGAAAACAATAGGGGTTGATAAATCTAAAGGATAGGAGTATATTCGATACGTATTTCTACATTTTTTTAATTAAAATTTCTTACCCTCAGTCTGTCAAAAATCTAACAAGGCCAATCCGGCATAAACCGTAACAATCTGGCAAAAGCAATCAGAATTCTCGGCTTACCAAAATCTCTACAACAACCGTTCTTCACTCCGACTTCTTCAAGTTAATCTTCTAAAAGAAGGAATCAATGCGACACGCGAATATGAACCCGATTTCAACTACAAAAAATTATCTTTCGTTTCACATGCGTATCGACATTCGATAACTACGTACAATGGAATATTTAAGGAATAATAATAATCTGAGCATAATGAAAAAATGTAAACAATTCTATATAAAATAATTTTGAATGATTTTGGAAATATTTCGAATTTACAACTAGAAATTATATACCGTAACATATTTTACCATGTGAGAAGTCACATGCAGCTTCAGATATCATTTATTTTCAATGCTATGTGGAAGATCACAGAAGAAACTCGTTCATTCTGAATTCAACCCATTTCAAAATTTAAGGGGCTCCTGATAAAAATTTCGACGTTTCAGACCATTGTCAGGTAATTGTTGAAATAGAAAAGTGGTAGATTGTTGTATTTTCATAAATTTTCAATACGAGATTTATCGAAATGCTATCATTCACGAATGCCGAATATTCTGATATGTTGATAGTTTATGGATTTTGTAAGTGCAATGGTCATGAAGCTGCTAGGGAATATCGAAGGCTATATCCGGATCGTCGAATTCCTAACCACCAAACATTTGAACATGTTAATCGGTCACTTCGGAAACTGGACACTTTCCGTCAGTAAGTAAACGAGAAAAAGCTAATTCGATGGTAAACCATGAAGAGATAATAGAAGCTGTCCGAGAAAATCCCTCAACCAGCACTAGGCGTCTAGGTTTAGTTTTAGGTTTGCCACATTGTCAGGTCTGGCGAGTTCTGCACCGTGAAAAGTGGCATCCATTTCATATACAATCCGTCCAAACCTTGGAGCCAGGCGATGAACTACCGAGGATGCGATTTTGCAGATGGATTTTGCGGAACCAACGAGTTATCTTCAGAACGTTTTTTACTGATGAAGCGACATTTACAAAAGATGGCATTTTGAATTTCCGCAATTCACATATTTGGTCCAGAGAAATCCTAGAGGGAATTCTCAACATCGTTTTTCAGTAAATATTTAGTGTGGAATTTACAATAATCGCTTAATTGGACCATATTTTCTTCCACACCGGTTGAATGGATCGACATATTTACAATTTTTAGTAGAGTCTTTGCCAGGGCTCTTGAATGATGAAAGCAATGTTCCAAGAGGAATGTACTTCCAACATGATGGAGCTCCAGCACATTGCACCCATGAAATGTAGCGCATTTGAATGCAGTTCATCCGGGGCATTGGTTTTGTAGAGGGGGACCTCATGACTGGCCTGCAAGATCCCCTGATCTTACATGCATGGATTATTTTCTTTGGGAACACTTGAGAAATGAAGTTTACTCCGAAGTAATCATAGACAGGGAACATTTGATTAAACGTATTCAAGCTGCATGTGGAGCTATACGAAACAGACCAGAAATTCTAAAAAAAGTTATAACTCATTTGATAACACGAGCTAGAAAATGTTTAGAAGAAAGAAGGCGTATTTTCGAAAACAAGTGAAATTTTTTTTTTATTTATTGTCCATTTTTTTCAGTTCAACACAACATGTTCATAAGATACATTTAACATTTTTTTCTTAAGTACATTTTATAATAGTACAATTAAATGTTCAATGTTAAATCAAGTTTTCGATTAAATTTAGTGTTTTTTAAAAATATTTGATGTTGCTGACATGCATCCGTGTTTCACTTATTTGAAGAAAGAATTTTCAAAGTATAATAATTCGAAGATGAGTATGTCATCCAAATCCATGTATACTTAAGTAATGTTACAAAGGCTTTCAATCGATTTAATTATGAATCAATTCATAATTCGGAGATTTACAGGTCCGTGTTCACTATAAATTGAAAATTACAGATAATCAATGGCTCATAATATGATGATGCGAAGTGTGCCATTGATCATGATGAGCTTGTTTGAAAGAGTATTTATTGTAGAATGTGAGGATAATTTTGCTTTTCAAAAATTTGATGTACAGGGTGTTTTATAAGATGTGGAATAAAGCAAATCATTTTCTCAGTCCGGGCCTGCGCTATCAGGAAGCCATTTTGTGTGAATATTTGCCATTGGCCCATACACATTACCTGAAATTTTCATGAAGATCCATACAGGCGTTCAAGAGTTATGACTATAGAAAATTTCTGTGAAAATACATAAAACATCCTGTATCTTTTTAACGAATATTGTTAGGACATATTTCTAACACTTATTGAGACTCACCAAAATGGCCTGCATCTGCCCTGAAAGACTGTACAATCATTCGTGAAACACCCTGTATATATATGCGCTCCTTTAAGATTCCTTTGAGACACTCTGGAGCGCAGGTATAGACTGCTAGTGTCTCAGCCTATAAAACAGAAGGTTCACTTCCGAGAGACTTGGATATCCTTGATTTAGATCCAAAGATCCCAATGCCTGTACCCTTTTCCGTTTTCGATCCATCAGTATACCATATGGATGACTTCTTGTCTATACGATTTACAAAGTTCATTGCACTATGACGATCACCAATGATCGTTTCGAATGGCATTTCGAAATCGTATATGATTGGCATCACATCTGAGGGTTTTGCCAAGAGGCTTGAGTCTAGTTGGTTCAGTATCCTCATATGTCCAACCCAGTTTCTAGGTAGGAGGTTCCCCTTTAGGAATATTAGGCTTCCAGCAGGCTACATATCCTTACATGCAAGTGTAGGGGAGACAAATCAAGTATGACCTCGAGCGCTGCTGCCGGAGTTGTGCACATAGCTCCCGTGGCCCCAACACAAGCTAATTGCTGCAACTTAAGCAACTTGTTGCAAGTAGTGGCCGATTCGGTTTTTGTCCACCATGCTAGTAACGCATAGGTTACAACGGGGCGTACCACGGCAGTGTATAACCAAAGTACCATTTCTGGTCTCATTCCCCATGTTTTTCCAAAGAGCCTCTTGCAGGCCCACATGGCCCTTGTGGCTCTGGAAATGGTTTTTTCCACATGCTTCCTCCAGGTGAGCTTGCTGTCCAGGATATAGTTACACTCACTGGAGAAATTGAGAGTCCGTCCATTCAGAACCAGAGCTCTCAGATTAAGATTCCTTTTTTTAGTGAAGGAAATCAGGGTGGTTTTGGACGGATTAATTGTCAGTCGCTCCTCTTCGCACCATCTTTCAATTATCCTGAGGGCAGATTGCATGCGGCTGCTCAGTGTGCCTTCATGCCTACCTCTCACGGTTACCACCAGATCGTCAGCATATGCCTGAGCGTTGTAACCGTCAGCTGTAAGCTTCTCCAAGTGACCATCCATGACCAGACTCCACAGCAAGGGTGATAGTACCCCTCCTTGAGGGCTTCCCTTGCATGTAAGCACTGTCACCTCAGTTTCTCCCAGATAGGCTGTGACAGTTCGCCCTTGTAGCATTGCCGATATCCATTTTACAGTGGTGATTTCCACCCCTTTATTTTTAGCAGCATTGCATATGGAGTCATGTAGGGTATTGTCAAGTGCCCCTCCAATGTCTCCGAACATTGCCAGCATAATCTCCTTCGAGGTGAGAGTGCCTTCCACGTTCACGAGGAGGTGCTGCAGGGCGTCTACTGAAGATCTATCCGCCCTATGGGCAAACTGTTTATTATGAAGCTTCAAGCTTCCCCTTATGTTGTTATCAACAATTTTCTCCATGGTCTTCAGGAGAAAGGAGGTAAGGCATATGGGTCGGTATGATTTAGGTTCTGAGGAATCTCTTCTCCTCATTTTGGGTATGAATGCTACCCTTGCTTTCCTCCATGATTTAGGAATATAGCCCCATGCATAGCTGGCTCTGAAAAGCTCTACCATTGGGGGTATAATGAGGTGGCCACCCTTCTGAAGCATGGCCGGGAAAAAACCATCCATGCCTGCAGATTTGAAGGGCTGAAAGGTCCTTATCGCCTTCTTGGTGTGAACAATCCCTCAGCCTTCTAAAAGTCCCTCTTAGGGGGCCTAATCCGTTTACTCCCAAGGACTGAATCGCTGGTGCTAATCTGTTGAGAGCCAGGGATGTGAGTCTCCAACAAGACACGGCTCTCTTCAGGATCATCGTGTAGTTCCCGCCTGGCTTCATTATTTGGCCAATTGGATTGGATTGATCTTTTCATACTCACACTGCTTAACGAACTTGAAAATGCCCACAAACACATTATTTTATCTACAAGAAAGCTGGCTACGTGTAGAATCGTTCGGAACAAAATGACAGATAACTGAAAGGCAAAACCAATAACAGACCTAATAATTACACTCTCTTGCTACATGCTATATCAAAGGCAACTGTGGCCGTGGTGTAATATATACCTGAAAAAATTGAAACAGTGAACAGAACATAGTAATAATGATAATAAAAATGATCATAATAATAGTTCTTTCCTATAATTTGTTTTGTCCCGCGTATACGCCTATTTCGGACAATCCTGTACCACATTATCCAAGACCTGATCTCTTATACCGTTTCCCGTGTCCATTATTCTAGACCTTAGTCCAATTTTTGCGAGTTACCGGGTTACAAACGGTCATGAACGGTTACGATTTTCTGATACCGTTCGTATTTTTGCGAGATCGGTAATCGAGGGAAAGGTGTTATGACGTAGCCGTCATTGTGACCGTTGTTGAAAATCTCTAACCTTGTTCCGAAGCAGGGTAACTGGTAGCGGTTATAAGCGCATTCGCGCCAAATACAAAAATTGCTTTATTTTGCATCTTGTAGATTGAAGCGTGCCTATGAGTTTCTTGATTTATTCATTTGATTCATTTCTAACACCAGCTCAGCAAGATGTGAAATAAAACCTTTAATTATGCAAAATATTGTTAGTATTTGATTTCCCCTCTTTCCAAATTTGTTCTTGCTTCATTTTTGACCTATCTTTACGCTTGATGTCTAGAGGTAATTCTGTATTCAGATCATTATTTTTTAATGTAATAATACAGGAAACTCATTAACATTTCTGGAAATATGCATATCCAAATAAGTACATCCTAGCTAAAACATATGATTCCCCAGTAACCAAGTATGTTTTAGCGAGTTAAGAAATTGACAGTGAGGATGAGTGGGGTAACCGCACTATTACCAGAAATATAACCATACTTATAACACGGTAACTCGCAGAAATTGGCCTCTTGTGGATCCAATTCGCGGTAGTTTACCACTTGATCCACGCGAAACCGCTAGTGACTGTACTAGTATTGGGTCCCTCTTGTAAGAGGCGGTTCATGTGTCCCGGACACGACGCAGAAATGTAAGAGCGGCTCACTTTACAAAACTGTATTACCTCAGTTCGAATGTCCCACTAAGCGTCTTCGCATCGGTGAGCCGAAAGACGCGAGACGCGAGAGATACCCAGGACCCAGGTAATCTCATCAAACACATCGGATCGATAATCCGAAGACTGTCGCCTTTCTCAACTCTCGACTACTCGACCATCATGTAACTCAATTCAGATTAAGGGACTAAAACGGAACTGCGGCACGTTTGTTGTGAAGCCACATCTGGGCCGGAGCGAGAGCGCAATCCGAGCGAACTGATAATCAGATATGTTTTGCCAAACGCCCCAACTGAAGTAATAAAAATGCAGTGGCCCTATAGTTGATTGCTTTCATGTTGATAGAAGGTAATTTCATCTTCCTTTTTCACTAGTGTGTCTTGTCATAAATCACCGGATTTGTGGTTATTACTCATAACAAAATTAGGGTTGTTTTTTAGAGGTTGCTTCTTTGACCGTTCTCACCGACCGAATATGCAGGAAGTTTATTCTACAATGAGCGCTTCAACTCTAACGTCTAACGTAACGAAATTATCCCCCTTTTTATCGGTCCAGCTGCGCGCGACACAGTATGTTGTGGAACAAATTTTGTCTCGACTGCCTATCGCGTCATGAACGCCCAGAATGCCTCGCCTCATTGGTAGTGGTACACTGTACCGCTTAAATACAAAAGTAAGGCTCCCGCTAGCTGACGCAGTCGCACCGACAGTAGCATCCGAGGCTTGCTTCCTAGTTACAACAGGAGCAGTGAACAAATTCAGTGATTGGATTGCTAGCCCAGTCACCGGCTTAGCTAGGGTGCCTCGGGTTCGCCAAGCCCGTACTCTAGGACAAGACCTAAAGCCCCTGAGGGAACTGTTTGGCGTGTGTTAACAAACGACTGAGCTGTTGATAATAGATCCCACGATCTATGAAAAGGAAAATAATATAATAGTAATGAGAGAATCACTCCGTATCTGGCTATGGTACAATTTGATTTGCGTATGGTCAATTTTGGCCCTGCCATACAAATAAAGGGATAACAAATTAATAATTGCACCCGAATTTCACAATAAATTTTCCAATGAAAAGCTATTGATAATAAATGGACGGCAGTTCGGTACTCTGACCAAACAATTCATTCAGGAAAAGTATTCGACTTTCATGGATATAATGAAATCTTAATAAACAATTGCAGGAAGTGTATACATGGGCGCCCGCAGGGGGAGGCCAGGGGGGGCCGTGGCCCCCCCTGAGATTTTGATCTGCCCTTTCGTTTTTCGCACGACACCCTCAATATAATTTATCTAATCCTAGGAGCCAGACAAAAGTGTTGGATTCACAACAATTCTCCGGTTTCCAAAGGTATGTAATCGGCAGATGTATTCATTGAATTGATAACTTCCTAAGGCGCGTAGAGCATCTTTTGGATGAACAAAAATTATGGAAAGTTGAATTTCTTGATTCTTGTTTACCCCAAAATCGCTCAACGCGCCCCTTAGAAGTTATGAATTCATAAAAGTACCCATGCGTATCGGAATTCTTCTTAATCGTTACCAGATGATCGTTTTATGGACGGTTGTTTTTATTAGGCGGTATCTTTGATGTGGAGTTTTTTAAGGGGCAAGTGCAGCTACTCTTATATTTCAATAATTGTCCACCCTGCAATCAAGATATTTTTTTCTGAGAAGGGGGAAAATATATAATCTTTTCATTTATATTGCCATTCTAGAGAAAGAGTATTTGAATTTGAAACCCGTTGGTCCCGTTTGACCAACGTTTTTAGTGTCTTTGCCTCAAATTGTGTTATTCTATAATTATTCAAGTAGAGGATTTTTCCGTAAGGGACTTTTCGTATCATATATTCTACTTTTTGCTTTTAATACAAATTTTTTAATAGATAATGAAGGTCAGTACAGTAAAAAAAAATTTTTTCTCCTAATTCGAAATATTGGGGCCATGAAATAAATTCATCAATGTGCATGACATTTCAACTTTTATATTGTATATTAGGACTGTAAGAGAACAGAAACGTGGTATTCTTCGGAAACTGCTGATGGAGATGAAAACTAAGTGAATTGTGTAGTGGAGCGTCGAGCTATTCGATTATTATTTCCGAATAATTTTAAATTTATAAAAAATTATTACTGACCAATTTCAACTTCTTCGATCCTCGATCATAAATTGTTCTTTGTAAACCAAAAATAATTGGAAAATAATAATCGAAAAGTTCGACGATTTACATGTTACTTTGATTTCACTTCTATCGGCACTCCCGAACGACTCCCTCCCCAGAATCAAAAATACTTGTATGTGTTGTGTCTCTTTAATTTCATAATTTCTTAATTTTGATAATATATTAGTTGATTTCATTTTCTGGAGCAGTTTTTTATTATTTCGGATAATATTTCAGTTCCTTGTTTCAACAGTCAGTGCTTGATTCATTTAATGGTCTATTATCATATATGATTTTTATGAATATCGTTTTATCCAGTGTATATTATGTATATTTGTTTTCATTTAGTTGTTACTCGTCATTATTCATTGGCAATCCTAATATTTATTTTATTTCTTCCTCCATATTATTTATATTTTCCCTATTTCAGTATCGTATTGAGTTTATTACTGTACTCTACTGTAATGACAACTCATCACGACATTGTTTTCAATTATATTTTTCATTTTGTGGTGGTACTGACCTCCGATCCTCTCAATTTTCAAAGAGAATCAATTCAAAATCCCGTAATCTGTCAAACTTCATAAGTCACACCAACTGCCAAGATACAATACGAAAGTCACTAATCTGAATTTTTATTTGAAATTCGAGAGAGAAAACTTGACTGAATAGAGAAACTACCGTCTAGTACTCGTTGCAGAAGGCAAATCCAACATTGATGCATTTCGCATTCGTGTTGGAATAGGAGCTTATTCTACAACTTGTTTTAGAATATACTATTATTTTCCTGTTAATATTTTTTCCTGGAATGTTACTTGTTTCGGAAACAGTTGCCGTTTTATTTCATACACATAACCTTATGTTGTTGACGTTGAAAAATGTTAAAGTAGGAAAATGTATCAATTTTACTTTGACTCCTCACACAAAAGAACAAATTCTGCGCGCGCCTCTGCATAAATATAAAAAAAGAAATAGAAAAAAACGAATCACTGAGCCCCATCATTTTTCGAAAGTTTTTATTTTGCCGCAGACCTATAATGAAAGCAATGGCTCAAACATAGATTAATTTTGAAGTAATGAGCGAAGGTATGTGAAGTAATTCTTTTTGTAACATTCAATCATGCTGAATAAATTTCATTTGATTTGATCCTTTACAGGAACCACACCTGACCTAACCTAACCTACTGCGCATATCATCAGAGCTGATAGATAGAGTCAAGGTGATCTCTACTACAAAAATTATACTTTTTATGCACATAACTAAAATTGAATAAAAATTCCGTGGTTCCTCAAACTAGTGGTTCGACTGAGTGAATTGCACCTCGGATAATACGCGTTCGGACTACAAATGCGAAATGGAAAAAGTATGAAGCGCACTAATCTAGCCAGAACAACGCACGCATTCACCGAACGAAACAGTTGTGGAACTGTTACGGAATCGTCCGGTAGCACATACGCTACAAACTCAACACGTTCCGGAGGAGCGGGCATTTTGGG
Source organism: Hippodamia convergens (assembly GCA_038502775.1). Taxonomy (NCBI): domain Eukaryota; kingdom Metazoa; phylum Arthropoda; class Insecta; order Coleoptera; family Coccinellidae; genus Hippodamia; species Hippodamia convergens. The sequence continues at coordinate 39,363,849 of CM076609.1, forward strand.
AGCGCTTTCTGTTTATGCTAGGTAGCGGTAACGGAGCGGTGGCAACATTCTTCGTTCGGTGAATGCAGGCAATGTTTGGCAAACACCAGCCCCTCGACCTGCCCTTATCAGGACCAACACACAGGCGTATGCTTCTGGAACGTCGTTATCAACAACCAACCACACAGATTTGGAAACAGCCGAAATAATATATCAAGAAATATCCCATTCACAAGGTATCTGGTTCATAACCACACATAATATTTTTTTTATTGATGATTCTATTATTGCCTCGGAGGTCGACACATAGGGAAAGCCGGGGCAATGAGGCCACCCGGGACAATGAGGCAGCTCGCATTTCTTCAGACAACTCCCTCTAATAAATGCGTTTTTCAGCTCTACTCTAGTGAATAGTTAAGAACCGTTCAGAATTGCGAAGATTACGGTCGTGTGAGCATCTGTTGATTATTTTTGGACGAATTTTCAAAGTCGTACTTTTGGATCTAATTTTTGTTGAATACACAAGTAAGTGTGAAATAAAGTTACTGTGCTATATCGGAAAGAAAATTTTTATGCATAATGAAAACGAAGATAAGTTCAATATAACATCAAGGTGGCCTTATTGCCTCGTTCTCCCATACAAATATTTACATTGCTGCATTGCCTATATACATGTTGAACCTATGGTAGATCAATAATTTATTTATTAAATTTTTCAGTATCTTACGAGTTCGTAACAATTGTTAACAATCATGAACTTAATAATTATCAAATGAAAACAATGCAGCAATTTTCGTCATCAAACGCTCTCGAATTTTTCAAACAAAAAACTCAAATATGGTAACAGTCGATTTTAATTTTTGTTGATGGTCGCTACTTACGTTCTCCTTCAGTCATAATGCAGATTACATAATTCTCTGATTTGAAACAGTTGGGTTGATTGAAACTACCAAAATTCATTGAAACATATGCATAATTTTTCTGAACCTCTTTTGGTGTTTTCCCTCCAGTCTCTGGAATAAAAATCAATTAGATGTTACATAACAATACAAAATCAAAAACTGTCATGATTCCAGAAACTTTCATGAAGTTGAGAATTTGTCTGGCGTGAGGTAGTCTGATAGAGGATAGAGACGAAACGTTACAAAGCTTAGAAGTTCGAAGTGCTGTTTTTTTCATTCTAACCATTTCTTGAAAGGATTCAGCCACTGACAAATTATTGCGCAAGTCTTGCCTAGGGACTTTTCTCCTATTATTCAAAATAAAATTCCAATTGATTTTTATTTCAAAGGCTGGAAAAGAAAACTTTCAGAAAAATGAAGAGGTCTCTCATGAAATATTCAAAAGAGTGCATCAATTTTATAACGGAACTGTGCAATGGTACTTCCCAGGCAGCGACTAACCATACATATAGGGAGTTTCTGCAATGAACTGAGTAAAAAGGTTCATTATATATTTTCGCAATTCTGCCTCATCAATTCTGCACGTTCAAATGCAAAGCAGCAGTTATCTCGAAAAGCAGTTTCATAATGAACTCCGTGTGTTCATTTCTCCAAGTAATTGCTCCCATCTCAAAGATTTATATCATTCCCATTAATATGGTGAAAGAAGACTTCAGAAAAAATGTCGGAGATATATTACAATTATGCAAGTGACATAAAGCCCTAGACTGAAAGTTATCAACAAGAAACAGTGCTGCTTGTATACATAATTCAATGTGTACGTGACGTAAATGTGACTTGGAATTTATTCGTAGCTACGTCAAAGTCAGACAGACAAAACAGGCCTAGAGCAATGGCTCTGTAATAACGAGTGTCTCGAGATAGTTCTATGTCGAATTAACGTCTACTGGGAAGATCGGGATTTCTGAAAATGAAATTTGTTATCATCCGAGGAACGAAGGGACAGTTTGCAAACATAATTGCAGTTCCAGAGATCTCCTCACTGCGCTATATCGCAAACTAATCAGAACCTCTATTCACAATAACGAAGACGGAATAATTGGTCGCTACATTTTCTACAATCCGTTTCGTAGGTTTCGTTTGTTTGATTCATTTATTCATTGAGTTTTTGGATCGGGTTACTACTCGGTTTGTTGATCAGTAGTTCTTTTATTAATTAGTAATATTTCATCTGATATTCGTTACATTACAATAGAACTGAAGTTGTCGATGCTCCAACTAATCTTTAGAAAAATTATGATGATTAACTTGAATCACCGTCGTCTCTTAGACTTCTGTAATGGTTTTTCGTCAACATGAAAACAGGTCTGATTAATCCACCCAGAGTCCATGATGCTAATTTCGAGAATTTGTTTATTCATCTCTAGATAATGAAGCCCAAGTAGATGAAATATTTTTCGATTTAACTCTTGCGTTTGATTGCCTTCAACTTTCTTATCGAGAAAATGAATCACAATGGTTTGGAGTTATTCCTAGCATGGAACGAAAGTTTTCTCTCGGACTGGTTTATGCATTTGTAATCGGTTGGGGTTGTATTTGTGGATGTAATCGTTCTTTGTAGGACATTGCGTGTTGAAAAGGTAAATGATGTTATCATACCTTATTCTGTCAAATTATATGACGAATCGGATTCTAATCAAAACGATGGAGTTATTGTTTATATTAAAAGTTCGATTTGGTTTAAAACTTGCATCCATCGTTTGAGTGAAATTTGAATTAATAACAGATCTCATAATATAAACCTGTTACCAGCATCCTTCAACTGATCCCAAATTATATCTGCACGATGGGAGATCGCGGTTTTGTTTTGTTTCTTTTGTTGATGATGACTTTAAGTTTGACAGATCACAAAATTTTCTCTTGCCTTCAATAGACAAAGATCAAATAAAATTTACTAAGTTTTCAAGAAAGGGAAAATTAAAAAATTTTTAGTGACAGAAGAGTGGGATCATGTGTTGATCTGCAAGAACAGATGTAAAAATAATGAATGTATTTATCTATGAAATGAATGAACTACACGACATATTCATGAAACGAACAGGGTGATTCATTTATCTTGGTAACCCCAATTTTCTCGAAAACGTCCGAATATTTTGTGATTCTGTGAATGACGTTTTGAATAAGTCAATGTCGACCTGAGATGCGCATAAAAATCTGCGGAATAAATGAACGCCAGGCGTCGCGGCGCTATCAAAAATTTTTTCTCTAGGGACATACCTTTTTCATCATGTCATTCGAAAGATAATTCCTGTTTGAACTTTTCTTTCGAATACAATTTTCATCCATTTTGAACCGTCAGTGATCTGCAGCGTGTTTTATGTTAATTCTATGCCATTTATTTTTTTCTGTATTGTGGTAGAATGCCTTCATTTGGAGACATAGATATGATTTTGTACCTTGAGTTCAAGAAGGTTAGTTTTGTAAACAATCTGCCTCCTCAAATGAGTTTTAATATGTGGATACAGCAAGATGGGGCTCCATGTCACAAAGCTCCCATTGTGAGAGAATTCCAAAATAAATGGGTAGGAAGCAATGGACCCCTCAGGTATCGCCAGACCTAATGCTCATGGATTACTTTCTGAAGGGTACCCTCAAGAATGTGGTATACCAAACTGATTCTAATAACTTTTACCATTCGGAAATGAAGATGAGAAACGCATGTGCCCAAGTATACTCTTATATTCTGACCGAAGTAACTTATAATGAAATAGGAGAATAATATAACTTATGTATGGATCATAACGGCCGATATATAGAACATATGATTCGAAATATTTCGTTTCTTATCAAAAAGAATTTTCATTATTATATGATATTATATTCAATGAATATTATAAAAGAGAAATAGTTTGTTACAAAACCTCCGTCATTTCACAAAACAATCTCATATCTAGGTCATCTAACCATCATTTTATCATTTCCCCATATCATTATAAATTACTTTGGGCAAAATATAAGGGTCCATTTATTTTGGAATTCTTGATATCAATATCTCTTCACAATGGGAACCTTGTGACATGGAGCCCCATCTTGTATCCACATATTTTATCTCATTTGAGGAGGCAGATTGTTTACAAAACTAGCCATCTCTAACTCAAGGCACAAAATCATATCTATGTCTCCAAATGAAGGCATTCTACCACAATACAGAAAAAAAATTAATGAAATAAAATTAACATAAAACACGCTGCAGATCGCTGACAATTCAAAATGGGGAAAAAATGTATCCGAAAAAAAGTTCAGAATGAAATTGTCTTTCGAAGTACATGATGAAAAGGTATGTCCCTGGAGAAAAGATTTTTATAGCGCCACGATGCCTGGCTCCTTTATTTATTCCGCACATTTTTATGCGCATCTCAAGTCGACATTGACTTGTTCAAAACCCTATTCACAGAATCAAATATATTCGGATATTTTCGAGAAAATTGGGGTTACCAAGATAAATGAATCACCATGTACAATCGGCATGGAAACTAAATGTTGAAAAGGCAGATAATTTGTGCTTTAGCAATATGTTGTAAACTATTTCATTCCCTTGAGCGACGTTTCGCAAATCTTCGCAGCTTCTTCATGTTCTTGATTGAAAACACATGATTAAATGAAACATAGAGCATAAGAGAAAAAATGTTATAATAATGACAGACTTGACAACCAAAAGGAAGAAAATAGCAGAACGAAATGGATATAGAAGGAATAATTCGATTCAAATCGAACCCTCTTACCAAACTTCAACCATGATAAATTCGACCACAGGCTTAAGATGTCCTACTAACAAAGACACAGTTTCATGAATTTTTCATAAATAGAAATTATATAATTTGACACAAGGCTTTCTCAGTTTGCAAAAATGCTAAGAGATATCAGAATTAATGACCAAACTTTTTCTGCTGTCAAATGAATGTTAAGTATACACAACCTCTGCTTCTACAAATGGTCTTTTTTCAATAATTTTCCACAATATCTTCAGAACCGTGAGAACTGTTCGATCTATCAATTGACATTCGTCTGAACAAAAGAGATCAATGCTAAATTGAGGATATAGTATTTTCAGATCCACAAGAATTTATTAATAGTCTTTTTACTGATCCTGACTTCAAGGAACTCAAACAAGTCAACGTATACCTAATGAATCCCCCAATTGTCATAACCCATTTAAATGAATTAATAATACTATAATAATAAATCTAAGTATTCACTTATAATATTAGTTTTCCTTTTTATAGCTGGGAGTATAGTTACCCCCTCGACATTTCCAGAAATAATAAGGCCCTTTATGTACAGGGTGAATTACTTATCTTGGTTACCCAAATTCTCTCGAAAACGTTCAAATTTTTTTTTCATTCTCTGAACGACTGAAAGTCTTCTCGAGATGCGCGTTGAAATCAGAGAAAAAAATAAAGAGGCCAGACGTCGCAGCACTATCAATTTCTTTTTTCAAGGAACATACCTTCTTTATTGGGTCATTCGAAAGATAACCTCGTTCTGAAGTTTTCTTCTGAAAACCCTTTCATTTCTTACCTTCAGCGATCTGCAGCGCGTTTTGTGTTAATTCGATTTCAACTGGGCCCCCGCCACGACGAGCCAAGCAGAGTGCGGCGCTAAGGCACTACTTATCTTTTCTCGTATTTTCGAAAACTCATCACTTGAGTTTGAAATATAGTAAATGCACAAAATCATCAGGATAGAATGCCAGTAGTGAACCTATCAAACGTGAAAATTTTCAAGTGCATAGCTCGTATATAGATTTCCAAAAACCCCTGATTTCGTCATTCAAGCACTGATGATCATAAATGCTGTTGGGGTACTTCCCAATGTCCTATCTCGTTTAAATTTAGTATGTGAGCTAGTTTCAGTACACAAACAACAGAAAAATTCTCAAATTTGAAAAAGGTAGATGAACTATATTGATGTGAAGCTTCATATGAATCCGTTCGGTATTTCTCACATGAAGGAGTAACAAACATCTTCACATCCTCACAAACTTTTGCATTTATAATTTCAGGAGGAAGTAGGATTTTGTGTCTTGAAGTTAAGAAGGCTGGTTCTCTAGAAAATGTGTCTCTTCAAATGAGACGAAATATGTAGCTACATCAAGATGGGGCTCCATCTCATAACACTGCCATTGTGAAGAGATCTTTAGATCAAGAATCAGAAAATAAATGGAAACGAACCATTAGATTATCAGATATCCCCAGACCTAACGCCCATGGATTACTTTCTGAGGGGTAGTCTGAAAAATATGGTATACCAAACTCATTCATTGCTTCCTATCTATTCATTTCGAAAAATCCTCAAGACGTTCCTATTTTCTTCAGTGGATTGTAAATCCAATGAAGCAGCTGTGCAAAATTCTGTAGATTGTGAGGCTACTGAAATAAGGGTGGTTTTTATTTGTACAGGGTCGTGAATACACTACAAAGAGAATGAAACACTCGGTAGTTTTTGCAGGTATTTATTGGGTAATACACAAGGGGGTTTATGTTAAAGGTAAAATTATTGCTACAGTTTATATGCGTTAACAATTTGAAAACGAGATTTCGAGTGGCGGACAATTGATCAGATGAATTCAGCTCTTACTTAAGGGTGGTACCAGGAACAGTATTGGGACCACTCCTTTTTTTATTGTTTATTAATGACTCATCATCACATATTGATATCGAATATAAATTGTTAGTCATCTGTGGGGACGATATGTCACTGGCAATTACAGCACAAACCCTGAACGAATTGGTTGATACTCGTTCCTCAATGTTGAACGCGTTCAGTGGCTGGTATCAGGTGAACTACTTATTCTGAATCTTGGTAAGACAGATTGTATATTTCTTGGTTCGAGGTATATGACAAAAATAGACACCTTACAGTTAGACACAGGAACATAAGGGACTCAAATGGGATATTGATAATTTGTTGAAGACCTTAAACAGAGCATCGTTTGCATTATATAAATTACAGAACTCCTTATCTCGATCATCAATTCTAAATGTGTACTATAGTCTAGTCAGTGACGGCTGACCCAAAAATAATCGAGAAATAGAAAATAATTATCCGTTTTTGAAAGTTGAAAGCGAAGATTATTGAATTGATAAACCTAAACGAGAAATCAACTGATCTTCTCTTGCCAGTTTTCTTAATTCATCAAGAATAAATGAAATAACACATTGGAATCGAGCGAAATGGTCGTTTTTTTGTAAAATGTGTAATAATATGTTTTTTGAAACATAGATGAATTCAAAATAGTAATCATCGAAATGAATACCATTTTCAATTCCCAGGCTCAGAGATCTTTTATCATGAGGTTTGAGAAATGATATTAGATTTTGTCACTGAGATGAGAGATATACCGGTTTCGGCCTTGTTGGGCCTCATCAGTATCCCGCACATCTCAGGACAAATCTTCATAAAAAAACTTCAGAATTTATAGCAATTGGTTGTGAAGTAATGAGTAAAATATTACAAAGTACTAAGGTGGTGACATCCAATTGCGTCAAAATGAAGCTTCACATCTCCAATCAAATGCAAAAAAAGAAATCTGTACTTCCTCTTTCACTGAATGAGATTTTAGCAGTGGCTCTATTCAGGGCCCGCTTGCTAGTTTCTCAAAGTGATGGAAACGCCCAATTCTTTTTGTGACCGTGAAGCCTTTTTTTGCATTTGATTGGAGATGTGAAACTTCATTTTGACGCAATTGGATCTCACCACCTTAGTAATATTTTACTCATTACTTCACAACCAATTGCTATAAATTCTGAAGTTTTTTATGAAGATTTTGTCCTGAGATGTGCGGGATACTGATGAGGCCCAACAAGGCCGAAACCGGTATATCTCATCCCAGTGACAAAATCTAATATCATTTCTCCAACCTCATGATAAAAGATCTCTGAGCCTAGGAATTGAAAATGGTATTCATTTCGATGATTACTATTTTGAATTCATCTATGTTTCAAAAATGTTCTCGATGCAGAGAATTTTCTTTTTCTTAATAACATGTTGCTGTATGAAACGGTTGGACGGAACAATATGGTTTTTTATTGCCCTTTTCGTAGTGTAGCACCAAATCTCATGAGGGTAGTATATGAACGAAAGGAGATGGATCAACCAGATAATCACTTTGTGAACATAAATGGACAAAGAAAGTTAATACCGTCCACTACAGAAAATTGTCCTAAATGTAATCATCCCAGAGCATTTTATCATCAAATGCAGACAAGATCAGCTGATGAACCAATGACAATTTTTTATCATTGTTGTGATCCAAAATGTAATTATAGTGGAGAGAGTAAGACGATACCCTCAAACTGTTTCTTAATACTGTTGATAAGTTCTAATATAATTGATTCAATGTTATATTATGTGAATTCAAGAAACAAATAGGAAATCATTAACAAACTTGAGAATGTTTCAAAATCGCTCACATAGTCATTTTCATTATTAAAGAATGACAAAATTGCATATCTCTAAGAATTGAATCAATTAAGTAATAATAATGTATGTATACATGTCCCAAGAGGACCATGTCCAACAAAAACGGAATTTAGATCAGAATGTGCTCTACCTGACGTGAAAAATTGTTTTTATGAAAGTCTAATAGTTAATAGTTTCAGGCTTTCACGACCGGATATATTGACTATAAAAGAGTCTTCCGGGCTTATTGACCCTGGTCTATTAGGAATCATTTCACCTAACGTTTCGCCCACAACTGCGGTAGGCATCTTCAGAGGATTCTTGGTCTTAGATTGTAACTCGACCGCTGAATTTCCGAAAGTGATGCTGGATTCGATCCGTTGGCCCCACTTATACCCTGATCGTTGGCGGGAGAAGGTAGTGGGTTTACGCGCGCGATGTTGATTGGTCCATTGGTTGATTTGGTCTTTTCCAACACCGGAAACCATGCGCTATTTACCAAAGGGGTTTCTTCCCTTCTGTTCATATTGTTCTTATGTTTATATATCTTGATGGCTTCCAGGTTCATCCTAGGATAGAAACTTTTGATGTTTGAAATAGCTTCTGCCTTTGAGAAAACGATATTGTGTCCATCTGTCAGAGCATGTTCCGGTAGTGCGGATTTTTCTGTCTGATTGAGTCGACAGCATCGTTCATGCTCCCTAATTCTCGTATTGATACTTCGCTTCGTTGTACCAATGTAGACTTTGCCGCAGTCACAAGGTATCCTGTGAACACCGGGTTGGGAGAGTGGGTCGACTTTGTCTTTGGTAGTTCTGATCATTTGGCCAAGTTTTTGAGTTGGCTTATAGACAGTCTCTATATTGTGGCCCTTTAGTATTCTACCAATTCTACAAAAGTAGAACAAGGTTTATCTCGCCATAGACATAAATGACAGTTATTTTGATTACGTTATTTCCGATTGATTATTTCTTTTATGTCCTCATACGTAATTCAACTAACTTTCACTCCAGATTTGAATATACAGATAAAGAAAATCCTTATGGAAAGATAGGAATATGAATGTTAAATTCGAATGAACTCCGAGTCTAGTAGAGCAGTGGAAGAATCAAAATATCATTGCGATTGAATAACAAATAAAGGACTGGACCGCTGGAATGGTAAGTCCCGGCAGGAGGGGGTTATCTCGGCTGCCGCAAATTGTAATCCACATTAGTCGCATCCGAACGTCAGATGTCATAGCTAGATGGTTTGAAAATAAATTAGATTCGCGTAAATCAAAATGGTTATGGTAAAGGATAAAATTCAGATCATGATAGGGTACTTCGGTGAACAATCTATATCCTAAACAATTGCTTCTTTCATTGTTGGCTTTGGCCGGCACCTTCGCGTTCGGTTCTCCAACTTTGTGCCAATATAGCAAGCTTTCCTAATCTTCTCAGAGATATGAGATTATCTCTTCATAATAGATTTGGCTACTGTTTGGCGCAACAAGGTGGCTTATTTGAACATTTAATTTGAATTTGTCGATCTTTAATTCCGAATGATTCAGAATTTGTATTTGTTTTCCTTCTTTAAATTTCATTGAATTAATTTTGGTTTTTTAGTTTCTTCTTGTAGAATATATTCTTGGTTCTGATTTTTTTTTCTACAATTTATTTTATTTTCAAACCACTTTTGGCAAAGAAGAATCCGAATACTAATTTCCATAGGAAATTATTTGTGTCATTCATTGCGGCAAATGAATAAATCGCGTCAGAGTGGAATAAAATTGTCGTACCTATTCATTTAGAACAGATATGAAATCACCTATATTGCATTTGGAGTGTTAATTTTTCGATTCGACACCATACGTTGTGCTCTACATCCCTACCCAACCGAATCTATCAGCCCAGCCGGTTATTCGACATCACTTCCTTCTGAGGTTTTGATTTTGCCACTTTTCCACTAGAATGTGGCCCTTTTCGAATTTACCCGATCTGTATAGGTATCTGGTTTGCAGATTAATGTGAACGATCTGCCATGACTAAGTTCTGTTCGTCAAACCAAATAACGTTTGACGAAAAAAAGAGTCAGGCAACATAGATATGATTTAAATAAGTTAAATAAGGCTAACAGGCATAAATAGTCGAAGATGTCTTTGGCTAATCATAATTTCCAAGTGCAGCAGAGATTTGATTCCGATGACGAAGATGTATAGAAAGAGACAATTAGTTGCAGCACAATATGGATGAAATAGTATTCATCAAGCTAAACAACACTTAATAGCAAAGTTGACATTGAAGCTTTGAGTTCAATATGTTGATGGAAATATTTCGGAAATATTCCAAAACAGAAGACGCTTCTTTAACCCGACAGTGGTAGTAGATATGTGAGTTACATTGCGTATGTTTATTTGAATTCCGTATCCTGCAGTTCATCATTTTCAATTCGAATTTTGAATTGATGTTGAACAAAAATAGATATTTCATTTATTTTACTGTCTGAGGTTCATATTTCCACATCGATATCCAAAACAACATCTCACTTAACATTTCTAAATATGAGGACAAATTTGGACAATGAAAATCATCAAATCATTTTTTCCTTTGGTTAACCCTAAACCAAATGAAAATTCAATGAGTTCTATAACAATATAAATAAAATTCAAGCCAGATAACATTCATTTCCAGATTAGGTAGGTAGGTACATTCAGTTCTCTATGATGTTCCTCTCAATTTCTAATTCGCCTTTAACAGACATAACGATTTTTTCTGAAAACTAACTCTGCTGACTTCGGAAGTCGAAAACACAAGAATCGCGAAATTTGAAGTACATATATGTTACGAAAATGTTATGATTAAAAAAAACTAGATTCATATTGAAATAAGATAAGTATCTGAGATATGCCAATTCATTGAATGCTATTATAGTAGGTAATCGGAAATGAATCCTACACAATAGACCAGATAAAATGATCTTAATCATGAACAAATACACATATTTTTCATCATTCATTTTGATAGAACTGAGGTTTCTTCGAGTTCCTGATTGAAAATGATTCCACATAGCGCCGTTGCAATTTTTTTGATTTGCATAATCGAAATCGGTAAGTGTTTTTGAGTAATTCATTCCACTATAATCCCGTTAAGATATAATATCGCAATTGGTCATATATTGCAAAATCGCCTCAAATATCTTCTCTAATACTGCAACAGTTCGACATACCTATATCACAATCAAGAATATATCTACTGAATGCTATGAATTTATGAACGTATGAGATACCTAAATAATTTGCAGCTGAATAGTGTTGTGCACTGAGAAAAAAAAAACAATTGACCTCATGACATGTTTCATTATTGTTCAATTTATGATGATATAAGTATAATATATTATTATGGAATAATCCGATTGGAATGCTATGATGAATGTATGTCTAAGAGAATGAAACTATTAGTACGAATGAAACCATGAAAATAATATTGAATTATCTGCCGATATGATCTGACATATCATGAGAATTGTTAAATAAAACAAATAGGCCTTTTGTATTTCGCTATTCTTGGATAATTCGAATCAAAATTAATTTTCATAGAAAAATTTAATTTGACAAATGTAGGTATTTCATTTTCATCTCGATTCCAAATGAAATATAGGTTATTTTATAATAAAATTATTTTCACTCTAGAGTCCTTATAAACCGCATGATCAAGAATATCATGATGATAGATACGGTTTTAATAAAAATTCACCTGTATTCACCTGGATTTTATGGCATCCAGAAAGATTGTAGTCTATGAATACTGAACATTTCATGTCATTATATCAGATTGAGACTGAATAGTATATTCTAAAACAAGTTGCAGAATGAGCTCCTATTCCAAAACGAATGTGAAGTTCGATAGCATGAGTGTTGGAATTGCCTTCTGCAACGAGTATTAGACGGTATTTTCTCTATTTCAGTCATATTTTGTGAAATACTCTGGAAATTCAAATGAAAATTCAGATTAGTGACTTTTGTTTTGTATCTTGGCAGTTGGTGTGACATACGAAATTTGACAGATCACGGAATTCGAATTGATTTGATTCGAAACTTGATTCGATCGGAGGTCAGTACTGACAACCATAAAACAAAAAATATAACTGGAAACAATGCTGTAATGAGTTTCATTACAGCACTACTTTTCGTACTGTAATGAACTCATTACGATACTGAAATAGAGAAATAATATTAATACATGTTTTGATTACTAATGTCTGCACTGAACTCAGTTACGTGAAAATTTTGGTTATGTACGTAGCTAAGTTTAGGCTAGACAAGTTGAGATTTTTGAAATTCGAATGTTGGGATTAGCTGTAGAGATTTCGATTTTGATGAATACACCTTTCATTGTTCATTCGTCGATGAATAAAATATTAGGATCAATTGTATGGAGGAGTTGTTTTTTTATCAGAATCTCACATTGAATAAGATTTAGACCAGAGGATTTTCTTATAAACTGAATGTTCTTTTGTGAACCACTGAAAAGCTTCGCAATAAAAGTGTAAGCTAAGGCATTATATTAAACAGTATCACTTTATTGCGACCCTTTTTAGATTCCTCTAGAGTCGTCCACAGACGAGCAACTTAGCTGACCATGTTATCAACACGTCGTTGATCGTCTGTGGACCGGTTGGTGGTTGCGCCAGAAACGAACTTGTGATCCAGTAAATAATCATCAAGTTATCGAACCGTTTACTATTGGACGATTAACTAAAGTTTGGGAGTTCTGCATGATTGAAGTCATTCAAGTCAATTCAGTATGAACAATTCCTGGAGATGCCAGAAACGGCTAAGATACTCGAGAAAACAAATTACATAGAACGATTTTTCTAGAAGTATTTTAGGGGATTTCTCTCACAGTGTCCAAGACAAGAATGCAATCGGATAAAAATAAAAAAAAAAAATAGAAGAAAGGCTCCTTCGTGAAAGATGTGCACTAATTCGTCACGGAAAAAATTATTTCGAGGTTGTTTGAAAGAAGAAACAACAATTCGAACTTTTATGAGTCGTAACGTTTCGGAGTCTATATCAGACACAAATTTTCAACTTTTTGAGACTTTTCGGAATCGTAGGAATTTTTGATTTCTCAGGAGCAATCGAATCGTGCAAGACCATCATGATGAAATTAATACTACCCGTGGTTATTTTCTAAAATTCATTCAGTCTTGAAAAAACTTGCGTTCAATAAAAAAAAATTTGATTCGTTTGACGAAGAGTTCCGAGTATTGTTTCTTTGTTCTTTGTAAGGTAACAATTTGTTGAACGAACTACACCCTGACGAATAAGTGCACAAGTTTCACTAAAGGACCTTTCTTATGGTATTGAAAAATTTTCAACTAATTGACTTTTTTTTCAGAGACTGGGGGGAAAACTGAAATAGTAATTTTCCTATAAAATGCAGAAAGTTCTACTTTTCCGTACGAGAGCTGTTGCCCGAACGACGCGGAGCGGAGTTCTGGAAAGCAATCGAGTACTGGAAAGATACTTTCTAAACAAGATAGAAACATTATTTTTTCTACGACCCGACATTGAAAATATATATTTTACTTCAACATACAAAACATTTCATGAAAATCCATAAAACAAATGAATTCTACATGTCGTTACCATGGTACTCTCATCGTTGACATTCGATGCATAGAGTGCATTCAGTTAATTCTTTAATGAAATTGTGCGGAAAACACCCCTTATAATACTTTCCAGCACTCACGCGAAAAAGTTACTGAACTAGTTTCTGAACCAACATGAGTACGGCAAAGTGGGTGAAAACGCACCGTCGTATAAAAAAATATACTTTCAGAAAAATGCAAAGACTTCCTGTCAACTAAGTTGCTCGTCTGTGTTCCCATCAAAAATAACTTCAGGGTTGAAGGTATTTTGACGGATCAATATGTCTCTCGGTGGGCAGAATTCGAATCTGAAGTTTACCAACAAAAAAATGACCTTAAAAACTATATATGTTGATAGTAAATTTCTCACTTCTTGGAAAATTTAAGTGATCAAATTTCATTCGGAATTTAATGGTCACTTTTCATTGAATTGAAGCCTATGGGCAGTGGGAACTAATAAATTGAATTTCAGCTACATCACTGCCCCTCAATACAACATATTCGAAACTCAAAATCGCCGGAGGTGAACCTGCGGATATAAAAGACTTTCCATATCAAGTGGCCCTAAGGTTGGGTGATGCCATTTGTGGCGGAGCTATACTGAATGAGAGATTCATTCTGTCAGCCGCCCATTGCACATACGAGTGAGTATTCTTTATATTTTTCAAATATTTATATCGCACCGGGAATGAAAATCAGTCAGTCAAATGGTGCATTCAAAGTCCCACTCTCAAGTATGTTTTAATCCAACTTTTCTTCCTTCGCAAAAGTCAAGGGTATGAGCACAAGTTTGGATCATTTTGATATCCTCAACAATTGTTTCGAAAATTCGGCTTCAATTTGTAACCAATTAAAACAATTTAAAAATATACACCCAAAATCTTTTTTGAGATCGATAAATATGTAGGTGGGATCCGAGATTTTATTTGGAATCAAGTTAGTTTTTAGTAGTTTTTAATTTTTGCCTACAGCACTCAACTCAATCGTACTATTCAGTTAATATATCAAGCCGTTCGAAGCAATTGACGAAAACGCGGAACGTCTTGAGTGTTAGGAGGTGTCGAGTAGAAAAAGTCGAGAATCATTGGGAAAGTAGTGAGTTGAGGGTTGCATGGTTATCGCAGGGAAGAAAGAGCAAGAAATATCTTTTGGAGTAACAATGAAGAGTAGATTAGATTATGAGACCGTAGACCGTAGGCAGCATTGACAATAATTAGTGTATTCTGAAACAAGTTGCAGAATGAGCTCCTATTTCATCACGAATGCAAAGTTTGAAAACGAGGGACGAAGGAGCAAGTTTTCGATAGCAGGAGTGTTGGAATTGCCTCCTGCAACGAGTATTAGACGATATCTTTTCTATTTCAGTCAAATTCAAATGAAAATTCACATTAGTGATTTTGTATTTCATCTTGGCAGTTGGTGTGACATACGAAATTTGACAGATCACAGAATTTGAATTGATTTGATTCGAAACTTGATTCCATCGGAGGTCAGCACAGACAACCATAAAACAAAAAATATAACTGAAAACAATGATGTAATGAATTTCATTACAGCACTACTTTCAGTACTGTAATGAAGTCATTTACCATACTGAAAAAGAGAAAAAGTAATATACATGTCATGTTCTCTTTTTTCGAGAAACATATACATATTGCTAAGGTGTCTAGTTTCCACGCTTCAGGGTGATTTTGGAATTTGGCCAATTAATTGAATTGGCAATAACTTGCACAGGATTATTGCTGCCACGCCCTCGAAACAAAAACATCTTCAGAGCAGTATTTTCAGTACTTTTCACCAGTGCTATCGAAATTTCAGGGGCGCTTGAAATTTTAGAAGAATTAAAACAATTTATTTTCTCCAAATGGGATCCATTGTTTTCTGCCATGATGTTTTTCAAAAGACTTTTCTCAGAAAATGTCAAAAATGAATGTCATGATATACTTCCGAGCTTTAATATCGAAAAACACTTTTTAGTCAACATAATTTAAATAGACATCAAAACTCTGCTTGAGTCTGTTTAATAATAATAATAATAATAATAATAATACAGCTTTATTTCCGTTGAATAATTACATTATGGAAAAAGTCGAGGAAATCATAGTATAACAGATATTTGAACAAAAACATCAAAACTGGAGAAACATTACTGACATATGAAAGATTTTCATCACGACAAAAACTCATTGACACTATAATAACATTTGTCAATGAGAAATTTTTTTAAATTATGTCTTGAGATTTTCAAAGATTCAGAATGTCTGATTGAACTATCCAGTCTGTTAAATAGTTCCAGACCCAAAAATATTGGTGATCTTCGGCCTATTCTGAATTTGTAATAATATAAATATAATTGCTATTTTCTAAACCAATTTGACAGCTCACGATTGTAAATCATCAAGTTCTATGACTTCTTCAGGTAGAAAACTATGAATCAAAATCAAAACCTTGTTTGATTTCGTTGATCGCAAAGTGATTTTTCCGAAGTCTATTGAAAAACATCATAGACTTAATTTCTCTGAAATGTGAAGCGCCATTGGCAGAACGATTTTTTCGTGTTGTGAAATGTCAAGAAAGTAGCGGTGAACATGGTATTCATCAATTCATTCATTTTAAAACGTAATTAAATATGAATGGATATGAAAGACGATGCCGACAGAGATAATACAACAATGTACCGTTACCAGAATAATGAGAATTGTATGAATATACCTGATATTGTCTATGTTTTTTTGACAATTGAAGAGCCCCTATGTGATTGAGGAAAGCGATTTTAGCCTTTATGAATCCTAGATTTTTGTCTCATCACTCCTAACTAAAATATTGTATTGTATTGTATGTATTTCCATGCATTCTATGTTTCGGAATAGTTGATTGAAAGCCCCAATAAATGTAAATTAAAAGATTTCTTTCCTTCACATAATTTTTAATATGTAGTCTGAAAAGGCTCTCCCTAGTTCAAAAAAATTTTACTAATTTTTTTCTGCAGATAGCTTCAAAAACTTTTTTGGAGATTCGAAATTGGTGAATAACATTAACAATATTCCTCTTACTTATTATCTGTCTGGTATACAAGGGAGACTGATGTAGCTATTTTTCCGGCACGACGACTCGCTACGTCGTAAAACGGTGTCAGTAAAATTAGGATTTTCGGTAGTTTTTGCTATTATGAGGTGATTGAATCGGACGCGAGTGATCCCAGGGTTCATATATCTGTAGCCGCTAGACATAGTAAAGGTCGTACCCATACATTTTGGATATTGTTTAAGATCGTGAAATACCAATTCGCCGATCAATGTTGCAAATCGAGATGTCAGCCTCAATTTCGGGCACTCTACCAGCTCGGTAAGGTTGGTGGGTTCTGATGAAGACGCCATTCGCTGAATTTTGTCGGTTTGGATAACACTGAGCGTAATTGTTTTTACCATCGGACTTTTCAATACCGAACAATTGGACAATTAACTGTGGATAAGGAGTTGACATTAACTTCTGATTAATTGTGTGTGACATTAGTGTTCATTCGCAACAGAGCGAATGGTTCACATTGCAAAAGGTTATGCAGATATGCATCTCTCTCATGCAGAATCCCCATTTGAGACGCAAAAAGAGGTTACCGCCTACAACGCAAGGGCTGCGTTCACAAAGTTACTCAGTGTGTAGAGTAACGGCCCTTTTCAATATCCGATCTATCCACCGAAACGGTTGATAGATAGCTTGTGCGCATGATATTAACGAAATGTTTCAATAACTTCATTCGGGTTACAATTTTCAGGGCAGTCCTAGGATCGTTCTAAAACTGCGCCGAACAGATGCGCACTCGTTTCGATACCTAGGACCGTACTAGGACTGGTTCAAGTTTTGAAGAACCCGAATGCATCAAACGATCCAAATATGAAAAAGAGGAAATAAAAGCATTTCAGATTTCAGCACGAGAAATATATCTTGTCAACGATATCTTCATTGCAGATAATCGATGGCATCAAGATTCCGGCCAACAACCATCGAGTAAAGCCCTAAAAAGCATGAACCCAGAATAATCCTAAAACAGTACCTGCCCATTAGCGGGGACAGCTTTCGGACTGTTCTCGGACTATCCCAGGATTATTCGTAAAAACCCGAACGCAAAACAAGTCAGTCCTGAAACAGTCACAAAAAAACCCGAACGCTAACAATCGCGAACAAATTAACAGCGCAAACTCCTGACAGTCCTAGAACAGTAATTGTGTGAACCCGAATAAGACCTAACGCACACGACCGACAATCGGTGAGCTACAATTTTGTCGGTCGAAATGCAGAACACGTATGTGAATGCACCAACGCACACGAACTACTTTTAGTCGTACCTACAAAACTGTCGGAGCGCGCTACATTTGGTTTTATTCGTAGACTGTCGTCCGTGTGCGTTAACCTCCTACAAAATAGTCGGTCACCGACAATCGTTCGTGTGCGTTAGGTCTAAAGCTAATGCTCACTGTCTAGCTACCGACCGTTTCGATGGATATTGAGAACGACCGTAAGAGTATGGCCTACCTCGTGCCGATGCTCTGGTGGTCCCCGTCTACGTCACTGGTTGCACATAGTTACTACAGCGATTTCGAATTTCATGATGTTAAAATTTTTTTTTTTTGTTTATTTTGTTATTTGATAATTGGATAAGATTTAATTTGAAAAATAATGGCTACACTTACAATGTTTATGTGTTAATTGTATATCGCGTACAGGCTTTAGCCTCTGCGATTCATGTTTATGTAAAATAAACTATTATTATTATTATTATTATTATTATTATTATTATTATTATTATTATTATTAATGATCAAAAATATACTTCAGTGTTTGCACCACGCTAGTCGTTCCCAAACACACTCTGACAAATATCATTTATAAATGTAAACGAAGTATAGTATGGGTTATGATGAAACATTTTTATTGTGAATTGTTGCTGTATTAAACGTAAGTTTTAGAGGAATTTTCCGCTCTCTGTTGTGGCTAAAATATAATTCATCGTGAGAAAGCTTAGGTATGGATTCTCAATTGGTAATTATAATGTTTAATTGGGAACTTATGAATGTGAGTGAACTGAAGAATGTTGAATTATTTGTGAAATCTCGATACTATTTCTAGATGAGAGAAGATTAGTCTTCCTCCCATAAAGAATTAGTAGCCGTTCTCCGTGCAAATACCGGGGGAGACAAATCAGTAATAATTGAAAATTATTTTTTAGAAACTTCAGATAATAATTCTCACAGCAGAAAAATTCAGAATGCATTTTCGAATTAATAGGGACTTTTGAGATAGCCTTGGCAGCTTCTGGTCCAAGTTTGATGAATATGGTCACATGTATACATTGATGGCGGGCCAACAGTGGAACCTAGGAAACAGTTGTTGAACGTTATTCGTCTTTTGACTTAACCTAATGCATGTAGGTCAGTAAATTCAAGCAACATTTTAATTTTTCTTGTGCTGAAATTGAATTTACAAATGGATCAGTTATTAACTGAAAAACATCTGTTGTAGGTTTGTATGGGAGTGATTTGATATGGCAAAATCCGGTCTATACGAATGTTTTTTTCGAGTAATTCATATGCTCAAAAAAATTGCATCTACAGACAGACTTTTACAGACTCTCTGTGATCACATTATGAAATTCACATGTTGTCTTGCGGGATATCTAGCTTCTGTGATTGACTGCCAGATATTCAAAAACTCGGACATATTCAAAAGTATCATTTCAAATCCTCTTCAAAATTCTCCAAATAATGAACATATCATTGGTGATAAAGCGTATCCCATCAAAGAGTGGTACATCAGTCCCTATATCAATGGGGCGGATTTATTGCAGATGCAAGTTATTCTCAACCTGCAATTGATCCGGATTAGGCAATGTATTGAAATAAGTTTCCCCTTATTAAAAGGGAGGTTCCAAAGATTGGAATATCTGGACATAAACAAGATAGACCTTGTACCTGCTGCTGTTCTTGCCTGTTGTGTCCTGCATAACATTTGTATATCTGATGGAGATATGACAGAATATAAAATAGTTGAAGGTCTGACATGAAATGTAATGTGACTGAACAGGATATATCTTCACAGTGAGAACTGTTTTTCTATTTAGATATTGGATTATTAAGCAGAATTTTTTTCAGATTAAAAGAAATAGTTGAGAATACCGCTGATGATGAGAAGAGATATACTTGCTCGAAATCATTTTTCACAAATGAAAATAAATGAATGAAATATTATATGTATTTTACTAAATAAGATAGGTTAATTGGCTGCAACTCCTAGGAAAATAAAATACTCACTAACAACAAATTTTTTTATTTGAGTAAATAGGTTTGAAATGAACATAACGAAACTGTATGAAAAATATATACAAAAAAATTCACAAAAAATACACACACAAAAAAATTTACAAAAAATATGGAAATACGAGAAAATCAAGATATTCTGTAAGTTTAGGGTATAAGTTGACAGATTCAACATCACATATTCATTTGAGCATGACCTTTACATATTACAGATTTTTCGATGCAGCCCCCAGATTCTTCAATTCAGAAAAGAATTTTTGTTGAATCTTCATCCTTTCCTGATGCCGCTCATTTCGGGCCTCTTCTCGTGTCTGCTCTTTGGCTTCTAAAAATTCAATTATTTCAGACGTTTGATTTTCTTAAATTTTTCACCTCCTTGGTTGAATCTCCTTTTTATCCAAAACTATTCTTCCTGAAATAATATTTACATATAAGAAGTAGGGATTACGTCAGCAAATCACTCAAGTATAATTTATATTTGAAAAACTGGCAAAGAAATAATTACCTCTCTAGATAGATGATAAATCATTAAACCAAGAACTTTTTCCATCACATTGACATCCATTACTAAAGAAGTATATACAGGTGTCAAGAAAAAAGGTGATATCTCTAGGATGAAAAGAAAACTGAACATTCACATACACATTTTCCAAGATTTTTCCGGAACTACTTCATTGTAATGAAATTTTATAAAAATATATTCTGGACGCTGATACATCTGATGAATTTTTTTTTATGTCTGACTCTCATAGAGTAGTTACACGGTTTATACCAAGTTGTTTTGAACATAACTTTTTGACATTAGACTTATTGAGCTGAATTTTCAGCGATCTTTCACATCATTTATTTATTTATTTATTTATTTATTTATTTATTTAAATTGATAAAGGATGAGGACATGTCCTATATAATCCTATTTCAGCACAGTATTATAATAACGAAGACTGAACAACACATTGTCAATCCAAACAGAAAAAGAAAAACGACATTCAAACCCGAAATAAAATTTGATCAATATTTCCCTTAAACACACTGAGCGAGCGCGACCCTACGGTCTCCGCGGACAGATTGTTCCAATGATCGAATATGCGGTTGGTTAAAAAGTACTGGCGTTGTCTCGTCGAAAAATTTTCCTTCCTCAGCTTGAAATGGTGACCTCGGGTGCGTGAGTCGTCGTTGAACACGAATATGTCTCTTAGATCAGCATAGTTGAATTTCACTATGCGAAACGTTAGTATCAGGTCACCCCTTAGACGTCGCCTCTCGAATGGCAAAAGACCAGCACTCAAAAGTCTGTCGAAATATGAGGGTCTCTGAGGTCCGAGGAACAATCGCGTAGCCCGACGCTGCACCCCCTCTAACAGATCACGGTCGCGCACCAGCACAGGACACCACACCGGTCCGGCGTATTCCAAGATTGGACGAACATAGGTCGTGTATAAACGAATGGAAGTTGCAAACGAGGCACGAACAAAAGTCTTCCTGATGAGGTACAGCATCGAGTTGGCTCGTCGACAGATGGACACTATATGTTCCGACCAGGTTAGGTCTTGGTTTATAGTGATTCCCAAGTCCACATGCGACGTCACTCCACGGAGCGGAATTCCACAGATAGTGTACGGATAATACGGATTGTTTTTTCCTATGTGTAGCACGACGCACTTATCCACATTCACAGGAATCAGTCAATCGCGACACCACCGGGTAATCGCGTCTAGATCTTCCTGGAGGGATTCATGGTCTTGAAGAGGGTTTCCATATACCTTTGTGTCGTCAGCGTAAAATGATTTTTTATTTTTTATGTGTAAAGGAAGATCACTGATATAAATTAAGAAAAGTAAAGGTCCCAAGACTGAACCCTGAGGGACACCGCTGGTCACGTCTCTCTCCGAAGAAAAGGAAGACCCGACTCGCACAACGAAACTCCGACCCGTCAAGTACTCCCTAATCCATGCCAGCAAGCGGCCCCTAATTCCAAGCATTTCAAGCTTCAGCAGAAGGCGTCTCGTCGGTACCCTGTCAAACGCTCTCGCGAAATCTAAGTATAGCACATCCGTTGGAATCCTCTGGTCGAAGGCCGCAGTCCAATCACTCACACAGGTTAATAAATTTGTTGTTGTCGACTTTCCCTTGATGAAACCGTGTTGTTCTGGTGGAAGGATGGCATTTCTCCTGAGGAAATTCGACAATTCCTCGACTATTATGGACTCCATCAATTTTGAGGCTATCGGAAGCAAGCTTATGGGTCTGTAGTTGAGTGGATCCGTTTTATCGCCTTTTTTATAAATGGCAGTGACTGACGCCCTCCTCCAAATGCCCGGCAAGCGCGAACTGTCGAAGGATGCAGACATGATCGTAGAAAGGGGGTAGCACAAAGCATCGGAGGAGCCCCCGAGAACAAAGGAGGTGATGCCGTCCAAACCCGGTGAAGAAAATTTCTTGAGACCAGCGAGTTGACTCCTGACCTTCTCCGGTGAGAAACTGACAGAAGTCAGGCTGTCACACACGCGTGGAGTCAGGATCCGCGGCAAGCTGTCATTATCGGGCTCTCTTGTATATATGGAAGCGAATGTATCTGCCAAAATTTCTGCCGAATCAAAATCCGTTAGACAAAGTTCGCCATCCGGTCCCCTCATTAGTGGGATCCTGACCTTCGATTTCAGATTTGAGCGAATATATTTGAACAGCCCTCTGCTGTCTTCAGAATTTGCAATAGCATCCTCATATTCCCCATGCAAGGCTTTCAGAGTTGTTTTTAGATGTTCGGAAAATGCTCTGTGCGCTCGATAATCAGTAATGCTGTTTGACCTCTTGAACTTTTTCCAAAGGCGTCTTTTGTGTTGCACAAGGGATAAGACCTCAGAGCTGATCCAGGGCTTCAGAGCTCTCCTTGAATACACTCTAGAAAGCGAGTGTTTGGCTATCAATTCGAGTAAGAGGTTATGGAATATCTTCCACATTTCACATGGATCATCAGTCGAGTTTATAAAAGGGGACCAGTCGACAGTTGACAGCTCAGCAAACAGTGCCTGGAAATTTGTGGTGGTGACGCTTTTGAAAGTGGGCGGCTGTTGGGGGAAATTTATCTGAAGTTGAGCTGTGATCACAACTTGGTCAGAAACACCAATGGGAGGTAGATAGGAGACATTGCAAATGAGGTATTCATCGTTGGTGAACAGAAGATCCAGAATGGACGGCGAGTTATTTACACGGAACCTTGTAGGTTCAGATACAAGTTGGTGTAAGTTAGATTCCAGGAAAAATCGAGCGAAATGGCATGAACTTGAACCACCCTCAGGAAAATCAACGATATGCCAATCAATGTCAGGAAAATTGAAATCCCCACATATGACGAGATTCTCAGAAGCAGATACCCGGTTCATATAATCAATGAGGTCGGAATTGCTCTCGTGCGAGATATTTCCCGGCCTATAGATGCATACTAAGTTAAGTGTGAAGGAGGTATTTTTTATTAAAAGCTGTATGACATCTACACCAGTTATCGCTATGGATGTTTGTGATACTGTGAATGCAGAGACAATATTATTAGCCAAGTAAACACAAACTCCACCTCCACCACGGTTTTGTCTATCCGATCTAAAGAGCGTATAACCATCCACACCCACAAGACCGTCCCGATCTTCCGACTTCAGCCAGGTCTCCGTTATACAAATAATGTTGGGACTCAGGGATTGTACGTCACACAAGAATTCAGAAAATTTTGACTTCAATGAGCTTAGATTTGTGTAGAGAATGTGCCAGTTCATATGTTTTTGACGTGTAAACGTTCAATTTTACACCAAAAAAGTACCCCTGATAAGACTTGATACTATTACGGTGCACCGTTCTTGGATTATTTTGATTTGAAAATTATGAAGTAATGATCGATGCTGGTATAAAGTATTGATTAAGTCATAAATTATTATTATAATTAATAAGTAAGTACGCTGGAGAGTTACTCCACATTGATAGAAGGTTTCGTAATCGGTAGAGTAGCCATTTTCAGAATCGATGGTATTGCTTAAAATGTAACTCCTGGAAGATTCTCACAGTCTTTCAGTTATTTGCCAAAAATTTTTGAAAACTCAAGAGGCCTGGCAGTTTCTCCATCCAAACGGCGCAAAAGTTGTTCGTTTGTAAAATGCAAATGAACCACTGCATAGATTAACTATTTCAAGTGAATACCTTAATTAACTGCATTTCTATCTATCCAGGGTGGGTTTCACAAAGCTTTCATTGTACGATTAATAAATTTGAACCAATCGAATCACTCGCTTTGAAATTTCAACGAATCGCGGTAACTGCAATTAATTTAACGGTACAATCAAAGTTTTGTGAAACCAACTCCTAATATCTACTGAATTTTCAAGTTCCACATTATTTGTCCTCAAATAGTCTAATTTATCTCTGCTGATTTCATCTGCATAACATAACAATACCGTTAGATATTTTGAATTGTGTTCGGAAACTAGGACGATATGTCCTTCAGAAACCGTACTTTTTTAATACTCATTTTTCTTCATTTTGTTTGAATTTCATCTTTTCTCTCATCAAAATATATTCCATACAGAAATTGAAAACCTCTTTTTCCCACACAATTTCATTCCGATTTATGATTTTTTCACTGAAATGATTTTTAGATCTTACAAAAGAGTTTTTTATGATGGATGCAGCTGTGTTAGTCACTCCTGTGCGTTCGAATTATTGATCTTAGTTAGTTCGTTATGTTCTCGTTGATACCGGAAAATCATCTTTCTATCAGTTTTTATATTTGGCAGGTAAATTCTTATAACACTATCATCTGATGATTCACAGTTTAAATCGTTTTGATATACTGAAATGTGCTTGTGGAGAGGTTGAAGCAATTGGAGCTTGTGTTTCCTTATTTTCTGTAGTATTTCGAAGGTTGGAGCTTTTTGGTAGCTCCTTCATCCAACGAACCAATAACCATTTCTCGATCATGTCGCTGATCCTTGAGGAAATCATGCTCTCGATTCAGTAATTACCCTTCACATAGGAATGAATCGAGAATTTATGAGCGTGATCGATTTGCTTCTATAGTACCTAGTCAACGAACTCGAAATTATAGTACGAGAGCTACTGAACCTTTTGAGTAACGGTTTGCCTGTAAGGCTAGAAATTTTTATAGCGATAGTTCCTAGCATGCTGAGGACGGAAATAATCGCCTGGCACCCCTCACCCCTGCACGTCATCAAGATCTATATCTTTGAAAGTGTTAAAAAAATTAAAAAAATAAACTTGTTCCTGTAAACTTGAAACTTTCATACGATTTTGTTCGTTCATTGTGAAGTTCAAAAAAAAATTGACAGGCGATTTCGACGAGCACAAGTACCTGCCAGGCGACTCGAAAAGGGTGTAAAATACGAACAAAAATGAACTTTTTTATGTAAAGCTGAAATTTATATACGTGTTCGTCTGAGGGAATGAAAAAATTTGTTTTATTATTAATCTTCATCATCATCTGATATGTTATCATTAATTTTTCATCATATAGTACAGTCGTTTCAAGCGTAGTACACTGTGTCTTAAATTGGTTGAGACTGCATTATATCTCAGCTATTATTGAAAATAGAGTCAAACGGTTTTCGAGACCCTGTGTCACTTTTTTGTAAAACTTTTAAATCCACAAACAGAAATATTCCATTTTCTTTTGTTTCTGGAATACAGTGCGAAAATGATAATGTTCACTTTTTGAAGATGTTATTATTTCTCGGGCTCTGCATAAGAAAGAAAAGAAATTAAAACTTCTTATAATAATATTTTTACATAGAAGTCAGTGGCGTAGCTGAACATTTTTTCAAAGCAATGTTTTTGAGATTGAATTGGAACGGAATGAAATTTCCCATATGGAACACCATCTTTATTTTAACGTCAAACTGTATCACGACCTATGCTTCAATAAATTTCAGTTGAAAAAGATATCCCACGCATTTAATCAATATTCACAAGCATTTAATCATTACTTTTTCAAAAAGCCATGTGATCTAAACCCATTTATTTTATCCTATTTTGAACATAATTTCAAAATATCAACTGAAAAATGGTTTTTTGATGCATGTGTGGAAGAATTCATGTCTTACTTTAAAAAAAAAACAAACAGAAATACAGTAGGCGCTTGATGCCGGATTATTGGAAATGCCGGATTATCGAATTTGTACAGGAAAAAAAAACTAACTTCATATGATTTTCAATACTATCCAACTTTCGCAAAATAAGACCGCTATTTTGTCAAGGGACGCTATGCAACAAGAGAAAACAAATACGTGACATCACTATCGCGGTTAGGTCCGGACTGCCGAGCGGGAAAAACTACTCTCGGTGATCCGGCATTCAGCTGTATAAAATGCCGGATTATAGAGCGGGTTACCTGGGTCCCAAAGTGCCGGACTACCGAGCGTACCGGATTGGCAAGCGCTGGATTATCGAGCGACTACTGTATACATTTTTCGGATGGTTGACGCTCAAATTTACTAAAGGTAAGGTTGTGATACATCGATGTTTTCAGAAAAAAATGAGAAGATTTGACGTTAAAACATACGAGGTGTTCCATTTGAAATATTTCAAGTTTGAGCTATATCTTAAAAACATTTATTTGATAAAAACTTTAGGCTACGCCACTGAATTCTACGTAAAAACATTATTATAAACATTTTCATACATTTTTTTCTCATACAGGGCCCAAGAAATAATAATATCTTCAAAAAGTGAATTTATTCATTCTCGCACTGTATTCCAGAAACAAAAGAAGATGGAATATTTCTGTTTGTGAATTTAAAAGTTTCACAAAAAAGTGACACAGGGTCTCGATATCTGCATGACTCTATTTTCAATAAAAGCTGAGATATAATGCAGCCTCAACCAATTTAAGACACAATGTACTACGCTTGAAACGACTGTACTATATGATGAAAAATTAATGATTACATATCAGATGATGATGAAGATTAATAATACAACTTATTTTTTCATTCCCTCAGACGAACACATATATAAATTTCAGCCTTACATAAAAAAGTTCATTTTTGTTCGTATTTTACACCCTTTTCGAGTCGCCTGGCAGGTACTTGTGCTCGTCGAAATCGCCTGTCAATTTTTTTTTGAACTTCACAATGAACGAATAAAATCGTATGAAAGTTTCAAGCTTACAAGAACAAGTTTATTTTTTTTATTTTTTTAACACTTTCAAAGATATAAATCTTGATGACGTGCAGGGGTGAGGGATGATTTCCGTCCTCAGCATGCTAGAAACTATCTCTATAAAAATTTCTAGCCTTACAGACAAACCGTTAGTCAAAAGGTTCACTAGCTCTTCGACTATTAAGGGTAATAGGGGCACCGTTAAACAAAGTCTAGACGACAGGCATTTTGAATTTTAAAAGTTAATATTTTCACTCCACCCTATTATATAAGTCAATTCAAGGGTTCAGCATATAATCGAAAATTTCCATTAGCCAACTGACATTGGTATGATAACAGAAGTAAAGTGACCTGCCGAAAAATGTCACTTTTGTTATTATTCAACTTTTGATTTTTCAATGAGCGTCATAATTTGAATAAAGACATTCAAAAGGGGCTTAGAAGGCATCGATAAAATTTTGTCAGAGTGATATTTCAGGGTTTAGTATCATTGATACTGAACATGAAATTTCAATTTATTGCACCATTATTTTGACGAATTGAATGAGTGAGGGCTGTTTGCACTGCTTTGGCTTTGTTGCTAAGCGTCTTTGGGTCTGGTTTTGTAGGTAGTTTAGAATGCTTAAGTGATACTTCAAGGTCAGGGCGGTGCGAACGGCCTTCAATTCATCTGAATATTTGTCAGTGAAAAATGGTTGCTTTTGAAATGTAACTAATTCCTTTGTATCTGTTCACAGTATGGATGTGTCCCAGATGAATGTACGGGTTGGATCCAGTTTGAGAAATTCTGGAGGCGTTGTGATTCCCGTAGAAATTCTATTCCAACACGAATCATTCGATCCAGAAACCTTCGATTATGATATCGTTTTATTGAAACTAGCGAAAGATTTAACATTCGATGATAGTGTGGCTCCAATCAAATTAGCTCCAGCAGATTTCGTTATTGAGGATAATAGATTAGCAACAGTTACAGGTTTTGGTGCTATATCGTCCAAAGGACCAATGGCAAAATCCTTACAAAAAGTTGATCTACCGCTCATCAGTACAGAAACGTGTCAGAAAATATACGGGACCGAATATATCACAGAAAGGATGTTTTGCGCAGGCTATGTTACAGGGGGAAAAGATGCTTGTCCAGTAAGTAAACTGTTTCGTATTCTCTAAAGTTCAAAATGTGCTTCCTGTTTCAGTGTTGAATATTCAAGGTATAGAAAAATTTCTATTCGGGGTATATTAAAATGAAAAAAAATTCTAATCTGTATACAGGGTGTACCAAGTTCGACGGCCTATTAGGCGTTTCTGGAGAACTAGACTTATTTGAAATCTGAAAATTCGGATTATTATATTGTTTGACATTATCTACCGAGCTAAAATATTCTTGGAGCTTGACCACTTTCAGTTATACAGGGAGCGAAAAAAAAATTTTCAAAATTTTTTTTTTCTGTTTTTTTCTTTTTTAATTTGGCAGAGTATGCAATTCTGAATATATTCGTACTCAAATGGTTGCATTCGTCGAAATACTTTCAAAAATATCGAGAAAAACCTGAAAAAAAAGAGAGAAAAGAGTATTCGTTATTATGCTCGTTATTCCTAATCTAGATACCTTAAGCTCAAACCGTTTTCACATTTTCAAAGTCGAAGAATGTGGAAATATTGTACATTTCTAGAATTTTTAAAAATTCATCATAGGGTGTTCCAAATGTTGGTTCAAAAATTGGGATCAAGATTGGCCCATAACTTTCGTTTTTCAAATTAGAACCCTATTTTTCATGATTGCTTTGGATTGTACAAAGAAAAATGATGATAATGTTTCAACATGTTGATGCTCCTAAAATTGATAATTCTTGAGTTATTTAGGATTTTCTGATTTTATGTCGTACGTAGAGTCAAATTCATTAAATCTGTTTCATATCAACTATGACCTTGGTCATAGAAGATAAATTATTCCAATAACTCACTAGTGACACATCTTTTTCTTTAATTCATTCATCATTGTTGTTATGGAACAGATTTTATGAATTTGAAGCAACGTACGACATGGAATCATATAATACTAAATAACTCAAGAATCATTAATTTTAGAAGTATAAACATGATGAAACATTGTCATCATTTGTCTTCGCAGAATCCAACGCAATTATAAAAAAATAAGGTTCTAATTTGAAAAACGAAAGTTATGGGCCAATCTTGATCCCAATTTTTGACCCAACATTTGGAACACCCTGTGACGAGTTTCTCAAAATTCCAAATATGTAAAATATTTCCACTCTCTTCGACTACAAAAACGTGAAAACGGTTTGTGCTTAAGATATCTAGATTAGAAATAGCAAACATTATACCGAATATTCTTATCTACTTTTTTTTTTCAGTTTTTTTTTATATTTCGGAAAGTATTTTGACGAATGCAATGATTTGAGTACGGATGTATTCAAGTGTGTGTCACAAGTGGAATAATTCATCTTCTATGACCAAGGTCATAGTTGATATGGAACAGATTAAATGAATTTGACGCTACGTACCACATAATATAAGAAAATCCTAAATAACTCAAGAATTATCAATTTCAGGAGCATTAACAAGTTAGAACACTATCATCATTCTTCTTCATACAATCCAACGCAATCATAAAAAAATAGGGTTCTAATTTGAAAAACGAAAGTTATGGGCCAATCTTGATCCCAATTTTTGACCCAACATTTGGAACACCCTTTGATGAGTTTTTCAAAATTTTAAAAATGTACAATATTTCCACAGTCTTTGACTTCAAAAATAGGAAAACGGTTTGTGCTTAAGGTATCTAGATTAGGAATAACAAGCATAATACCGAATACACTTTTCTCTTTTTTTCTTCAGGTTTTTCTCGATATTTCCGAAAGTATTTCGACGAATGCAACGATTTGAGTACCAATGTATTCAGAATTGCATATTCTGTCAAATTCTAAAAGAAAAAAACCGAAAAAAAAAATTTTGAAAATTTTTTTTTCTCTCCCTGTATAACTGAAAGTGGTCAGGCTCCAAGAATATTTTAGCTCGGTAGATAGTGTCAAACAATATAATAATCCCAATTTTCAGATTTCAAATAAGTCTAGTTCTCCAGAAACGCCTAATAGGCCGTCGAACTTGGTACACCCTGTATATATGTGCAGTAAGCTTAAGCAAGGAGGAAACTAGTATATTTATAAAATATATCGAGAACTACTCTAATATAGTAACGATCTCCTCAAAATTCTCGTTGAAAAATCTTGCAGGGTTCACACAATGACCACTTAGCTATGTATCAAAATATTCAATCACTCAGCCCTGAATTTTTCGAAATTTCATATCTTCATTCCAATATCCCCGAATTACAATGTGAACTGAAACTCATCTCAAGCTCTCACTCAACGAAAATTTTCACAATATATCGTCTCACATCCTTCAACGTTCTGACAGCAAGGATGCTATTTGTTTTCGAAGTGTATACAGGGTGATCTATGGTCGATGGTACGTTAGATGGAACGTTTACGGAGAACTGAAAGCAGAAATTAATGGAAAATTTCGTTTCCCAGACAAGAACAGATGCTCTATCGCTCAACAATATTTTCAGTGCTGCGGTGTTGTCGCTCATGTCAAAAAATAGTAACTACTTTTTTATCCCTTACACTCCTGAAACTTTTTGAATGGATACATAATATAATCCATACATTTTTTGACCTTTGATATGAACGAAATAGCGTGTCTAATTTTTTCAGATTTTAATTCTGTCAAATTGACAGGTTTTCATGATACTCACAATTGTGTGGTACGGGAGTATACCAGGTACATACACGATTGTGACAGTGTCACAATTGTGAGGACTGGGAGTGTATAGGTAGTGCAAGTAATTGAAAAAAATTGATGAGATCCGAATATTTAATAAAAAAATAAGGAAAATACACCTGAAATAATAACATACTGAACCTAAAAATGACAAAAATTTCGTATGAAAAGCTTTGAAGCAATTCTGATTTTTATAAAGGCACAGAACGACTTCACATTTACTGCAAGACATTCTTGACCTACTTTTACACGATTCCCACCGACAACACAGAGGATTTTTTATCTCCTCGTGGATAGGCCAGTGATTGAAAGTTCATACCATCAGATTCTTCCGGATCTAGATTCTCAGTGGCTGCATTTTTGAACCACATAGCAGATATTCTGCTAATTCAGCACAAAGTTCCTAAAAAGATTCTCCCAAATATTTTTTGAAATAACACCATGGTGTTAGAACTTCAGTTAGTTCCTCAAGTTCTTCTGCAGGTTATTCCAAACTTCTAAAAGAACTTTTCTTTCATGAAAACGTTGCTATACTTCGAGAGCTAGTAGATGCAGGTATTTCCTGTTGTTCTATACTTTCTTCAATCTCGCTTTCCTCATCTTCATCAGAGGAAGATTTTTCCTTACTGGTATTGGGCTACCAATCAACATCATCTTCATCTCCTTCAAATTCAAAATCTGACCCAACCTCGTCCACAAGTTCGAATATTGCATCCGGATTATTTGCAAGCCTATTCAGATCGATTTTTCTAGTTTGTTCTGAAATAACGAAAGCAGTGTTTTGTGTTATCACTTTCCTAAACTTCTCAATACCTGACTAACTTTTTTATCAG
Source organism: Hippodamia convergens (assembly GCA_038502775.1). Taxonomy (NCBI): domain Eukaryota; kingdom Metazoa; phylum Arthropoda; class Insecta; order Coleoptera; family Coccinellidae; genus Hippodamia; species Hippodamia convergens. Next base: position 39,395,925 of record CM076609.1, read on the forward strand.
TTCACTCCCGACACCCACAAATGTGATACTCTTTCAAAACCCTGTTGTTGAAGAAAAACCTTGCCTTCAAATTTCAAATTTATGCAAGAAAAACAAAATTTGATGTTTTATCGTGAATTATGAGTGAAGTTGAAACTAAAAAATGAACGTAAACATGTACTCACTTCTAGATGCAATGATGACCACACTGTCACGACAAATCACAATTTTTGACTGGATGCGATTGGGATAAACAACGTCTGCCCGGAGAAATGCATACGCAGCGCTCTTCATACTATACACTCACAATCATATCGTTCAGGAGCAAGCGATGTATAATAATATTTTCTACCTTATATCCACTCAAAATAAGACACTCACAATTGTGAGTATATGGAGCGTAAGGGTTATTTCGAATAGCACTCCTTGTATATTATGTTGGTATCACTTTCTCATCTTTACCTTCAGCGGTTTCTGAGTAATCAAAAGATTTCCTTCTTTTGTGTGCGTGTCATAGCTTTGGTTAAAGGTTAAGCATTCGTAACTTTCATATTAATATTTTCACAGGCATCTTATTTCGATACGTGAAGATACTTAGAAGGCGAGTTCCGTGAAAACGAACGATGTCAATTTTTTCGAATAATTTTTTTCGTTGAAAATACATAAATCTTGGCATCGAATCAAACAACTTTTAAACGGTTTTTTTGAAATCTTTTACGGGACATCTTTGTAGAGTATCTAATTGCCTACACGAAACTGTATCACACAATGGTACCTGTCTATCGGTTTGTCAACAGAAAATTTTGTATTAAAAAGAGAATTTTTTTTTCTGCTCTTGGTAGGGAAAACACAAAAAATTGATTAGTCACCTCTAAATATTAATATTTTAAGCTGATATTTTCACAGAGGTCTTTTCTCGATACCCTGAAGATAATTAGGAAAGGGTTTCGTTTCAACTTCACCAAAGTTTATACGATACACATCACTTTTTGCTGAGAAATTACAATAAGGTAAATCAATATCATTCTGAAATATGTTTTGAATTCTCATCTAACATTCTGGACAGTACATCTGCATTGTTTCCTGTGGATCTCACGTTTTCAATTTCATAATCGTAGTTCGGAAGAACTACGCCCTATTGATATTTTGAAAAGAATATTCGCATTTTCCAGCCATTTCCACTTTGTATCTCTTCGAAGTAATTGATACAATTTTTCAACAAATTTATCATAGTAGTTAACCATGCCTAAATAGTCTGAAGCTCACTCACATTTGTAGGTTCAATGAAATTTTCAATTGAAAAGGTTTTAGCTTCACTTGTAGGTGAACCATGTTTATGTATTATATAGCTCAAATATTCAACACTATTTTGAAAAAATTCACATTTCGATTGGCTCAATCTGAGACCAGAATATTTCAATATTTTCAAGACTTCTCTTAATCTTTTTGAATGTTCAATTTCATTTTAACCACTGACCAGTCGACTAGAAATACTACAACTCCTTTCAAACCACTTAGTAATGTAATAAATTTTTGAAATTTAGATGGTGCTGAGGAAATTCCGTAAGTTAGTCTATTATATTTGAACAAACCCTTGTGTAACAATAGTTGTGAGTTCCTTCGACTCTTCATCTAGGCAGATTTGTTGATTACTATTAGAGTGGTCTATTTTCGAAAACTGAGATCCTCCTTCTAGACGTCTGAACAAATCCTCAATTCGTGGAAGAGGGTATTGGTCGACTTCAATATATAGGTTAATTGTAACCTTATAGTCGCCACATAGTTTTACAGAACAGACCCATTTTTCTCTAATAGAGGTACTAATTCAGTGCCCCATCTACAATAATCTACAGAAGATATTATGCCTGAAGAGAGAAGACGAGTAATTTCATTTTAAATAAGTTCTTTCAAAGCATATGGAATACAACGAGCTCTAAAAAACATTGGCGTAACTGCAGCGTTCCTTAATTTCAGATTGATAGTTCTCTCATTATATTCCTCCTAAACCTTCGGAAAAAACTTCTGGGAATTCGGCAATTAAATATTTTGACTTGGTATTAACATTTCCATCAATAAAGTTCAAAATAGGAAAACCAATATTTTATGCATTGTTGAAATATGTACCCAGAATTGGTACACCACCGTTTTTCACTAACAACATTTTTATAATTTACATTTAATGGTAATATGTCTGAAGGTTCAACTCAAGTTCCATTATAAAAGTATGAAGACTAATCTGATGGTTTCAACTTACTCGTTCTTTTAAATTTGTTCTCGAATAATTTTTCTGACATGCGAGAAATACTCCTTAATATCCTAACGAATGGTCAATATTTCAATTTGAAAAGGAATCTCATCAATATTTCCTTAAAACATATAATGGAAAATCATTTGTTTTATCAGGAATTTCATTAGAATCATTGTCTATATAATTATGTAAATTTTTGTTTTTTCTACCTTAACAAACACTTGAAGGATGACATTTCTTCCCACAAAAATTACAAGATTTATTTTAGAAAAAGCGCTTTTCTTTTGTGTCTTTTTTTTTCTACAACACGAGCATCCATGTTGTTTTAATTTCCATGCGGCTGCGTGTCTCTGCTGACCTGAGTTACTACCACTGGTACCTTCACCTCCTTGGTTGACTGGTTCACCTGCCCTGTGACGCGGTCGCGTATTAGGTTGATCGGTTCAGTGTGAATCGATTGCGAAATTTGATTTCTTTGGGATGTCACCATTTTGTTTTATGCTACGGTGGTAGCTTGATCAATTGTGATTTTTTTGTCCCCTTCCTAAATCATCTCCTTTCCAAAACCACAAACGAAACGATCTCGCAAATAAACATGCTATTGAACTCCAAATTCGCAAGAGACTGCCAAACTCCTTATTCGTGCTACCCAATCTCGAATTCCTCCTTCCGGCTCTTTTCTCAAAAAACGTTCCGCCAACACTGATTTTCGGTTGAAAATGTTTATCAAATAATTGTATCAGAGCATCGAAACTTTTTTCCTCAGGCAATTCTGGACTACATAAATATGTTGAAGATAATTTTATAGGATTCTTCATCTAGCATGTTGCATGTTAAGAATAATTGCATGTTTTTTATCAGCGTCCGTTGAATTATTAGCACTAAAATATTTTTTTAACCTTGCGTTGTAAATATTCCAATCGGTGATATTGAGCCTGAAACAATCGTAGCTGATAGATAACCGATGAAAGATGTAGCTGTTGCGTGATTGTCCGGCAACACTTTACCCTAATGGATTTTCGTAAATACAATAATTATTAAACTTCGAAATATATCTTAAATATACGTTTTTTGGGTATTTGAATGTCTGATTTCTTTTGTACAGGAAAGGAAAACTCATGCTCACTATTAATCCACCTTGTAGACAACAATCAGGGAGGGGAGATTCGCAAAGGTTCTAAACATAATATGAATATACTGCAATACCCTAAGACGAAAATATGCAAGCTAAGAAACAGTGAATGGACTCACCATTGACGTGAAACTTCACTCCATTTTGGTGGCTTCAACACTCAATGGAAACAAACCAATAGCTTTAATCTGGATATTGACTGCAGAGTGAACAAGGCAACGTCAAATAAGAAAAAATTCGAATTATTTTCCGAATTCTTAGAGCAAAAATTGAAACAAAACCGAAGTATACTAGCAAAAAATTGCCCACAAGCATATATTGAGAACTTATAAATGAAAGAATTCAGAAAATTCTTAATCAAGCAATAGAAAACTTGCCATCAGAAGCGCAAAATGAAAATATGGAGAGAGCAAACGTCATCCTGAAGGAACTTTTCCAGATCAGCCAGCGAGGTTAGCAATATAAAATAAAAAGGTAGAGAAAATGCGTCGACGAAATAAGACAAGGATTGATTTACAAGATGAAGGATCAGAAATTTTCATCGAAATTACTAGAGTTCATACATCTTTTTTGAAGAAAAAGCGTTCCAAGTAAAATATGATGGCTGCTAATCAATAATACTCGAGATTTACCTACCTACCAGGAAAGAGACACAAATAAGCTCAATTTTAAGAGATTACTGCCATATACTACTCTTGTCCTATGAAAAAGCTGAGAAAAGATAAATGCAGAGAGATATGGACTCAATATCAAAATGTTTCAAGAAACGAATAATTAAGGTGAACGCAAAAAAAGCTTTACTATGATATTTGGATTAACGAAATGAATCGAAAAAATAGGAAGCATTAGGTTAATAGGCAGAAGATCTAGATGAATTAAATATATTGGTAATCTCAACGAATATATATTCACAATATAATACATGAGCTAGGATATTTCGGCGATTGCCATAATTTTCTCATATCCCGTATCTCATTTCCATCATTATTTAGAATTATTACATCTGAATTTTCAGCAGGTATTTGTGTTCTTGGATATGTGTTGCTAACCCCTACGTTTCCACGGTTACGATCTTATTATGAGCTTGTCCTGTGTCGTTTTTCTCTCAGAGACAAAATCCTGATAAAAGGCTGAAATGACGATGGTTGGTGGGAAAACAGAGGTCTTCTCTTTGGTCGACAAGATCTCCAGATTCGACTACTTTAGATTTTTATTGATGAAACAGAATTTAAGAACATGATCATTCTGACAGCATTGGGAATGGATAACATCTATGAAAATAACTATAACAAATGCAATCTCCATGCAAATGAAATTCGTGATGCAACGTTATCTTTACAGAAACGTTTCAGAAAAGATCTCACGGTGAACCGTGGTGATCATATCGAATATTTTTCGAAAATTTTATTCTGTTTTCCGAAAATTTGTCGTAATCGTTTCACAAATAGATCCATTTCAAGGAGTCTCAATGGGTATGAATTTTAGACCACTAGTATAGCACATACGCTTATATTTTTTCTGAATGAAGATACAATATATACCATGGAAAAATAAGGTTGCAGTTTGAAATAAACGTCATGACCAATCTTGAGACTGAATATTGAACCCACTGTGCGTGTGTCTGAGGATTCTTCATGAAACTTTGATGGATCAAGATTCATCTCAAGTCATTATATGGGAATAATTGATTGACACACCCCAACACAAGAAGATATTTTTCATTTCTATGAACTATAATAAGAAAGCATTTACGGATTTTTAGATAACACATAGCTATCTTCAACTTTTCATCTTCAAACTCATTTAACAATTTATTCTCGAAAATGTGTCAGTTTCAAAATGCAAATTAAGTGCTTAATACCATAACAGCATTGCGAATTGATGATCTGATTGTGTAGATATTCATTCCGAATACTATTTGTTCTCTTTTTCAGGGAGATTCAGGTGGTCCCATAGTTTTGGACGGTGAAGTAATTGGAATCGTCTCATTTGGACCAGACTGCGGTGCTCCGAACATGCCAGGTTCCTACACAAAAATCTCAGAGTTTAGAAGTTTCATTGACTCGATAATGGAAAATTCTCAGTTCGAAACTTGAGTATTTCAGAAATAATTCACTACTGCGGGTTGATTCATACCCATGTATATATTTTCAATTAAACTTACTTGATATCATTCTCTGATATAAGAATATGAATTCTGTCAACCAGGGTGGATTCCTCTTGGAGTTGTCGAACCTGGACTACTGCAATTGACCGGTCATTTTTTCGGAATAGAAAATACATACATAATGAAGTATGTATCGTACATAGTGGAAAATAAAGTCATTATTATTATTATTATTACTTTCAAGAAGAATAAATTTTCACGAACACCTTTCAGGCTGAAACGGATTAATCGTAGGTGAAATGAACTCGTTCATTATATAGTGATACTCTTCCACTCTTCCTCTTCACGAGGAAATAGAAGAATCTAGGCTAAAGATTGAAACTTGCTGAACAGCAAATAACAATCTTTGGCCGAGATTCTTCAAGAACTATAACTTCAGTTGCAGGCAAAACGTGAGGAGCAAACCCTGATTTCCTAGTGACATTTGAGCTGAGTATATTTTCATATAGATTTGTTGTTACCAATCTGCCACAAACCATTATTGTACGTTGGGTTATTTGTCAAATTCAACCGCACTGATACAAACTGAAAAATTCACAATTGGCCTAATTTATGACCAATATAATAATAAATGCATAGTTTTGTACTTGTCAAGAGCTACGGAAACTGTGAGTATGATTTTGTTTTGTGAATAAAAATAGAAGATTGGTTGCAAGTTGAAAGTCTTGATGAAAAAACATGGTGCCTTATCTCGATTAAAATTCATTCTGAAAGGATGCATTTTCTGAAACTTTCGGAGGTTTATACCGCAGTCTCTCAAATGAAAAATTCTGTGAACCAGATTTCATGCAAGCATGTTGGTTCTTCAATGTACACACGCGATTTCGGAACTGACTCTAGAGGATTGAGATTTGGAAAACGAATAGACTCCTCTACGAATACTCAACATGGTTGTGTAAAATAATCATGTTGAATGAAATTGGTCACCAACTGCCCATTCAGCAATGATTTTGGTATCAATTTCATCTGAAATTGAATCGTTCAATTATCGATATTTTTTTTCTAAATATTCATTCAACATTTAGGAATGTTGGATAGGTGCTTCAGTTCTTCATTGCAAAGTTTGGCTCATTCTCTCCCATCCCAGTGGTTAAAAACCTATTCCTAAATTTTCAATTATCCGATGAGCATGACATGGAATTACTTCTGGTAGTCAAATCATTAAACATATAATACCCATTCATGAGTCATAACTTCCGATATGATCACCATAGACAATCATCAATAGGGTCTTTTCATTCAGGATGAACCATTTCTAATCATTTTTATCAATTACACTGTCAACAGCCCCTCAGCAGATAGTTCTTGTTTTTTCTCAAAATATGCGTTCACGTTTTTGTTCTAATTAGTTCAAAGTAATAATAAAAAATTTGAGAATTTGAACTGATTTCCATGGACTCACTATGTAAGCATTCGATCTGTAAAAAAAATCAATCAAAAGCGTGGAAATTATTCCTGGTGAAACTGGAAGTACAATGTAATTGTACCATATAAGTAATTGAAAATAAATATGCCATGAGATAAGCATTGGAATACTAGCACTCCAAACATGAGATTTAAGCATATCTCATCTTTATGTTAGTCCACTTGTCGAGGACAAGAGTATCTACAAATATGAACAATTCGTTAGATTTTTCATTCACAAGTGTTCTTCGTCAACCTATCTTATTTGAATAATGCCAGGTAAGAGAACATGACTATCCCTCGACTTCTTCCAGAGTTGAGATGTAGTAGACTTCCAAATCTTTCCCAACTAGAATAACGAATCTTCTTCCAGAAAGAATGATGTTGAAGGATGTGAAGGTTTAGCTCCCTCCAAAAAGGTATTGAAGGTCTAATTCCCTAGGAAAAGGTTGTTGAAGGTTTAGCTCCTTCCAAAGAAGTGTTTAAGGTCTAATTCTCTCCGAAAAGGCTATTAAAAGCACTTGCGAATGGTTATATCTGGGCACTAAGAAACAACGCAAGATTTTAAGTCGGTGCTGCGGCTTAAGTGGAGCTCTTAGGTGTTCCACTTCCATTGTGCGGCTGGCCTTCCTCAGTCCTGTTGGCTTATTTCGACTCCAAAAGAACGCCTCCCTTCCGTAGGGGCTGATTGGCGGATGGGATCGCCCTGCTGTAGTCAGAATTCTGGGGAGTTACATCATCGCGCCATTTATTAGAGGGCAGCTACAATTCATTATTGGTTTGTGGGTATTGAAGGATTTGTGATTTTTTTTTCAAGTGCTCGAAATTAAAGCAGCTGTATCGGAGAAGAATAGAAATCTGCTTGCTATAGCGAGAAGCACAGACAGAGGCAAAGTTCAGTTTGAGGTAAGGGTTTACCCAAAATAAAAGAAAACAGAATATACAATGTGAAATGAAAATAGTATTCCCTTATCTGCAAAAAATAAAAATGTCTCAATAATTCTGGGAGATTCGCTACATTGCAATCAATATTGGATGCAATCGTGACGAGAAAGGAGAATAATTGATAGGGCACACCACAATAAAAAATTACTTTATGAAATATCTTTTTGCCGGTGATAAAGACTGAGTTATTTTTGCCCAGATATATAAAAGTTTCCTCAGCAACGCAGATCTAATGGTCAAAAGCCTGCCAGTTGAAAAATTGAATTTCATTGGAATTACAATGTTGTTATATTGAATGGTAGTTTTCCCCGTCACAGATAAAAATTGTGTATTATGCACGGGATATGTTAGATTTTAGCTCTCGCTTTTATGTCTCTCTCCGCGTCGGGAGACAACACAACCTCGAGTTAAAATCTAATACTTTTTTCCCTTGTGAAATAAATAACTATTATTCATACTATGGTTTTATACCAACTCTGTGATGCCGTCAAATTGAAGATACGTATTTCCGCAGAATCAGATAGGGAACAGTGTCGGAAGGAAATATTAATCGACTTGTATCATAGAAATTACACACAAATTTACACAAATTTATTTAATTTTATTTAATTTTATAACTTACAATTTATACAGAGAATATTTCATATACTTCTGAAAAAAACTACCAATTAAACCTAGGGTTTGTGCCTGGCAGTTTGACAAGGTAGTAAAAGATCCTAAATGATATTAAATTCTAGCATGAGCTCCACAAGTGTTTCGATCCAATTTTGGTATTTTTCTTTTATTTAAATTTTTTTTTTTTTTTTAATTTTTTTTCCCTTAATATTAATCATTTTCTAGCCTACAACATTTCACTTTCCAACAGAGAGGAATCGAGGATGTGCCATCCTAAAGTGAGAAAATGAAACTTCTTATATTTTTTGTGAAGTATTTGAGGCTATTTGCACGCCTCTTTTCTTCTGGTAAGGTGTTGTACAAACGAATGCCAACACAATGCGCATGCATCTGCGCGAAAGTTTTATGTGAGCGTGGGACCTGCAGTTGTACCCTCATTTGACTTCTGGTGGAATAAGAATGTTCGTATCCGTCCAATCGTGTCACATTTTTAAATATTGTCATCAGAGCATTTTTATAAAATAATTGCTTCAAAGTGAAAACCCGAGCCTCCGAGAAAAGCAACTCTGTCGAATATAAGCGATCCTTCTTCATAATTATTTTCAAGATGAACTTTTGTAAAATTTGTAAAATTACAAGATGGGATTTGTAATGTGCACCCCATCCAACAATTCCATACTCCAACACCGACTGTACGAGAGCGTAATAAACCGTGAAAAGAATCTTACGGGGCAATATATTCACCAATAATTTAAACTTGGGTATCGAACTTCTGATTATCTTTAACAGATACATTACATGGTCTTTCCATCGAAGATGACGGTCTACATGTATACCCAAATATTTGATGGTATCGGTCACTTCAATGAACGACTCGCAGTCGCAGCCATCAGTACAATGGTCTCTATCGTGAACAATTATAAATTTTTTTAAGTTCGAGCAAGAAGCCTCCGTCAATGCAAATGTTATAAATTTTGTTTTTTGTAGATTCATTGTTAGCAACAATTTTCTCATTTCCGACACCACGAAATTCAAACCCTCCTCCGTCCGGTTGTACACAGCCTCCCACGTATCATCCACAAACAAAATAACCGTGTCATCAGCATAAGCAAAGATCCTGAAGTTCGAATTATGTTCAACATTCAACAGGTCATTTAGATAGATATTGAACAGTAATGGTCCCAAAACCGTACCCTGCGGAACGCCATAATTAATTAAACGCTCATTACTATTCACTCCATTCACTGCTACAAATTGCGAACGATCCACAAGATAAGACTCGAAAAGACTAGCAACTTTCCCTCTGACACCATAGTTATGTAACTTTTCTAACAAAATTTTATTGGAAACTGTGTCAAATGCCTTCTTCAGGTCTAAGAATACACCAATCACCTTTTTTTCTTTATCTTTTGACTCATATATAGCTTTAGTAACTTCAAATATGGCGTCACCGGTACTTCGTCCAGTTCTGAAACCGTACTGATTATCTGCTAGTAATTTATGTTTATCCATGAAATCAGTTAGTCTAGTTTTGAAACATTTTTCAAAAATTTTCGCTAAATTACTAATAATGGCTATAGGACGGTAGTTTCCGATATCAGACCTACAACCAGATTTATAAATTGGTGAGATTATACTTCTTTTGAAAGCTGTAGGAAATTGACCCTTTTGCATAGACAGATTGAAAACATATTCAAGTGGTTTCGATATTTCTGAACCTATTTGCTTTAATGTACTCGCCCGCACTAAGTCTGGTCCGGGAGTCGCATTATTTTTCAGCATAATAATTTGATTGATTATCTCTTTCTCGGTTATTGGTAATAGGAACATTGAATCTCTTACTTTCGGAGTTCTGGTACATGTATCCCGTGAGAACTCAGTAGCCTGGGTCCTCAAATTTTCAGCCATTTCTGCACCGATATTGCAGAAATAAGAATTCAAATGATTCGCAATTTCATGGTTGTCAGTAATCTCTCGCTCGTTCATTTTAATTTTCGTTATATTTGTACGTTCTTTAATCTTTCTACCAGTTGCCTCATTCACAACCTTCCATACTTTTCTCAGATTCCCAGAGCTTTCATCTATCCTATTCCTATAATAAATAATTTTTGCATTTCTTATTAGATTATTTAAAATATTCCTGTATATTATCCATTTCTGTTTCATCATCTTCATGAATCATTTTGAAAATCCCCAATTTACACTTTCATCATCATGTCATATTCATGATTTTGTCGTGCTTTACTGGACAGCTTATCGGCTGACAAACTTCGAACAGATGTAACGAAACATACCGAAATTTCAGACATTGAATGGGTTTGACAATCGACCCATAGAGAACTAGAAATTGACAAGTATATCATATATAAAATCATCGATATTGAAAATTTTAAAAATAAAATGATTACTAAGATGAATGTACATAATAACGGTTCCAATGACTGTAATTCTCTACATCTGAAGAATTTTTGGAACGAAATATTTAATTGAATTATATAATAATCACCTACTATAAAGCTAATAAGTTATTTAAATGAAAAAAATAACTTTCATTGGAAAGTTTTTCGTATTACCAATCAACTCGAATCGTTATCAGTAGTTGATTGACGAAAATAAAAGTGTTTGTATCAAGAATACCAAGAGTGTTATTCTAAAACAAGTTGTAGAATGGGCTCTCATTCCAACAATCATGCATTCTTGTTGGAATTGCCTTCTGCCACAAATATTAGATAATATTTTCTGTATTGTAATTAATTTGGTGAAAGAGATTCGAAATTTAAATGAAAGTTAAAGATTCTTCATCCCAGTGACTTTTGTATTGTATCTTTTCAGTTGGTGGGACTTATGAAATTTGACAGATAACGGAATTTGAACTGATTTGATTTGAAACTTGATAGAACCTGAGGTCAATATCAAAGCTGAAGGACCCTAAGGCAGTGCAATTTTTGGGGCCCTTTCAACCACCATTAGAATTTTTCTTTTCTACTCTGAGTCACGGGGCCCCAGCTGATACGGGGCTCCTAGGCCTTATCTGCCTTGTTATTAATCCGGCTCTGCTCAGTATTGACGAACACAAAACGAAAAATATAACTGAAAACGTAATACACTCATTACGATACTGAAATAGAGAATACTATATTCTAAAACAAGTTGCAGAATGAGCTCCTATTCGAACACGAATGCGAAAGCATGAGTGTTGGAATTGCCTTCTGCAACGAGTATTAGACGATAATTTCTCTCTTTCAGTCAAGTTTCGTGAAATACTCTTGAAATTCAAATGAAAATTAAGATTAGTGACTTTTGTATTGTAGCTTGGCAGTTGGTGTGACTTACGAAATTTGATAGATCACGGAATTAGAATTGATTTGATTCGAAAATTGATTGGATCGGAGGTCAGTACTGACAACCACAAAACAAAAAATATAACTGAAAACAATGCTGTAATGAGTTTCATTACAGCACTACTTTTAGAACTGTAATGAACTCATTACTATACTGAAATAGAGAAAGTATATTCTGCTCCTTTTTTGACAGAAAAAACTGGATATGTGTTCTATTAAATCTTTCATCTGTAGAGCATATCAATTTTAGGGGCAGTTAGTTAATTTTGTTATCGATAATATATCATTATACGAATAGAGCTTTTCGATCACCTCAAATAATCCAAGATACTGACTGCTTCAAGTTAGGATCCACTCATATTCTCTTGTTAGAATATATATATATATATATTCTTCTGAATAAGAGAGCTAAAATAATACAATAAATGTTGAAACAAAAAGAACCTAAGCATAATAATATATCATGCTACATCCATGGAGTAAAGAATAAAGCAGGTCGAATGACATTCGAGTTGAATCCAGATTGAAAGCAATATGTCGGATTTAAAACGATCGATAACACCCAGCCTACTCGAAATGAAAAGTCTACAAAATTTACATCTTTCCAATAATAGTAAATCAGGAGTCTCCAGATACTCCTGTGTTATCTCGTGGGAGCGACATCGCTCCTGCCTTAATGTAACGAGGTGGCAGTCCAACTTTTCACGTTAATGAAATTCGTGGAGTGTGCACAGCGGATGTACAAATCCGTTTCCTTATCTCTTTTGTCCATTCAGGTTGCTTAAGTGGCGACAATAAGAGCTGAGGTCGAATGTAGTATGGGAATTAATTTCAAGTCTATTTGAACATTTTGTTAATTCGGGATCAGAAAAGGGAATTAGAGCCAATGAAAGTTTGCTTATTACATCGTGTTTTACCTATCTGATTTGCTGAATGCTTTTGTAGTTGATGTACATTATGAAGATAGAAGTAACAACCGATTCGAGATTCAAATATGAACTTGGATTAGAGTATGATTCCGTTCTATCATTCGGTCTGTCAGACTTTGAATAGTATCGAGATAAATGAAGATAATATCACTAAATTTCTCGAGATGATTCATTTTATGAGGAATATACGAAATTTTTTGGGTCCGTCAAGTTGGCCCGGTAGTTGTGGCATTTTTACAAAATTTTTTGTATATTGCTAATGCTAGGTAAGTGCTGGCGAGTGCTGAAGAAAAAATTCGAAAATCTCTTTCAGGAGTGGAAAAATTTGTAATTGAATTTTCCGGGCCAACTTTATGCAGCCCGGAAAACCCAGCATTTTTCAACGGAATTTCGCAAAAAGTTAATGCTAGCCAAGTGCTGGCGAGTGCTGAAAAAAAATTTTGAAAAACTCACTCAGGGGTGGAACAATTTGCAATTGAATTTTCCGGGACAACTTCACGCAGCATGGAAAACCCAGCAATTTTTCAAAGAAATTCTGAAGAAAGTTAATGCTAGCCAAGTGCTGGAGAGTGCTGAAGAAAAAATTTTAAAATCTCACTCAGAAGTGGAAAAATTTGCAATTGAATTTTCCTGACCAACTTGATGCTGCCCGAAAAAATCATAATTTTTCATTTAAATCTTGAAGGAAGTTGATATAAGTGAATCGATGGTGAGTGCTAAAAAAAAAATTGAAAAAATCTGCCATGAGAACAAAAACTTTTAGGGGTGAATTTTGCGTAGCCATTTCGCGGGACAACCTATGACTGCCCTAAAAAATCGTTTTTTTTTCGGAAGCTAGTTCGATTCTAGCGAGTACTAGTTGGATTCTAGCAACTTGAAAAAATAAAAATTTTCGAGAACAGAAAAATGAATTTCGATAAAATATTTTGGTTCAACTCATAAGTTTCCCTGAAATAACAGCATTCTGTATTGATATTCTGAAAAGAATATGTTTCTAGTGGGTAACTGAGGAAAGCTGTAGGAAAAATGAATAAAATGAAAAACATTACCGATAAAATTTATCAGAAAAAATCTGAATGAATCCAATACAGATGAACTTCGAGGAAAGAAAAACTGAAAGGAAATTTTTCATTTTTGAAACATAGATGAATTCAAAATAGTAATCATCGAAATGAATACCATTTTCAATTCCCAGGCTCAGAGATCTTTTAATGATATTAGATTTTGTCACTGAAATGAGAGATATACCGGTTTCGGCCTTGTTTGGCCCCATCAGTATCCCATACATCTCAGGGACAAAATCTTCATGAAAAACTTCGATATTTGAAGCAATTGGTTGTGAAGTTATGAGTAAAATATTACAAAGTACTAAGGTGGTGACATCCAATCGCGTCAAAATGAAGTTTCACATTTCCAATCAAATGCTAAAAAAGAAATCTATACTTCCTCTTTCACTGAATGATTACTATTTTGAATTCATCTATGTTTCAAAAATGTTCTCGATGTGGCCTCCGTAAAGGCAAAGATTTTTCTTTTTTTTAGAAATTTTTCATATTTCATGTTAGATAATATCGTCTGAAAAAGTGAGAAAATTGAATTTGTAATCCTTGAGGGAGAATATGATGAAACGGACAATGATCCGTGAATCCTTGTTGAAAATTAAAGTTGTTTTTCGATGATTTCGTTAGATGAGAATGAATCAAAGAGAAAAGTTTCATTTTAATAAATTTATTCCTGAAAAAACATATGTATATTTATGTAAACATATATTTATATACAATATTGAAGTTGGATAACAAAATTAAAATTTCAATAATGAAAGCATAAAAACCTATTCCTTCAATAGGTGAACATCAATAGCGCGGTTGTCACTCTAGTATCCTCATTTATACGAATTTTGTTTTTCACCAGTTATCTCAATTATACCTTTTAGAGTGTGTATTTTTCTTGCAGAGAAATGCAATTTGGAATAGATATTCCAGAGAGAGTTTGCATTGTTGATCACCTCCTTTTATATCTCTCCATTGAAAACATAAAAAACAATCATTTGTTCTATATTTTATCTCCTTAGATTTCCGCTTACTACTTCCACAGAATATCTATTTGGTGGAAAGTGAAGTTTGGAGTTTTTTTCGAAGTCATCTTTACAACTGACCGGTAATAAAGCTGATTTGATGACTTCTTCATAGTCACAATCAGGACAAAAAACATCAGCAGTTTTACACCAAGGTAAAAAATTGATATTCATGAGTTTGGTCAGCAGTTCTGGTAGGGTTGTGTTTGTCACAACCATCTCGTGTGTCGAAATGAGGTTTAAATTGTTTGGCAGCATTTGTCCTTTATGAATTGTTTTCATAAGTTTACTCCTCATTTCATGAACTTGAGCACCCATTTTATCTGTGACAAGTTTCTGAACTATAGAAATTATGTAGTGTTCTTCACTCTCATAGCAGTTTTCTATTCTCAACCTAAATTCAGGCGAATCATAATAGGCTCAGAATTTGAAGAAGACAATCTATCCTGCAGGTGTTTGTTATGACATTTTTTGAGTCATCGACATTTTGACAGCACTTGTGCCTGAAGAAGCACTCGAACTTAGAGCAAGACACATTATTCTTTCCTATACATGTGCCTCCTAATCACGCCATCCACTCTCAGAGGCAGCTGAAAGTTGTGAAAAATTCAGTTTTTCATATTGTTGAAATTGCTTTCTATGCTCTTTCTATGCACTGGAACAAACTGTCCCGCCATTATTCAGGATTGGCGTCATCACTGCTATCCAAAGCAGCAATCAGCAATGATTAATTTACATAAATTAGTTATTGGTTTTATGATTTTAGGTAGGTACTGCATATTATCATGATCCCCATCAATTTCTTTACCACTGGCCATTTTTGATTTATCTTAAATAGATAAGGACCAAGTTTTGAACTTAGATTCATATTCGTCTGATTTCAGTAATTCCAACTGAGTTGAGTTAGTTTCTTCATCAGTGAAAACGCTATCTAAAATAATTTTTCTTCTGTAGATTCACTATCGTCAGCGATCAGGGATTTAAGATATTGTTTTTTCTGTTCGGATAAAGTGGATTTACCCGATTTATCTATTCCGTCAGTTTCACTCAAACAACAAATATGGCAAAGAGAATATTTTCCTGGAAAAATACATGTCTTTGAGACCAGCCACTATTTTGTTTCTCACAAAAATTTGAGGTGTGACAGCTAATGTGTGGAAAATTTGAGAAATCGATGCAGGGGAAATATCACTACATTTGAAACGTCACCCCTGATACCGTAAAGAATCGGTAAAAATTGCAGAAAAGTTGCCAGTTTGTAATGCATCAGCTTCTTCAAGCACTATCAGCAGTTGTACCGATAGGGTAGCCATTGGTTCCAATTAACTAACCAACGTAGTAAACGCTAGATCCACACACACCGGTTTTTGGTCGGTCAGTTTCATGCCGGTCTTCCAAATCGCATGCTGATTGGTGAATGCGACCTGGCATTCACGCCAGCATCAATCAGCGTGCGATTTGGATGACCGGCAGAAATTCGGCCGGCCACAAACCAGTTTTTGTGAATTTAGCGTAACAATAACTTCAAATAAGAAAAAACCGTTGGCGTTCTCAAATTTTAATATCAGTGTGAATTCAGCTTGTAATAGTTACGAATAAATATGGAAGTGGGTTATAATCCATAAGTCACTAGTGCGTTATGGATCATAACATACTAGTATTTGATTTATCAACGATGACATCAATAAGAAATCTCATAATTGTTATGTGTTGGATAAAACCTTTTTCTGTGGGCTGCTATACGTTGCCCCGCAAAATGGCTACGCAAAATTAACTCCTTATTTTTTTTATTCCTATGGCAGATTTTTCGAATTTTTTTTTAGCACTCGCCAGCACTTCACTAATATGAACTTCCTTCAAGATTTCATGGAAAAATTCTGATTTTTTCGAAATGCATCAAGTTGGCCCGGAAAATTCAATTGCAAATTTTTCCACTTCTGAATAAGATTTTTAAATTTTTTGTTCAGCACTAGCCAGCACTTGGCTAGCATTACCTTTTTTCAAAATTTCATTGAAAAATGCTGGGTTTTCCGGGCTGCATAAAGTTGGCCCGGAAAATTCAATTACAAATTTTTCCACTCCTGAAAGAGATTTTCGAATTTTTTCTTCAGCACTCGCCAGCACTTAGCTAGCATTAAGTTTTTTCAAGCTCTCGATGAAAAATGCTGGTTTTTCCGGGCTGCATACAAGTTGGCCCGGAAAATTGAATTTTCATTTTTACGAGTACCATCGAAGTTTTTCCAGTTTTTTCTTGAGCACTAGCCAGCACTTACCTAGCATTAGCGATGAGCAAAAAATGTTGTAAAAATGCCACAACTACCGGGCCAACTTGACGGACCCAAATTTTTTTTACTGGCTCATGTACAGAGCATTTCAATGAAAACTATCCACCCCACATAATTCTGAAGGCGTCTGTAGTGAATGCGTCCGAGTTGCATCAAAGATTGAACCACAGAACATCAAAATATAAGAAGTGCTAGTCTTTTAGTAACACAACATTTGTGACATTTCGAAAACAAATGGGACCTGTCCAATTCGGTCCTTGAGGGGAGTCCGCTTATTGAATATTTGACATACGTCATACAAAAATCGAATGATATTCCTAGCCTATGGTTCTTTTTATTTAAATCTTAGCATTTTCCAAATTCGAAATTGAAAAGATTTGAGCATTTGAAATAAAACCATATTTTAAACAATAATTGCTTTAATTTCATTTCTGTTATATTATATTAATATAGCAGTTGTGTGAAATAAGTACTTATAAATTTACACCCCGAAGAAACAAAATTGAACGGAACTTATTACACAAACCTTTCTTATTTGGAAAATTTGTTCAGGATGTTCATAATCATAAATTGAACAACCCCTACCAGATTCCTGCAATGATGTAATAATAGGTATTTCAACTACCCTAATGTTTCAACAAAGATATTGAATGATTGAGAAAATGAGAGAAGTATTGTATTGTATTGTATTTTCCATGCTATCTGGGTTTCTGTGAAACCCCTCATAAGCTACTTAAAGCTTGTGCGAGTTAGAATGATGGGTGTGTTCTGTGTAGGCTTTGTTACTGTGTCCCGACGCCACCTTAGGCACAGCGCTGTTAATAGTGTTTATAGTTTTTGATTATGATGAAAATACTTCACAAGAGAACAATAAAACGAAGTCACTCAGGATGGAAAGCACTTGCAGGACCTTAATTCTGAAGGTGAGATGATCCACGTGTAGTTTCAAAAGAAACAGGAATCATTCACTTGATAGGTGATTAGTCCTGAAATTAACGGTTGGTTAAGCTTCAAGTTGATCACATCATAGGTTTTTCTCTAGAACAGATTTAATACCTTTCAATGACCTTGCATTAAACCTGAAAAAAATCTTCACAAAGGCTACATCATATACTGATAACATTTCACCAAAATAATTGAATATTAATACATGAAATCACTAGCAGTAGCATCAAAACGATGAAAACAAATTCAGATGACATCACATTTCCACTTTTGCCTTTTTTTTGTATTTCTGTCATTCACCCCATTTCATGTATCTCTTGACATAGCTCTCAAAGTTGTGACAGATGACATTAAAGGTTAGGAAATGCTGAAACCAGGTCGTAGATTACTGTGTGTTTCTCGTTTTTAGTGCTCTCGCTGGACCACCCTGGATTGAACCTAATATCTCTCGAGCAGTGCGGGAAAATAACCGATGTAACATTTACCTCAACTTGGTTAACAACGAAATTGATCGTATTGATGTTACTCGTCAAATATGATTGGTCGTTACAGTAATAGATAATTTAATGATTAATCGACTTACTTAAGGAGAATAATGATAATTTTCCGAGCCCGTCAGAAGATATAATTATAAAACTGTTGTTTCCCGAAACCTACTCGTAGTACCGGTGTGAAAACAGACGAACAAGATAGCAGAATATGACCTTGAAAATGTCGTACGCCACTGTACTATTGGGCGGATTTGATGCAAAAAGAAATGAACTCTTGTCTACGAATGTGGAAACTTATGTGATGACAAGTCATTTGAATTTTTGTTAATCAACAGATTTAAACGCCCTAGCAGAAAAAATATCAACATTAAGACCAAATGGTAAGCAATTGAATTGATATAAAGAATTTTTGAAACGGAATCTCAGATATTTCTTAAATTCATATTCAACTGGGAACAAAAAAATATGCGTCTTTGAGATCTTTATTTGAACAAAGCAATTCTGACTGAGGAGCCTCAAAACAGTTCTATAGTCTTCTAATTTGAAATGAGGCGCCTCAACATAAGTGTTGAGTTTCTCTAAATTCAATATGAATCTATTGGATCCGTTAGGTTTTTTAATAAGAAAATAGGAAGAAAGAAATTGTCCCATCAGTGGCTGACATTCTCCAATGGCACCTATCTCCAATAATTTTTTTATAGATCTTTCATGTTCTTTGAGCATATTTTTTGGTATTTTTACAGAAGGTTCTGAAATTTGTTTGGGTTTCGGATTGAAAGGTACGTTTATTCCTCTTACCCAATCAAAGACCACCTGGTCCTGTGTTATAAATTTCCAATTAAAGTAAAATTTGGATAGTCTGCCAGCGTAGTTGCTTACCGTTGGCGATGAATCTATTTCTATCTCTGGTATCTCTTCTCCTTTCTTTGTGTCGTGAATCGAGAAGGAGCTGCTTTCTTTTCCTCTTCCCTCTTCTTTTTCATTCTTCCTTTGTATTTCGGGCGCTGGCAGTTTAAGGGCCGGTATTATAAAAGTACGGTTAAACCGACAGTCGATCAACTGCCAATTGAGAGTCAACTACAGGTTGAACCTCATCGGGTATTATAAAAATATTTGGGGTGTCGATCGACCAACTATCGGTTGAAGCCGATTTATTTCAGTTGGCTACTCTGCTCGTTCAGTTTCGCAGTGAACTAATGACAGCTGGAAAGAGTCTAACCTTCAAATGCAGTCGTAAGGCCATGAACCACTGAGTTATATAAAACCCTGGAGTGCTGACTCGCCTTCAACACCAATGACAGAATGCGTGACGCTTACATTTACGCTATCCCCACCACTGTAGGGCAATTAGATTAATTTGAAAACGCCGACCGAAGGACCTTGTATTCTTCCAACATGTCCATAACTACGTTTTTGCCGTAAAGTAGTGGGGGGTCAACGACACGGTTTTAAGTGGTGACAGCGCAGTCCAGGATTTCATATAACTCAGTGCTATGAAGGAAGACGATTCGGGGCAAGACACACGGCGTTTGAACTGAATTCTTGGAGAATTTGGTTTTTTTTGTCAATTTCAAATAATTTTACTATCATTGTATCGAACCCACTCATTATTTTCATTGAACTCCTTTTATTATTTTGTTGGTAGTCAATCGATCTGATAATAAAAAAGCATTGATTTATATAATATGCATTTGTTTCCGAAGGAAAGAGAGGCTTTAAGATAGAACACCCAGTATTTTTCAACGTCAAATTTTTGCATTTATTTTTCTGAATACATTGGTATCACAACCTGACCTTCTATACATTTCAGCTTCAAAAATCAGAAAAATTCATATTTGTTTGTTTTTTTAATAATAGGCCATGAATTCTTTCACACATGCATTTAATCAATGTGGCAAACTTATTGAATATATTATATTCAATCATAAACTCAAAATATCACTCATCAACATAAAATGTTCAAAACGAAAAAATTTCAATGTTCATATTGAAATTTTTTATGCATGTGATGAAGAATTCATGTCTGATGAAAAAAACAACATATACAGGGTGTTTCCTTAACATGCGGCAAAAATTCAGGGGGCTGTTCCTTGGACTATTCTAAGAATATTTTGTCCTTTGATGATTTTTGAAAAACCTCTTTGTTTCGAAGATACAGGGCAAACAAAATTTTAGATAATAACATTTTATTATGAAAAATTACATGGAAGAGATCGCTGGATTGGAAGAGGTGGAACTCATTTATGGCCTGTTCGTTCCCCGGACTTAAACCCCTTAGATTATTTCCTATGGGGCCATCTAAAATCATTAGTTTATACCACTCCAGTAGAAAATGTGGAAGACTTGCGAAATCGGATCATTGCTGGGTGTAACTTAATAAGAAATGATCCTGGTGTTTTTGAAAGGGTTCGGCAGTCAATGAGGAGAAGATTGGATGCTTGTATGCTGGCTGGAGGTGGTCATTTTCAACAGTTTTTGTAGGTTAAGTTAAATTTTCATGTAATTTTTCATAATAAAATGTTATTATCTAAAATTTTGTTTGCCCTGTATCTTCGAAACAAAGAGGTTTTTCAAAAATCATCAAAGGACAAAATATTCTTAGAATAGTCCAAGGAACAGCCCCCTGAATTTTTGCCGCATGTTAAGGAAACACCCTGTATATGGATTTTTCTGATTTTTAAATTTATTTTAGGTTTGGTTGTGATACATCAATGTATTCATAAATATGAAGTGAAGTGAACCTTCACTCGAAGGCTAACTAACATTTCGTTTATGGAGAATCCACTCGATTTCATTTTAATGACAAATGTTAATAATTTTCACCCGAAAGTCAACTGACATTTCATTTCCTTCAATGGGTTTTAAGCCTTCACAAGAAGGCTAACTAATATTTCATCAATAGTAACCCTCACTCAAAAGTCAACTGATATTTAATTTGAATCAATGAGTTGTAAATCAACCCTCACTCGACGGCCTACCAATATCTCATTCATGGAAAAATCGCCCGATTTCTTTTTTCTATAAAATAAGAATACTCCTACCTGAATCTGTCGATTCGCTCGATTCAGTTGATTGCATGTACTTTATTTTTTCCTCCATCTGTCTCAACTTTTTTTTGAGCTTCTTCATTTGTTCATTCTTCCCCCGATTCGATGAATGGACCCTTTTTGGCATTCTCGTAATATTCACTTTTTCACAAAATGAAACTTTCGAAAATACTTATTCATTTTCTGCGACGTGACCGACACGAGCACGAAACAGGAATGAGTTACATATCGACAGATGGTCTAGGCGATAATAAGCGGTGTATCAGAGTGTTTTTTGAGAGTTCCAAAATGGTCGTTACAGCAAGGCGACTACTTTTCCTCGCGTCCTGATTTGGAACTCCAAATATTTAAAATAATTGAACGTTAATATAAATTGTGAAAATTAGTGTGTGATGATATAGATAAACTGTGATATTTGTCAAAACGTGGCTACTTTAAACAGTTTTGGGGATTGGTTTTCCAAGACTCCTGCAGTTCCTCGGGACCCCAAAAACTCAACGACCAAGAATACTACATAGAGATTGGGTACATAGCCTTACTGTGCTGTCCCAAATTACCGTCATCCCGACTTAGAGGGGCTGCTAATCGGAATGATGTGATTGCCTAGAAATTAGAGTGTTTTTTGCAGGTTTTTTAAACTTCGTGCTGACAACGAGTAGATTTCAGGAAACTACAGTGTGATAATTATATCAAGGACAAGCGAAGGAAAATTTTTCTAATACGTATATGGGATTTATTTTGGTTGCATAATTCAGAACTTGGAATTTTCGTAAGTGCTTCATTCACGTTGAAGTTGTAGTCTCTAGAAGAATAAATAGGTACACCATTTGTGTTACTGTTTCGCTCGATTCTGTATATTTTTACTTTGTGTAACTCATACAATGTATAAAAATGTTAGTTGTTCACGCTGAATATGTGTGAACACATATCAGTCCCGTTTGCATCCCGAAGAATAAATGAATAAAAATGAGGAAGTTCCCTGTTTTTGAACAATTTATTTATCTGAATTATGTTATTATGATAACTAAATATCACTTTCTCCCCCAATCTATCAGATATAAATCCTACTGTGCCAATGATATGCTCTGTTAAATTATTCTAAAGAAAAGTTTACCTAACAGAAATTATAGCGAGCAGAACAATACTGAAATATTTCTTGTGATTGAGAATTTTGCATCCTCAATTGAGAGGCACTGAATAGCTATAAGTTTGACGTCTGTTGTATCTCGGGTGTAGGAGAAATTCCACCAACTTGCGAAGTGGGCCAAAACGCGAAATCCAGGAACGAAAAGACCAGTTGGTAGGCTCCCAAAGCGTTGGAATGACAGCTGGACATTATTAATATCACAAGAAGGCACATGACAGAAATGACAGGACTCCGTCCTATTTCAAGAAGAAGAAGAATAAAATTGTTTTGTAGAAGTCTTCCGAAGTCAAAAGTTTCAATAGTTTTTTTTCATGAAAGTGTGGATCTACAAACTTAATATATTAAAACCAAATTCAATATGAGTTGCCTTACTATATGAAACTTCAAAAGACCAAAATGACACTTGTTATGAAGGTGTACCTCAATGTTAGTGCTAAGCGCTGTGTAGGACAGTTTCACTGTTATTATCTTTTGCTAGAGAAGGCCGCAGATAACAATTCGTTTAATTATACAAGTCTCATACTAAAGTAAAGAAGGAAACATTAAGGATACACCATCTGTGAATTTGTAAATTTGAGAAAAGAAGTAAACTCTCTCCCGTTATTTTGCTGTATAACTCAGCAACGACATATGTGAATTTTTTTGACTCAACAACAGCAATGTAGAAATCCTGAAATCTATTTCGAGTTTGGACACGGTTCAGAAATCATGATTTATAATCTGTAGCTTTGATTTTCTAATTAAAGCGTGAAATTCAAATTTTCGACAACAACATGAAGTCCTGACATATACATCAACATTGACATATTGACATCGAGAATACCATTACCGCAATTCTGTACCTACTTTCTTAATGAGTGAATAGTTGAATATTCGACGCCAGTGCGGTTTTTGAAATTAAATTCCTGTTCTTCCTCTATACATACCTCTCGATCCATCCTATCTCCTTTATTCCTATCCGTGTGAGAGATGTATAAGGAAAATCTTGATCACTTTTGGTTTTTTTTTTAATAACGACGAGGAGCTGGCTCTTCGCGCAAATCCCCGACCAGGTTGTTCGGGATCAAGGTTTTCTTCCCCTACACGGAAAAAAATCTACAATGGGTTCGCATTTTCTACTCTTTCGACCAGTCAAAGCATTTACAATAGACCGTACAGTCCTATTTTTATTTTCAGATTTCTCAATTTGTTCAATATGAAACATCTGTTTTGCGTTCTTAACTAAAGAATTTTAGGAATACTTTAAAACTTAGCTTTCTTATATGAGTGAAAAGTCAATCTACTTTTCACTCATATAAGAAAGCTAAGTATTTCTACAGGGATGTAAAGTAGGATTGCTTTATTCGCGCCCGGGGCACAAAAGACTTTTTGCGCTTCTCTTCTAAATTCATGATGGCATATAATATTATTTGTGAAATACACTCGCAAGATGAATAAAGTCATAGTCTCAAGCAAGGCTTTAAGTTTTGGAGAAAAAAAGGAGTAAAGAAAACAAGAATAGATTTTGAAATGTATATACGACCATCTAGAAGTACTTCAAGATATACTAATTGAATGTGTAATTTTTTTGACGAAGCATGTAATCTTGATGCTGAATAAATTATTACTATTACTATTACTTAATTCATTTATTCGTTCTATATACTTATGGAGAAATATTGAGAGAAACGCAGTTTTAAAAGTTTGAAAAAGTTAATATTCATTATCTTCAAGAAAATAAAAATTTAATAATAATAAGAATATACGAGTAGCACATACATAT
Source organism: Hippodamia convergens (assembly GCA_038502775.1). Taxonomy (NCBI): domain Eukaryota; kingdom Metazoa; phylum Arthropoda; class Insecta; order Coleoptera; family Coccinellidae; genus Hippodamia; species Hippodamia convergens. The sequence goes on from CM076609.1 coordinate 39,420,436, forward strand.
TGATATAACTCATTTCTATGTATGAATTTTTCTTGCTTTTGATGAATCAAATTCATCAATAATGTCATCAAAGTTCATCTTTTCAAAATTTTCTTTTTCCACACATGAAAATGTCAAGTCACTTAGGTTATCTCGTTCCATCGTTGATCGAAGATATGTCACAAGTAATTTGAAATGATCTTTGCAGCTAGCAATTGAAGCTAAGAGAGTAAGTGAAACTCTCTCCAGGTTTGAAACAATATCTTCTCCATTCGAACTTATAAAATTCAGAAATTCCAAAAGAAATCAAGAATTAATTCCTTTTCTAGTGGGACGTTACATTTTGGTATTATCTAATTCGTTGAAGAATTATGTTCCGTTGAAAAAGTGTTATATAAAATTCACCCAAATTTTAACAATTTACTTCAGGGTCTTTGTCAACATTATCCTTGTTTTAAATTTTCAATATCTAGTAAAAATTCAAATTTGATATAGGAGTCACTTAATTCTGAACATATTTTTTTATTGGAGATGATCAAGAATGCCATTTATAATGCGAGAAGTTTCACTTTCGGCGAAAAAACCAACATCTCTAACTAATTTACTGGGTATTTCGCTGCGTCTTATCACACGTTGAATCAATATCCCATTTTTCACAGATTGACCTCTTTACAGAGCTTTTCCCGACTTTCAGCTAGTACAGCCGCTAATGATTCAAGATCATGAAACGCTTATCTAAAATTGAATCCAGATCCAGGACCTACTCAAGATTTTAAATCAGAAATTAACTGAAATTATGAAATCAAAAGTGAGTCAATTTTATAATGTAAAGTATGTGACAACGATTGAGTCTTGTTTAACTGCAGTAATTCCCACTCAATCCAGCAATTTTTCGTTTTGCTTACCATTTGGCTCCACTGTATGAGCATCGCCTGGGGCATGATGACCCCATCCGCCCCATGCTACGCCACTGAGTGATGATAACACATTACACATAGAAATTGTTGATCTTATTGCTCCTGAATTTCTTCGGCATTATATCCATTGGCGATAAATGCGACTTTCCGATGTTTCCGGTATGATGTCGTATTTTCTTGCACATTTTTTAAATGATAGAGTTTAACTTAAAGCTTCTGTCAAAGAAAACGAAAAACATTGGAAAAACTGTCACAGTTATCGGGAAAGGAGTAGTTTTATAGTTTTCTGAGACATTCGTTCATACACCAGAATATATGGGGAATGAAATCGATGCTCAATTCAAAATAGTGAAACACGTTCAAAGTAGCAACTGAAAACCGAACTCTTACATCCTCCCCCTTAGGGAAGTAACGGAAATTATCCTAACAAAAGGTGCTAAGCCGTACTTTCGTAATTCTAGAAATAACTACATTTTTTGAAGGCTCGTAATTTTTATCCTAACGACTTCATAATATTCATCAAGTAACGTTTTTTTTGTGATTCACTGCTTTTGAGGCCATTCGGCTTCTCCTAGATAACATAGAACTAATATGGAGTTGATACATCATGACAAACTCGATGCCACTCGAATAACAATGATGAAATCTTTGACCTCTCATTTTCAATATTCATAATTACAACCATTGTACATGTGTGATCATTCTGTTCCGCCTAACCCTCAGGCTGATGGGTCGAAATAATGAAGAACAATATAAATTATATCCATTCGAAATTCTAACAAAGCTGCGTATTCGGAAATGGAATACCGAATAATTCGAATTCAACCTTGTTACAAAACATCTAATGTAACTAAAACCTAATTGCTCTATTGACCGCCAATAACAGCAGGTTTTGTGGTGAATTCTCCCTACAACAGAAGAGCGGTAACTGTGCGGTCTACCAAGTTTATACCCATTCGGAATGCAATTGACAGATTTAGCGTTGGCAAAGCTAATTATCTACTGGGTGGATTTATATAGACTAACATGTTTTGAGTTCTTTTCGAATTCCATGCCCATCACATCAATAAACGGAAATTTCTCAGGAACTCTTTTATCATCAACAATATATATTGTTTTCTTTTTAAACCAGGCGTAAAGTTTTCAGAGCTCTGTACTTGAGACTGAGCAGAAACTTTCTCTATTTCAGTATCGCAATGAGTTCATTACAGTACTAAAAGTAGTGCTGTAATGAAACTCATTACAGCATTGTTTTCAGTTATATTTTTCTTTTTATGGTTGTCAGTACTAACCTCAGATCGAATCAAGTTTCGAATCAAATCAATTCAAATTCCGTGATCTGTCAAATCTCGTATGTCACACCAACTGCCAAGAGACAAAACAAAAGTTACTAATCTGAATTTTCATTTGAATTGCGAGAGTTTTCCACAAGAATTGACTGAAAAAGAAAAAATACCGTTTTATACTCGTTGCAGAACTCAATTTCAACACTCATGCTATCGAACTATTCGTGTTGGAATAGGAGCTCATTATGCAATTTGTTTCAGAATATACCATTAGTTACTGACTTCTCTGAAAATGAGTTATCCGCACTTTGTTGAGTATTTGAAATATACAGTAAATATGGTTTTCGAAAGGCGGTAGAATACTCAAGTATATGATGATCTTCTTACTTCCTCGACCCCACTGCTTCGTTCACATATTCAAATGATTGACAGCAACAATAAAAAAAAAAATTTATCCTGCATAAAGGGTTAATAGGTAGAGAGAATATTTTTTCTGCTCGAACGAAAAAATATGGGAATGATGAGGAAAAATAGTGCTTCAACTTTTTCTAGATATGTACTCAGTGATCTTATACAAATGATACATCAGCTCCAGTAGAGATCGATACGTAACTACAGGGCGAGTCTTCGACTTGTACATTTATTTTAACGAATTTCAATTTCCCAATTTATCTTGAGATGAATATCTTGAAAATGATTTCATCCTATTAAATATAGGTTTTCATTGATGTGGCGCATGTTTCACGAATATAAAATCCACTCACATGTTTAATTTTTTCATTATGACTGCACACTCCATAGTTACCATGGAAATCCAAGGGACCTAACTCTTTGAACTAAAGGCGATTTCGATTGACGTTGGTTCTTGGTTGGTTCATAGATTGGTCCGTCAGTTTTGGACCAACCGCATTCGAATGACAAATTGGTGACGTCTCGAATCAGCTGTTTCGCCGAAATTTGAACCGTACTCGAAAGCGCGGTTCGTTTGACGTTGTCATTTATGAACCGAGCGGTCAACTGTTTACCAACCAAAACAGCCATTCGACCTAAGTTGAGTGCTATTTAATGAAAATTTAACGTGATTTGCGCATTTTTCAAGTAATTAATCATTTGAAAAAGTTATTTCAGCGAAAACAAGAAAAATTGTAACTGTAGCTCAATGCTATTATGATTGAAAAATTCACAGAATTAAAATTCCGCTTGATTTCCTCGAAGGTTCAGGAGGTAGATCTTATACTCAGAGAAACTTCAGTGAAACGTTTCCTTCTAGAGGTGCTCCTTATAAGAAATTAGATGAAATAGGTATATCCTGATAATCGAAGCCGAATCGGAAGAAATATTGTGAGAAAAATGTTTCCCTCCTGACCTCAGGACTCTATTTCTGAAATATGTATGTGTAAAATCAAAATCTGATTCAGTTTGACGATGTACCTTCAGATGTTACCACATTTCTAATTTCAACAGAATTCACAAATGTAAACCACAATGAACTGAATTAATTACCAAGCAACATGTTCGTTTGCGAATGAAAGGTAATGGGGTGCTATCTGGATCGTGAAAATTTCCACTGCATAATGGGATCTGCCATGTCTCTTATTCATTAGAAGATCACGAATTTACAGCAATGATGATGTACGACCTTTTTAACGTGTCTTTCCTTTATCATGAGAAATATAATGTTCTACAAAGTTCTCCTTCTCATTGCAATGCGAAACAGAAATAAATCACAGCCGACATCATAATCACATAACAGATGACTTGTTTATTCCGAGAGTTTCCTCTTGCTGATCATTAGGATTTTTCGTCATGAGTTGGATTTGCAAGAAAACAGGAATATGAATAAACTGCTTCTTGTTGAGTTTTAGAAAAGTTTATTCAGTTCGAGATTCAGCTGGAGATTTGAGCTAATGAATTAAATGTCATATCAATTTTTTCGTAAGGACAGAGGAAAGAAATTCTAACTATCCGATTTTTCATGTTAAAATTGGCTGAATTTGACAAATGAAGAGTCAGATAAATGAAATTTTGATGTGTTCGAGGCTCATGTCATTAACCATCGAATTCTCTCTCTTGAACTCTCCATTGCTTGTGATCTTTGTGTTAAGCTTGAGTGTGGGCCAAAATTTGTTAGAAATATGAGTGAACGCAACGTCGACAATTTTGTTTCACATATCAAGTCCTATAATTTTCATGAAATTTATAATCGGGATCATATCGATGCACTTTTCAAATCATTTATCGACATTATTCATAATTCATCTGAATGTTTTTGCTCATTCATGAAAATATCTAATGATCATCAAAGTAAAAGGTGGATTACTCCTGAAATTATAAAAGCCAAATCTGATCTTGAAAATCTCTAGTGGTTGAATGCTAATATGAAATGTCAGTACACTCATAATTATTATGAAAATGGGAAAGTTTCATACGAATCAATGATTCAATATTCGAAATTCAAAGTTCACCATGAACTCATCGAGAGATCCAAAAATAAATATAAAATAGTGTGAGGTATGGTCAATGATTCTACTGGCCGGACACGTAAAAGCCGCGTACCTATTTCGCTTGAGGTTGATGGTATTTCTTACAATGGGACCGACAAGTTAGCGGAAATATTCGGTCAATATTTTTCTTCAGTTACCGGTACTGATCTCAATCAATACTACAATGTTGTCCACTTCACGTACTACCTCGGGCATGTTGTCATCAAACTTTTTTTCTCATCCAGTTTTCAGGCATGAAGTGGTTCAAGTTATCAAAACCCTCAAAAATAATAGAAGCACAGGTGTGGATGCAATTTCAGCAAAAATCTTGAAGGCTATTGGTGATCATTTTGCACACTGGATCAATTTATCGATCAGTACGGGTGTTTTTTCAAATCTCCTCAAGAGGGCTATTGTTGTCCCAATTCATAAAAAAATGATACACATGATATTGCCAACTATAGACCGATCTCAATTTTGAGTGTGTTCTCCAAGGTTATTGAAAAAATGTCAGAAATGACAATTCTCGGAATATGTCTTAGTTTTTGGTTCTGGAAAATATTCTGTTTTCTTGTGCAAGAAAACAACATGTTTGGTTTATCTATGGGAGATGATTGCCTTTCATTGGGGTCCCGTAGTGGTCTTCAAACATCTGAAGTGCCGAAAAATCATCACCTGGAAAGTCGTATCCGGTTTGAAAAACCTCACGACCAGAGAGAGAGAATTTGTGGATTTTTAATTTGAATATCGAAGGAATTCCGAAAGACAAGTGTGATTACGTCTCCAAATTAGCTAATGAATATGGTATCGAAGTGATTTTTCTGCAAGAAATCCACACGGCAACAGAAAAGATCCTCGTGAAAGAGGACAGTTGAAAGTTATGTATTCATTGTTTTTTTATAAGTTTAGCTGGTTATGTTAAAAAGTTATCAGTTTCGTGAATTTCAACAGATTCGGAAAGGGGAAATTGATGGAGCTTTTTCATTTCTTTCAAATTTTGTGACATTTCTGTCATAAATACTCATTTATAAACCTCCCAACATTATTTGGCCAAGAAATCTGAATGTTGACGTTTTTTAAAGTACCGAATGCATTTCTAAAATGCATTTGATTTATTCTGAATAATCGGTTTCTTTTCTGCTTTTGTTTTTTTTCATTTCAGATTAAGAATTGCGAGTCGTTTTGGGAAGAATCTGTCAATCCAAGATTTTCCTGATATTTAATATTTTATGTAATTTTTTTACGGGGAGACAGGTTTTTTCGGCTGAGGTTTTTTCCCCTGCCTGTATAGTATCGTATGATATTAGTGATCCCAATTTTGATCCAACATTTGGAACACCCTGTGATGAGTTTTTCAAAATTCTAAAAATGTACAATATTTCCACACTCTTCGACTTCAAAAATGTGAAAACGGTTTGTGCCTAAGGTATCTAGATCAGGAATAACAAACATAATACCGAATACTCTTTTCTCTCTTTTTCTTTAGGGTTTTTCTCGATATTTTGGAAAATATTTCGACTAATGCAACGATTTGAGTACGAATGTATTCAGAATTGCATACTCTGTCAAATTTGAAAACAAAAAAAAACAGAAAAAAAAATTTCGAAATTTTTTTTTTCGCTCCCTTTATAACTGAAAGTGGTCAGGCTCTAAGAATATTTTACCTCGGTAGATAATGTCAAACAATATCATAATCCCAATTTTCAGATTTCAAATGAGTCTAGTTCTCCAGAAACGCCTAATAGGCCTTCAAACTTGGTACACCCTATATATATATACAGGGTGAGTCGGGAGGAACGGACCAAACTTCAGGTGTGTATTTTGCAGGACGAAATAATTGAAAAAAACTCATATGTTTTTATGCGATTCTCATTTGTTTACAAACTATAAGGTAATTAGAATATATAATATATAAGGTCACCCAATATTCAGATCAAGAATTTATCGGACTATGGATTGGTCGCTGTGGTCGTATTAGTTGGCCTCCAAGATCTCCAAACCTCACACCATTGAATTATTGTTTGTGGGGCTGGTTCAAGAACGAGGTATACAAAGTTAAAGTTGACACTCGGGATGCTCTAATTCGAAGCATTAGAAATACGGCATTGCTTTTTAAAGAAAAGCACTAATCAATCAGAAAAGCATCGAGAGCCCTTCGCAGACGAATGTGTTTCGAGGTTAATGGCGGGATTTTCGTGCATTTATTAAAATAATGCTATAAATGAAACCATTTTAATATAGAAAATGTTGTTTTTTATAATGACGCTATAGTTTGAGAACAAATGAAAATCGGATAACAACATATGAGTTATTTTATATTATTTCGAGCTATACAATACACTCCTGAAGTTTGGTCCGTTCCTCCCGACTCACCCTGTATATATATATATATATATATATATATATATATATATATATATATATATATATTGTTTTCAGCAGGATGATGAAATACCTTGACAAGTTTTACATACTTGACGAGGCACAGCATGGGTTTAGATCTGGCCGATCGACTGCTTCTGGGGCTGCTCACTTTGTGGAGTAAGTCTATGGGGCACTCGATTGTGGTTTTTTGTGGCAGGTTTATTTTTTGACTTATCATTCAATTTATAGTTGATAAATGCTTTAATCTGGGTTTTAGAGGAATTTTTTTAAAACTGGCTGAACAGCTTTCTAGAGGATAGAACAATGGTGGTAAGAATTGGAGATTCCTATTCAAATCAGTATGGTGGGAACATAGGAGTGCCCCAAGGTTCTGTCTTGGACCACCTTTGTTCCTACTGTTTATAAATGACCTGATGACACCCCAGTTGCAGAAAAAGCGCAGAGTTTTATAGAACTTAGATTAGATTAGATTAGAGGAGGGGCGACAGATCAAAACCGACCTTGCGAGCACCTTGACCTTAAGATCTATTGTGCATCCCCGCGCTGTTTACCAGTCGGGCAGCAAAGTCTCGATGAACTTCACCACCTTTCTGGGGGCCACATCCATTACTTGTTCAGGCTTTAGGAACCAGGAGCCAAGATGCCGTAATCGTTTCTGGTGGACAGCTTCACACTCACATAGTAGGTGACTGGCTGTCTCGGTGGCTTCCTGACAGAAGCGACATGTACTATCGGGCGCCTTTCCCATGTTTTTTAAGTGATACCTCACGGGACAGTGCCCAGTGAGAGCGCCCGTCAATTTCCTCAGTTCCAATTTACTGAGTGAGAGGACTTTTTTGGTCCAGCTCGTCGAGTGAGAGAGAAGTAATTTAGCTTGCCTTTGACCATTGGTCGTGCGCCAGGACATAAGCTTCCTCTTTTGTTCCCAGTCCTTAATAGCCATTGCTTGATGGCTGGCTGGGAAGCCGCAAAACGGTTCAGGTCCAGTAAAGGGGGTTGCCCCTCCTTCCCTGGCCAGTTGGTCAGCCGCTTCATTGCCGTGAATCCCGGAGTGACCAGGCACCCAGATGAGGTTGACCTGGTTCTTTTCTCCGAGTAGGTTAAGTGACGTCTTGCATTCCCAGACCAGCTTTGACTTTACTTGTGGAGAGTCAAGCGCTAGCAGGGCTGCTTTGCTGTCAGATGCTATATATATTTCTTTTCTTTGGTAGTTGCGTTCGGCACAGAGCGCAACGCACTCCCTTATAGCAAGTGTCTCTGCCTGAAAACCGAAGGACAGAGACCCATTGGTATGGCTAATTGGGTTGAGGGGCCGTAAACACCGGCTCCGACTCGTCCGTCTTCAGTTTTCGAGCCATCAGTATAAAATACCGTAGACCCTCTGGGGAAAACTGATTCTTTATTAGCCCATTGGTCACGACTTGGGAGTGTCGTGGTGAAGTTTTTCCGAAACTCATGTCTCAAAGGAAGGTTGTCTGTGACCACATCCTGAAGCTCCTTACACTCATTTAGAATGCGAAGGTGCCCTGTGTAGTCTCCAGTTTTCAGCTCCCGCTCCCTTGCCACCCGGAGAGCCCATCTGGCCGCCTCGCTTTCCAGAAAAATCTCTAGAGGAGGCAGGTCCAGGATGACTTGCAGGGCAGCAGTTGGGCAGGAACGAGATGCGCCTGTTATGGACAGGCACGCTGTTCTTTGTAGTTTTCCTAGGGCTAGTTGACCCGAAACTAGTTTTGCTCTTGGCCACCAAACGAGAGCCGCATAGCTCACGATTGGCCGGACAATGGATTTGTAAATCCAGTTCGTTAGTTCAGGTTTTAACCCCCACGTACTTCCGACCATCCTCTGGCACGTGAAGAGAGCTCTCTGGCCCTTGCTGATCACAGCCTCAAGGTGAAGGCTCCAGGAGAGTTTTTGGTCGAAGATCACACCAAGATATTTGGTGTGGTTCGTTGGGATTAGGGTGGTCCCGTTCATCGTAATTTTTTTGAGAGAGAGTTTTTTCCTCCTGGTGAATGGCAATAATATCGTCTTTTTGGGATTTATATTGAGACCCTCTCGGATACACCACTCGTGAGTTAAGGTTAGGGCAGTTTGCATTCGATCACTAATTGTGTCGTCATGCTTACCCCGAACCATTATCACAAGGTCATCTGCATAGCCGCAGATCTCAAAACCCGCACTTGTAAGTGTTTTTTAGAAGATCGTCAACGACCAGTGACCACAAGAGTGGCGATAAGCAGCCCCCTTGTGGGCACCCGTCTCCGGGCGTCGCAGTAACTGAAGCTGCGCCTAGTTGCATATTGATTATCCGGCTGCTCAGCGAAGCCATGATCCAAGCAACCGTTGCCGGTTCCACTCCTCTCTTAACCAACGCACGGTGGATGGACTGCCTTGGCGTATTCGAGAACGCGCCTTCTATGTCAATAAAAGCGCAGAGAGCAACCTCTTTGTACTCTATGGCCTTTTCCAGTTTCCTGGTGAGGCCATGGAGAGCTGAAATCGTTGATTTCCCTGCTTGATATGCATACTGATCTTTGTGTAGAGGAAACTTAGAAAGTAGTCCCGCTCTAATATCTTGATCAATTATCTTCTCCATCGCTTTCAGGAGAAAGGAGGAGAGGCTGATGGGGCGGAATGATTTTGCATCAGTCCCTGGCCGTTTGCCAGCCTTGGGAATGAAGCTCACTCTCACGTCCCGCCAGCAGTCAGGGATGTATCCCCAGGTGAAGCTCCGTCGAAAGAGATCCACGAGGTCCGGGAGTATGACCTGCAGTCCCCTCTGAAGCAGTACCGGGTAGATGCCATCCCCACCTGGAGATTTGTATGGTTTGAAGGATTCGATTGCCCATCGAATCCTTTCTTTTGTGAAGAGTTTTGCAGCAATCTTTCTGGCTCCTCGTCTGGGTGCCGAGACATCCTGATTTGGTTTGTTGCCCAGAAAGATTCGGGAGCCTGGAAAGTGAGTCTCTAGCATGAGTGATAACGTTTATAGAACTTCATCTTGTATGTCAACATTTGATACAAAGCTTTGTTGAGTGGTGTCATAAAAATGACATAATGATTAATATCAGCAAGACAGAAAGCATCCACTTTGAACTATCGAAAAACAATAATAAAAAAATAATAATTGAAAATTTAGCTTGTAGCATTACATCTGGCGATTGAACTTAATTCGTGGGAATTCATATAGATCGCAATTTGAGATGGGACACCATATTGATGCGTTATGCAAAAAAATGAATTTCTCTTACTATGCAATTAGTAGAGTGAGAAAGTCGTGAGTAGAGTCCAAAACAATCGCTATTGAGTATTTACTATGCTCTGGTATATAGTCACATTTCTCACAATACTCTTTTATGGGGAAATTCCTCAGAAGTGAATAGAGCTCCCATTTTACAAAAAAGGATCATTCGGATGATGTTCAATATTTCTCTCAGATCATCTTGTAGTCCAATCTTTATTGAAAATGACCTTTTGACTCTTGCATCAGTTTTATTTTCAAATGCTTAATGTATGAAAAGAAAAATGAGTGCAAATTAGTTAAATTATCTCAGCATGATTATAATACGAGAAACAGGGAAACATTGTCATGTTAGATTCATATTAGTTAGGTACTTGAAATTAATTGCGGGAAGCAATCGCATCAACGCTTCAGTCGTGGTTTAATACCTGACGAACGATCATTATTAATATTATTATTATTATTATTATTATTATCTTCACTGCGCGTGCAGGATCGTGACAACACAACACAAGGCTAGTATGCTTGCTACGAGCTAGAAATTATTCGACGCACAATAGCTGTAGTCCCCAATATCACCGTCTTCTGCATCCAGTTCAGCACACCTTTGTCTAAATTAAACTCTTCTAGATGTTTGACAGTTTTTCGGTGTACTAAACCGTTTTCTGAAATTATTATAGGCATTATAATGATCTTCTGTATATGCCATTGATCCTTTATACAGTCGCCTAGGTGTTCATATTTATTTTTCTTTTATCATTATTATTATTATTATTATTATTATTTTTTTTTTCTCTTCACAATTCATGGTTGTAGCAGATAGAACCGGGGTGTCGACCACCAACGATTCAATCCCTAGCCAGTATTCTTCTGATGGTCGAGCATGTTGACAATTTTACTGCCTTTTGCATAAGGCTAATAATTTTTTGGTGTTCCCTTATATCCAACATTTTCAAGGCCCCTGCCAGCTCTCTATCTACCAGGCCATTAGCAGAAATAATTATTGGCACAATATGAACATTCTTCAGTTGGTAAATGTCCTTCAGTTCATTGGCCAAATCAGTATACTTACTGATCTTCTCGACCCTAGCCTTTCTGATGTTTTCATCGAGTGGTATACTGATGTCTATAATGAATGCAGTGTTGTCCTTTTTATTTCTGATCAGGATGTCAGGCTTGTTATGCCTGATTTCTTTGTCTGTTATCACCCCCATGTCCCAATACACCTTGACTCTATCATTTTCTAAGAAATCTGCTGCTTTATATTTGTAAAAGGGCTGGGTTTCTTTCAGGAGTTCTTCTTTTCTACATATTTCTTGGTGTAAGATTCCAGTTACTTTGTTGTGTCGGTCCAAATAATTTTTCGGTGCCAGGTAAGTTCAAGCTGAGATAAGGTGTTGTATTGTTTCTTGTGTTTTTTTTTCAACAGGATATCTATACAAATAATGAATTGGAGATATGTGAAAATTGTTTTTTTTTTTTTTTTTGTGTTAATATTAGATGTAACTACTGGTTGAATAAACGTCATTTTGGTGTTGCAAAGTCTGCATCTGTCATTAAATATTTCTTGTTTCAGGATTTGTTTGCGGTAGCTTCTGGTAGAAATGACCTGGTCCTGGATTGCATGAATGAATCCCTCAGTCTCCGGCATGAGGAATCCCTGTCTAAGGTAAGTGGTGGACAACTGCCAGTCAACATCTTGACTGTGTAGTGCGGCAGCATACCTTCCATGGATGGCCCTATTTTTCCATTCCTGCTCCATTGAATTTATACTTTTTTGTTTTTCAGGGAGGATGCTACCAGCCAGGTTGAGTGGAGAGAGATTAACATCAGCCAAACTGAGAGCTCTATGAAGTGGGTCATCAGATGCCTGGAAGTAAGTATATAGCCTCTTTAGTTGGTTAGTATGAAGCATTTCCAGATTTAGTAGGCCTCGTCCCCCGCGGTCTCTTGGAAGGTACATACGGTTACTCGATGAGATTGGGTGGTGATTCCTATATTTCGTCATAATTGTTCTCACTGTTCGGTCCAGGCGTTCAAGGTCTGTTTGCGTCCATCTAATGACTCCAAATGTGTGTGAGATGACAGGAATCACCCAAGCGTTGATGGCAGATATGAGACTTTTGGAATACAACTTGGTCTTCATTGTTGTTTTCAGTCTTCCGATAAAGTTCTCTTCAACCATCGTTTTTGTCCTTTTTTGATCTGTGGTAAGAATCTGTTGCAGACCTAAATATTATTATTATTATTATTATTATTATTATTATTATTATTATTATTATTATTATTATTATTATTATGAACACAGGCAATGATGATGTTCTAGCGCTATAATTGTGGTTACGCAGATCGATGATTTTGAGAACCCTCTATCCCTATATCGCAGAGGTGGAAAAACAGTACCTGAGTTGTGCGCTTGTAGCCTTGTAGCTGCTTGGTTTCATTCTTCGGTTTCAGAAAATCTCTTGATTTTACGTTAGAAAAAAAAACCCGTATTCCTAAATATAGGTCAAGTCTTTAAAGTTTTAGGCGATTAATATAATCGATAAGTACCTGATATGTTTATGAGACAAATGTTACTCTGACTTAATTATCGATTGATGCATTTCCAGTGGAAAAGAATGAACGAAAAGTAAGTTTGTCTAACGCCATTTTCCTATGATCACGTAGCTTGTCGCATGCTACAGGAAATGCCTGGTGAGACTGAAATTGCCTTCTTAGATTCTCTCAATTGCCCTCTTAATTATTTTAGCTTTTGATCGCATTTTTTGAGTTTCTCTGATATTTTTCATCGAATAATCTGTGCCAGTGCGTTCCTTCTGAAAATGCGGCAATTTTTTCTTCTCCTAAATTCTGATTGTGAATCATTGTCATCAGAGATCCTCGGATATTTTGAGACATTATCAATTCAAATACTGATGAATTTATTTTTGACCACCTTTTCGGAGTGAGGCAAACTTAACGTTTCTGGAGAGATTAACACAAATACTCCAGTCGATAAATTACCACCAATACTTTCCTGAAGAGAACACCACAATCGTCCCTTTCCTGAAGAAATTGAATCGCCTGCAGAGAGGCTCTGATTTCAAACTTTACGATCGAATCAAACCTTAACGTAAAAGACTGCTAACTGATCCGGTGATTGGATGAATTCTGAATTGAAATTGGAAAGATAAGTTTCGTACTGTTTCGTAGAAATTTTAAAGATCTTCATAAGCTGATGTCTAAGAATCCTTCACTGAGAACGTTTCATAAACATTCAAAGAAAAAACATGAAAAACTTTGCATTTCAACTAAAAGATGTTTCTATCAAGCCCAAGTATCGGAATCCGAAGATCCGATAAAGACAGCATGGCATATAACGAACGAATTGAGTAATAAGAATAGGAGCAAAGGTAAAAAGAAAATGAAGCTTCTTGATGACGATAAACTTGTTGAAGATCCAAAGAATATTGTTGAGATTTTTAATCGTTCCTCATGATGTTGTTGCCAAGATTCCTGTTGATGGCTCGGATTTTGGTGAATATTTGAAACACGTAGTGACACCTGCCACCTCATTGTTCCTCACGCGTTATTCAGATGCTGAATTGTATAATTCATTGCGCGGAAAGCTTTAAGGACAATGGTCATTTGGGCATGACGAAGTACCAATGTCCATTTTAAGGAAATCCTTGGATTTTTTAATTGTACTTCTGACGAGACTGGTAAACCTATCTTTGACGACTGGAATTTTTCCGGACATGCTTAAGATTGGCAAAGTTGTGCCAATTTATAAGGGTAATGACTGCAGACTTACAAAGAATTATAGGCCCATTACGGTGCCTTCTGGTTTCTTCAAGGTGTTTGAGTACGCATTTCTTGATAGACCTCTGTCATACTGTAGGAGAAATAATATCATCTCTGTGAATCAACATGGATTTTTGAATGACAAATCGACTACAACAGCACTACAGTCATATTATGAGAGGGTAATGGATTTGATTGACGGTGGTCAGAGCCCTGTTGGAATTTTCTGTGATCTCAGCAAGTCGTTCGACTGCGTTGATCATACTATTTTGATGGATAAACTCCAGAGATATGGAATACGAGGTGTTCCCCATCAGTAGCTACATAGATTCCTCAACTCAAGATGTCAATATGTAGCTTCTTCTAAACGGGATATAACCATTGGAGTTCCACAGGGTTCAGTTTTGGGACTTGTTTTATTTCTGTTATATTTGAATGATTTGGACAAGTTGCCTGTTCAGTCTTCCTTCACAATGTATGCCGATGACACTTCAATAATTGTTTCGGATGAATCCGATGACTTGCTGTTCGACAAATGCAATGCAACCTTTTTGAATGTTAGCAACTGGTTCAATGCAAACCATTTGAGTCTAAATATAGGGAAAACACACTCCATGTGTTTCCATAATCGCCAGAAACACTGTGCAAATGTACTCATTTCTGGTGGCGATAATACAAGGGTTGATATTGTTCGACAGGTTAAATTTTTGGGTCTTCACGTCGATGAATGCCTTACATGGGTTGACCACTGTCAGATACTGCAGTCCCGATTGAGTAGTTATTCATATCTTTTCAGAAACCTCAAGTTAGTTCTGGATGAAGAACAACTTTTAAAATTTATACCATGCGCAGGTTGACAGTAGGTTGAGGTATGGCCTTGTCTGGTGCGTCCGCAGGTGTTTTTATTGCGCAGAAGCGCATCATTCGTGTTTTAGTTGGTGTTTGGAAAAGAACTTCTTGTAGAAAGCATTTCAGAAACCTGAGAATACTAACACTGCCATCATTGCTGATTTTTGAGTTCTGTATGTATGTTTTTGAGAATAATAATTACTTTGCTAAAGTTGGATCTCTGCATGGATTGAACACACGCCAAAAAAAAGACTATTATATTCCTGTTAGCAATTCTCGGTTGCATTATAACTCATATAAAGCTATGGCCCCTCGTTTATTCAATTCATTACCAGAGGAGATTAAATGTTGTAAATCAATGTATAGCTTTAGGAAATTATTGAAGGAATTCCTGGTGGAAAATTGTTTTTACTCTATACAGGAATATATAAACATGTGATTTTTTTTTGTCTATGTGCATTTATTTTGTACTTTATTGTTTTTTTAAACCTTAGTGTATTTTTGAACTGTAATTGAATGTGTATATTTTCTGTTTCTAAATTATGTTGAAGAGCCCTATACAATTGTAAATTGTCGAATGGAGAATAAAGATATTATTATTATTATTACAGAAGTGGAGATCAAGCGTCATTCATAGTTTTAGGAGATTCCGACATTTTGTTTGATTTTTATATCAACTTAGCCACTCAATGAAGGTGTTCCGAAAAAAAAAACCTCAAACTAAAACGTAATGTAGATCAGATTTTTTTTCCGGAAAATTTATTATAATTGTCTCTCCCAGTCTCTGAAACAAGAAACAATTAGGAAATTTTCTAAATAATAGAAGAGAAGCTCCTAATTAAAAATTGAGCATTAATTTGTCAGGGGCCAAATCTTTACAAAAGTTGTTGTCTAACAATGGAAAAAGAGAAAACACATCGAACTCTGAAGGGTAACGTTTAGGAGTATAAATCAGACTCTTTCGTCAGAAAATTTCTATATTTCATTCAACTTTGCAAAATCGTCAGAATAATCTTCTATTATTTAATTTTTTTTCTGATTGTTTCTTATTTCAGAAACTAGGAGAAAATATTTCAGTGGATACCTAGATCAGAATGTGCTCTACCTACCTGATATGAGAACATCGTTCATAAGAAAGTCTCACAGTTTTCAATAATTTCGATGTTTTATGAAAATGTTGAATGGCATAGGTACAATTTGATACTTTTAGAATAAGTTCTTTTCCGTGAATATACTTGAATGATTGTTGAAATTCATGCACTGGAAAGGAAAAAGCCTCAAAATCTCATGCAAGGATCACGGATCCTGAAAAAATGTTATTGGAATTGACGTATTAGAGAAAGATTTTTGTGTACCAAATTCGATATAAGATGATGCAAGGGCGAATATAGCTTTATCTTGGGAAGGTGGCTATTAACCAGTGAGCACCAATAACTACAGACTTCATTTCGCGAAAGTTTACATTGATAATACACTTCGCAAAACAATTAAGTCAAAGGAACAGAAATAATTTGGTTTTTGGTGGTTGTATCTCAGTGAAAAATGGTCGTATAGAAAATGAGAAAACTAACTTTCGAGCCTGAAGACTTTAATTTCTGAAATTATGGGTTAACAGTTTTTCAGAGTACCGGTAGCCACGCAATTTTCAGATAAAGCACAAGTAAAAAATAGAAAAAAAATGATTTGCTCTACGCGCATGCAGAATTATTTTCCAGCTGAACAGATACAAATATCGCATAACCTGTTCATTTAGATTTAATTTGCTCCTAACAACTTTCGGATATGAAAAATGTCATATTGCCATTTTCGGCTAATGTACTGTATCATCAGCAATATTGTGGGAAAAGCTTAGGTTTCTTCAATTGTTGCGCGTATATTGCGAATATTTGGGAAATTACGATTTTGAAATTATTGTATGATATTTTCTATTTCCATCACTTTACGTAGATACATTTTTCATGTTTTCGGTACTCGGGGGGGGGGTGATTAGCCCTATTACAGTCCCACCGTAAATACACCCACTTCTCTGCAAATTACGTTGGAAAGTTGCCTACTCTGTGAGGATTTCAAAATGATAAAATATAGGGAATAACCGTCTTCAGGAAAGAATTTCTTCGAATGTTTAGCAAAAATGGCCCATTTCTGTGAAAAACTGATTTCTTCATCCTTGTGTGAGTCATATTTCTCATCTCCACATTGTGCATTGTTTCGATTTTAATTGAGTGATATTACTTGTTGATATTGTAGTTACTGTGCGCATATCATGAATAATTCAAATTTATAGGTAATTCAAGGACTGAAAACATTTTTCAATAGATTTATTTGATAATAACTTATTGAACAAATCTAGTGGTATACCAAGCATAATGAGCAAGATGAAATGTTTTTTGACAAAAGTGACAGAATGAATTTTACATAGAAATGGTCTATTCACGATAAACATGCTAATATCTTTTTTCAAGAGGGTTATCACCTGTATTTTACTTTTTCGAAATCCTCATATAATGCAATTGTCCAACGTGATTTGCAGGGAAGGTCCAGTCCTTTCTTCACGCCACTACAGATCGAATTTATTACAAAACGTTGATTTTATACATTTCATTTCAGATTCACTGCACGATATTTCGAGCTTCTTTCTGAGTGTATAAATTGAAACAATCTTTCAACCATATTCGAGCAAAGAAACACATTCGAAAAGTATTAAATTGGACCTATGTCATAAGCGAAAGTATTTGAAGTTAAAAAATTCGACATTTTGGTATTTAAAATCTGAATTGTATATGGCCCGTCCGAAAATTATTGAAGACATGAAAGAAGAAATCAACAACCTCAATAATGATTCAGAAATGGTAAGGAAAATCATAAAAAACTTGAAAGATATCGACTCTATGCAAAAGTAAATGAGGGTCATTTTGAACACTTATTTCAATTATTTGTTAATGAATAAATAGGTGCCAGATATAACCTGAATAAAGTTTGAAAATTTGAAATCAGAAGATAGAGCTCTACCCATCAGAAAAATAAATAGAGGGTGTACTATTTACAGAAAAATAGTCCACATACAATTTTTAGGTTCACGATGCTTTTATGCATGTCGTCGTAGTGAATTCTGAATCCCCACAGAAAATACTACAAGCTCGTTCATATAAAGGATTTTGTAAAAGGATTTGGGTAAAATATGAACTCTCTGTATTGTGGTTATCATGGCGGGTCCAAATTATTGCTTTTTATAGGCGTTCATCGATGACAACGAAGATGAGCCGCAGACCTTTATTCAGAGATGTCAGGCACTTCCCAGACATAAAAAAAGAGTGCTATTTAGCAGAGAAACATCTCGGTTGTCTTCGACGAAGGCGTTAAGCAGTACTGATGACGAGTTATAATTCATAAGGCGTTCTACTGCTACACTGGGTCGATGACAGCACATTCCTGCAGTTTACGTCATGATCTAGGTTTTCACTAGCCCATGTTTATAGTCATTTTCTTCAACGGTTTATGAACGTCGCTAACCCATTTTTGTCTAAGTTTAATTTTTCATCAGGTTCATACAATTTTTTGTTGCAGAAAGATGCACAAAAAACAATTCGTGATTCTACTTTCAGCGGTATATCTTCTGGTTGCCATTCAAGAAATATTGGATTTCCAATAAAAGGATACCTATCTGAATAACTCGAGCAACTCTGTAACCTGCTCGTTTTTCGGGCTATATTTATTGATTGCATTAAGGAATTATTGACGTATGCTGTTGAATCAAGGAAGTTTATCTTTATATTTCGTCAAGAAATTGTCAATTTTTACATTAAGATTTTATGAGACATTCGATGCAAATGACGTCTAGTATATTTCTTGAAGGATCATGTTGATCATGTTGAATTACGAAACGACCTGTATATTGATGTCTGGGGGGTAGGTGGAACTCAAACAAAGATAATCCAGTGATCACTGTTAGCTTACTCTTTTATGTGACGTAGAACCGGAACATAATATGATTATGATTTAATGTTTAATGGAACACTACTCGGACTCACATGATCTTCTATAGTGATTTTAATAATCTTCAACCCTTCTAACGATAACACCACCGTTGTTGGTCCGAGCGGATGCATAGTTTTTGAACAACCTCAGTACAAATTGAAATTGGTACGTCTTCTTTGTTTATTTGGAACGAATTTGAGCCCGCTTTCATTATACAATCCATTTTTTTTTAAATACGCAATTCTCGTTACAGATATTTTACAGTTCATAAGCATGTTCATAAGAGACGTTCGAAATCGCAAGTGTTGGTATGATCTCCAGAGTAAAGTGTGCGACGTTCTCTTCTGCTTAGTTCAGATTTTAGAAATGAAAATTTTTCTGGGTATAAAACACACAAGAAATTCCTTTGCAGCGTCGATTTCTGAGAGATATTCCGGTCTTAATGAGAGTGTAGTTATCTCATTACTGGATTCCTTACAGGGTATTGAGGAAGGACCTAATGAGAATGGGTCTAGCAGAAAATGAAGAATGTGCATTCAGTGGGGCGGAAAAGGAAACTCCGAATCATCTCGTGTTGGAATGCCCCGCCCTAGTAAACATTGAATAAGAAAGATCAAGAGGGCATGAATTAACTTTCTGAAGCCATCCCAAATACTGCACAGTTCATTAGAACTCTGCGAGTGGAAAAGGGGATGTAGATTTTAGTGGTGAAATAGCTCTGATGGGAGACACAATAATTGATATAAAAGTCGTAATGTTATGCGCCATCCTCGGATATAACAACTGACAGATCCGGACTAAGAGATGTGTAATATTCATTATTGATAAGAAATGATCGATAATATTCCCATAGATATATTGTACATAGGTTGCTGTTCAAAATCGGGTTTGTTCTGATTTTGTATAATACTGTTTAGGACTGTATCCAGATAAAATCTGGATAAAATCTAGATCCAATCCAATCCAGATAAATTCTATAGGAATTGCAAGAATATATCAAAATATATATCTCAGAGAAGTCAAAAACATTAGTTTTATACAATAGATATTTTATGAGAATAAAGTGAGAGAGGATTACCAATATTTTTATAGAATTCCATAATCTGAAACGTGGACATATTTCCAAACTTTAAGAAAAGTAGGAAAATAATATGAAATATGCAATACTTAACCTTAACCACCGTAATGCGGTCTGTGAGACCGCGCAAGAAAGTTGATTCCCTCTTACTTATACACACTTGAATTTTATCGCACTATCGCTATATTACCTTCAAATGGTCGCATCCTCCGTCACTGTTTGCAATGAGGAAATTCTGATTGTAACGGTTTGCAAGAAAAACGTATTTGAAGTTACGGAGCGGTCTGTGAGACCGGACTACGGTGTTAGTTTCTGTATTCGAATTTCGTTCTCTCTAAATTCGGAGAACAATTTTTGGACTTTGGAAATCATTCGTAACGTTTGAAACTTAAATAATGAATGAAATACCCCAAATATTCCACACGAACCGAAACATAACAGTTGAAAACTGGTTTTCATGATTAGAATAGAATAGAATAGTTTTTATTTTCCAAATTATTGAAATATAACATAAGCAATACAACAAAAAAGAGGAAACAGGTCAAAATACATATCAATACTTAAACTTAAACATCCAACGAACCGAAATTGGCTTCAAGAACTCGAGCAACTGTTATCAACGCAGGATCTGAAGAGATTCCTGAAATATCTACTGAAGAAATCAGAGCGGCGCTTAGGAAGATGAAGAATGGAAAATGTCCTGGAGAAGATTGCGTTACATCAGAGATGTTGAAACATGGTGGTGGCATTTTGGAAAGAGCCCTGCAGGTGCTTTCAAACAGGTGTTTGCACGAGGGCAGCATACCCGATAAATGGCACAGCTCCGAAGTGGTGATCCTCTTCGAAAAAGATGATATATGTAATATCGAGAATTATTGCCCTATAAGTCTGCTGTCTGTGCTATACAAACTATTCAAGAAAATTCTTACTAACCGCCCAAACCAATAATTTGATTTTTATCAACCTGTTGAACAGGCAGGCTTTCGGGCAGGCTACAGCACCATCGACCATCTTCAGACCCTTCGTACAATAATTGAGAAAACAACAGAATATAATGTGCCTATTCACCTAGCCTTCATCGATTTTCACAAAGCTTTCGATTCCATAGAAACCCGTTACATCCTAGACTCAATGGACAATGCAAGAATTGACAGCAGGTATACACAGATTATAAAGTACATATACGAAAATGCCAAAATGCTTGTTAAATTCAACGAGAACCTGAAAACCAACACCATAAATTTTAAAGGGGAGTGAAACAGGGCGACACCATCTAGCCAAAACTATTCATATTGGTGCTTGAAGATGTATTCAAAAAACTTAATTGGCAAAAAAAAAGATCAAAGTTGACGGCTCATTTCTCAGCCACCTGCGGTTTGCTGATGACATTGTCTTATTTTCCAGTGATATTCGTGAATTGGAGGACATGATAAATGAATTGAGTCATGCATCAAAACAAGTTGGTCTGAGGATGAACATCAAAAAGATCAAAATTATGAGCGGGGAAAATAGTGCCATCACGATAGACCATCATCAAATAGAGAATGTTTCTCAATATATATATTTAGGACATAGTATCACTTTAGGAAAGGAAAATCAGCGAGCGGAGGTCACTAGAAGAGTATCGCTCATGTGGGCAGCTTTTGAAAAGCTATCACATATATTAAAAAATACTGACGTCCCTATAAATCTCAAACGTAAAGTTTTTGACTCCTGCATCCTGCCTGTTGCCACATACGGGATGGAGACCGTTACCCTCACAGTTAAAAGTTCTAATAAACTGAGAGTAGCCTAGAGGGCAATGGTACGTGCTATGCTCAACATATCATTGAGAGATAAAATCAGGAACAAGGAAATCAGAGAGAGAACCAAGGTCAGGGATGTCATGGAGGAAAAAGCGGTCAAAAAGTGGAGATGGGCTGGTCACATAGACAGGACAGCAGCAGATGGCCACTAAGAACAATACAGTGGAGACCTCGAGAAACCAAGAGAAGTAGAGGCAGACCACAGGGAAGATGGGTCGACGACATTCGAGAGATAGCGGGTAGGAGCTGGCTGAGTCAGACCAGAGATAGACGAATGTGGAAGAGAATGGAAGAGGCTTTCATTCAGGAGTGGATGACAAACAGCTGAAAAAGAAGAAAAAGAAGAGAAGACTTAAATTCTAACAGTTCCCAAGGTTTTACAAACTAATTCAAATTCTTTAATGGAATATGGCTCAGCTCTCATGATTATCTCAAAAATTTCTCCCTTGAAAGTTTCATTATCGATAAGTATCTGCACATACTTTGGCAGCATATTAAATATTTTAATAGCCATGTACAGACAATTTTTTTCTATCATGCTCATATGGTGAGACGGATAGAAATACGGAGACATGTGCCTTGTATTATTTATGTTCTTATAGGCTCTAAAATAAGATCTGTGATTTTGAAAGAATAACAGTATTCTGTAAATATACAGGCAATATAATGTTAATATATTATTTCGTTTGAACATCACGACTCTCTATATCCCATTTCATGAATGATCCTTAACGCCAATTTTTGCAAATGGAAAATTCTTTGTGCCTTGTTATAACCACCCCAAAAAATAATTCCGTAACTGAAAATCGATTGAAAATTTGCAAAATATACAACTTTGAGAATTTTTTGGCTTACATTATCTCTCAATTTTCGTAATGTATATAAAACTTTATTTAACCTGCCACTTATATAATCTATATGATAAGTCCATTTCATTAAATGGTCAATTTTCAGACCCAAAAATTTGATTGTTTCAGAAATTCTGTGAACCTGACCACCAAAATCGATCTCTTCAGGATATTGCAATATTTGCCTACTCGTAGTGAATACTGTACATTCAGTTTTGTTAGTATTCAGAATAAATGCATTTCTGAGGCACCATTCATGAAATCTATCAAAAAAACGTGCTCAGGTCAGTATTTAGTTCCCTCAATTCTGAGGATAATATCAGTATATTGGTATCATCCGCGTAATTTGATAGCTTTATATTATCTTCCCTGGAGTCTGGAGTAATCAGATAAATCAGAATACATGTTATTCATATAGATGATAAATAGTAATGGTCCCAAAATACTGCCCTGTACTACACCTCGCCTGATAACTCTCTCATCCGACATAAATTGGTCTCCGTCCACCTGAACAAGGACTCTCTGTTTCCTGTCCTGAAAATAACTTCTGAAGAGATCGAGTTGAGCATTCCTGATGCCAATAGCATCCAGCTTCTTGAGAAGAAGATCATGTTCCACGCAATCGAATGCTTTTGACAAATCCAAGAACAATCCAGTTGGTATTTTACCCTGGTCCAGAGCCTGAATTATTGCCTGTGTTAGCTCAAAAATCGCTGTATCTGTGCTCTTATGGGGAACAAATCCATGTTGGTGTACACTTAGAATGTTGAACTTCGTAAGATAATTGAGGATCCGATTGGACAAGATTTTCTCAAAATCTTTGAAAAATAAGTTAGTTGGCTTATAGGTCTATAATTCTGCATATCGTCGGAATCAGCTTTTTTATACAGGCTTAACCACAGCTATCTTCAATTCATCGGGAAATACTCCAGTTGTAAAAGCTTTATTCAATATTACACAAAGAGGTCTTAAAATATTATTGATTGTTGCTTTTATCATGGTTATAGGTATTTGATCATGACCGAACGATGATTTATTTTTCATCTTTCTGAGAACATTGAAAATCTCAGATTCCTCAACTTGGAACATGAAAAACGATTTATGATGACGTTTATGCGCTATTTCTGATGGATTAGACGATTGCAGGCTTCTTGTTAAGTTAGTGATAATATCAATAAAATGGTCGTTAAAGTTGTTTGCTATGTCTGAAGTATTTCCATTTTTAGGAATGATGAAATTATGATTTTCATTCCTCCCTATGATATTATTAACTATGTTCCATACTGCTTTAGATTCATTATCTGCATTGACTTTTTTATAGGCATAGAATTTTGTTTTGTAATCAATAATTGCTTTATCATACTATCATATTTAATTTTTCTATATAATTTTTGGAATTCTGGTCTTACACCTGCAACTGTATGTACTCTACCAAGTAACGATTTAATTGAATTGATTTTTTCATCTTTCAGAAAATTTATTTTATTTTTTAAATGCAGGGGAAATTCAACAATTGGAAAACTTAATTCAAAATGAAGCTGGAATGTTTTAGAAAATAAATTCCACATTTTATTGACACTCAACAACTCAGAGTTGTTAAGTTGATCCCAATGCACTCCTGAAAGTTTTTCATTATGTTATATGTCAGAATGATAATTCCCGTAATATGTCTTAGTTTTTTCTCCTGAAAAATATTCTCTTTTCTTGTGTTATAACATGTTTGGTTTATCTATAGGAGATGATTGCCTTTCATTGGGGTCCCGTAGCGGTCTTCAAACATCTGAAGTGCCGAAAAATCATCACCTGGAACGTCGTATCTGGTTTGAAAAAACCCTCACGACCAGAGAGCAACAATTTGTGGATTTTGATTTTGAATATCGAAGGAATTTCGAAAGGAAAGTGTGATTACGTCTCCAAATTATTTGATGAACATGGTATCAAAGAGATTCTTCTGCAAGAAACCCACACGGCAACAGAAAAAAAATCCTCGTGAAAGAGGACAGTTGAAAGGTTATGTATGTATATTTTACAAGTTTAGCTTGTTATGTTGAAAAATTATCAGTTTCGTAACATTCAACAGATTCGGAAAGGGGAAATTGATGGAGTTTTTTTCATTTCTTTCAAATTTTGTGACATTTCTGTCATAAATATTTATAAACCTCCGAACATTATTTGGCCAAGAAATCTTAATGTTGATGTTTTTTAAAGTAGCAAATGCATTTCCAAAAAGCATTCGATTTATTTTGAATAATCGGTTTTTTTTCTGCTTTTGTCTTTTTTCATTTCAGATTAAGAATTACGAGTCGTTCTCGGAAGAATCTGTGTATCCGAGCCCATCGACGGATAACATGAAGATGATCACACTGATGTCTTTCAAGATTTTCCTGATATTTTATGTTTTTTTGTTTACGGGGAGGCAGGTTTTTTCGGCTGAGGTTTTTTTTCCCCTGGCTGTATAGTATCGTATGATACAAGTGTTGATAGTATCGTATGATTCTATAGTATCATACAAAGAATGTTATGATACCCCTTTCTTTTTTTACCTCAGCTTAGGTACATTTTGTTTCAACATTTATTGTATTATGTTAGCTCTCTTTTTCATAAGAATATATATATATATATTATATATATGCTGCTAAAATTAATAATTTTTCAGTTATTTATGATTTTCGGATTTTATGTCGTATGTACAGCCAAATTCATTAAATCTGTTTCATATCAACAATGATCTATCTCCATATAAAATGAATTATTCCCATTCCAATAATGATTCACTGGTGACAGATCAATTTTCTTAATTTGTTTATCTTTCTTCATATAATCAGATATAATGAATTTGACTCTACATACCACATAAAATCAGAAAATCCTAAATAACTCAAGAATTATTCATTTTAGGAGCATGAACTTATTAGAATACTTTCAGTAGTTTTCTCCTCAGAATCCAACGCAATCAATCTTGATCCCAATTTTTGACCCAACATTCAGAAGACCCTGTGAAGAGTTTCTCAAAATTCTAGAAATCTACAATATTTCCACAGTCTTTGACTCCAAAAATGTGGAAAAGGTTATCGATTTTTTTTATCAAGTTTTTTTCTCGATAATGCAACGATTTGAATGAGAATGTGTTCAGAGTTGCATACTCTATAAAAATTTTGTTGCACAATGTATATCAAGAGAATCAGATTTGCTACACTAATTGAGAAAAATATGATATAAAAATTCAAATAGTAAATTAAATAGAAAAAAAAATAAAAATAGACAATGAAAAAATGAAGAAACTAGTTCGAACACCTCATCAGGCGATTATCTATTGAAATGCTGAATCAGAAATTCCATGGAAAAATGTCTCAAGTTATCATAAATATGAAACCAGAAATTCTCATATTCTTCTGGTGCCAAAACATAAAACACAGAAATTTGAATGTTATCCTTTATATCAGAGCATAAAGTTATATAATCATTTACCATTTTCTGTGAAGTCTCTGAATATGAATAAATTCAAAAAAGTTATCAAAAATCTTCTAACGTCGAAATGTTTTTATTCGGTGAAATTTTTCTCAATAGTTTAAGGCTTTCACGACCAGATAAACTGGTACGAAAAGCCTTCAAGGTACAACATTAGACCTAGAATCCTCTGAAGATGCCTACCGAAGTTGTAGGCGAAACATTAGGTGAAATTATTCCTAATGGACCACGGCCAACAAGCCCGGAAGATTCTTTTCATACCAGTATTTTTCTGATTCATTAGTATTAGTACGTTAGCATAAAAAGTTGTGGGAATTATCATGTAACTGTAATTTTAGTGTAATTTTCTTTGTTTGTTCTTTTTTCTCACCTTTCCTATACATTTTTGTAGTGTCTAACACATAACAATAAAGTATGTTATGTTATGTTATTATGTTATGTTATAATGAATTAGGTTTTTTATTATTATCAGCTCCGTGAAGGTCGTTCATATTCAGATCTTAGGCTATAAGGACTTGGTAACGGACCATGGACGCCCGCAGGAGGTGGGGGCCGGGGAGTGGCGCTCAGATTTTGATCCCCTAACGAATTGATATCTCCCTGAGACCTAATGAGCACTTTTCAGGTGAACAAAAATCATGGAAAGTTTTCGAAGACGATGAATTTCATGTTTCTCGTTACTCAGAACGAATTTATAGTTTCATAAACTACCCATGCTTATCGGCATTCTCTTCAATCGCTATCAGATGTTTGGATGGCGGAAATAGAGTATCTTTTCATTAGTATTTTCATTCTAGAGAATTTATTCGAATTCGAAATCATCGGGACCATGTTGACAGTGTATTCAAAACGTATTCTTAATGTCTTTGACTAAAAATTGTGTTAGTGAGGGTAGCTTCTTCAATTATTTACGTAGCTCTCGTTAGCCCCCCCTCAATGTGAAGTTTCAACTATTATAATTGTAGATTAATGATTGTGTAGAAAATCTGAAACGTGGCAGTCTTTGAGATAGAAGTGAGAACAAAGAAATGTGATGATCCCCCCCCAATGTTGAATGAAGTTGGCAAATTTTCAAAGCAGTCGGAAAATTTTCAAAGGAGTTGGAAAAATTTCAAAGCAGTTGGAAAATTTTCAAAGCGGTTGGAAAAATTTCGAAGCAGTTGGAAAACATTTCAAAGCAGTTGGCAAAATTTCAAACCAGTAGGAAAAAATTCCAAAGCAGTTGGAAAATGTTCAAAGCAGTTGCGGTAAAATTTCAAAGCAGTTGAAATACATAATTCCGAGAGAATATGAAATTCGAAGGAATCTGAATTAGAAAAAACAAGTTTGCAATCAGTACTTGACAATATATTTATAGCCGGCAATAAATGGTATTCAACCCAATATTTTTACTATCAAGTATTGGAAAAGATGCGGCCCCACGACGTAGGTACCTAGTTGTAAATTTTTCAGTTACGTCGCATAGACTGTGTCATAAAAAAACCATCTGATATCATAAATGGAATCATCTTTATGTACGCTCTTCGTACATTGTGTTAGAGTTTTGCGAATAAACAATATGTATAAATAAATTTGAATAATGAACCAAAAAAGATTCAAAGTGAAGTTTGAGTTATGTGGTGCCTTATAAAAATTCCAAAAAAAAATTTTATGAATAGAAAATGCCTGAAGGACAACAAGTATGAGAGAAAATTATGGGTAGTAACCACAGAATACCCTAAGTCACAACAAAAATCGTTCGAAACACTAAATACATCCTCAATTCCAAACACTAATTGAAATAAACGCTGCAAAGAGATCGAAATCGCCAACTCAAATTAGCAAATTTTGTTCAAAACTGTTTCTTCAATATAACTGATTTAGGTCAAAATCGTTCCCCTGCTAAATTGGGAATCTGTTTTTTTTAAGGAATTTTCTTGATTCATGAGACACTTTGACATACATTTTCTGTTTTATTCCCTAGTTATGTTGCTTTTCTTTATTTCATGGAATGTGTAAGCAGAAGTAAGGCTCATTTTTTATCAAACGAAATATATTTTCTGAAAATTTTGTTCCTTATATTCTGTAAAATGGACCCATGTTACGTATGAGCAGTTTCAATATTATGAATCTCATCAAAGTATTCAGTAACTATCATTGATTTTTCATCTACCCAACATTCAATCATGTATATTTCTTTATTTTATGGAATCTGCTTTTTTCGTGAAAAATATCTTGTTTTATAATGATGCTTGAAATTTTGAGATACACCAAAGAATGAAACTGAACTAAATTAAAGAATGAAACAAAAAGTGTGTCTCAAAGATTCAAACATACCTACTTCAAGGTATTCCTCATAAAACAAAAGATTCCATAAAATAAAGAAACTCACATTATTGAATATTGGGTTATTGGAAAATTAACGTTAATTTCTCATAACTTTGACTCCCAATATTTACTCCTTTCTCGTAATAAAAAGAATAGATTTAAAAAAAAAAAATTCTCTGATGAAAATGAGCCTTGCCCCCGCTTTTAGATTTCATGAAATAAATAATTAAAGAAGGGCTACAAAACTGAAGAAACAAACAAGTAGTGTTTCTCAAAGTTTCAAGCAACATCAAGATACTCTTCATGAAAAAAACAAACTCCATAAAATCTACTTAATTAAATGTTCGGTATATGGAAAAAAAGTTAATTACTCCCCACTCTGTTGAAATTCATTATTTTGAATTTTTTTTACCGAAACAAATATTATACCATAATATGTATAACGGTGTCCTGTTAATTCAATGTCCAGTTGGAAAATTTTCGATGGATTTCCCTCCCCCAAAAATTTGGCTTCGGCCCGTCCCTGGATAGATGATGACTAAATTATACACAACCATACAATTTCGCTGTAGATCAAGCATGAGAATTGGAAATTCAGGATTGATAATAAAAATAGCGTGGAATGCTTCAACATGAAATCTTGCAGGTTTTCGAGGAACTCCAATGTAGAGATATCATTCTTTAAATAATTAAGACTACATCAAAGAACTAAAAGTTCGTTCTTTATGAAGACCCTTCCGCAATCTTCGCATTCTTGTTTACTACCGAAAATTCAGACAAGTTCTCGCCCTGTGTTTTTTTTTCTGAGTATTGTGGAACAAAAAGTATAAAGCTGACCTGACTTTACACTTTCATAGCAAAGTTGTTGAAACAAATAGAAAATTATTGTTGACAATTTGTGAATCATTTGAAGTGTGAAATGCTATAAAATAGATCACTTATTATTTGTATTTATTGATATGTACTGTCCATTTCATGATTCATTAAATAATATACCAAAGGTTGATTTTGATTAAAATTCAGTTACTCTTCAGACAGTTCAAAAAAGATGTACAAACTGATTTATTCATTGTTTTTGATTTTAGAAAAAATAACGTCGTATAATGTCTCTTTGAAGGTATGATGTGGAATAGGTTTCCATCCACTACTCACTCCTGATTGTTATGACTTGTCTTGCCTTCTTTTTACTCCAAAATTCATCAGACAGGTCTAGGTGAAAACTGAAATTTTGAGAATCATTTATTTATCAGAAAACACCCCGAAAAAGTAAATGATTGTTACCTGAATAACTAGCAAAACGCGATTAAAACTGGCAGAAATACCTGCTGAATTGTTGAGAAAAACTCTCAGTCCCGCCGATGAACTACTTCACGTTGCCTTGTAGTTAGCCGAGGCGAGGGATATCTTGATGAATTCTAGACATTTTAAATTCGGTAATACTTGATAAATATTCAAATCCAAAACTAATTTGTCGATTTAATCAAGAACATAAGCATACAGAAATAAATTCAAAATATATTCAGGAGGTTAATTCAAACTCTGAAATGTCAAAACTTAGTGTTTTCAATCAACACCAACCTAAATCCCAGAACTCAAAAGTTACTGATGGGATATTACCAACATATTTTCGAGATTCCACAGCCGCCCGAGATGCCAATCATTTTGAAACGGACTATATATTTCATATATTTTCATGATATGATGAACATACTTTTGGAAAATATGGATATTCTGAAAATTTTCCAAGGAGACCGAATGCAAACGACGATCGCTATAAGACACATCAATGCAGGTCATTCTCCGTGTACCGATAAAAAAATATAGGAACTAACTTCATAATGGGTTTTTTTTTGAAGGCTGGTTTAAAGTTCACAATAAAATACATGAATATATAGAATATATAGAAACATCAGTAAAAAAACAGATTCAGTCATTTTGTTTTCCGAATTATTATTATTATTCTTGTGTGTGTTATGTCTTTTTCATTTATTTTTCACAATTTATTAATTTTTATAATTTATTAATGTTGAGTTGTTTCATCTATATTTCATATTTCAAAATTATTTATATATAGTTTTTATGAATATCATTATATCGAGCATATATGTATGTATATTTGTTTTTATTTTGTTATTACTGGTTGATTTGTCTTAAGTTACTAGCAAACCTGAAATTTATTTCATTCCTTTCTCCATATTATGTATGTTTCATTTTCCTGTTAATATCATTTCATGGATTGTGATTTTTTTAGAAAACAGTTACCGTATTATCCTATACACCTAACCTTATATTGTTGATGTTAAAAAATTGTGTAGGTGAAAAACTTATTATTTTCAACAAATTCTGCGTGCGCCATGCATTAATATGAAAAACGAGATAGAAATAAATGAAACACTGATGTCGCCTTCGCTTTATCGTTTTTCTTCAAATTTTTTTTGCCCCCCCTGAGAAAAACATTCTGCTGGCACCCATGTCGAACCTATTCGAAACCGGATCCCTGAAAACCATTGACTAAAAGAAACAACACACTTGTCACATCTCACAATTCAGGATTATTAATATATTCCCAAATCAACGTTTTCGACATAATCGAGGTGTCGAAGAGATTTGAAACCTCCATTTCTCATTCGTTTTCATAAATTGCGTTGTGGGTGAAATTTTCTCTATTCAAAAATCAATAATGATATGGCATATAAGCATTGCTGTAATATCACTCTGAACTGTTATACAATTATTATGTCCGATTGATAACGGTATCATATCATAGATATATTGAGGTTATCTTGAAAAAATTGCAATTTTAAACTATGGGTTGTGCCTCATGGTGTTTCAACTAGCGATTACCATTCGAAATTTCTGCAAGTAGACGTTTCATGTACAATAAAATCGAATAATAATCCACTACATCTGGAAATAAATAATCTTCAAGACTAGCAAATTTATGCATAAAAAGTAATTTTGACCTCAGAAAAATTTTCTATACAGTACAATGTTTCGTTCCGAATATGGCTATCGATTTTCAATCAGTCCATTAGGCCTCCTTTGCCGGGATATTGTAAGATAATTGCAATATCATCAATCATCGAAACGGGTAACAAAAGAAATGAAATGGAATCGAAGTATCTATTTCATGCGATTTAGAATACTACATGAAAGCAATTCCAGCCTATGACAGGTTATAACAAGAAGCGTAATATCGATCATTCATGTTGTTCAAGAAAAGGAAATTCTAGTAATTTTCAACGATGATAATTATTTATTTAATGGATTTCGTAAAACGGCCATAATATATCATTATATCATATGAGTCGGATAAAGTGTTGAATAGAAATCATGATTTTTCCGAAGATCAAGACATGAATTGACTCAATAAGAATGATGTACAGCGTCTCTCACCAGGGGAACCCACCAAATAAATTTTGTATGTAATATGTATCGGAACCCTAGGATATTTGACATCGAAGATAATGAATATATACAGGGCGAGACTTGTTCATTGTACATTTTAGCAGTAGATAGTTGAGAAAAAAAATTTTTTTCGTGTCATTTTTTCCGATGGATCCTGAAACCATACTAAACTTATAATGGAATATGTCATCTGTCGAAATATCCAGGTCAAAGATTAATAGAAAAATAGGAAACACCCTTACATCTGTGGTACTCAAATGCGACTACGATTTTTGGCTAGTTTCTTACTTTTGACACCCAGATGGCGCTGAAAACATAATTCAGTACAGAAAACTATTTTGATAGGCGCGAAATTCGAATTATACTTTTCATCAATTTTTTTTTTCTGGATTATATTTTCCATCCACATATTGTTTTGAATCAAATGAAATACGCTTTGGATTCTTTATATTTTTATTTGAAATGATTGTGTGAAATCAACTACAATACAATAATTATGAAATTAAGAACATTTAAAAAATCTGTTCACATATTAGAGAATAATTATTATAACAATTTCATGAACTTATTCATACAGTGAACTCTCGATCAATCAAACAGTTGTTCTGGACCCGATTCATACATATCTTACCCAGTGTATTTTAATCTCAATGAGTCCAGAGGGTCTAGTAGTCTAGTAGAAGAGTCGAACTGCTGGAAGGGTCGTCAAGAGAACCACCACTTATAAGTCGTTCTTCTGACCAACATTCCCCCTATCAGTGGAACTTCTTGATCTAATGAATGAGACCGAAGAAAATTCTGTTCGCAAACAAATTACCCAGAACAATATATTTTTGCCCCGAAACCTCTATCTATTTGACAACACTGAAAATGAAAAACAATGGACAAGACAGTTACATGATACGAGTTTCAAAACTTACATTTCCATTCTCTTCGGTAATGACAAGAATGCACATTCAAGATTATTCTTTCTATTATTTCTGCAATTAATCACCATGCATTTCGAATATCGGCCAGTTTCTAACACAAAATTTATAACAGAAAAACACACAAACCAAGATTATGGAGTGAGCTAGGTGCTACTCTTGTAGATTTCGAGTTGTTTCAGTGGTAAATACGCGAGAAAATACAATCATCATTCAACAAAAATATTTATACAAGTACTTCTTTCAAAACTGACAACAGCCTACTAATAATCTCTATTTAATCTAGGCCGAATGGACCCTATTTAAATATTTCAACCATAACTTGATTACTTTTGAAAAACAGATGTCGCTGACATCACTGTAGTCGCTTCGTTTCTCATCTTTATATTCTATAATCTATTTATTTATATCACATTAAAACAAGATATCACTTTACTCATGAAAAAGAATAAGATGACCTAAACTAAACAAATTCACTTACATATCAAACAAGAATTCACAAATAAAAACATGGTAAAGTTAAGCAAATAACTTTAATTGTTACTGGTGGCGAGTACCAAATTTTTTGCAATGGATTCCTTGGCCTCAACATCTCTTTTATAGAGGACTTCCTGATGTCAATATTTCATCTTTTTTTTGCTTTGTCTCATTGATATTTGAGGTATGTATTTCAATATTCATTTTGTCTTGACTGCTAATTTTTTTTTCTGTAGCAATTCAAAATTTCCTTTTTCTGTATTGTCTTCAACATTTTCTTTTTACATAGAACTGAATATATCTTCCAAAGGGTCAATGTTGAAATCGAAATGGTTTGATGATTCTGATACTTGAGGATCACCCTCCACAGCCACAGAACCCAAAATGTTAATGATTTTCTCATCATCGTTGGTGAGTTTTATGTCAGTTGTGGATCCACCTCCAGTTTCCAGTCTATGATTTTTTATTATCGTATTTTTTTTGGCAATAGATTTCATATCTTGCCATGTCTGAAACGAAAGATCATAGGTATTGAAGATTTTTTTAAAAGTAGAAAAATTGTATCAGTTTTCTACCATGTATGTTTTAAAAGCAAATGTAAAACGATTTTTTCCAAACTCTCCACATACATACCTTGCGCCATTGTTTCCAGTTTTTTTTTGCACCTATTTGACAATTTAATTTTTCTGTTATTTCTTTCCATAAGGACTGTGCCGTTTGATAATTGAACTTGTTGGTAAATTTCCCAGAAATTGATTCCGGATGTTTTTCCATAAATTCAATCAATCCCTTTTTTGTCCAGCTGAAAGGAATCCTGCATATTTTTTTTTCACTTTTCATTTTCAATGAATCTCCAATAATTTTCTTGATTAAGATCTACTAACTTCTTCGAATTTGATAAAAGTAATTCATTTTCAATGAATCTCCAATTATTTTCTTGATTAAGATCTACAAACTTCTTCAAATTTGATAAAAGTCATTGACCACTGACAACAAGTGACAACCGAATTTTTTGAGCGAAAAATGGAATGATCGCATTTCCGTTGTTGCCAATACAAATATTCATCGTATAGGAATACATTCGATTTTGAAATCAGTGGCGGCTTTTGGGGGTGGCGAACGGGGCAATCGCCCGGGGACTCGCACTTGGTGGGGCCTCGCACACTACAACCCGAGCATATTTTGATATTGATTTAGATCTCTAATTATTTATAAATGTTTGATCATAAGGGTGAATTCGAAAAAAGTTAGTTCACCAATACATTCATCCAGAACAAAATTGAAGAAACCATTCTGTAGTTTTTGAATATTGCGCCTTGTTGGAACGTCCGAATGGGTAATTGAGCACCAGATGTCTGATCCACCAGATCAGTAGGAAGAAAAGAATGCACACAACATAATTAGGGTGAAAATTATCCAAGTATTCAGGTAAAATGTTTACTTATCCCAGATGTTGGAAATATTTATAGCCCTGTTGACCGTTCTTTGACGGTCTCTTCGAAATATTCGTTGAATTACCACCATTAACCCCCCCCCCTTTGCGACGCCAGTGAATCATTATCTCTTAGCTCACCGGTGCCACCGCCAACGCAATCCAGTCAACAAGAATCTGAGCTCGAGTCTATGTCTGCTGGAATGAAAAATCTCAATCTTCGAAATGACCAAGGTTTGTGGCCCATAACAATTTCTGATGTATAGGACCGAACTGAGATTGTACTAAAAGGTCCAATTCGGGTTGAAGTTCATTCATTTTTCCGTGAATGAAAATGGATGGCGATTCAGCGAATATCACTATAAGAAAATATCAATTACCTGTGAAAAGCTTGACAGGCGCTGAATGATTTATTCACAAACAAAGGAAGCTGAACGGAGTTTTTCTAGACTTAAAATCATAAAAACATATTTAAGGAATTCGATGACACAAGATCGGCTTTCAGCCCTTGCTATTCTATCAATAGAAAATGACGTAGCTCATTCGATCGATCATGATACTTTAATTAAAGATTACAGTGCTAGGAAAAGCCGCAAACATTAATTTTAAATTCGTCATTTCTGTATTTGTTAATTTTGTAAATCTTCCGAAGTTATATTATATTTATATGTTATATTATATTATTATATTTCAATAAAACTCAAATTTTTATAAGACATGACAATAACCTATACAGAACAGCCGCATCACATACTTTTCACGAAGGAAAAAGGGCCTCGCGAAAACTTCCCGCCCGGGGCCCCGCAATGGCTAAGGCCGTCCCTGTTTGAAATAATTCTTTGTAATAGGTGCAGAGGGCACTGATATTCATCTACGTGTTTGAAATTAAATCACAAGCCACTGGCGAGTTTCCGAATGAACGAATGTTAGAATAAATCAGCCTTCTTCAGAGGCCGATGAACTGCCGAAAAAATTTTTGGGATGGCCATTAACCAACCATCGGTTGCAGTCGATTTATTTCAGTAGGCTGAACTGCAAATGAAGCGATAATTTCATGCTCGTTCGGAAGTTCGACTTTTCGTAGATTTTTATATGAAGTGTTTGATACCTATTTGAAATGAATACCACTAAAAGAATTATTTTCAAAAAATCAATAAGTTCACATTGCCTTCAACTACAAACATGTTATTGGATGTAAAAACATAGAGAGAAAAGGTAAGAATATAAAATGAATATGGTTCTTCTCATTTCATGAAATATTATGAATGTTGGACCAGATGGCAGAGTGGGGTGGAATAGCGGATAAAAACAATTAATCAAAAACAGAACCTCGAACAAGGAAAAAATAACGATACGATGAATTATGACAATTTGATGAAAGAGGTATGAAAATATAATTCCAAACTGAAGGAAATGTTATTGAAAGTAGGTGGTGATAAATTAGACATTTTGATGAGAAAATCCCCAGGATATTTATGCAATAAAACATACCACTTGATTTTCACGACACTGGATAGTTTACCGCCATCTTCAGGAGACATCAATGATGTGAGAGTCCAGGTATCCGTTAAATGATAAATGTAACCATCACTCTGGCTAAATTAGAAAAGTCTGATTCGAGTATCCAAGTATTCAAGATGATCAAGATTAATTCATTGCATTTATCTGAATTTTAAAAAACCTTCCGTTACACAGAAAATGTATTTGTTCTATCTGGGGTTTTCTTTTGCAAGCTCCTCTCAAATATTTTTTTACCTCTCCGAAATTTTTTCTTACATCTCAAAAATTATGACATATTCAAACTGCAGTTTGAAATTTGCGCATTCAAAGACTATCCTTTTTTTTTATATGAATAAATGGATAATGAAAAAATACGACAAACTTTTCTTAAAAATAAGCTGCGCAATCCATTCTAGAACAAACCTTCAATGAAATTGTAATCCTGAAACTGACAGCACTAAAAAAAGTCAGAATATCTAAAACTTTGTCTTTGAATGTAAACAAACTCACAACGTGGTTTCAAATTCTTGTTACACTTATTTCTCTCCTTACTAGAAAAAAATAAAAAGTTTTCATAATATTTTTCGCTTCTTCATTAATGTGCTGATTGGAGAATCGGCAATAATTTTTGCAAAAACAGATAAGCCGCCTGAAGAACAACATGTCAAATAAGACGCCGAGCCTCTAATAAAATAATCATGTGGCGACGTTCAAAGAGAAATGCCGAAAAGCTTGACGCCATATGAAAAAACTCTTGAAAATAGGGTGGTAGCACAGGCTGTGATTTGGTGATATCTGAAATCGAATTACTTTAAACATTTTATGTTTTTTGAATATAATTCAGGAATATTTCTCTATTTTTCGGAATTTCTGGAGGATGAACTTGAACACCTACAGCATGCATTCGTCGCTTACAGATATAATGCTGTAGAAATTCAGAGGGCAATAAGACCAAAACTTTCCACACGTGATGATGACACATCACAACTCACCCCCAGTGGAAGAGCTATCTTACCATAAATCCTCAAGGTCACCGATGAATTGGTAGACTACTAAAGAGGCACAATATAGAGACTGTCTATAAGACAACTCAAAAACTTGGCCAAATAATCAGAACTACCAAAGACAGAGTCGACCCATTCTCTCAACCCGTTATTCACCGGATATCTTGTGACTGCGGCATGTATTGTGCTTATGGATATGTTTAGATGTAAATGAGTGTGCCAGTCGCACGTGGCTTATCTATATTGATTATGTAATTATTTTATTTTTCCTGTAATTGGGTGAAAAACCTTTTGGAAATAAAGGTCGTTATTATTATTATTATTATTATAAAGTCTTTATTGGTACAACGAAGTGAAGTATCAATACGAGAATTAAGGAGCATGAAAGATGCTGTCGACTCAATCAGACAGAAAAATCCTCACTAGCGGAACATCCTCTGACAGATGGGCACAATATTGTCTTCTCAAAGGCAGAAGCTATTTCAAACATCAAAAGTTTCTATCCTAGGATGAACATGGAAGCCATTGAGATATATAAACATAAGAACAATATGAACAGAAGGGAAGAAACTCCTTTGGTACATAGCGCATGGTTGCCGGTGTTGGAAAAGACCAAAATCAAGCCAATACGAGGTAGGAGCGATGGACCAATCAAAATCGCGCGAGTAAAGCTACTACCTTCTCCCGCCAATGATCAGGATATAAGTGGGGCCAACGGATCGACAACAGCATCACTTTCGGAAATTCAGCGGTCGAGTTACAATCCAAGACTAAGAATCCTCTGAAAATGCCTACCGCAGTTTTGGGCGAAACGTTAAGTGAAATAATTCCTAATAGACCATGGCCAATAAGCCCGGAAGACTCTCTTAATGTCAATATATCCGGTCGTGAAAGCCCTGAAACTAATTATTCTCATTATTATTCAGTGAATATTTCATGCTGCTACCACATTCTGAGTATTAAATACCTGAAATGTATTATAAAGTATTTTTTTATCCAGAATTGGGCAAGCGATATCTGTTTTTCTGGAAGCTTCTACGGTTGGAGCACGGTGTACTTTTATACTATAATGACGATTTGCGAAAATCTAATTTTTTAAATATAATCATACGATCTAATAAGTCTGAACTACATGAGCCCTGTGATCTCGCATGCCATCTGAATGACCCGAGTGTAAAATATTTCATGCTCTACAATTAAATAAGAAACGAAAAGCAACAAATATGGATTTTCTTAATTTATTATACATTAGGTTGTGATGTATATCAACGGATTGTGAGAAGGAATTGCAGAAATTTGAAGTTGAAATGAAATATACAGGTTCTCCATTTGAAAAATACCAAGTTTGTTCCCAATCTTAAAACGAGGGCTCTGGGAAGTGCAGAAGCGCACCCACAGGAGGGAGGGGGTGGCATTTATTACATACAGGGCATGAGAAATAAAACGATCTGATAAAGTGAATATATTCGTTTTTGCCCTGTATTTCAGGAACAAAAGTTGGAATATTTCTGTTAACAGCTTCAAGAGTTTCACAAAAATTATAACAGGGTCTCGAAAAGGACACAAAGTACAATTCGAAACCCTTGAATTACAGGATTCATTTTTCGTACAATAGTTTTTTCCTATCCAGTGCAAAAAGTTATACTTTTCCGTATGAGATTGCTGCGCCCAAACGACGCGGAGCGGAGTTCGAGAAAGCAATCGAGTACGGGAATGATACTTTCTGTCCAAGATAGGAACATTATTTTTTCTACGACCCCACATTGAAAATATATATTTCATTCAAACACAATACATTCCATACATAGAGACATCATATTTCAGTTTATTCTTTAATGAAAGTATCCGGGAAAAACACCTGCTAATACTATCCCGCACAAGTGCGGGAAAGTGACACTTTCTAAACTAAAATAGGTACCGAAAAGAGGGTGAAAACGCACGGTCGTAAGAGAAATTCATTTCACACAGAATTCAAACAATATTTCGAGTATGTGTTTTACTGTTTCTGGACCTGTCGTGGATGAACAAACCGTATGACTGTTTTTCCAATTTCAACATCTCTGTTCAGTGAATACAACCAGTCTATACTACATGAAGAAACCTCCGTCCACTTAGGTTCCAAAAATCAATATTGAGGTATTATTAAAAACGACATTATAATTTCATAAATTTCAAATACCACACTGATAAAGTATTCCTTCAATTCATGTGCCATGATTGATCAATAAAATTCGCGTGATTTCAGTAGAACTTTCTGACAATGAAGCGCTGCTTTTCATAGGAATATCTTTCAGATCCTCCGATGGACGATTATTTTGTTCCGACTCCCCTTGTTGTATATCGGATCCAATAATATTAAATGGCATGAAAGTTGCCGAGAATTGAACATGCAAATAAAATAACCGAAACACTTAGTGATTTATTCATTTCGTGACAGTTACCGTCTGTTACATGAAAAGTACTATGTGCCAGCCATGAGGTCGATAGGGATAGTAGGGTTGGTTTCCCACAACGATCCGATGAAAATAGAGTACACATATTCCTGCTGGGGTGCATTCATACATGTGGTCAGTTAGTGCGATTCCGTTTCATGTAGAATGACGGAATAAGGAATAAAAATACGTCTTCTTGAATCATTTAAACATACGTCATTTTTCGTTTACTGCCTGCGTTTCGTTCCACTGTCGCCGGTTCATCCAGTTGTTGGCTTTCTCGATAAGTTGACATTCAGACAATTGTTAGATTGAACTTTAATTTTACTACATGTTTCGAATAAATGTAGAATATATTTGAGAGAGACGAAATGAACCGGAAATTTCAGATTTCAATACAATACGAATTTGGACACCTTGACACGAAATCAGGGAAACTAAAAGGCCAAATTCTGAATTCTTTCCTACGAGTAGGAAGATGAACGTTAGTCCAATATGATGGTGGATTCTTAGTATCACAATAGGTTTCAGGGACAATAATGCTATGCGATGATATACCTCGATGATCAAATGAAAAGAGTTTTTTTCTGGTTTCTCTTTTTAATGGCGGTTTCTTTCCACCTCACTGTGTAAAGATTTCTTGGAGTTTTCCGTGCTATAGTGCTCCAGATAGATATCCCTAGCGAGTTCGAGTCCGACGTGGTCAAAGAGTTAAGAGTGTTCGAGTTGTCCATAATTGATTTTTCAAATATTGCATGAGATGCTGACTGCATTAACAGTAGTTGTCGAGCCTATTCAAACTAAACTGAGCACGGCGAAAATGAATTTTCTTCAGCATAAAAGTTATGAATTATTTATTAGTGATCCTGTTACTTTTGAGTATAGAGAAAGTGTTTGAAGGACTACTTGTAACATTCTTATAAATTTTTATCCTTAAATATAGGGTGATTCTTTGACTTATACGTTCATTTGAACAATACATTCTTACGGGCTAAATAAATACTTTTGCCGTATACCACTTTTTTCCGATTCAGCCTAGAGAAGAAGGTATAAGGTGCCTTTGACAAAACTTTCGATAAGATCTGTGAAGTTGATCAGAATTGAAATTTTATTAGCGACTCTACGGTAAGCAACTAATTGAATATATCTTACAAAATTCTCAACGAAACATTGGCATTTACTAAATCACGGGAGAATCCTGACGTTATGTTTAAATAACTAATATCAGTTTTTTTGTTGACAGATTCTTCATTCTGCTTGAGTGATATCATTTCATGTCACTTTTAATCATCATCAGTCACTTTTAAGAACTTATTTGTGTTCCATTACTGTTGTATCATCAAAAGCAAAGGAGTGGGGCTCCCTGAGGGAGTGCTCAGCCAAAGCCGTATTATTCTCTTTATTCTTGATTGGGTTGTGTATATTGAGCTCGATATTAAGGATATTCCTGCGATGTTCACTTTTCCTTTTTTTACGTATCGACCTGTCAGTCCAATATAAATGCCTTAATGCATGATTGATGGGATACCATGCTGTTAGTCAAGGCCGTTACTACCGGGGGTTCAGCGCGTGTCCTGCACGCGGGCGGCCTTCAGAGGGGGCGGCAGCCAGCGCGGTATCTCTTCGCACATAGTTGGAAAAGGCGACAACATCTTAAATTGACTCGGGCGGCATATACCCTAGCAACGGCCCTGGTATCAGTACTTCTCAGAAAGGCATTTTATATGAGGCATTGATCTAGAGCATATTACTAGCTCTATTATTATTATAACTAATTCAAGAGCATAAAGTGGGGGTTCTATAATTGAAGTTTCTTATTTATTTTGTGAGTGGAAGGATATAATGAGTTATAAACTGAGAAATCAAATGAAAATAGGTTTTTGTATGGTAACAATCTGTTATTAGCCTACCACCACTTCTCACACCAAGAACATTAGGAAAGAACAATACATTATCATCTCTGGAAACATTCGAGAAAAATAAACTTGAAAACACATCTCAGCAAGCACATAATTCTGCATTGTCTGCTGCTATCGAAGACTAACAATGAAATTTGCCTGTAAATCTCACCTTCAGAACATCTTTTTGAAATAAAGTCCAGTGTTTGCCTAAATGATTAGTGGGTTCTCTCCATACCATTCATCTACTACACCAATGATACGCTGCACAGCACATATAGGAAGCCCACCCAGGCTTTTTACATACAGACAATGGTCTGATTTGTTATTCGACCATTCATCAAGAGGAATTATGGACAATGTGGTGATTTTGACTCGACCTTTTCGTCCTTGAAACAGTCTCTCATTTACACAGAGAAGACCTTCCACCTTTAAACACATTACAAAACTGCTGTCATAGCTCAAGTACATTTTCTGTTATAAAAGGTATTTCTTATCGTCCCCTCATTACGTTATTGAACTTTTGAAAAGTAGTCTGTGTTAAGGTTTTCGTAATATTGTTATTATTATTATTATTATTTATTGTATGACAGTTGAGGTATAACCTATAAACTCAATATGACTTACAAAAAAAATAGGTATTCCACATATGAATGTATAAAAAAGAAAACATAAAAAAATCGCCAAAATTATCATGAAAACAGCAGAAATAGTGGAAAAGAATTTCACGAAGCACTCTCATAAAGTTTCCATCGGTCGTAGCGGTTCTTGAACATGTTTACACTGCTAGACTCAACCACAGAGCTGGGCAAACGGTTCCACTGATCGAAGACCCTGTTGGTTAAAAAGTTCTGACGCGCACTAGTCCGGAAAGGCTCCTTGGCTAGTTTATGACGGTGACCTCGGAGATTATTACTGTTGAACTCAAACAGATGACGCAGGTCAACACCAAATTTATTGTTTATAACTCGGTACGTCACTATCAAGTCACCTCTCGCACGGCGCTCCTCAAATGTTCTCAAGCCAAAAATTTGCAATCTGGCAGCATAGTCGGGTCGATCATGAGCAGAGAACGGTAAAATTTTTCTATCATACAAATGTTTCTTCCATTTTAAAAATTGAGATCAACTCTGTGTTACTAAAATTTTGCCAACCTGGGTTTTCATCAACGGCAAGACGTCAGATGTGTTCGACAGTTCGCATAATCCTGCAGGCCTGAAAAGCATTAAAAGATCCGTTTGCACCATCGTTCCTTGAATATTTAAGTGACGTTACAATCTTAAAACCTTACTTCAAATTTAAGAATGGGATTAAAAAATAAAATAATTTGTCAAACTGACTGAACATTCGTTGTTTTCTAGGAAATTATAGCAAAAAATTTGAAATTTCAACTAGCATGAAATCGTCATAATGACAGTAAAGCTATCCAGCCAGCCAATGAAAAGGCTTTATTGAACTTGGGTGAAGTTAAAAAACATGAAAAACTGAAATATCACTAGATATAACTGTTCGAAGGTTCCTACATACATAATAAAATATTGTTCAATATTCTAAGGTCCCTTAAGTAAAAATTCCATTTGAATGACAGTCATGCATTTGTCAATATTCAAGGGATCCTTAACTTTAAGAAACGATGGTGCAAACGGATCTAAATAGTCTCTTGTGATTTTTTTACTTTCCGGATCTGATTCATTGAAATAATTCATGAAGGTATTTGAACGCAAGAGCATTCGCCATTTTGTTATCCGAGAGTAGTCATCAAGTTAAATTTTCGAAATGTGACGCCTGCAGAAATACGATTGAAAAAAAAATTCGGATCTTATGATGTTCGAATTCAGGAACAAAGACGCCGAGGAATGTTTCGTAACATTTTCTAGAGGAAACTTTGGCGCCCGAGCACATTATTTCTCCTTGAAATTCAC
Organism: Hippodamia convergens; assembly: GCA_038502775.1. Taxonomy (NCBI): domain Eukaryota; kingdom Metazoa; phylum Arthropoda; class Insecta; order Coleoptera; family Coccinellidae; genus Hippodamia; species Hippodamia convergens. Next base: position 39,463,842 of record CM076609.1, read on the forward strand.
TCATCAGCTGTCAGTTCTGTCAGAGTTCAATTTACTGAAGAATGACTCTCGAAACATGAACTTGTTGCTGCAAAATACGGGTATTCATGCAAACTCTCGTGCAATTTTTATTCTAGTTGAAAACAGATTTTCTTCAAATTAAAGTATGTTGTGACAATATTTCAGATGTTTCTGCGATTTTATAGAACCGGTATTGGTCATTGAATTATTTGTTATTTTTCACACTTGGTCATCGAAAATCACATTAACTCGATTTGTACTTGATGAAATTCCATGTAATGAAAAGCATCATGTGGTCATATTTTCGTTCTTCGAAAGATCATATCTTGTATTTCATTGGAGCAGGGTGAGGGATCACCGTAATCAGCGACTGAAAATTCATTCAGTATACGAATGAACGAGTTTACTACATAATCGAACATAAAGATAGAAATAAGGAAGTCAAATGGTTATTACTACAGACCTATTTCTCTTATATGATCTGTTGCTGAAATCATTGAAAAGGCCATTAAGGCTAGACTCGATCCATTTAAAAAAAAAATAAGGTACTAAGTAACCTACAAAGCGGTTTCAGGGAGCACAAATCCACAGGAGATGCTATCAGACAAATGATAGGTGACGTTTATAAGGCATTCAATCAGAATAAGGTGGCAATATGCATTATGATAGACTTGGCAATAGCATTTGACACTGTCGATCACGGGTTGCTGTTAAAGATCTTGGATGAATCAGGTGTTAGGTAGGTCGTAGACAGCAAATTAGGGTTGGTGAAGAATTTAGTTCTTTCAGGGATGTTAAGTGCGGTGTTCCTCAGGGAACAGTTTTAGGGCCCTTACTGTTTTCCCTATATATATAAACGTCTTATATATAAACGTCTTTATTAGATAGATGCATAATACTCTACCCGGAGGCGAAGTCTAGCACAGCTATTCAACTTAATCCCCCAGGCAGAGAAGGAAAAACAAACAAAATACAGTTCATATCAAAAAGAAAGAAAAAAAAACTCACATAAAAAAAATCATAAGATATTCAATTTTCTAAAACAGAAAACAAAAAAATATTGCAAGACTGAAAAACAAAAGCAAATAGCAACTTGAGAAAAAAAAAAAAAAATCAAGAATAAAATATTAGAATTGAATTGAAAGACAGGAGACGGCCTCTCGGATCACGCAACTCATATCTCAATCTCAATGAATCTGCGGGTATGACCTATTGAGAAGACAAAAATAGCCTCCTGATGGCAAGCTTAAATCTAGCGGAGGAAAGTGATTTAAGGGAAAGAGGCAACCTATTATACTCTACAACAGCATTGTAGTGGAAGGATTTTTTGAAACTAGATGTGAAGTGTCTGGGAATATGCAAAGTTGTTACATGTCTGATAGGGCGGCCAGATAAGTCACCTCTGAAATTCAGGAGACGACGAAGGTAATTAGGTGAACCAGTGTCAAGCACCTTATGAACCAGGTTAAGCAAGTGAACCTTAACCCTGTTTTCCATTTTCAGCCAGCCAAGCTCCTTTATTCTTTCTGAAATATTGAGGGAATACTTCGGTAGACCAAGAACAAATCTGCAGCAATAGTTTTGCACCTTCTGAATTCGTCCTTTATCCCAGGCGTCAAGACAGAAGCCATAGACGAAGTCACCATAGTTAAAATGGGACAGTACAAGTGACTCAACTAATTTCATGCGAAGGCTTTGACTAAGAAATTCACGATTATTATAGAGAAGTTTCAAAGCAGTAAATGATTTTTTCAGCAGGGAGTTGACGTGATCGCTGAACTTGAGCTTACTATCAATAAATAAACCCAAATTTTTTGATCCCTCTACAACAGGAAGAGAAGTTCCACTTATCGATATTTTAAAGTTATTTCTGAGAAATTTGATACGCTCTTTTGGACCAAATAAGAGGAGTTTTGATTTGTCCGAGTTTAATTTCATGTTATGCGCAGTACACCACGAATATATTCGCATAAGATCACTCGAAATCCTTTCAGCTGCATCCAAATAATTATCAGGTAGAAAACCCTGATATAACTGAGTGTCGTCCGCATAACAATGCATCTTACAATATGTACAATTCATGAACACGTCGGATGTATATATAATAAATAAAAGAGGTCCAAGGATGGACCCCTGCGGCACACCAGCAGAAAGAATATGCGGCTCAGACAGTTTGTTATTTAATTTCACTCTTTGAGAACGATCGGTCAAGTAAGTTTCAAACAACCTAAGAGCACTCTGATCAAAGCCGTAATACTCCAATTTAGACAAAAGCAGTTCATGATCTAATGTATCAAAGGCCTTGCTGAAGTCCAAAAGCGTCAAAGCAACCAAGTACCCCTTATCTTTAAGTGCAAAAATATCAGAAATCACATCAGACAGAGCAGATACTGAGCTATGACCTCCACGAAAACCAGACTGTCTCACTGGAAGGATGCCATGAGATTCCACAAACTCCGACACTTGTTGAAGAATTACCTTCTCAAATGTTTTCGATATGGTGGACAGAATGCTGATAGGTCGCAGATCACCATAGGACTCAGGTGACGCAACCTTCGGCAAAGGTAAAATCACCGCCGTTTTCCATGAATTAGGAAAAACGGATTGTTCAATGCATGAATTTATTAGGTGTAGAATAAATTTATCGATGAAAGGCGAGCAGTATTTCAACATTTTCGCATTGATACCATCTAAACCTGTTGCGTTACTGCGCAGAGAGCTGATCAATTTCGAAATATTCTCAGTATCTGTGAGTTTTAGCTTGAACGAGATGTTGGGCTTGAAGCGTCTTCGTTTGTAGTAGTCCACCAACTTGCCATCATTAATTTTCGTGTTACCAATGCTTGAGAAATAATCACAAATTTTATTACAATCAGACAGTTTAGGAGGAATATTAAAATTGCGTGATCGCTTAGCATTGAGAGATTCCAAACATCTCCACAGTTTACTTGAATTTTGATTGCTATTCGTAATTGTCTGAATATAACATTTCTTCTCATTCCTAATCGTCGTGAGTGTAGTATTACGCAATTTTTTATAATAGTTCCAATCTGCATCAGATCGCGATCGTTTAAATTTACGTAGAGCATCATCGCGCTCTTTCATTAAAAGTTTCGTGTTGGAAGACAACCAAGGGGCAGAAGGCTTCGTGATTCTTAAAATACGATAAGGTGCATGCTTATCAAAGCAATCATTTACGTAAGATGTGAGAAGTTTAGCTTTTTGATCAACATCTGGTTCACGAAGAAAGCTATTCCAATTCATGTTCTGCAGGTCCTCTGCAAATCGATCATATCTAAAATACCTAAAGTCCCTTACTTCAATAGTTTTATCAATTTTAGTGTTTATTTTGGTTCTGAGTTGACAAAACGTTAGACGGTGATCACTCACAGTCACATCAATTACCCCAGACTCCAGAATATTATCAATATTACTGACAAAAATTGGATCTATCAGTGTAGCACTGCGGCCTGTTACTCTAGTGGGTGAATCAATAATCTGAGTCAGGCCAAAAGAATCCGCACAAGAAGTGACAGGATTATTTAAATTGAGAAAATTAACATTGAAATCGCCAAAGCAGAGAACCTCATCAAATAGTGGAGAAACATTGACTAGTATATCATTAAGCTCTTCAGTGAAACTATGTATGTTGCAATTGACAGGACGGTAAACAACCCCAATTCCAATCTTTCGACTACCTATGGAAACACACAGCCAAACACTCTCAATGTAATCATTCACCATACAAGCATCATCAACAAAAATGGCATTTAAAGAGGCACATACAAAGGCACCAACACCGCCACCCTACCATGCCCCCTCATTCTATCAACCCTAAAAAAATTAAAACCCGACACTTCAGGAACAGCAAAATCTTCACGAAGCCACGTCTCCGTGATTCCGAAAAAATTCAAGTTATGACTATACAACAAGTCTATTATGGAGTCAAAGTTACCCATCAACGATCTAACATTCAAGTGACCCAAAGAGAAGGCGCCTCCCGTATTCATCCTACGTAAGCTAAAGTTATAAATCTGAACTAAAACAAAAAATAAACAAAGCAAGTGTACCGAGTCAATGAACTCAAATAATCTTCACTTAACCTGGTCAGGCAAAAAATAAATAATCAAACATATCAAGAAATACAACAGCTGGTAATGAAAAGGGAAAATATGTGCATGTAAATATGATTCGAAATAACATCGATGGTATGAAATCAAAAACACAGATTTACTGAAAATTTTAGGAAGACAATAGCTTCTCAAAATCTAAATTAGATCTTACAACAAGTCTTTCATTATTAATAACAACTATTATGACACCTCCAGATGTCCAGCAATCTTTATTAAATTTAGCTCTACAAAGTTTGAAAAGGCCTAATATATTGGGTGTTAGAACCTCAGAAATCAAAATTTTAGATCCTTTAAATTTTTTCTTTTTATTGAAAACTTCGTCACGTTTCCACTGATGGACAAATTCAACACACACCGGTGCAGGTTTGGACGTATTATTAGTTTTACTAATTCTATAACATGCATTTATGTTATCTGGTGTAATATTTATGGATAATTGGGACGATAACAACCGAATTATTTCAGACAATAAATTATCATTGCCCACCTTGAGACCATGGATTAGAAGTTTGTTGCGATTTTGTTTTCTTTGTACATTTTCTAGGAACCTCTGATTGTCACAGACTTGAGATGATATCTTGCCTATTTCTTCCTTCAGATCATTCAATTGTTGATTAATAGTTTTCTCAAATTCACTGAATTCCTCAAGTATTTTGTGGAAGTGTTCTTCTTGGGAAGTGGAACCGGAACTCGAAGGCAAATCACTGATGCTGTTCTTGAACGTTATCATTTGTTTTGAGAAGTTGTCCGCCATTGTTTCGACTTTCTCGTTCAATTTGGTTAGATTTTTATCGGCTCTTGTTTTAGGGCCCATGATTATGCAAATATATAAAGAGAATTCTTGTTTAGCACAGTATCACTTCACAATAATATTTATAAACTGAAAACCAGCTGAATTCAAAAGTAACGGGAGCCCAGACCAAAACGCGTGTATTACAACAAGCGCGCCATCTACCTCCCTATATTAATAGTCTGTTTGACCTACAAACAATTGGTAAAATAATCAGTTTTGCTGATGATACAGCAGTTATTCATATAGGTGGAAATTTGGATGAGATAACGCTGAACAGGATTTCATTAAGATCAAGGATTGGCTGGAGTACCATTTGCTCACAATAAATTATAGAAAAAAACGCACTTTATACCATTCGCATCAACAAGATTTGCCCTTAGTTCGAACCTGGAAATTTCAGATGATAATCAGCTAACTCAATTTATACCTTGTAGATACGAATGTGAATATTTGTCCATCACATTTGATTCGAATTGAAAATGGGATTCTCATAGTAAAAAACTAGTGACTAAGCTTAGAAGTTAGAAGTCTCATTGCTAAGTTTAAATTCATGTCAAATATAGCCGATATAAAGCTCATAATGCATCACAAATAAGATATGGAATAGTAGCGTGGGCCGGTGCTTTGAACTTACATTTAAGACGGTTAGAAATACAACAAAATTGGTTATTGATGAAAATACACAAGAAAGATATAACTCTTCCAACTAACTTGAGATTGCTGATGTCTGGGATGTGAGAAAGTTATTTTGTTTCAGTCTAATTCTGCATTTGAAAAAAAAATATGAACTCTCATAATAGTATTGCACATGATTTAAATATCAGATACTGTAATAGATCCTACATGATTACGAAGATGGGGAAGACAGCATGTCAGAGGGGCATTTTGTATTTGTCACCGAGAGTATACAATATATTGCCTTTACAGCTCAAATATACTGCAAACATATTGTCATTCAAAAAGAGATTTAAAAAATGGATGCATACACAAAGCAGAGATATATAAGACAACTGATTGATATAAAAAAATAATTGTATTTTCTAAATGGGGAAGAGATCTTCAAGATGAAGTTCATAATTTCACGTTCACTGGTTCCATCTCACTCCGTGAATAATTATGATTATTGATCATTGGGTTGTGGGTTTTCTTTATCATTTATGATTTATCAATGTTATGATGATGTTTTTTTTTCGTGGCTTCCGGGCTGTGTATTTGAGATTTTGTTGATTATACTAATCTTGCCACGGGTATTGATTTTAAAAGATAGGTTTATTTTACGATGATATTTGTTTCACATACTTTGTTGGGTCTTATTATTATTATTGAGATGTGAAAATTATTATAAATAATGATTATGCAATGAAATAACTTGTATAATTCGTTTCGCTCAATAAAGTCATATAATTTTTACCAGTGCCGAACAGTTAGAAAAAGGTGAAGAGAAATGAAAGAATAAAATTAGCATGAGATCTATTGAAAAACACGAATAGCAGAAAGAGTGTAGGAAAAAAAAAGCCATCTTTCAAGAGTTAAAAACTCGATTTCGATTTCCGATGGTCCTCGAAAAAAAATAGCGGAGTTGTGAGTATTGAATAGATTTACAATTTTCGTTTTGCCTACTTTTCAGATGACCGCAAACTTCATAAAGAAGATTTGAATTATTTAAATAACTTCGATTTTGAATTTCTCATTTCTATTATTTACAAAAAGAATTTGAATATTAATATTTTCAGTTTATTTTGATTCAGCACACTTATTATTTATCACGAAATTTTATTTCGAAATATCTCAATATTTGTTATGGAAAATATATTGTAGTAAATAAATGATTTCCGAAAATGCAAAGAAATTCGCTATAGATGTAACAGTTTTAAAAATGTGACGGCCGAACACATTGTCTCAAATGCACAGAATTCAAATTTTAATAAGCCAAAAACATCAGACCCCATGTCTTATCAAAGAACAAAGACAAAAACAAAAAACATGAGTACCGCGAAATACATTTTTGTGAGATAATATGTCGAGTAAGTTGATGTACATACAGTTTTTCAATGAAAATTTTTTTTTTATTGGGGTACAGCTGATCTAGGTTTCTTTCTCAGAATAATTTTTTTTCAGTGCTACCGAATTACGATTCAGAAAACGGGAATTCACCCCCAACATTAAAAAGGAGATGAGACCCAAGATTTGACTACAACTATGAGCGTTGAAGATTGAATAATAATCAAATTTGGAACAAATAAAAAAAATTCGATGTGTATTGGTGAAAAAGAATCAAAGAGTTGCCATGAAAACGATGTAAATATGCCAAAAAAGGGACAGATAATGAGAGATTTGTGTTAATTGTGGAAAAGTGTCAAACGATCGACATGATAAATTAATGAATCACTGGGTTACATCAGTGTATTGAAGACCATCATTAGGGTCTTTCTGGAAGGCCAAATGAGGTTGTGACGTGAACAAACAAATAAAAGAAATGAATAAACAATTTATAAGATAGGGTTAAATGAGAACATGAAAACTTCAAGATTAGATGACGTTATTGAGGAGATAATAGACAACTGCAACTAAGCATTTTCATTCAGATATTTTTCTGATGTTCATAGTGCAGAGTGCTATGCAGAAAGTCGAAACAATTTGTTATTCTTTAATTTATAGTTCGGCCATTTCCATACTTTCAGTCATTTATGAAACAAAATACACAAATAAACATCTAAATATTCATTTTAAATTGTTTAGCTTTCACATCTCCTGTGGTTTTCATGAAAACATTTGAAAAAAAAATTGTTTCAGTGATCCGCTTTACTCTAAATAAGTTCGGAATGAGTTTGTACGGAAAGTACTAACTGTACAAATAATATAAATTGTTTACAACACTCAAGGAGTATCCTTACAATTCAGAAATGATGAAATCCGTCAAGTTTCAATCCGCTTTACCCTGTTTGGCCGGTTTCATTCTATACCATAATAAATTAAATATATATATAGATAACCCATGTGATCAAGGGTGTAGGATGGGCGACGTAAGAGGCGACGACTTTATAATTAGTCGTCGGATCTGTGTACGTTTCGAGGATTTTTTCTAACAATTCTGAGATATTGTTGCGGTGAGTCCTGCACAATTCAAGCTTTCCGTGACCAAAGATGGTCACTGGCCTGAATCTGAAAGGAGAAACGTAGACGTCCTACCTCTTGCCTTGCTTCAACAAATACATATTTTTGGTTAACGCAGAGGCCTATCATGAGGTAAAGTCAATAATTGTTTGTAGAGGAGGGAAGTGTTGAGCAAAAAAGAGATTAGCCAATCAACGCTACTCCTTACTGTTTTTCGACGCGAGTCACTCGCACCATCAAGCACTTTAATTTTTCAATTGAGACTCAAAACATTCTGCAAGAAAAATTTGGCCTTCTGAACGGCTGAGAAAAATATTGTCAGTTACTGACAGTCAGTATATACCTTTATTATGAGTCAATTGAATATTTCTGGTAATTTCTGAACGCAGACGTTAATGCTCTTCAACTCTCACTATTTGAATATTTCCAATTGAAGTTACAGCACTTAATATTTTTCGGAAAATTTTTTTAAGAATATTGTTTCTCGAAGTGGGGTTGCTCCTGAAAGGCTGCACCGACAAATTTCATGCACCCTAATCAAAGAAAATACATTTTTTCTGTGGGAGGCTTCCTTTTTCGAGAATCAGAGAAAATTTGAAAAAACGTCCGGAATTTACGGGATTCTCAGGTTCCCAAAAGTTTTCCGGGAGAAAATTTTGTTTAATTCGATGAGTTTTTCACTATCGGGGTACCAAAACATCAATTGAAAGTTTAAAACATATCATTCCACCTTTTGTGGGCTAATATCGCTCTGGATAGAACTTGTTAAAGACGCTTGTGACTGCAAGCTGACTTTGTTATTTAGGCATTCGTCTGGTGAAGATAATACTATATTTTTTAACGATTATTCTTTCGATATGAGTCACTTGTTGTTTCCTGATTGCTCTCTAGATTCTTTTCGTTCAAGTTCTTACATGAAAAGATTTTTGCAGAAACACCCACGCATGAAGCTGTAATGATTGTTTTCTCATTCAAAAAGCAGGAATATTCAACTTGGAAACTACTTCGCCACTTCTCGAAAGCTCATGCACCGAGAAAAATATATGAATACGACAAATAGAAATTCCGACACATCATGAGTACACAACATCAACTACCATAAGTAGACATTGTCACTTACCTTGAGTAAAAATTGCTATTTACTTTCAATATTTTTTTGCTACATATGGGGAGAAAGCGGTGTTAATTTCACTCCATATTTTTTATATTAACTCATTCTCAAAGTCGGTACAATACTTCTCTGGTGGCCATTAAATTGGTTCTCCTTGATATCTGTTCATTCAGGAAATGTTTATTCAGCCAACTGACTAGTTGTCTTTCTTTTTGGAGCTACACAATCAAATGCTTGTAACTCGGCAACGAAAACGAATCAGACCTATGTTCAGAAAAACGAAAATGTTTAGAAGAAGCACAGCTACCTTCTGTCAAAGTTTGTCATAGAGCCTGTAGAACACCCTTTATATTAAATGAAAAATAAATTCTATTGCCTGTATCAGCAGTGAAGAATTTAAGGAAGGTTCGTTAAAGTCATACCTAATTCTATGGCAGTTGCTCTAGAACTACTCAAATAAGAAATACTGAACTTTTACTCCTTGAATTCGTCGATGCAAATGGTTATAAAGTAGTGATTAGAGGCTGATGACAATAAATGGTTATATAGTCCTGGTCGTCGACCTTACTTATGGTGAGATGTAACTGAAAATAACTATCATTTTCTGAAATGCATTTTTTTTCATAAGTTATGAAAACTTCATATGAAAAAAAGTGTTCATAAAAACTTTTAATTCTTACTTTATTATAAATGAAACACGGCGGCGACGGTGCACCCCCTTTCGTGGTCTATTATAATTCGTTCAACCCGCAGACGCGATTACTTTTGGCCGCTGATGCACATTGCACTACTGCACAGGTGTATACCGATCTTCAAAGAAATTAACCACATTGGGTTCGTATCGGCTCGCGTCGGTTATCACACGAACATTTCTTCAGCGGAATTGTTGATTACTCTTGTGATTAGGATTACCCATTTTTCATTTTGTTCTGAAATTGATATAATGCGTTCGTCGAATTGTTTTCTGACTGAAGAAATATATGTACTCTATTAAATGTATACGAACATGCTTGCGAACATGTTATTATACTATTGTTTATCGAAATGTTTGCCTTGAACTATGTATGAGGAAATTATTAACAATTTTACAAATACTAGAACTAGATCCGAGTGACTGCACCTTTCTCCTTCGATAAAATTTCGGCCACTTGAACTCATTTTGAATAAAACAAACTCGAAATAATCTCAATCTGAATACTAAATTCAAAATATGAAATTCAAAATTCTTACCTGTTCGATCAGATAATATTGTTTATTTCAGCAGATTCTGTGGTTCGATAGCCTCGAAACAGGGTAACCTCATGTCAAATCATAATGATCAGAGATTAGTTAATTTTGCCCTAAACATCCTTTCAGCAACCTAAATTGATTTGACATCGATGTCAAGTTGAACGTTGTGTCAGTTGACATACGGTTTGATCGGCCTTTCAGAAACTGGCCGTTATTCCAAGGAACATGGTATCTATCCAGAGCTGAAGTTTTAATAGGGCAAATAACTTTATTATTTACAGGTAACTGAAAAAGTTGCTTGCTCTGAGTTGAACCCTCACTTGGCTTCTATACGCAGCATATTCATCATCGACAAAAAAAAAATATAAATATCAGTTTTTTTGGATTTCATGAATTTTTATGTTGAACTGATGAAAAAAAGTCGCAGCTAACAAATAAAAATTCTTAGATGAACGTGTTTGTTTACGATAAACATAAGATAATCTGCAGCAAATGAATATTTTCTTATGGCATAGAAAAATTCATCGTAAAATGTAGTCGAGTAAAAAAAGTTACTTGTAACTTTTTCTCATGTGCCATTTCGTCCAATGCCCGAATGGAAAATAACAATAGAGAAAACAAGGATAACTTGATTGGCAAATCCCAGAATCAATTTGTTTCGTTGAAAAAGTCATAACGTGGAGCAAACTTTTTACCCGCATCGAACACCGAAAAAAGCGAAAATCTGGCCCCATGCGTCCTGGCTAACCGGAGTTATCGCATCTCACCTTGAAGGATACGTCATAAAACTAGGATCTTCTCGGGGGTGCCGATGACCCATAAAGGGGATGAGTTTACCGGAGTGGTGCAGTTCGCACTTCCGCCACGGCTGCGTCCCTGTCGCGCGATTGTGAGGGTGGCAGTCGATAGCGCGCCGAGTCTGAATTCAGTCGTGGTCCATCTCACCCCGAAGAAGGACTCGTGCTTTCCGGGCAGTGCAGCACTAGGCGTGTGGTCGGTACGCAATCCCGAACGGACGTTTGTGCTGGAAATTGGTTTTCAAACCCAGATGCTGGAAGTAGAGCTCCGAGAGCTTGTTTTCCAGTAGGTGAGTTCTTGGCTTCACTGCCAGGGATGCAATTCTTCTTCGGTCTTTTTGCTCGATGTGCGATTGATGTATGCATCGCAGGAAAAAGATTAAACAGAATTCGACGAATGAAATATTTTTTTCTAGATGATCATTGAATAGATTGAACACTAATCCCTGATTCATGATGATGACCGGTTATGATTGATTATAACATGTCAGTGTGTTAATTCTTCGCAGTTTTAATAGAAACTCGTCTTTTGGACTCGTTAACTACCATTTAGGTATGGTGATACCAAATATAACGTTTTTCAATGTTTGAAAAACGAAGAATTGTATATAATCTGAATATGACGTGGTCATCAAGTTAATAGAATCTCTCATTACAAAAAGGCTCAATGCAAGGATTTGAGAAACTCAGCAAATTCATGTAGATTCACAAAAATATGTATTTTTCGAATGTCTTCAATGTCTCTCTGCTCATCTCCTCAATGCCAGAAAATGTATCTATGACTTTTTCTTTTCATGAAACCAATCCACTGAGAACTTCATGAGCGCATAGCACTCACTCTAGTTATTCGTCAGATTTGGCCTTCTCCAATAGACATTTTGAATTATTTTTCATCAATAATTCAATATCCTGATTTCAAGAGATTACCAGCCGAAGAGTCCTACTTTATATTCATGTCGTTTATGAGCTGTATTGGAAATCCGGAAATTAAGTATCGGATGATCTCAACAAGATCAGGAAGTTGCGATCGAACTGAAAAACAATGTGTGAATTAACCGCGAATTCCAGTATACAACTTCACGATGATTCACACACAACAGGTTTAGTTTAGGAATACCCAATTTACAATTGGTGAATGCGAGTCCTTCAGAGTAATTGAGAAAAAAACGTGTCCATAAAACTGAAATTGAAAACAGCTGTTTCATTTTCAACATAAGATGATTCACAAATAACAGGTTTAGTTTTCAAATACTCAATTTTTACTTGGTGAATGCTAGTCCTCCGGACTGATTTGAGGAGAAGATGTGTTCACTCCATCGAATTTCAGTCTTTTAAACTGAAATTGGAAACAACTGTTTCATTTTCAACTCGAGGTAACCGTGGAAGAACTTAATAACATCAGGTATGTTACTGGTCGTGACCTAGTGATGATATTTTGCTCTCCTGCTTGCTATTGAAATGAGTGAAACCTTAATGTTTAAGAAATTATAGTTTCAACCTTGCTTCATCGAATGGTTCAAATCAATTCATCTTGAAACGATTCAGTGAAAAAATAGATTTCTCTCTCATTTTATTTTCCACTAGTTGATCCTCCAGACGTCGATTTGTCAAAAGGTTGTTTGCATATAGGAGCCCAGCTACATGGTCACAAATATATCAAACTCGGTGCCAAAGGGCTCATAAACTTCAATTTCCGAGATGCAGTTTTTATCAGAATTAACCTTATGGGTATCCCCTAATATTCGGTATATTTATGGCTGCCGTCGTCCATGAAATAATTTCTATCGCCAATGGGAATGTTGAGAGTATAAACCAAACGCACCCTCTCTTTCAAGATGAAGCTGAACAAACGGATTTTTTAGATTGTGAAGTAAAATAAGGGCAACCCATTACTTCTATTTCTTTTAAAATGTTTGGTTTTATTTCATATTTCACTTTTTTTCTCGAAAACTCTGTATATTTCAGTGAAATAGAAATAATAATTACAATATTAAACTTTGTTGAATTCAATAAAAATTCAACAAACTCAACACTCCGATTAATAACTTTTATGGTTTCCGGGGTTCTTATCGCTTGCTTCATCCATACTCACTACGAATCCACAGATTTAAATGATGGATGGTTCACAATAGAGACTTGAACTCGTCCACGACTGGTATGGAACCATTTGCCAATAATACATTTATAGTTAGAAATTGTTGATAATATATTGAAAAATGTTAAACTCATAATGTATAATTGATTGTTATTTAGGTGAATAAATTGAAATTGAAATTTCGTGGAAAACTACCTATGCTTTCAGAGATGACCTGAAAAATGCGCTTGATTGATTTAGATCTTAAAAAACCATTGTTAGTAGATATTTTCACCAGTATGAACATAATCCATGTGGATTAAAGCTCGTATTATACAATATTTTTGCATGAAATATTCAAATTCAAGCTATCAAAAGCCTTGGCAAGTTATAAGAACAATCCCAATGCTCAAAAGCGTCCACTATATTCAAATTAAAATATTGGCGTCTGGACATAATTTCTTCTCAGAAAACGATTCATCATTCTCTACAAAGTCCTGAACAACCTGATTACAGAATGCTAGCTCAAAAATATTGGGGAGCGATGATAAAATACTTATGGGTCTATAATTCTTATAAGCATTTATATCTCCCTTGTTATGGATGGGCTTTACTATAGCAACTTTCAACGCTACAGAAAACATTTTATACTATGGAATTCAATAATTTTGATATTTAATTTTTTTCTCTATGACAACGTTGTTTGATATCCCATCATAACCTCCTGTTTGTTTCAGGAAAACAGTTTTCCATTTGAAATCTTTTATCATCAATTCCGTTTTTCAGGGAATTAATTTTTTTACACACAGTATTATTTATTATTATCTGACCTCTGTATGATTAACCCGAATAATTTAGATATTTGTTGAATCAAAGGTTGGCCATATTTTTTCTCGAGTTCTTTCTATTTTCCTTTGTATTTGTCATCCTTCATACTAAGCAAAAGTCATATCTAGCTGATATTCTAGGTTTATAATCAATAGATCTTTTCTTTTGTTTCAGTTTTGTTGGTATTTTTACATTAGAACAAGATATGCTTACATATTTTAGATATTTTTGACGAAATGAACTGTTCATCCACTCTATATGTTTCTGGTCCAGTCTTGCCCACTCATTCTTCTTGAAATTTTGAGTAGAGTAAATTCTCTTGAAAGTAAACCTTTTTTTTGCCTCAATATGACTCAGGAATATAATTGGGTAGTGTGTACGGAATATTTTCACTAACTAGAGAAAAGAAAGGTAAAACAAAATATTTAATCTATATAATCACGAGTGGGTTTCCATTCGGTCCGGATTTGTGGGATTTTCATGGTCATGCATTAACAAAATTGAGTTCCGTTTTCAGAATATTGATTTTTGAAAAAAAATTAAAAACTAAAACTGATTTTATCCATTTTATTCGCCTCTACTCGTTGAGACTGAATACCTATGGAATAATAATGAATTTTCATCTGATATAATTTGTTTTCTAGAATCGAAACAAATATACCAAAACGAAATATTAAATTAAAGTTTAATGATTCAGAATGCCAGTAGTACCTTGACTCGTCTACAGTATGATCGGATTCAAAACAATAAAGACGACAGTGAGGTTGATAAAGCGGACTCAATTTAATTATATGAACTGGAGAAAAAAAATTAAACACATGAATATAAGAAAGCAACTTTCGGAATAGAAGAGATATACTCGGAGATATATGAACAATTTGATTTGGGCGATTTCAACTTTGGTCATTATCTCCATTTCTGTTTGTGCTGGGCTGTTGAGATGAAAACACATCACGGGCACTTTTTTCCAGGCTCTTTTCCAGTTTTCCCAAAACTTTGCCGAGTTTAAAATATTTTCCTTTTGGAAAAATACATCGTATCTACTGGATTTCAATGAAAAAAGTGTCTCTTTGATTTCATCTCAACATCCTTGCAGAAACAGAAACGGAGATAGTGACGAATGTTGAAATCGCCCAAATTTCAATTTCCGCTGATAACTGGAAAATAAAAGATAATAGAGCAATGCAGTTGATTGGATTGTCAGTTTCTCTGAAAGAACGACCCTGAAGAGTCATTCATTTACCTCTATTTCTTTCGGTTAAAGAGTTGTAGTTCAGGTATCACAAATTTTGCATCAGTAAAAGGCTATCAAAATACGGTGTTCTCCGTTAGATCTTTTTCCTAAAATAGGGCAATTTGAATTATTTGTGGACCTTGATTCCTCAGCATGGAAGGAAATGTACTGATATTTTGAAACATCCCGATGGGGGCTGAATAGAATAGGCAGTTCCTACTTCGAATAATCCAGTTTCATTATTGATAGATTCAGTAGAAAACACCCTCATTTTCTTGTACATTATTCTAAAAATAGTATTTTGCATTCTTCTAAGAATATTTATCGTGTTATCATATGCTCCACCTCATACCACTCAACAAGAGCACAATAAAATCATACATCTTCCAGTTGAATCCACCAAATTGTTCAAAGTTAGCTGAACAACCTCATAACTTCCCTATTAAACAATCGCGGTGATCTGAACTCGTTATGCTCTTTTCATCATTTAAGAAATCCTCGCTAGAGTTAATGGAACGATAATTCAATACCCTATCTGACATGCCGATTCTGGAAATTTCGTGACTTGATTTGAGAATGATTGCTCCAAAGTCTCATGCTGTTACGGGAGCTATCAATTAAAATTGAGAGAACAGAATGGTGGAAATTACATATTATGTAGTCGAATCAAATTGAACCACAAAATCGCTTCATTGATCCCGTTCAAAGTGAACTTAGGAAAATTTCCATACAATGATTGATGTAAGTGAATTCGAACTGAAATGAGACAGAGTGGAACTTTCTATCCTTCATTTCTGTATGAACATTCAAGTGTGACACATTCGATCTAGGAAATTGCAGAACATTCCATTTCAGAATGAAAAATGCTTTAGTTCTGAATTCAATATTTCTTGAATCTGGTTGTATTTATTCATAACTTTGATTATTTGTGCATTCTTCACAGAAACTATGATCAGATATCAGATTCGACGGGACTTGAGGCAAGGTATATCACGATTAGAAATATATTTTGCCAGTCGCTACACTGATTAAAAAGGATTAGTTGACGACTTTAAATTGTAGCCCATAACCAAGAGATCCCTGAAAACATTGGTTTAAATTCAGATCGACGGCGTTAAGGATGAGTTCAGGCAGCAGTTCAGTTAGAATGTTCAGTCATTATGGGAAAAGTGTACCGTGCCCAGCTCGGTTCCTCATCATTACTCGAAAGTACAAATCAAAATCATCCTTGTCATATTCTGACCTAAAGATTTGCTATATCAATATCATTTATTGATCTTTAAAATGCGCCTACATTGATTTCTCAAAGATACCAGGCACATTAATATGCCAGTTGCTTCCTATTTAGCACACAATCAACTTGAAGATATCTCAAAATATCGGGATAGAATAAAGAGAAGATGCTATGAGGTATTATCCAGTTAGAAAAAAAAGTAAAACTAGGCAGAGCTACATCTGTGACAATTTTGGATGGCGAGATGGATGAAATGTCAGGGTCTGATTGAGTAGACTTTTAACAGTTACTGCAAAAACTTTCTGAAACATAAATCAATTCAAAATAAAAATCATATAATACCATTATCAATCAACAACATGTGATTTATTATATTTATCTAGACAACCACTTAATTATTAGGAATAAAATAGTTTTTCCAGCGTGTGGTGCTTGTCTCACTTGCGATATTTACAAAACTGAACACAAAACGCTATAGGTAGAGAAGAAACGAGAAAAAGCTCGAAAGAATAAAATATTCATCCTTTTGATTTAGTTACCAGTTTATTCCTTAATTTATATTTTTTATGGTTTTGTGAAACTTGAACACTGGGCCTATATAAAAACAGAACAAACCTTGAAAGATTCAATTCCTGTTAGAGACCGAAAACTTTGTTCAAGAATATGAATATTTTCCTCGAAAGAGAAGGAAAATTTTTTGTAACTGACTTTAATTTCAAAGTGGGATAATAATTATGGAGGATTGCGATTATAACACCTTTTCTCCGTTCATTCTGGAATCGAAATCGAAAAATATTCTTTCACTTCCTTCGGATTAATTTTCGCGGTCAATTATCGCCTGTAATTAATGAACCTGAATTATTTCCAGATGGGAAATTATTCTCTCGACCTTCTTTGAAGAAGATCAATTTAGTCGAATCGGTTACAATCACCAATATCGTTCTTAATTGTAGTTTCTTACTCTTGAACTTAAGAGTGCCAGGCAGAATATAAGAAGTTATTTGATCTTTATTGATTTATTGATATAAAGCCTAACTTTCGGAGACTTTCGTATCCTTCATCAGGGAAAATCAATTGGAAACAACGATATCAACATGTGCACAACAAAACAGCCACTTTATGAAACTCGTCATTGAACAAAGATTAAAATGACCAATGGTAGAAATCCAAAAGGATTAATCAATTCGGTCAAAAATATCCCACCTTTCATTCAATTAAAAATTGGGATTTGCAACTTTTACAGACCTCCTGGTTCTAGCTTGAACAGCCATATCAAGGAAATCGATAAATTGTTATCCTCCTGTTGATGAGCTTGTATGCATGGGAGATCTTAATGTAGCTTTTTTAAAGGTTGATAACTCCCTTAGTCAGTGCTTCTCAAGTTACGGACTCAATCAGATCCTGTGTGAACCTACTAGAATAACTAATAAAAGTAAGTCTCTTTTGGATCCTATTCTTGTTACGAACGCTGACCTTGTCTCTTCTTCTGGTACTTTGCCCGCGGAGGGTATTTCCGACCTCAGAATGTTTTTTGTGACTTGGTATTAACTCGGACTCCCTCCTGTCCAACTCTTATATCATATCGGTGTTTCAAGAATTTCAACTGACATTTTTTCCAGGTAGATCTTTTGGCTACCCCTTTTCATGCTATTTTCCGTCATGAAGATATTGATGTCAAAATAGAAACAATAAATAAATTATTGATTGAATAGTTCAATAAGTGGGTCTCTTTCAGAGAAGTGAGAGTTTCTAAACCTGAGACACCTTGGGTTTCTGAGGAGTGTGAATTGTTGATGAGGGACAGACAAGATTTATGCGAAATATAGGAAAGACCGTTTCCCTGAGCTTTTCGAATCTTATAGAAAAATCCGCAATGAAGTAGTATATAGGGTTCGACATGATAAAAAGCAATACTTGGACGACTTATGTCTACAGGGAGATTCTCGTAGGGTTTGGGCAGCTTTGAAAGAACTTAACATAAAAAAATCCGTTAAACATGCTCTTCCTTCCCATGTTGCTGATGCTAATAAAATCTGTGAATACTTCGCTTCTTCAATGCCCTTACCGACTGGTTTGTGTGAGGAGAAGACCGCTTTTTACAGTAAACGTTAAAAAGGTGGACACCCTTATTTTACTTTCTCTCTTACTAACATCAAGGAGGTTGATGAGGTATTGCACTCTATGACTTCAAATGCAGTTAGCAATGATGAAATACCCCTTAGGATGTGAAACTATGTAGTCCTGTCATTGACACTTACTTGATGCACATTTTCAATTGCTGTAAGAAACAGAGTACTATCCTTGAACCTGGGAAACTGGTATCGGAATACCTTTGCCTAAGAAGAGCACACCTACTACCTTTTCCGATTTGAGAATAATCAGTATTTTGCCTACGATGTCTAAAATTTTCGAAAAAATTCTTTGCTCTCAAATGTATCGATATTTTTCATCCCATAACTTGAAACCAACGATTCACAATGGCTTCAGGAAAGGTTTCAGTACCATGACGGCCCTTGCTAATGTTTCCGATTACATCTTGCGAGCATGGGATGATGGGCTGGTGTCAGTGTTATTACTATTTGATTTTTCAGGTGCGTTTGATACCATAAGTCATGAACTTTCGTGTGCACTTTTGCATTATTTCGTGTTTGATACGGTAGCTGTGACTTTGATAAATTCTTATTTATCAGAGAGATATATCAGGTCTTGAAGTTCAATAATAGTTTTCCACGAAAAGTCAAGTTGTCAAGTGGAGTCCCTCAAGGATCAATTTTGGGTCCCTTGCTGTTCATCATTTACATTGCGGAAGTATTAAGATCTGTTAAACACTGCAAGGTTGAGGCTTATGCGGATGATACTCCGTTACATATTAGTTTTTCTGTAGATGATGCGTCTCAATCCGTTGAGAGGATGACTTCTGATCTGACTTTGATCTCTAATACTTCGGCTCAGTTCGGTCTCAATCTAAATGCTTCGCTGACGCAGGCTGTGATTTTTGGGGGTGTGGGCAGGGTCGAGGCCGTCAAGCCTTTTCTTGGGCTAATTCAGATAGGCAGTCAAAACATTAATTTTGTGTCATGTGCGAGAAATCTTGGCCTATATTTTGACGGAGACATGCGCTTCAAATCTCACGTGCATGAAATTGTGTGTCGAAGTTATGGTGCTCTGAGGTATAGCAATGAGCATATTTTAGATTTTCATCTTAAGAGGAAACTGTGCGAATCTCTGGTGCTTTCGAAGTTGAATTATGCAGATCTTATTCATGGCAATTGTTTGGATGTAATAAAAAAAAAATCATTCAGAGAGTGCAAAACAGTTGCATAAGGTTGATTTTTGGTATGAGGAAGTTTGAGCTGATCCAGAATTCGTGAGCTGGGTTGGCTGAATATGAGCAACAGGCATATCCACCATTTCACAGTTTTTGTTCACTCCCTGTAGAAAAATGGTTTTCCTGCTTCGCTCGATGATAAGTTGATTCCTAGGTCATCGCTTCACTCTCGATCAGCTAGAAATAGGGGTGATCTTTCGATGCCACGTTTCCGTACTTCTCTTTTCAAAAGGAGTTTCACATATAATGCTATCTCAGTATACAATAAACTCTCACCTGAACTTAGATCGAACTTAGATCGTTGAGTCCTAGAGCATTTAAATCAACATACAAAATGATTTTGTTGAATCAACAGTGGTAGTCATTCAAATCGTGCCATGTATGAATGTTTGTGATTATTTGCATTTGGCTTCACTTCCTTAATTTTGTAGAAGAATTTTTTTTTGTGGAATTATTTTTTTTTTGTGCTTCATCATTATATAATTTTTTTTCCTTGTGTTATTCATCTTGAAGTATACGACAGAAGTTTCTTCAGGTTAAGTTGATTAGCATTTCTGCTAGACTTCGCCTTTTTGGTGGGTAGTAAATTGATGGTAATGTGAAATGTCTTGTAATGTCGTGGTATATTGCCTACTGAATAAAGTCAATTTTTATCATTATATCTTCTTCTTCTTCTTCTTCTTGAAATAGGACGGAGTCCTGTCATTTCTGTCATGTGCCTTCTTGTGACATTAATAATGTCCAGCTGTCATTCCAACGTTTTGGGGGCCTACCAACTGGTCTTTTCGTTCCTGGATTTTGCGTTTTGGCCCACTTCGCAAGTCGCTCTGGACCCATCCGATCTACGTGATCCCTCCAATAGCAGCGCCTTGTTCTCACCCATCGAACAACGTCCTGTACTCCTAATTCTAGCAGAGTGTCTGTATTGCGTATTCTATCTCTTCATTTCTGTTGTTCTCATTTTTCTTTTTGTTTCTGATGTCTCTGCTCTCGTTTCAGCAGCGTAAGTCAATATGGGTCTTATACAAGTTTTATAAATTCGCGTCTTACTTTCAGTGGTCATATATCTGTTTCTCCATATTACATCTCGTAAACACCCTGATATTCTTGCGGCCTTCCTCACCTGAGTGTCCACCTCCTTCGCTATGCATCTGTTGCTTGATGTTACTACACCCAAATAGCTGATATTCATAACCTGATCTATGATTTTGCCATTTACTACTAATTTGCATCGTATCGGTTCTTTGGATATTACCATAGATTGCGTTTTTTTTCGCACGAAATTTCCATATTGAGTTTCTGAGCTGTCAAGTTGAACCTATGTAGGAGGCGCTGTAAGTCGTCCTCATTTTCAGCCGTCAGAAATGCGTCATCCGCATAGCAGAGTATCCTCAGACGACGATCGCCCATTTTGAAACCGGCGTTAATTTCATTTACACTTTCAATTATCTGGTCCATTATTGTATTGAAAAGGCACGGACTAAGACTATCTCCCTGTCTGATCCCAGATAAAACCTTAAGTTCTCTCGTGAGGCCATGTTCTGTTCTTATCTTCGTTTTATTGTTAGTATTGAGTTGCCTCACTAGGTTAATATGATGTTGATTCACGCCTTTTTGTTTCAATCGATCAATAACATCCCGAGTTTCACTCTGTCAAATGCTTGCTTCAGGTCTATAAAACATGTGTACATAGGCTTATTGAACTCTATGGATTTTTCTATTAGTTGACGTAGTATGAATATTGCATCCACAGTAGATCTATTTGGACGGAAACCTTGCTGCTCCTCGGAGATTTCTACCTTAGCATTAATTTTAGTCGCTAGTATTTTTGTTAATAACTTTAGTACACTGCTAAGTAATGTTATACCTCTATAATTCTTTGGATCGGATTTTTGTCCTTTTTTATATATTGGTATTGTTATACTCGTCTTCCAATCCTCGGGTATTGATCCAGTATGCTCTATCTTGCTGTATAGTTTCATTAGTTCTCTCTCTATCTTTGAGCCTCCATATTTCAGCAGTTCATTTGGAATACCGTCTGTGCCTGGGGATTTTCGGTTCTTCAGTTTTTTCAGTGCTGTCTGTAGTTCTTCAAGTGTGATCTGATCCTCTGAATCATACGGAGAAGAAGGGCATCCGGTGTTCAGTTGGTCCTCGTTACCAGCATCATACAGGTTTTCAAAGTATGTTACCCACGTTTCTTGGTCTATAGCGTTAATCACCACTTCCTCGTTCACAGCTTTCTTTCTCTTCCGCAGCATGTTCCAGATCTTCCTCTGACCTCCGTATAGATCATGCTCCATTTCTACCGAGAAATTTTCCCAGTATTTTTTCTTCAGTTCTTTAATTGCATTAGTTGTTCTGTTTCTCACTGCTTTGTACACTTCGTAATCTTCGTTTGATCTATTGTTGATGTACTTTATGTAGGCGTTCTTCTTTTCTCTTGCCAGCTCTTTGATTTCTGGGGTGAACCATGGGTTATTATTCTTTCTATTGGTGTCTATTGTTCTTTCTCCTACGGCTTCCTTAGCACTATTTTTTAAATTGTTCTTTATTTTTACCCATGCGGCTTCTACATTATCCTCTTCTGTTATTGGGTTTTCATTAATTTTCTTGCATAGTCGGCTTTGGTAGAGATATCTGGTGCTTTCATCTTTGAGAGATTCTATATTAAATTTTGTTATGAAATTGGCCACTTTCTTTTTCTTTGCTATGTGTGCTGTACGGTACTTACATAGAACTAGTCTGTGTTGTGTACCCACATTTGCTGACGTTAATACGCGTACATCGAGTATCTGAGAGGGATGGACTTTTCTATTTGTAATCACATAATCGATTACTGATTTCTGACCTCTCGTATTGACGAAAGTGTACTTCTGTTGTTCCTTGTGGTTAAAATACGTATTATTGATGCGTAGTTCGTTGAGTGCACATGTTTGTATCAGAATATCTCCGTTGTCATTCTTGTATTCTTCATTGAAATTGTGCATGATACCCGGGATAACCGAGTTTCCAACTCTTGAGTTCAGATCGCCAATAATGAACGCTTTGTCTCTAGTGGGAATCCTTTGTAAAGTGTGTTGAAGGATGTCGAAAAACTCCTCTCTTTCTTCTTGAGGTTTACTGGCATCTGGCGCATATACACTTATCAGGTGTGTTGTTTCATTGGCTAGTTCCATGGTCATCTGCATAATGTTGTGATTTATGTATATCACCTCTTTTATATCCTTTTCGAATTTTTTTTTTACTAGCAACCCTACACCACCCCGTGCTCTCAGGTCCTTGTCAACACCACTATAAAATAATATATAGTTTTGGTATCTTTGATTTCCTTTCCATTATATCATTATTATTATTATATAACTTTAGTAGTTACTCTTTTTTATGGGTTGTTGCTCTTGAATTGAGATTTAATAGTGTGAAATTGTTACTTGCCGCTTTGTATCATCCTCCTAATGCACAGATTCCATCATTTCTGGATTTTCTCGATGACTTTTTTGAAGAGCTTTCTACATTTCGGGGTTATATTGTATGCGTAGGAGATTTTTATTTACATTTTGAAAAACCTTCTTTTTACACCACTAAATATAAGTGTATTATTGAACAGAGTGGATTGAAACAAATGATAACCGATTATACAAGAATACCAAAGGGTAGTGCTACTTTGATTGATTACATTTTGACAAATAACGGACATATTGATCATACTGTTCACTTAACACCTTACATTTCAGAACTTTCTATCATTTCATTATATTTGGGCGAATTTGAGTCCTCCCATTAGATCAAAATTTTGGATTTGTTCATATAAAGGATACCATCCTGGTAAATTTCAGGATGAACTCCTGAAAAACTACTGGAATAATAGTAGCATAGATGTAAATGTATAAGCCGATTTATTTGTTGCATCAATGGATGGAGCTTTAAATACCGTCTGTCCAAAAGTTGAGGTTGTTGAAAAATTTCAATCCGGTAGTACAGTGGTTGAATAATGACATAAAATTATTGATAAAACAGAGAGATGATAAATAAATGGTAGCTGTTTTCACGAGGAGTTGTTCAGATTGGCAGGAATCGAGGCAGGAATATAAAAGATTAAGAAATAAAGTCATATCTGCGTTAAAAATCGCGAAAAAAACTACTATTATAATATAATTAAAAACAGTACGAAACAAGATATTTGGGAAAAATTGAAACCAATGTTGAATAATGAGGGAATGAAGTAAAACTGTCAATATAATTTTAAATGGTGAAGTATTAACAGATGCATGCACCATAAACTTCAACAGTTTTTTCATAAAAAGCGTTGAGAATATTGTTTCCGAAATCTCTAAACCGGGTGATAACTTGTTGCACTTATCAAACATTTTAGTAAGCTCAAGTTTCTCTTATTTTTCATGATAACTATGAATGAATTGAGGAGGTATGTGAGAATGCCCAAAAAGACTTGCGATCCGGGGGTGTTACAACTGGAATATTCATAGATGCATTCGACGTGATAGGAAATCGTTTGCTCGATTTCATAAATACATCCTTGGCATCTGGTAACTTTCCCGAGGTTTGGAAGATCTCTACAATTATACCAATTGAGAAGGTACCAAACACAAAACTTTGTGTTCAGAGTTCAGAGAAATCCATACCACTTTGTGAGAAAATTTTGGAGATGGCTGTTAGAGATCAACTCACTAAATATTTAGATAAAAAACAACATTCTTAGAGATAATCAGTCAGGTTTTCGTCGAAATCATTCATGTGAAAGTGTACTAGTTTACATATGTGACAGGTGGTTGAACGAATAGGGTTGTTTTGACTGTTTTCCTAGATTTTCGGAGAGCGTTTGAAACGATTGATCGCGAACTTTCATTGAGGAAGATGAAAAGGATCGGAATTTCGGGAATTGCATCGGATTGGCTCAGTTCATATTTAAATAATAGAAAACAACAGGTAAATTTTAACGGTGCTAACTAGGCATGTTTAGATAGTGAATTCGGTGTTCCACAGGGGACACTGGGACCACTTTTGTTCCTCATTTATATAAATGATATAATACATAGTCTGAGATTTTGTGAATTGTCCGCATTTGCCAAAGATACAATGTTTTTATATAGCCGGGGATGGTGTGGGATTGATGACAAAATGGATGAATGAGGTTCTAAAGGCGTTGTTTTAAACTTAAATAAGTCTAATGTCATGATGTTCGGTAACAAGCAGAGACTGAGGAGAATAGATGATAATCCTATTGTATCAGTACACAATGTTATATTGAAAAAAGTTAATTCTATCAAATATTCAGCCGTAATAATGGATGAAAACTTAAATTTTCAATTGCAGTGTGGCTATATCATGAGAAAGATGGCTAAGAAAATAAATTTTTTGATGAGAATCACTTTCAAGATTGATATGAATACTAAGAATATGTTATTTCATTCCATTATCTTACTACATTTGGATTACTGTTCGTCACTTATGTTTAATTTGACCTCAAATAAGCTCAATAGATTACAAAAAATTGTAAATAGAGGAATGAGAGTTGTTTTAGCCTGTTGTGGGAGAACACCCATCAGATTAATGTCAGAGGCCCTGAATTTGATGAGTGTATGGCAGAGAATTGTTCATACAACGTTAAACCTAATTTATAAAATTAAGCATGGCATTCTTCCGAATTATCTGTCTAAAAATATTAATTTCGTTTCTGAAATAAATCACCATTACACCAGATCTAGAGATAACTTTTTTGTTGATACCTTTCGTATCAGTTTGGCAACAGATTCCACATTAGTGAAAGGTTTGGTTGAGTATAATTATCTGCTTCAAGAAATTAGATGTTCTAATAGTGATAGGTCTTTTAAAAAATTGTTGACAACATATATGAGGGAGCGTCTATAATCTAATTCGAGCAATTTTTCTTTGTAAATTGATTATTATGTTATAAATAGTATAATTACTAAATAAAGAGCTATTATTTTTATTATTATACTAAAACGAATAATGAAATATATGAGTAAATAATTTCCTAATCTGATATTTCTTCTGAGGAGTTCACCTGAAGAAAATACTCATCGAATTATGTTCAATGCAGGAAAAAATCTGGAATTTTCAGAATTAATATAATTCAGAATCGGAGAACAGTTGGTTGAGGTAATTTCGAATTGGAACTCATTCGCTACTACCTTCTAACATCAAATTCCGGAAGAAGTTGGTACCTTATTGCCTCGGTGATTGCAAGTGGGACCTTTGATTTCTCCTTAGTCTAGAGTTTCGAAGATCGTAGGCTCTAGACCTGCACGAAAGGAAACCTTTTACAGAATCCAATATTCCGCCCGAACACCAATAAAAACACATTTTCTGAAAATCTCAGACGATAAATACACATGAAATTATCATTATTACATCATGAAACTTCTATTGGCAGATAGAATGTTGAAAACTTATTGATGGCAGACAACCTGAATTTCAGAAAAGTGACACTTCGTAATGTCACTTCAATTGTCTTTATTTCAGTATCATACCAACTGCCAAGTTGGTAGCACGTTCTGCAACTTTCTTCAGATTGGATCTTTAAAGATATGTTCAGAAGAAGTGGCTGTTTACCTTTCATTTTCGTCAGTAAAAATTGCTCGGTGCTAGAGAAAAAATTCAAAAATAGTTCTAGTTCCTTTATGGTGTTAATGATGCTTATTCGTGGAATACAATGAACATATTGTCAATGTTTGCTACAGCCAGTAAAATTGCTCGTAAAGAGTGAAGCGACTATAACAGGCAAGAGATGATTCTCGACCACATTCACTCATTAACTGTGCGTTGGGATGATAAATGCTAGGTAAAAACATAATTTTTCTCACTCATAATGTAAAATCAGAATCAAATCAACCAAAAAACTGTACAGAAGACGACATTGAAAAATCAAGACAAAACCGTCGTTCAATAAAAAAATAAAAAGAAGGATTTGGAGCAAGTCCACATCAGTCTGGTATATGTTTCCGATAGAAACAATCTCATTTACCCAATACTTGCTGTCTCAAATGGGTGAAAATTAATCCAATTGAGCATTGTTATTTTTTGTTAATTTTTTTTCCTTTTTTTTGTGTGCGCGCAATTCTTTTATATTTACTACTGACAATTCTGAATATTTATGGCAAACAAAATGTTTATTTTCGATTTTGAGATCCATTTGAAATATTTGTTATTTATCAATGTTTTTTCCAGACGAAATAAACATTATTATTATTATTATCACAAATGTCTATTGATTTGATGTATTGAATGTGAATGTTTTATACTCCTTCATATTGAGAGTTGGAATTAATTGAAGTTCTCTTCATTCTGAACGTAAAAATCATAGTAAACTGTTCCAATTTAAATTTTTACAAAACTTTTTAATTCACCCAGTTTAGGTTATATGAGTTATATAAGTTTTTCATTCCTAGTGGGTATTCGACATGATGGCTCGGGAAACTAACGAGATAAATTATATACCATTAATCTCTCACCGTTTGTATGCAGAGAACTTGAATTTTTCGATATATAGAGCAGAAATACAATCTAAATACTGACATTCACATGATAGACTCGATGTGAAATAAATCATCAATAAATAATGTATAGAGTCGGACGAAACCCGAAACTTTGAAACTGAATATTTGGAGATGAAACAGTGATCATCACCTTTTCAAAAATATATAAGTTGAAGAAAAAAACACAGATTGAAGAAATTTTCTAGACAAAATATGTCCAGACATTCATCTCTCGATGATAGATCTCAAACTTGTTTATTCGAAAGTGACAGAAAATACTTTGAAAAATTTCGTTCGTGAAGTAGTTGAAGAAAGGAATCGAATCAAGTGAGTCTATCTTCGTTGTAATTTGGTTTTCTAATCTACTCAATGTGTTCGATAAATTCATCCCATTCTTGGTTTGAATTCAGATGAACAAAATTTCAGAAAACTGGTTTTGAATTTCGAATACCCAAAATTATAATATGCTCACTCTGCCTATGCTGAGTGATGACATTTCAATTTCTTTGTCAGATTAACCCCAAAATCAGAATCAAATACTACATTTTATTCGTGAAGCTTCGATCACCAACCAAATAAAAGTCACGATTGAAGAAAATAAAAAGTTATATCAAATAAATAGAATGCCCTGCAAAATAAGTATCTAAAATGGGATGCCAAAAAAAACCAAATGCTTGGAAAGTGAATTGCATTGAATTCTGAACTTCTCGACGAACTTTGTGTCTGGTTATTATTCCTCTTATCAGATTTCGTGATAGTCCTGTTTTCCAGAATTTTTTCGAAAGATGAATGATTCCAGGGTGAAAAACTGTGGTGATAGTCTTGAAAGGAAATAGGATATTCATATTTCCGTCCTTCGATAATGGCTCAAGGTTGTTCTTCGTAGTTTAATCCGTCGAAAATGTGCACCAAAATTTGCCTTAAATATATAATTAGCCAAACTGGAGAGCAGGGTTTGCATAGTCGGCTTAAATGTTCACACTAGCAGGTATGGATATATTGCCGTTTAGTTAGGGTGAACTGGTACAACGATAATTTAGTCGTTAAGTGGTAGAACTTTACCACTATCAAATCCGAATATCAACAAGTTTGCTAATTTAATTCAGCTTACATCGAGAAATCGATCTCTGAATAATTGA
This sequence comes from Hippodamia convergens, assembly GCA_038502775.1. NCBI lineage: Eukaryota > Metazoa > Arthropoda > Insecta > Coleoptera > Coccinellidae > Hippodamia > Hippodamia convergens. The sequence continues at coordinate 39,492,371 of CM076609.1, forward strand.
TTCATTGTGGGGTGTGATCTAATTAAGAGTTCGTTTCATTACTGTAATGTATACTTAAATATTTGAAAAATATCAACTTTTCGTTGGTGTCTGGTTCATTTCCTTCGTTGTTTGTTAATTCGAGACGTTACTAGTATTCGTAAAGACAATGATAATCTTTCCAATGATTTCCTACATTGTGAAGTAGGCATAACTGCGAAAGTTTACCATGGTTCTCCTGATAGTAACTTGAAGTCGGTTTCAAGAAAGGGTGAAAAATTTACAGCATGGTTCGAATAACAGTTCCGGAAAGTTTCATCTTTTTGGCGTGAAGGGAAAAGAAACAGCTGAAAATTCAAGACGAAAAACAGTTTTTTTGTGAATAACTCAGAAAATATCCATTTTAGGGCAAGGGTGTGATGCATACACTCACATTATTTTTTAACGTAGATTCAATATCTGCCATAAAAAAATGGGGTTCCAATTTGAAAAAATTGATTTTTCACGATTTTATCATGCCTAATTTTGAAAGCGATTTTTTCACCCCCTGTATCATGAATCGCGATTTCGATTTTTAAAGTAGATTCATCAATCTTACATCTTGAAAAATCTCAAAAATGAAAATTTTCCATCCAAAAACCTCGAAGTTTTTCTTGTTTCAGCGGAGCTCTATTTTGGATTTTTTTTTTGAATTTTCCCGCTCAGAGAGAATTTTCCAACCAAAACTGAAAAATGTTACATCAAAATAACATGAAATTTTCTAAGGAATCTATTTCTGCAGTAAAAAAATGGTGTTCTAATTTGAAAAACCGGAAGTTGATGTTATTTCCGGAAAAACCGGAGGTGCTCATGCCTTGAAAATATTTTAGATTTCATCAGCATCGTGAAATACTTATAAGTGCTGAATTTCATGAACATACGTTCAGTAGTGTCCCGTATAAATATGGGTGAGGTTCCTCGTGAAAGACCCTGTATATCTACCCATTAATTGGTAGAGGCTGTTGCAGCCATCAAGCAATGTCAATTTTTCCGAGCATTTCGAGCGTTTGGTGTTGGTGTGAATTTCTATTGCTTTCATGTGAAGCCTGTGGTAGTATGCGATGATGATACTCGAACCTCGGATTTGGTCGAATTGTATTGCATGATTTGTGATATTCAGTCTTTGTTCTGTGACGTCCGATTGATCCGAATGAGGTCTGATCCCACGACAGCATGGAATTTGGTATATACCCGGAGTACTGAGTTATGTTTCTACAGAATTTGAGGTCGCCTTCAATATCAAACTGAATTTTCAGAATTCAGTAACCTGAAAATGTCTATTCACCTTGAAGGTTGAATATTGTGTTATTGATGAATATGATTGTGTAAAATTAATTTTCGAATTGAAAAGTGGTATATTGAATAGGTAAGTTTCTATTAATGAAAAGTGAAGATTAAACAATGTTCATCTGAATGAACTCTGTCTTGTCTTTAACTCTTCATCATTGTGTAATTATATATACTGTCATATCTGAAGAGCTGAATAATATTAAATTGACGTTGTCGTGATTTTCATTTGGATTTCCTGAGTGTCATCATATAAATAAATTCTTTTCCATTCAGAACAGAGCAAATGATCAAATTCCCAGTGAGGGCATTTTTGAACATAATGTTAGAGGTTGAAAAAAGTTCGTTAAGTCGCTGAATTCAATAAAGAAACAACTGTTGATAAGAATATTGAAATTCAAACAAGGATTCGATATCAGAAAAGTTTGGGAGACCTTTTCTGCGTGGCAAAAACCTCATTCAAACAGCTATTACGGTCACTAAAACGCGATAAAGTGATGATGTATAGCAGCAGTCAAGAGCTACACTCTAAGATTGCGTTTAATATTCAAACGGCGTGCCGGGATCGAGCCGAAAAAGTCAGCAGCTATTTTCTCTGCCTCTAATCCAGTTCGGAGTGGATGTTAACTGAAGGACCGAACAGGGAAAATACTGCAAATGAGCTGACACAATCCTGCCATTTATAGTGTGTGGACTGCTCAATCAGTCCATTGATGTATGGTGGAATTTTCGTTTGAAAAAAGTTTCCGCGAATTGGTTCGTTTCGACTCATAGAAATTCCCGAATGAAACAGATTCATGGACTAACTGAAAACAATGAAGGAATTGATCACTTCTGTTGTATGCTGGTCTGATAATGCACGTGAAATATTGGGAGTATGCTTATTGCACACACTAAATGGCATATAAGAACCATTGCATATATATATATATATATAGACAAATAATCTGATGAAATAAAGAACACACTTAATATTTCAGGTGTGTAGCTTCAGTCTTTCTCTGAAACATTTGAACGAAGGGTCTTCGTGAATCACCCTGTATACGCAAATCCTCAATCCGATGGAATATACACGTTTCATTCCAATGAACCGTTTCTCATACAGAGTCATATTATCAGTCCTGATAAAACTCTGCTCTATACAACAATTAACTCAGTTCTTCACGTGAAAGAGTTCTCCACATGGGAGAAAGACTTTACTCCGAATTGGAGAAAATGAGAAATCACTAGGCATCAGAATAGATCTTCCTCACTCTCTTAATCATGAAATTATTGTACCATACCATACCAGAGCTCTGGGATACAATTTACTTAGACATATGTTAGATTTCGGATTCTCATTGTTGTCCGATTGGTTATTTGTCTGGTTGACGTGGCTGATGTATCTTCTGGTTTTTGAAAAGAGAATACATTTTTACTATTACTTTTTCACATCATGAAGTTTCTTTTCGATCCTGACCTTGTTTATTAAGTTGACCTAATGCTCACTTGACTCTGATATTCACTTTACAATGATAGTTCCCGAAAAATTGAATGAAAACATAATCACAGAGATAATTCACATGTTTTTATAAAGAGTTTTTTTTTATTGATCTATATGAAATATGCCTATTTTAATAACAGATTCTTTTCTGATATACCTATTCATAAATAAATCAGCGAAAATGTAAATTACAATTCTGAAACTCAATGAAACAACTTCCATCCAAAGAATGTTCTTGTTGAAATAAAAGACCCATTCGGCAAAATGCGAATTCAATGAAACACTTCGTTCCATCGAAATAAATGGAGCGAAATAAAAGAACTCCTCCAGTAGAGTAAATATCCTGCAAATGAAATATACATGGTATAAAAGACATGAATTTCTCTGCGTGGCAGGCTCGAAAAAGATTGACTGACCCTATACTTCCTTTGCTAGGAAATAAGATTTTATGCTTATTTGAATTTTATAGGATTCCTTCCAGTTTGAATAGAACATGTTGTTATACACAAGACTTATATGAAAAGGGGCACTCTTATAAGTCAGTTTGATATAATTCATGCTCTACAACGAACATTTCGTTTTACATCTTCCTCGTATACCTAGGATATTGTAGCACTCTGAATTCTGATTTTGAATCAATAAGACTTTCGTTTGTGTCCGTGAAGATAGTACCCCGACTTTAGAAAATGAAAATAATTTTTTTTTCATTAGTTAGTGACCCGGAATAACTCTTTTTAATCTAGAAGGTTTTGTTTTTACCTCAAGGATACTGACAAAATAATACCTTCTTTCATTCTTTAGTGAGAACCACTCGTTATTAATTACCAATTTGTGAAAAACAGAATTCGTTTGTAACCTCACCTTTCATTGAAAAAAAAAACACTTTTATCATGCGAAGTCTGCACCCACATTTTGGAAAATGAAGAAATTTTTTTTTCATTCTATTTGTAACATAGAAAGCATCATTTGTAATTTATCCTTCAATGGAAAAATGAAACTCCTTATATGTGATGTGAGCACATTCCATATAATTATATATAGTTCTTCCTTAGAAACTGTTTGTCTTACTCAATATCAGTTGTTAACCTAATCGATAATGAAAAATTTCACCCCGAAAATGTAAAGTAAGCAACAACAATTCGAGAAATTCGCAAATTGGAACTCTAATTCGAGCGAACATGTATCATCATTTTACTCATAATTTCAATAATAATTTTTAAACATTTCTTCACGAATTCCAACGTATTGTTGAGTACAACGTTATCATCATTGAATGCAAAGCTTACGTATATCACACATTCCAACTTCCAAAACTTCTAGTTTCACTTATTCAATGGCAAACCCGTAGTTTCGCGAAATATTCAGGCACAAAACATGACATGTTACATTTTTCGAAATTTATATAGAAATATCAGAATTCCAGAGTAAAAAGCCAATGTACATAGGCTTCCATTTCCAACAAAAAGAGTATCACAACAACTAATACGAAAATTTATGTGTTACAAATAATAACTAATAACAATAATGAAGAGTTGCCTAACGAATACGAAATAATTTTTATTTAAACAAACGAATATTTTTATGTTGAAATTGGTTACAAACGAGTTACTTACGAATGAAATTAAAAATGTCTATATTTTCGAAAATGTGGATGCCTTTGAAGTAAATGTTTTTCTATTAGTATTTTCTAGGTACCAATAGTCACTGTCGAGTTACTCATGCATGCAAAAAAAAATTTTCATTATCGAAACTGTGGCCAACAGCTTTTGTCATAATTTTGTTGATATTAGTTTTTGTTGAACATTTAGAGGAGAACCGACTAAATTTGATTCGACAGAACCGGCAATTTCAATAAATTGTATTACTCTTTTGATTCGAATTGTTCTCATGGCTTGCTCTATTGACAATAATTTTGAAACAAAGTATAGGTATTATTTTCTTGTAGTCGTTGGTAGTAATAAATTTGCTGCAACAGACCCGAAAATTACGAAATTCTTTTAGTATTGTTGTTGATTCAGAAGGCGAAGGTTCACAACGAAATCTGGAAATCCGAATAGGATGTATGTTCTTCATCTAATAAAGATCTAATATCTGATACATCGAATAAAGTTCCTGGTTTTAACCGGAGAATATGGTCCCTTCTTAATCGAATAAGAACAGGTCATGGTCGTACCAATAGCATGCTTTTCAAGTGGAATTCGGTTGATAGTCCTTGTTGTGAATGTGGTGAATCAGAGGAAACAGTTGAACACCTAATAAATAATTCTTCGATTTATAGATTCCAAGATGGCATTAGAGCCTTACACAATATATCAAACTCATTTTTGCAATGGGTTGAAAATTTCAGATCAATTTGATTAAGTATAAATTGAATTCTCCTGCTATTCTGTCTTTTTTTTATTCTCAGGTTGGAGTTTGTGTTTGGAAATCCTTCCTCCGAAGAGCCGTTCCGCTAATCGTGATGTCCTTCTATATAGAATATTCAGATACAACAATTTTATTTTATTTTTTCATCGGGGAGACAGGTTTTTTCGGCTGAGGTTTTTTCCCCTGGCTCTAAATTATCGTATGATACTAACTTTCAACAGATTCGGAAAGGGGACATTGATGGAGTTTTTTTTTTCATTTCTTTCAAATTTTGTGACATTTCTGTCATAAATATTTATAAACCTCCGAACATTATGTGGCCAATAAATCTTAATGTTGATGTTTTTTAAAGTATCAAATGCATTTCCAAAATGCATTCGATTCATTCTGAATAATCGGTTTCTTTTCTGCTTTTGTCTTTTTCCATTTCAGATCAAGAATTACGAGTCGTTTTGGGAATAATCTGTGTATCCGAGCACATCGACGGATGATCACACTGATGTCTTTCAAGATTTTCCTGATATTTGATATTTTATGTTATTTTGTTTACGGGGAGGCAGGTTTTTTCGACTGAGGTTTATAGTATCGTATGATACTAGTGTTGATAGTATCGTATGATTCTATAGTATCATACGAAGAATGTTATGATACACCGTTTTTTTTTCCTCAGCTTAGGTACTTTTTTTTTCAACATTTATTTTATTATTTTAGCTCTCTTATTCGAAAGAATATATATATATATATATATATATATATATATAATATATATATATATATATATATATATTGAATTCTGAGACTTTTTGATTTCAAAAGTTTGAAGTTTTCCGGGAGAAATCTCTAAATCACACTATCAGAAAAGAAGCATCAGCCCTGCTTCGCGGAGATTCTCAAAAATCAGAATTTCCAATGAAAAAACCTCGAAGTTGTCTGTATTTTAACAGATTTCAACAATTTCGAGATTTTTCTTCTCATTTCTTCTTTTGAAGAGAATTTTCTCGATAAAATTCAAAAGTTTGCAATCAAAAAGACTCAGAACTCAATGAAAAATCTATTTATGTAATGAAAATTACACATTTGAAAAACGAAAGTTCATGTCACTTCCGAAAAAACCGGAGGTCCTAGAACCTTCAAAAGATATACGGTCGTCTTCTTACTTGACGTTCAACTTCAAAATTTCAATCCTGAATCTTATGTTTTTTTTTTACATATTCTATAGAGCCATATTCGTGTACAACCTAGTGAATAACTCAGTATACCCCAGCTAATTAAAGTGACCTGTTTTAAGGTGACCGATGTCAATGCGTTCATCGCTCCCCCACTCCATATCAGCTTCAATCCAACACTAGCAACCATGCGCTATGTCCCGAGGGTTTTACGTCTTTTCTATTCTTGTCAGTTTTGAATTCAAAAATTTCAATTGGTCTCATGCTCCCCCGAGAAGAGAACTCCTCCGATATCTGAAATTACTTCTGCCTTTGAAAAAACTTTATTGTGGGCATCCATTAGAGAATATTGAGATAATGCAAATTCTACTGAGTAGTTGAGTTGTCAGACCATTCTCTCTCCATTGGCGGAGCTAAGAACAGCGGCACAGGATTGAATCTGAAAACACGGCGGTTGGTAACTCAAAGGTTGAGTAACATGTGCGGTGAAATCATTCCTAGTAGACCACGGCCAATATGATAAAAATAATGACGTCTTTTGAACTATACATAGTTTCTCAATTGTTTTGAATTACTCAAAAACTTTTTCATTAAAATGAATTATCACGAAGAACAGTAACCACATTTACAGCAATTTCTTCATGAATGATGGCTCAAAAGACGACGGAGAATAAGGGTATATTGAAAAATATATTAATGGCAGTATTGGAAGTGGTGAGATTGAGATGCTATAAAAAACGACGGAAATAACATGGATGATTTGCGTGACAAAAAAAAACCGACCAGATGATATCGTAAAAGTGTAATATGATAATAATAATAACGAGAATAATAACAACTTTCTTGAACAAAATAAACTCAACCTACAATTTCAATATATCATTTCATATCGAGTTTCATATGGAGCGAAAGGCAGTGTTCTACCTACAGAACTCTGCTCATTCAACTACAAACTGAAATAAAATTCGCAAATTCACATGAAATACTCATCAGGAGTAAAATAACCAGAAAACCAAACAAAAACAAAAAAATCACCCGAACAATTATGATGAATGAACAATGAAATCTCTTTATGAAATTGATTTATTGTTTCTTACCTTATTTCATCCAAATTTTTTACATTTCATCAGAAATATAGTTCTACTCATCAAGCGCCCGGACAATTGGCACTATTCACGCGATCAGTGTTAATTGAAGCTAACTATTTCAATTCAGGATTGAATGAAAATATTTGTATCATTGAGTTATCACAGCATGCATAGAATTATTTCAAGTTGAAATAAGATATTATATGGGTGATACTTAAAAATCGCTTTCATCATGTTCCAGAGAAAATAAAGCACTAAAAACATCTTTCATTCATTGCCGAGAGGTTCCCCTCAAACTCAAAATATAAAGACCCTTTTTCAGGTATTTCTCTAGTTCACATGTGAAATTGAGTCTCGTACCAAGCGGCATTCTCGGATGAAATCTTTCAGGACCAATTTATGCCATACGCGTTCTGCTCTGGATTATAAGCTTGCGGTGTGCCGGCTTCAGACAGGAAGCGTAAAATTTGAAGTCCCCTCGAAATTTCCAAGCATCGAGCTCTCGAAACTTGTCTATCATGTATGCGACGTGTTTTCTGAATACTAAATAAAACTGAGGCAGCCACAAAATGGCCGTGCAGAATATCAAAGTTAAAAGTCATCATAATCCCTGATCAAAGAACATACCCGAGTTTTCTTGCCTGATAGTTCTTGCTGTACGTGATCCTTCCCTGAGCGCCTACTTAAGGCTTTCAGCACGAATTTTCGTGAACGAATTGGCATGGAAATGCCTTACATACCTCCAACGCTAGAACGATTTCCTCTCTATGTCCCAAGAAAACCCTATTATTTTTCATGTTTGAGAAAACACTAGCAGATGTCAAAGCATAATTTTTTCATAACAAGTAAAAAAACTCGAAAATTTTCCTATGGTGATTAACGGAATATGATGCTGCCTGTTCAAGCAAGAATTCAAATTTAAATGAAAAAGAACTTAATGAAAAAATCGAAACAACTTATCATGCACTGAGAAGTAAAAAAATAATTTTCACCATTCAAAATCGTAGGTTGATATCCAACCACTACTATTTAACAGAACATTTTTATCAATAACCAATAATGATAAGAATATATTAAGAGGCATCCTATTCAAATTATAACGTTAATATAATGTAGGTACTGTTATGGAATTTTTGTTATGGTTCTATATTTATATCTAAATTTTGATTATTTAAAAAGGATACATAGTACGTTACCTGGTTGAAACTATATCATAACATAATTGCAAGTATATGAATCAAAATTCAAAAGTTTCAACATTTCAATTTATTGTTTACATTCCAGAGATAATTTCAATTCAAAATTATAGTCTTCGATTGTAGTATTCGATTTCCAAATTCATTGAGTTAAATTGCTGGTTTTTTGATGAGGCTAAAATTGAAAGATTTTGATAAGAAAAATGTAAATAAATTCTATGTTATTGTATTATGTATTAGTGTTAAGAAATCTAGAGACTAAGGACTTTTGAGGAGTGAAACCAAGGAGACGAGAAAAGATTGAAGAGGAAGGAGGATTAAAAATTTTGGGGATTGAGGAGAAGTGAAAAACAAAAAACGAGAATATACAGATACAGAAATTGATGAGTGTTAAATAATATGCAAATATAATAAAAAGTGATTTTGATATGAATGGAAATGGTAATACATACATGAAGAATGGTAACATCCGATATGGACTTATAGTAAAGAAGAAATGAAATAAAGACATTGGCCCAGTGAATAAATTTTCAAGAGTGTTCCTTTTAAAGCAGATTGTGAACTTAGAAACTGAGAAAAGTGAGTTGATTCATAAACAATAACCTAAAAATTAACCTATATTATGAACTCTGAACATTGAACTGAAGAATCTTAACCATAGAACTAGAGTGTTTTTTTTATTATTATTAGAATAGATTGATATGGAAATCAAATTTAATATTAATTAGTTATTGAGAGTTTATTGTATTTGATAAAATTTAAATTATAATATTTTAAAATTCAAATCAAAATTTTTCAATTTTAATTGAAATAAAATTTTTGAACCCTCAATTGAGATAGAGTCTAGGCCAGGTAAATTTTCAAAATTCAAAATTCTATATTTTTGTTATAAATTTGGTTCCTCAAAATTCAAATTAAATTGAAAAATTTTAAAGATAAATAAAAGGAACCATAACAAAAATGGTGCCCAACGCGTGGCTTGAACAATAAGAAATATTTTTTTGATTGATTGAATTTCAGTTATTTATAATTATATAAACTTTAATCAAGTAACATAGTAAAATGAATACCAGAAGTGAAACAACGATGGGAGAAAGAGGAGAGCAAGAAGAAAATATAAGTGGAAATATAGGGGAGCAAGGAGGAGATCAATATGCCATAATGAATATGTTATTAAAGATCACACAAAATATAGAAAAACAAATCAAAAAAATTAATAGAAAATTAGATGAAAAATATGATAATATTGGAACGGATTTCAACAATACGTTGACAATTCACAGAGAAGAATTTCCTACAAAAATAAATGAAAATGAAACAAAACAGATAAACCAAAAAGTTGAAAATAATATAGAAATACAAGAAGAAAAACTAGAAACACAAAATGCAAAAATTGGGGAGGTCATGAACAGAGAGAATGCTGTTACATCAGAAGTAATAAGAAAAAAAGATAATGAAAGGTATTATGATAGTAAAATTGAGAAAATTATTCACAAAGAACCACAAACAGAATTTGTTGATGACATCAAATCTTTAATCATTTCAGATACTGATAGAGTGAAAATTTTTATATCACTACACCACAAAAAGAAACAGAATTTCAATGAATTAGATCTCTCGTTGCTCACGGAAAAATATTCAAAAAGACAAATGAATGATCATGATCAACATACAACTAAACGAAAGAAAAGTGAAAAAAATTCAACGAGTACATCAAATTTCAATAAAGAAACAATAATACCAAATAGTGAGAATGAAGAATTTATCAGGAAACCTAGAGCAAACAATTTAATACTTTTCGAAAGATCACTAGTATGGGACATGTTAGTGAATAGGTATTACAATGACAAATTTAATATAAGATGCCCAAATAACTTCCATATATCACTCAAGAATGAAAGCGATAAAGAACCTCCTCCAGGCTATATTGGAAAAAAGATCCCAGAAGTTTGTTTCAATATTCCATAGAAAGTTTCAAACATGTTACTGAAGATTTAGAAAATGTTATTATCAATTTTGATTAGTTTTAACCTTAAATCATTTGAGAAGGAGGATTAAAAATTTTGGGGATTGAGGAGAAGTGAAAAACAAAAAACGAGAATATACAGATACAGAAATTGATGAGTGTTAAATAATATGCAAATATAATAAAAAGTGATTTTGATATGAACGGAAATGGTAATACATACATGAAGAATGGTAACATCCGATATGGACTTATAGTAAAGAAGAAATGAAATAAAGACATTGGCCCAGTGAATAAATTTTCAAGAGTGTTCCTTTTAAAGCAGATTGTGAACTTAGAAACTGAGAAAAGTGAGTTGATTCATAAACAATAACCTAAAAATTAACCTATATTATGAACTCTGAACATTGAACTGAAGAATCTTAACCATAGAACTAGAGTGTTTTTTTTTATTATTATTAGAATAGATTGATATTGAAATCAAATTTAATATTAATTAGTTATTGAGAGTTTATTGTATTTGATAAAATTTAAATTATAATATTTTAAAATTCAAATCAAAATTTTTCAATTTTAATTGAAATAAAATTTTTGAACCCTCAATTGATATAGGGTCTAGGCCAGGTAAATTTTCAAAATTCAAAATTCTATATTTTTGTTATAAATTTGGTTCCTCAAAATTCAAATTAAATTGAAAAATTTTAAAGATAAATAAAAGGAACCATAACAGTACTCACAATTATTGTTATTCTGGCCTCGGTGAAAGCAAACTATGTATGTATAGGGTGGTCAGAATTCGATGATATACTACTGCATCTCCTAAATGAAAAGTTATAGAAAAAAAGTAATGAACATGTCAAGTTCGCTCTTCTCGAAAAACATATATTCCTGAATATCCCGCAATTTTGGATTTGGGCCAATTATTCAAATTCGCTATAACTTATTCTGTATTGTGACTACGCGAGATCAAATTATCTTCAGGGATATTTTTCAATGTGTTCCATTCGTGTTACCGAAAATTCAGTGCCACTTAATATTTTGAGGCAAAAAGAAATTGAAATGAAAACCCTACTGTGCTATGAAGAAATTTTTCCAACTTGAGATAGAACGCCTTTTTCCTATCTATCGTCGTGTCATAAATTTCTGATAAAGAATATAATATAGGCAATCTACTTCCATAATTTCATTAAATTCATCTTACATTAAGCTGATAGTTTCCAAAACTAATATCTCAAAATTTGATTTCTCCTCTCTTCCAGTTATTTACTAGCATGTGGTATCGTTCAATCAGAAAAAGGTTCTCGAAGAAATGCTACAAATAATTAAATATTCGAGAAATTAGTTTTAATGTTCAATGAAATAATAGATTGAAAATAACAAAATATGAAATTTTATTTTTCATCACATCATTATTAGACCAATTGATGTTATTCACTTGAAAGGAAAACGTGCAGAAAAATTAATTTCGTAGGGGTAACAATAAGACGTAACAATTATCTTTGTCAGCATCGTTCACAGGTATAGCATGACAATTCAACTCCTAAAAACTTCATTAATTTGTTGAATAATTGAATGATAATCAATTGATTAGCCCTCTGGGCAGAGTTCTCTCATCATTTCAGATCTCCTTTTCTCTATTGGAAATGTGAAATTATCATTTTTTAAATCAAGAATGATTTTTAGTAGGTTTTTCTCTTCATCCAAGTATAACTTTTCCTACGAATTGTAATCCTTCAATCTTCCTTTTTATCGTCGCTTGTATTTTTTTTCATATGCTGACTATCATATTTCTTTTTTATCAGTTTTAATGGGGGTATCTATTCGCGTCCGTGATATAATTTCGTTCGTGGGGAACCTTAAGGCAGAGAGTGCAGACATAAATAAATAAATATAAATCATTCCTTTATTTTATTTTGCATTCTAAGTACAGATATTACATAAAGTGCAAAAGAATGACGTCAAAAATTTTGATTTTTGATATCCATTGAAATATTCATTCGGAGAATATGGTTCTAATTTCATCAAAAACTCCTTAATATTCTAGATATAATTTTTGTAACACCCAAAAACTTTCAACTGCTGAGGTAAATTGCTAAATAATTTTATGCAAAATAGATATGGATTTCACTTCTTTACTTTCTGCAGTTCCAATAGTGAATTTTTAGTTGTGTAATCAGATATGTTTGTATTGACACATTCTGTTCTATAATCAAGAATATTCGTGGAAATATTATCAATACAACTTTGGTGTTTAGGAGTACCTCTAGTGGGTTCCTTTATGGTCGGTTTCAAATCGAATGTTCTCATAATTAGGAGAAATTTATTTCTCTGACTATTCCCTTCCATCTGTAATAGATCAATATGAAAGTCTCCTACAATAACTAGTTTTTTATTCCCAGCAGAAATATTCATTACAACTCTTTCCAATTGTATAAGAAAATAAACTGATATCATTGAAAGAGCTTGGTCTATACACTGTTTTAATCAAAAGTACATCCTCTCCTACATTGCATTCAGCGGCAGCACATTCGAAGTTACTTAAAATGGCACGCTCATTGATATCATTCCGTTTTTTACACTTAATTTCTTGTTTAATATATATGGCTGCTACCCCATGCTTGCCTTTCTTCAAACAAAAAGATTAAATCAATTTTATATTAAGAATACTAGAATCTAGCTCTTCTTCAGATTTTCAGTACTCTGTCAAACAAAATAGTTTTTCCTCTAGACTTCGAAATTGAATCTTTTCATACTCACATTTCCAGGCCAGAATTTACTAGTATAAAGTTCATCCTTTCTTTAAATGAGAATTTCAACTAGGAATCCTTTCAGGTAGTCTTTTACTTTCTGAAAGACTAATTCCTGAACTCCAATATTTTCTTCATTAAAACCAGGTTTCGCTTTTATGGACTGTTCGATGTCGTTCTCTTTCAAGGTGGATTTATCTTGCTGATGAAAAACCACACTTTTCTTTCCCTTGCAGTGAAATTATTGTCACCAATTCCTTTTCCCAATCTTCTTGAATTTTTGCGTCTCTACTTCACTATTGTTGTCTATTGCTCTCGATGAATATAACTGCTTTCATCGTTTCTGTTATTTTCATATTTTCCTTGTTTTGTTTACATTAACATCCCTGACAGCCTCACCCTTCGTATTGTTAATGAAAATGACATCCGTTTGACGTGAAGGATTTCTAATGTCATCATCATCGCAGAGTTGAATTTCCCCCCTACCTTCAGGAGGTCTAATGTATACGTTGATGTTTCTGAGTTCATATTTTTTTCTTGGTTATCTTGTTCTTTGTTTATGGTGTTTGTAACTATATGAGATTCGATTTCTTATCAGCTGTAACCAACAAGTTTGCAGATATTAAATTTTCCCATGTAATAATTGAACACTTTAAGCTGTGCATTCTCGTTTTCTACATTCCAACTTTCCCCACTCTTGGTTTTTCCACTATTGGGAAATGGTGAAATGAAAGATCAATCAGCACTACGTCACGAATGTGACTCAAGTGGAAACAAATTTTTTCATATTTTCTTGGAACAAGAATAGCCATATATAATAATGAGAATTGATTTGAAAATATAATACATAAAATAAAAATCTTATTTATAACTTTTTTATATCATAACTTTCAAATGGGGAGGCTGATATATTTGAATTTGTTAGCTGCTTTTAGATAAAATACTGTAGTTTTGAGGTTATTTTTCGGACATCTAAAAGTAATTTGGTACTCGCCGCATAAACAGGGGAGAACAGAAAAACAATTTTTTCCTCTACTTTTGACATACCTGTAGGTTAATTCTGCTAGTAGATCTGCACACAATTAACTTTATCAAGAACACTGATTTGTTTCCAACATTTTGTTTCTTTATTTATCCCGATATCTTAACTAAATTTTTTCAGTTTGCAGAGGAATACATAATACATTGTGAACTGTTGTATACTTCTTTAATGTGAAATCTCTTTAGAGATTACTTGTTAACATTACCGTTTCTTGACGTACCATGTATTTATTATGATGGTTAGATTTTTATTTTTTCGTGTAGTTATTTATGTAACATGAAAGAATAAACAATAAACAATAAACAATTTTATGAACAAATCAAACAACAAATAAACTAATAATTATTACAAATTAATAACGCGTACCACCACGAGCGCGTATAACTACCTCAATGCGTCGTGACATACCCGGCTATCACTGAAATACTTTTAGATGTCCGAATAAACTACAGTATTTTATCTAAAAATGGCTGAAAATTTCAAATAAATCAGCCTTCCCATTTGAAAGTTATAGCATTTTTAAATATCGGTGAGTGTAGCATGATTTCCTTGAACTATTATTGTAATAGATCCTCAACAGTGTTGCACGTAACATGAATTTGATTAAGACATGTTACAGTTTTGAAGTTAATTTCTTATTGTACCATCTACAGATCAGAAACTTTCGGAATGGGTGGGAATCGTTTTGACGACGCGAACGACAGTTAAGTTGTTATTCCGTCCGAAACGAATGGGTGGGAGCCAAATTACCAGTAAATTACAGTTCGGAGCTGCTAAGCGAACAAACTTGTTTAATTTTTTGTTGTCTCTTTTCCCACCTTTTCGTTATTGGCCCATTTAGATCTTATGTTTTAGATAAATAAAAAGGGGGTTTGGACGAATCAATTGCAAGCAGTTAAGCTGCATTCCATCAGAATGTACAGAAGCTACTATTAAAACCTCAGAATTCGATAAAAATATTTTTCAGTTTCTATGGACTTTTAACGGTTTATATCAACTGTACTCTCTCGATGATAGTATTTTTGATTTTGCATCGAAATTATTCCGAGAAAATTAATTTGTTTTAGCGATTAATGGAAAAATACAATGTACACCAATCTTCTGTCAGAAATATCAATGTCAGTATTTCACTCTAATTGGGGGTTGCGAAAAAAAGGATCCTCAAGTATTTCCATGACTTTATTTGATTTCCCAACGTATAGCTTCTTTTCGTTCGAATAAATCCACGAATTTCTCAGAAATAACGGAGAGATTCGGAGTTGAAAACAATCCAGATCGGAGAGAGAATTAATCCGATGTTTACAGACTAAAGACGTTACTCACGCCCTGTTAGCAGTATCACTATCCAATCCTGAGGATTAAGCAAATGCTGCATAATAGCCTGTTGCACGATCCGAAAGTTGTTCCTTTTCGAGTCGTCCGGAACGTGAAGACTATCGCTGTCAAGCTAAAATTGAGAAATAGGCTGGGAAATGAAACACTCGGTTTCCCCAAGTATTGATTGTGCTCCAACATCACAAGCAACAGTTATTAGGTACATCGATGGGAATTATCTTTCTGATCACGTCCCTCAAGCCCTTCGTTTTTATGATTTTGAGGAAAAATCAGAACGTGTCTTGGTTGAAGGTTATATTTTCCTCCTATGAATAAAATCGGGATGCACCATCAGATTTTATTGCTCTATGCGGGAAAAATGGGAATTTGCTTTCGGCATATGCTAAAATTGATTAGTCTGGGTTGCAAGTATGATCTGGGTAGTGCTGTGATCTTGAAACTCTTCGATAAAATTTTGTTGAAATGTAAACAACAGATCACTAGATTCGATAATTTAAAACCCTTGCTGCTCTTTAATAGTTCAAGACTGGTGAATTTCAAACCACAATAACTTTCATGGCATCTGTTCCTTACGAACCATGAAATTGTTTCACGCAAAAATTTTCAATTCTTAACATTCTGCAGTATATGATTTTCTCCTTCGAGAAAAACAACTGAAGCATTATACTAAACAAAAATATAACATATCTAATGACAGGTTAGATGGGATTTCTCATTACCTGAAAATCTATATTTCTTCTTCATTTTTCTCCAAAATTTTGTGAGACGAATTATGAAAAACTTCTACATGCAGATGTATCACACAGTGTAATCCATTTTCTGGGTTGCAAACAAAAAATGTTCAATGAATAAAAACAACTTTCCCTGATATTTCTAGAAAAAAAAAAAGAAATCGTACATGGGCGACCTCTAAATATTAATATTCAAAGCTAATTACACCGATGTCTTCTTTCAAAACCCCGAAGATAATTCTCGGAGCTGTCCTTACATGGTTCCCTCCCTATTAAATGATTACTTTATGTCTCTGTTTTTTTTTATGATCCTACGGCAATTTTTGAAGGCATCCATTCCAACAGATTGATAGGTCAAGGAAGCTTATTAAATGGAATGGAGAAATCGTCGGACTGGAATCCAAGTTATGCACATAAACTGTGTTTCAGAAGGTGAAACTGAAAAATAATTTTGGTTCGGTCTGTGACAAATATTCGTAACATCATCTGTTTTCAAGATGAAAGGCATTGAAGAAAAAAAAAACTAGGATATTTTTAGATTTTTCGATGAGGTCTCATTTGAACAACAAAAATCGCTGTCATTAAAAAACTAGTTGATTAAATAACTTTTTCTGCGGAATATTCATAGATGCAGACATATGAAATTTCGAAGCAAACAATATTACTCAGAGTTCTGATATCGACAGTGTGAAAGTTCATCTTATATTTCAAGTATTTTCTTCGAAACTCGTGAAACTGTAAAATATTACACGCCACTAAAAATTTTCAGATTCGAATTTCCTCAAAAAAACATTTTCTGTTCCAGAATCTAATGAAAATCTGAAAAGTGGTGAAATAATTCTTGTTTTTTCAATCTCAAATACGTCATAACGGCTTGGAAAGATGGTAGTTCTTGTAGCACTCATGGTACATAAAATTTTTCGCAAATAAAACTCCTTGTTTGTTTGACGAATCATTATAATAATAAAAATAAATTTTATTCTTCCTGAGAGACATTTTACAACGTATAGGACAAGTCAGATTCATTAACATGGGGGAATATAACAAAATTCAGATATAAACGAAATTATAAATCTAAAATTGCATCACCCAAGTACTCCCCAACACTATAATAACATCTTCTTAACATCAATGCCTTAACCTCCCTGCGGAAATTCTGTCTATTTAGACTTTTGAACGAAACCAGAAGTTTGTTGAATAAAATAATGCTCTGAAATAAGGAAGATGTCCCGAATTTGCTAGTATTATGCCTTGGAACAGAAAGAACTTCATTGTTTCTTGTACGATAATTATGGAAACTTGAAAGTTTGACATGAGTTGTTACATTGTCTCTTGTATATAAAAGACATCTATATATATATATATATATATATATAATATATATATATATATATATATATACATATATATATATATATATATATATATATATATATATATATATTTATGCCGATCGGTCTTTTCGAGGACGTTTCATATTTTTTCTATATTTTGAATTTTATGACATAGTTAGATTCTATTGTTGATGCTGAACCATATAATCCGATCAATTTCGCCATATGTGAATTTTTTAGCGAACTATATGGAAAAATGCATGTATGTGGCAATTCGAGGACATTTGATATATTTTTTTTTTTTCAATTTAGTTTCATCGGGTAGTGTATTTTCCTTCATCTTTTTGATGAATTTTGTTGATTACAACTTCTTCAATGCTTTTCTGAGGACTTTCCTGATATAACACATAAAATAAATTTTTATTTGCCAGAAGACCTCGATAGCTCCCACTTTATCGGGTGACTCCATAGTATTTCAGGTGAAAGTTGAAAGCTTGATAGGTTGCTTGAAGGGGTCATGGGCGGTCCCAGGGGGGGTCATGAACCCCCCCCCCCAAAATTTTAAAATTAGATTTCTTATAGTGAGCTCTTCGTGCAAGAAAACCGACCAGAAAACTTCAAACCCATAACGGCGACCCCCCCCCAAAATTTAAGGCTAGGACCGCCCTTGCAAGGGGTACGCCGCACTGCAACTATTCACCTTTTTTCAACACTGGACCAGACACGTCCCGCTTTTAAGAAGCGTTGCTTTCAACCAGGATCCCAAAATATTTTTTCGAAGTAGCCTATAAATTTATTTGGGTAATCCAACCCCCTTTCATCCTTTTTCTGTACTTTACTTTCATATCAAAGGAATATTCCGCATCAGTAAAAAGTTCAACCGTGGTGATAGTAAATCTGGTGAGCATCTCATAAAAATCTGTGTATACAATATAGGTGGTAGTATTTCCTTTCTCAATATCATTTCCCTGTTTGCATTGTAGTAAAATGCTTTTGTATGCCGACTTCCTTGATGATGTCATCGCTTATGAAATTCACTGCTGAGCTTATTCAGTAATGCCCACACAAACTCAATTTCCTAACCTAATCTCAACTTAATGGGTTTTTTTCGTAACCTTCTGACTCACCTAGGTTATTAAAGTATTTCCACCAAAAGTGAATATTGGTATAGCAACAATGACGTACATCTATCACAATTTTTCAGGGTAACATCCATCAGTTCTAACAGATAAACTTCTTGGCCCATCAAACCTTTGTTGATTGACAAGCAAGGATCCTTACATGTTTACACCATATCACATAATCATTTTGTCACAGTTCATTTCTGGACACTCATATTCAAGCTTTCATTCTATGGTATCTCCATTCATCGAGATAACATAAGCGGTGGCTCTTCAGTGGCGGCAGGGTCTGCTTGACTAGAAATGTTAATTCTAAATCTGTCCATTTTCCGACGAAATTCACAAAAAATTTGAAGGAATAAAATCCTCAGCGGCCAAGATTGTACTTATATTGTTGGACCTAAAATATGCCAAAGTAGTCGCAATGGTCGACCCTGATTATTCGGCTCGGAATGATCGTGTAATCTCGATTTGGTTCGCTGTCACAGTTGTCGGCAAGGGATGATTACAGTAATGAATGATTATGTCTCGTCTCAATAAGTTGTTCGTAGAGCGTTGTTATCGTTCGATTCACTCGTGAAGGATTAAGCTGGGTTCCCAGAGCTTCGTAGTGCCGCAGGCGACAGCAATTCAGCCAATCAGAGTATGTGAACAAAACTTCCCCTGGCCCCTACTTTTTCATTTCTGGTTGTCAAAATCTGTCGCGACACGCCCCTTTTGTAGTTGAAATAATTCAACTACACATTGGATTTCAGCGACAATCTCATGAAACAAGGAAGGGTGGGGATTGTCGCCTGCGACAGTACGAAGCCCTGAGAACCCGGCTTAAGTGGTAAGTGAAGTTTCGTCTGAATTACATGAGTCCTGAAATGAAAATTGGTTTACTAAAACTGATCTGTCATGTAGTCTTGCATAAACTCCGTATGAGTAGTTGATACTCGCCTGAGTGAACGATGAAATAAATTGAAGATTTAAGTTTGTCGAAAAAACCGGTAGTAGGAGCTTCAGGCATACATCGCTACATGGCGCAACTATGTGGTGATACTCAGAAGCGTCTTCTCGCATGGCTGTAAGAGCTGGCCTTCGTGGTGTTTGTCATTTTTCATTGTGGCTGTGGCTAAGTGGCACTGATGGCACTATGATGGAATTGGAGTATCACCATCACTTCTCTGTTGCTTTGAAATAATCTACAGACTTTGGTCTCCACTAGTCTAATGTTGAGTTTGTGTGACATAGACTCATGAAAAAGATATGAATTTTTATTCACGGTGCTTTGAATGCGTCAGTGGTAATGGTCCCTAATTAATGCAAAACCTGCGGTCTACTTCTCTCCTTCCTGAAGAATAAATAAACTTACGTTGGTCTATCTGAAACATTTGTTGATTCTCGTATCGATTGATGTAATCTTCTGGCTCTATTTCTGATATTAATATTCTCTTGGAATCCTAGTGTTTCTATAACCTTATCTTAAATTTTCAATGAGTTTAATGAATACTTTAAATCATCAGATGACAGGCAGAACATTTATAATGAAATATAAAAACAAAACATAACACATAGAATATAATGATATAGGAACAGAATGTCTGACGTACTTACGTAATTTTTTTTTAAATTTTTTCAACTATAAACGCAATGAATAAAAATAATGCTCTGCGCCGAAGTCCGATGTTACATTCTACAATAATTTTTTTCTCAAATTTTAATGAAGCCACTTATATATTAAAACAGCCGCCCTATGACAGAATGAACATTAAACACGAGATGTCAAAACACATCATATGCAAAACCATTTTTACTTCGGCTCGTTTATTGTAAAGACCAATCTAACATAACCCTCACATCATAATTTCCCCAACAATCTTCGTCAAGGAGAAAATAGAATGAAATCAAATCGATCGAAAGTCTTTCTCTCACAAATTTATTCAAAAACTACCGTTTCGGGAAGTCTCATGGCATCTTATCCACAATAAGTTCCATATATTAATACTATATGCTTATATAACTGGCCTAATAATGGCCGGAACTACAGTGACTTTATACAATATTTGAATAAAGTCACTGTAGATTCCAAAATTTCTAGAGACTTTTGTATATTTATTGGTACCTTTTTTATGAATATAAATAATAAATAAATAAGAAATTAAATGAAAAATTCAAATTGAACGAAGTTTAGTTCGGGCAGTTGGCAGACAGAGGGCGCTTTATTCGACTCCATTATTATTATATTTTTCCTGATCAAAGATTATAGAGTATACTCTATAATCTTTGGTCCTGATCAAACCTCATACTTTTCTACTCTAATCTACAATATATGTCTCATTGGATTCTGAAGAGTCGCATTCAGAGTCCAATTTGATTTTGAATAGAATTCATTAAATAAGCATCTAAAAGTCAAGCGCCCTCTTTCATCTTTCTCCCCCAACTACTGATCATTGAATAACTACAGTTACCCAGCAAACACGGCGATGGAAATGTAACTCTCATATGCGATGTACTCTTTACCTCTACACGAGCTCGCATATGCATCCAAATGTCCTCCACATCAAGTACGCATTTCGGAACAATGAGTAGTTGAATATGCGATCGCAAAACTGGCCACAATGATACTCCATTTCTTGTCACATTTGAGACGCCCATGTGAGTTAATTTTGAGACCACTTTTCTTTATTTCTTTTTGACGTCGCATAGGAATTTTGATCTGATACTAAAAGATATCTTCAAATAGGGAGCCATTTCTTTTCGCATTTGGGACATATTTTGTTATACTCATTGCGTTGACTAATGAGAGGTTTTTTGTGATAAATATTAAACCATTTTTAATTCAGCCATTTCTTATCGCATTTGGGACATATTTTGTTATAATCATTGCGTTGACTAATGAGAGGTTTTTTGTGATAAATATTCAGATTCAATTTTGTTACTTTATATATGTGACGTTATTCGAAATTTTCAATTTCAATATTCATTTCGTCCAATAAGAAGATTTGCTCCAATTACATTATTTTTTTGACTGGCGGAGAGCAAATTTACCAATAATAAATTTACATATATTTTAGATTAAATCATTGACTGCATGAGGATAATGAAAACAACTATAATGATTAATAACATTAATATAATAAAAAACAAAAAAATGGAAAAAGAAGTAAACAAAAAAAGATGCAAAATAGGTTTGAGTACATAATATAGTAAGTTTCATCATCTGTCTTTCTTTCCTCTGCCTGGCATGTCGCAGCCATTCGTTCACATATTATATTCCGAAGTCTTTTTCCGAAATGCCTGTACTCTTCCTCACCACATCTGAAAAGAATGAAAGTATAAGTTGAAATAATCCTCTTTTTTTGAGCAAGTTCAATTATTTGAGAAATCATATTAGATTATAGAAGGATTATACCTTTATTTTCTCCAATCGATAAATGATTAAGAAACCATAATTTATAACTTGAGTTATTTGAACAATTTCGTTCAACTATTCAATTCATTGGTTCAACATATTCCAATTGATGAAAAGATAAAAAAATAATTGTCAACGTTTTGAATTTTTATCGTATAAGTGTCTGAGGGTTGGTTTCACAAAACTTCGTTAAATTAATTGGAGCCACCGCAATTCGTTAAAACTTCAAAACGAGTAATTCGATCGGTTCGAATTTACGTAAGGTTGTTGAATGGTACAATCAAAGCTTTGTGAAACCCACCGTAAGTCATTGAAAAATTTCTGGACAACAAATTTACAAGAATTATTTGAATAACTGCAAAGGTTGTGTTTTACAGTATCGCGGCTACACCTCAAATCAATTTTGAAAGAAAACCTCAAATCAACTACCCACTGAATGAAATCTTCATAATGGGACTTTCAGCAATTTTATTATTTGACCTTTGGCCCGTCCTTGAACAAAGTTCGGCAGTTTCGTCGGTGAAAGTCCTTTTGAGGCATCTTATCACGAAATCTTTGCTGCCGTTACCCCCAACGGCCTTATATGTTTTGTACGGAAAAATCTTGAATTTGGATAAGGTGAACATCAGTTTTAGAAATTATAAGACATGAAAAATCCAAATATCAGATTTCATAGCAGTTTAACTAAAAATATAATAATTAGTGCAAATCTAGGCTTTCCAAATATAGTGACATAAAAAAATATATTAATTACTGAGAAATCTATACCGATATCACATAATATTTAGAAAAATTAGACCAGTGGAGACTTAGTTTCTTTCAAGTACACTTACTTTCCCAAAAACCAGAATTTGATTTCATTCGAATGCTTCAATTGTGTTTTTGTGAATTTCGCATTGAATTTCTCCAATATTGTTGAATCATTCCTCATTAATTTGAATTCCAGATGATTGAAATCGATAATAAATCGAATTATAAAAAAATGGAGATATCGTGAAATGGTTTTCACAAAAATCGAACCCCGGACTCCTTTCATCATTTTGACCTGTAAGTCCAGAAGTACCACAAAGAGCCAAAATCGAGCAATTTAGGATACAATGTACATGTACAGCACTATTTCAGACAAGTTAACTGAAACTCAATTTTTCGAAGGGTGCTGCGCAGGTCTATTTTATGAGATTTTCAAATATCTTCAGAACCAAATGAAATATAAAAAATTCAACGGCAAACGACAATTCTCAGAAGAAAAATTTTTTTCCTAAATCAAAAAGTTCCTCGCCAACACACATATAAAAACTTCATTATATGTTGAATGAAATATCAAAATATTTAGTTCAGAAAAATAGCTAAAAGAATTTACTTACCAACTGATGCACTCAAATTGCAGAAAACCAATACTAGTCACAAGATTATGGAATGGATCCAAAAGAAAAAACTCAAGTCTAAAAATTGTTATACTTTGAATCTGTCAGACGTAAACGTAGGTTTACGGGGGGTAGCCCCCTTTCGTCTTACCAGTGCGAATTCCACGATCCACACCGGGTTCTTATCTCGAGAGAAAAATATCCCGGCCTACTGTAATTAGGGGCAATAAAACCCAGATGCGTTAGTTTCTCTACAGTTGAAGATCGAAGAAATACTTACTCGGGTGCAAATTCAGCATTTTTAATGCAAAATTTGGCATATTTGATTCATGTATAGCATATACAGGGTGAGTCGGGAGGAACGGACCAAACTTCAGGTGTGTATTCTATAGCTCGAAATAATATAAAAAAACTCATATGTTGTTATCCGATTTTCATTTGTTCTCAAACTACAGCGTCATTATAAAAAACAACATTTCCTATATTAAAAAAGTTTCATTTAAAGCATTATTTCGATAAATGCACGAAAATCCCGCCATTAACCTCGAAACACATTCGTCTGCGAAGGGCTCTCGATGCTTTTCTGATTGATTCGTGATTTTCTTCAAAAAGAAATGCCGTATTTCTAATGCGTCGAATTAGAGCATCCCGAGTGTCAACTTTAACTTTGTATACCTCGTTCTTGAAGCAGCCCCACAAACAATAATTCAATGGTGTGAAGTTTGGAGATCTTGGAGGCCAACTAATACGACCACAGCGACCAATCCATAGTCCGAGAAACTCTTGATGTGAATATTGGTTGACCTTATTTAAATATTCTAATTACCCTATAGTTTGAAAACAAATGACAATCGGATAACAACATATGAGTTTTTTGGAATTATTTCGACCTGCAGAATACACACCTGAAGTTTGGTCCGTTCCTCCCGACTCACCCTGTATATGTTATCGGGTAATCAGATGTTACCATTCCATGTCAGAATATGAAATTTCATCGAAATATCTGTCATTTGGAATTTTGAAAAATAAAGAAAATGAAAGAAAAATTGTTGATGGCACACCCTCAAGAATTTTTCAGAAATATAATGCACAATACACAAAACTCATACAATCACGGAAGTTCAATCTAAGTTTTTTTTTTTTGAAATATAGATGAAAGTGAGACCAAGAAGCTCAACACTGTAATGGAGAAAAAATTGTAATTTTTGGAAAAATAAGAAAAAAATGTTCTGCTCTAAACTGAGCAGTTTTAGCTTGAATGTTCTGCATTCAAGGGACAACATGCGAAGCGAAAGTTGGCAGTAACAAAAATGAATCGATTTTTCCTAAAAAACCTAAAGCAAATGGATATAAATATTTCAACGGATTGATTAAAAAAATGTCAGAATATGTGAAAGTTTGAGTTGTTTAACTCTTTGATGATGTAATGCATTTTTATATCTGAAGGAATTCAATCTCCTCCTAAATTCACCGAAAATGTCATTATTCATGTAGCACCGGATAAAGATTAACATTCTACATTACCACAGAAAATATGCTACTCAACGTTACCTAAATTGAATGTGATATATCTATTGTGATATTTACCTTATCCTTTTCTTCGACAAGATTTTTATTTTTGTTTGGGTCCTATTCCTTCATATTAGATTTGAATATTATACTTGGGGTATTATAAGAACGATGTGAAAGTGAGAAATTTCGACATGCCTTTTTGGTCAATAATCTCACTTTAATTTTATAAATTGACATTTTGATAACAGGGAAACCTTCAAATTCAAGCATGATTAAAGAGACTCATTATTGACACTTCTATTTTGAAATAAAAAGAGTCAGTGCAATATTCTTTGACTAAATAAGAGATCGAACTGAGTTCCATTCTGCGGACCTACACAACCAAGTGACCAATGGGGAATAATCCGAAGAAATAATCTTCGATTAGCTATTATAATGTTCAAAGCTCGAAATATTAATTATATTAATTCAGGAAACATTTCAGAAAATCGTTTAGTGTGTTTTGACAAAATATTTTCAAGTATGACAAAAAATAATCCTTCTGGTTCATTTACTCTTGTGAATATTAAACTTCTAAGAACTTCTTGAAAGCCAGGAAAGTTCTGATTATTGCTCAGTTAGTTCATCAAAGTTTTTCGATCGAAAAACTAGTCCTTCGTCAAATGTTAGCTGTTGTTATTTAATGGTCAAACTAAAAATTATTCGATCTCCGGGCCATCCTTATGGAAGTTCTCAGTTTTTTCGACGAGTTGTGCGAAATATTACAATGGTTGCAAAAGCGAATCCCTATGCTAAGTTTAATCCTACAGTTCGAATGTTCGAATATTTAGAGGAAAAATCAAACACTTCTCAATCATTTCACATTTCCAATTAAATTATTTTTACTTTTCTGGGTGGCATTCGATTAGGAAGCTCCACAAAATTTTCAATCAACGCTGATCGAAGAGAGAGAGAGAGAGAGTTTGAACGAAAATTCAATCCCTATTTCAAATTCTGGTTCGCATTTCGCAAAACTCAACTTTTCGTTTAAAATACACATAAATTAGATAAAGCCAAATTCAATGCACACAACACAAAACGCAAAATGCATCTACAAAAATGATTATTTCTCCAACATATTCTCTCGCACTCAAAAAATTTGAGAGAAGTCCGGGATAAGAATTTCTCATCCACGGCTGTATTAAAGAGCCTTGTTATTTTCGTTTACAAACATGAACGTAATAAAATGGGAATGGTAAAACTACCTGCTCCCTTTGCCGCGTCTTCAGCAATTCGTACGTAATGAAATTAGAAACTGAGAATCCCAATACAGAAATCCATCTCTAATTAGTCAATATAAACTTCACGATAATGGAAAAAGCCATCATGTGTACTAAAATGTTCCATTCTACAACTTTTGTTTGAACCTTTTTTCGATGAACCTTCCTGTTTTCGAGAAAACGTAATTTTTTCCATATTTTCCCGATTTTTTCAAGGTTCCTGAAAATTTCGGACCCTTCATTTTTGATCATGAATTCCTACTCTCGTGACAATCATTATATCCAAAACGCAGCTCTTTCCGCAAAAAAGTGATTGATGGAGATTTTGATCATCTCATTGTTTCCGAACAAAACGGAATACTGATGTCACCTGCGCTTCATCAAACAAACTTCTACGGGCGCCTATGGGAGTTCGATTCCCGTATTGGATACATAATTTCAATCATACCATAACTGTCAAAAAAGGTACAGAGTGAAAAGAATTTGTGATTTTTTTAAGTGTATCATTATAGATTTTGGGGGACGGAATTGTAATACAAATTCAAGATTTTCCATTCTCATTCCCAATCAGTAGATTCTCATTGCTGGCAAATGAGAACGCCTCTATAAAAATGCACCGCTAATTAGCCACTATGAAAACCTTCTGATTCAGAAAAGTCATAATATTAATAACAAACTTTCGATCTACAACTTTTGTTTGAAACTGTTTTCGATAAACTTTCTGGATTTCGAGAAAACGAAATTCTTAAAATTTTAAAACCTGCATTATTAGAGTACATTTCCGAGACAATCAACAATCATCAATTCAAAAATGCAATTTTTTTTGTGATAAAGTTATTTCAGACCTTTGTTTACTGTACTTATTGAGACAAGCAAGCGAAAATGGGTTATCTCGACGAGGGAATTGAGATCTAAATTCCGAAAGCAGGTAAAAAAAGGAGAGTCGTTTCTTCAGGGACTCTTAATGAGGGCCACATGTTTTATCACGAATAATTAAGGGAGATAATTTTCTCTTTACTTATTCAATATTCGCATGAATGTAAAGAAACTTCATTTAGTTCAGATTTCGTTTCTCAGTCAAGGAAAATTATATTAAATGATTTGAAGACACTGCCAGATCCTCCTACGATAATAATAATCTGGTGTTGTTGCGTGACAGAAATGATTGGTTTGTGATTCATGTGATTCAAAATGAAATAATTGTTTTTATTACGACGACATTGGTTGTCCGTAAAGTTGATTTTTATTGAATTTTCATCTTTCAGACTGAGTTTTATTCGCAAAAATCTTCAGATATTGAGAAAATATTGAATTTGTCATACAAACTGTATTCTGAATATAAAAAATGACTTTCACAAAACTTGGATTGCTCGATTAAGAACTGTCAAGTTGATTAGAGTTATAGTGATTCGTTGAAATTTCATATCAAGGGATCTGATTGTTTCGATTTAACGCAAGTTTTTTTGATCGGACAATCAGAATTTTGTTGAACCCAACTCACCAACAAATTTTTTGAAAAATTTCGGCCTATTTCTGCAAGCTCTCATTTGAATCACATATGACCACCGGTTGTTTCAACCCAGTTTTATATTTCATTTGTTTCATTCTAATTAGGATTCTGAGGACTTGATAATATCAATATTTATTTTTTTTTGTTACGTATAAAATTCATATACATAACGAAATCAATTACTGGAAAAATTTGTGAAAATCCCATCGACGGCAAAAGCTAAGCCCAGTTAAAATAGTTTCAGGCTTTCACGACCGGATATATTGACATTAAGAGAGTCTTCCGGGCTTATTGGCCGTGATCTATTAGGAATTATTTCACCTAACGTTTCGCCCACAACTGCGGTAGGCATCTTCAGAGGATTCTTGGTCTTAGATTGTAGCTCGACCGCTGAATTTCCGAAAGTGACGCTGGATTCGATCCGTTATTGTTTGAGAAAACAATATTGTTTTCTCAAAGTCAGAAGCTATTTCAAACATCAAAAGTTTCTATCCTTGGATGAACATGGAAGCCATTGAGATATAAAAACATAAGAACAATATGAACAGAAGGGAAGAAACTCCTTTGGTACATAGCGCATGGTTGCCGGTGTTGGAAAAGACCAAAATCAAGCGAATACGAAGTGGAAGCGATGGACCAATCAACATCACGCGCGTAAAACCACTACCTTCTCCCGCCAATGATCAGGGTATAAGTGGGACCAACAGATCGAATCCAGCGTCACTTTCGGAAATTCAGCGGTCGAGTTACAATCTAAGACCCAGAATCCTCTGAAGATGCCTACCGCAGGTGAAATAATTCCTAATAGACCACGGCCAATAAGCCCGAACGACTCTCCTAAGCCCAGGTACATGATTTGATACTACACCGCCTTTTCTTCAGATATATAAAAATTTTTTCGAAATAATGCAAATTTCCAGTAACTCATCATTGAGCTTCGGGAAATCTTATTTATATAAACTAATAAAAAAGAAACGAGTGGATTGGAAAAAGTGGACTACAGTTACATACTTCATTGAATCGCATTGACCAGTGGCTGTTTTAACACAGATTTTAATTTACTTCTGTTTCAAATTCAACGGATGAAATTCATATTATTCCAATTTTTTTTATATTCTTTCTGACTTATCGAAAATTTCAAAAATTATTCATGAATAAGCTTCGGAACATCTTATCTGTAAAAAGTAATAAAAAATAGCTAATAGATTCGAGAAAGCGGACTTGGTTTGAGAGCACGTACCTAGGTGCATCTATTTGCTGAATTACAATAATTGTATCTTTAACTACTCACTTTGTTCAATTTATGACCTTAATAGCCTACTACATAAAACCAGAGAAGACTCTTATAATGTCACCACATCCGATCGTGATAGCCTCAAACTTCTAAACAAACCATAATTTAAATTTTCTCAAACGTCCTCAAATAGCCGACCCATTCGAGGACCGTCCCTGAAAAGACCGATACTTGCATCAGCAATTCGGGGACCGTCCTCGAATGGGTAAAATGTCCTCGAATGTACCAATTCATGCTTCAAAATGTCCTCGAAAAGACCGATTGGCATACATATATATATATATATATATATATATGGGGCGGTCAGTATTCTGTGTTCAACAAAATATGGTCTACAAGAGGCCTGAGAATTGAGCCCAAAAATCAAAAGCAAAATAAGTTTTTGTAATACGAAAACTCTATTCAATGTTATATGAAATGTGACTATACACTAAACTATAGTAAACATTGAGCAATCCATTGAGTGGAAGCAGACATTTCAGCCTACTGATAGCGTAATAAGAAGAACTGAGTTTCTTGCTTAAATAAGCGATATTCTCACACCACCTTAAATTACTATCTACTATGACACCCAAGAACTTAGTTGTGTGCGTAGATACTAGAACATCATAATTGTTTTTCAGAGTTAAAATACTACTCCCCCTCAACTCAAATTTAATACACTCTGTTTTATTTACATTGAGTGTGAGTGCATTAGCTCGGCACCATGCCTTGAATTTATTAATGAGCAATTCACATTGATCCGTAAGCTCAGTTAAACTCTTAGCGGTAACGATAAAGGAAATGTCATTAGCGAACATAATTTTTTTTATTAGTTTAAATATGCTTTGGCAAATCATTTATAAATAAAATGAAGAGTAGTGGTCTCAAAAAGGATCCTTGCGGTACTCCAAGATCCATCTCATGCTCGATAGAACATGAGTGTCCAACCTTAACTGAAATTTTTCGGTTGGATACAAAACTACATATCCACTTCAGAAACACCCCTCTGAATCCCAGATTAAAAAGTTTGCTTTAGAAGAAGTTCAGAGCAATACTGTCAAAAGCTCGCGACATGTCGAAAAACAACCCGGCAACAAGACATCCGTCATCCAAAGAACACTGAACAAATTGAAAAAATTCGATTACAGCCGATCTTGTTGAGTGTCCAATCCTGAATCCATGCTGGCTTTCAGTTATGATATTAAACTTTTCCAAATATTTCATCATACGATTGAAAATTATTCGTTCCATAACCTTAGAAAAACGCACAATATTTAAATTAGGAGATAATTAGCTATATCACTCATGTAATTTTTTTTATGAACAGGAATCACACCCGAGAGTTAAAAACAATCAGGAAAAACTCCTGCACTAATAGACTCTCATTAATGAGATGAGCAAGATGATCAATTATGAGATCCGCTAAAAGTTTCAGGATTCTGACTGAGACAAAATCTGCACCAGTTGACTTTTTATTTTTCAATTGAGTAATTGCACTCATGACCTCGCTTCTGTCTACTGGATGAAAATAAAAACTATTATTTGAAATAGGCGATGTAGTGCAAGATTGATAAGATGATCTGCCATAGTGCAACTCCAAACTCAACTTCACGACAATCGAAAAGTAGCCAGCAAAAGCATTTGCTACCTCAGTTGACTCGGAATAAACTACCTCGCCCACCTGCAGAATAATTTCATTTTCTTTTTTAGTTTTCCTTCCTATCTCTTGACTGACAATATTCCAAATCATCCTACACTCATTATCAGATGTTCTGATGAGATTTTCATGAAAGTTGAATGATTGAACCGAGTCTTTGCCCTCCTATATAAATCAAAAGATTGATCTGTTTTCAGATTTTTATGAACCCAATATAAGTTCTTCAACTCCCCTCCCCTGAAATATCGTTGGCCAATCTCGCTAAATTTTCATTAGACATATTTCTACTTAATTTTCTAGGACAAGTCCTCTCATACGTATTTTACAAGTTTTCAACAAACTGGTCAAGTAAAAGACCATAATGATCCCCGAAATGTGGCGGGAAAACATCAGTTTCACAGGCATCCAAATCAACATTAGTTACAATATAATCAATTTAAGTACAGGATTTTTGTCCCGATATATTAGTAAATATTCGGGTCGGATGCAAAAAAGTTGTCTTTAGCTGAAAACAATTGAATAAATCGTCCAGTAGTTGTTTACGTTTTGAATCAACCTGCAAATAGTTCACATTTAAGTCTCCACACAGAAAAAAAGATTTGACTTGATCAATACAAAATTGAACAATGTGAGACATTTTGGTTAGGAAACTTTCAAAATCTCCCATTGGATCGATTTTGATCCATTGTCTGCGCTGGTGAAAATAATGTACACTTGCCTTGTTTGGCCAGTGTGACTGTACGCTGACTTCTTCAAATTCATCCGAGGGAATTAGAACCTTGAACGAAGAAAAACTATCAGGGAAGCGCGATTTCATTGCTTCGCATTTGACATCAGAAAAGTTCTTCAATAGGAAAGACTGAAGATCATCGACTTTAGTACCTGGCTTGAGGTTAGAAACATGTACCTCAACAATTGTAGGTCCAGAAAAACTTCCAACCACTAATGTTTTCTGTTTTTTTTTCTAATTTTTATTATGAGAAACTTTCTGCCACTCAGTTTCATCGGCGGTGTTCGTTTGTATTTTGTCTCTTTTGATTTCTTTCGCATTCGAAACAGTTTCATTTGTCTTTACCACATTTGACTTATTATTTGTTGTTTGTTTACTTGTCATATCCGATACTTCAGTGGGATCTCCAATCGAAATGTCAACATCACAGTCGTATTTCTGCAGATTGATAATTTCCGTCATTTTCTTTCTTTGCGCAATCTCTAATTGATTGCCGAGACCAGATAAAACCGCGTTCGTATAGCTGTTGATGTTTTGATCCTGCGTTACGGGATTTCCCTTGGGATTTATGCTACCAACGGATGGTTTATCTGTCGACTTCGATGACATTAGTTCCTTTCTTAGGGTATCACTATATTCTGATGACACTATTTGATAAATCTCTCAGAAACCTGAAAGCTTCAATGAAATTGATTTCCGGATCAGAATAAAGGGTTTTCGCCGGTCCTCTTCGACTGATATATATATTTTTATAGCCTCTGAAAGGGTATCAGTTGTTAGGTCCATATTGATGCATTTGGTTGCGAGATATATAAACAGAAATAAATGAGTGTTGTGTTTCACCAACTGTACGTGTAGGCGAGGAGATTTTAAAAGGTACAGCATTATCAACACCCACATTCATAAAATCCTTAATGTGAGGCATAACTCATCACACTTATAGAAGATTTTCAATTGGAGGAAAGTCTGGTTTCGGATTTAACCCTCAACTGCCGTTGTGGGGTCTACAAGACCCCCATCACCTTATAATCCTCTCTAAATTATGCATTTTCAGAGTTTATACTTTGCCGCGCCATCTAGCTTCAAGTTAGGTTATCCATGAGCACTCGATAAATGCAGGCTCGTCTTGAATTATTTTTTGATCGAGATATCGAGTGTTAAAGTTGTGTTGGGGTCTGTGTGGCACCACAACAGTATTGGTGTTTTATTCTCGTGATGGCGAGTACTTATGGAACTGTGCGTTACAGTAATAATAATTTTGAAAAACAGAAAGATTTTTGCAAAACATAGGCAAGACAACTTGCAGGAGCCTTATCTCAATAGGAGACTACAATTCCTGATTGCCTAGAGAGATTCGCCTATCTATTGGAATATAACTTCATAAACCTTCACCAATAGAAGAGATCGAAAATGTGAATCTACAGAACGAGAAACGAAAGAGATGTGGAATTTGTGATAGGAAGTATGATGAGAAAAAAAAAATGTTATGCAGCAGATGTACTCTACCAATGTATGGTTTGACTGTAGGTCATACGTCTGTCAGAATTTCATTTGAAATGCCAAATTTCGGTGCTTGCAGTTTCATGGAAAATATCTCATTTTTGTAATTTTTTGTTTACATTCTTGGATTTGATATTCGAATAAACCATAAAAACCTTCAATAAATGCATTTTTCTTTTCTTTTATTACTTATTTAACCAATTTTCATTTCGGTTAACAAAAGTCCGGACTATCTCATTAGAAATTTATTACCTGGTTTTTTCGATATTGAAATTAAAATTATGAAGATAAGCATATATAATTTGAAGATCATAGTTAACCACTACCGAATAAAAGAAAATATTCAAATATAGCTTGAATATCATTCCCGAAACAACCCGTTGAACATTGGGGTCAATCAGACCTCACCCAACCAATAACGTCACAAAATTGACAACGCCAGTTGAGGGTTAATCGAAAACATTGATTGCATCTAAAGGATGTTGAAACATTTTTTTTTCAGTGAATTCAACAATTCGCTTAAATAAGTAAATTGAACTATTTTCATCAAATATTTTTCAGAAATTTCATGATTAGAAATATGAAATTCGATGATGTGGATTTGCCAGCTGCTATAAGACGATATTTTCTCTGTTTCATTCAAGTTTTGTGGAATTCAAATAAGAATTCCTAGTGCTCTTGTCCTGTATTTTGGAATTTCGTGTGACTGTCACGAAATTTCACGGATAACGGAATTTGAATTGACTTGATGTGAGAATTGATAGGATTGGAGGTCAGTATTGACATTCATAAAATGAAAAATATAACTAACAACGTAGCTGTAATGAGTTCATTAATCGGTTTATTACATATAAACTACTTACGATACTGAAAAAAAGAAATTTCATTGATTCGCAATCGACAGAATTTATGAAGCCTTGAAACAATGAATTTTCAATGAAGAACTAGAAGAAATAATTTAGGATGTTGCAGAGAAATTTTGAATTTCGAAATATCTATTTCCCAAGCAAGCAGTGGTGAGGTGTGTCAAAATGGTAACGGACGGCACGGACGCATTCCTGCTGTATGTGGGAATAGAGAATGGATTCATAAGAGCAAAAATTGATTCAGGAGCAAGTGGGAGAGTATTCGACAACAAAAAGCAATACCTTCAAATAAAAGACTTTTGTGAATTAATCCCAAGGCATATGGGAGAAAAAGTCCATCAACAAGTAATAATTGAAAAAAACATGAACGAAATTGAGCATAGTGTTCTTGTCACTATAGGGAACATAAATAAATGAAAAAATGCAAACAAGAAGAAGACAAAATGTTTATATTTACTACAAGAAAATGGTATAAATTACAGTCTGACATGATGGTGAAATCACAAACCAGAAAAACGACATGAAATGAAAATTTAATGAAGTGAATGATATGAAGGGACTTTGATAATTTTAACCTCAACTCGAGCCCTGTTTCGAAACTTTAATCGTAATTAACTAATTTCGACCACAGATTATACGTAAATTTCACCTTGACACTGATGACAGTGGGAATGATACAGTTTCGCGAATCTATTATTATTTTTTTTTAATAGAAATGAAATAATTTGACACGAGGCTTTTTCGTTCTTGCAGAAAATTATGGACTTTCGGAACCTATTACCAAAGATAAAGAGTTGAGTAACTGACAAACTTGAAATTAAAATTTTAAGCGTATAAACTATTAACAAAATGAAGTTATTGCTGCAGTTATATAATTCGATCATATCAGAGTATTTTAGAACTCATTATTATCCGCAGAATAAAATGAAGTTTTCATTACACCGAAAGAAACATATCACTCGCACAAAAAATGCCCAAAGTTCTCAAAACACAGTAACACACTCACTTCGATTCGATGACCCAACATCATTCTTCAGAGCCAGTTCATAGATATCCATATCATAACTATATCGATAGATATTCATGAATATCGAAAGAATCTGGCAACATGCGTTATGCCAATGTCCGGTTTGGTCGGATTCAAGCGAGAATTCGAGTATGATCGATATTTACACTATTTTTTTTGAGTCATTTTTTTGCGGATCACCTGTTTTGTTTCTTGACCATTTTTCTATTGTCCTTCATTATCATTTCCAATATGCAATTCCCATGTTATATATAAATGCGATTTGAACTAAGTCTGTTCATGTGCAACTTTTCCTTGTCAGGGTATACTTTGCATCTCTTTTCCCAGTTGACTCAGTGTCTTTTATGAATTTGTGTAGGCAATCTGTTTGTTTCGTAGGGAAGCGTAAATCGATATGCACCTTTCCCCACGAGGTGAGTTCTGGGTGATTTTCAATAAAAATCAAATATTGGAATCTTAATTAAACCGTAGCTAGCAATAAAATTCTTCAGTTTTTCAAATTCGAAGTCCAATGTGCAGAAGATATAAATACTCATTGTTCGCTACTCACATCGAGCAAGTTTTCTACACAGAAGCTCATTTATTCAAGGGTTTTTCTCGATGTTGTTTTCACTTCACCCTGATACATGCATTGTTCAAGACATTCGTAATCTATTTTTCTGAAAAATAGCAAAATAAAATCACTCGAGACCTACTCAAATAACTACTAAGCTATCAAGATATCTTAAAAAATGTACGAATGAATTGAAAAATACTTCTGAATATACAGCACAGGACGTAAAAGGTGCCATTCAATTACGGTTTAGAATTGGGTGAGGGGCCCGGACGCCATCTTTGGAAGGATGGTCGGAAATTATGCCGCTCATGTCATTATTCTGCGATTTTTGAAATGAGTGAAGTTGCTTGAAAATTTTAATTTCTTCAAAAGTGTACAAAAGTAGTACAATGCAACAGATTAGACGAATCAGAATGATAGAAATGTAGTCAAATAATCAAATGAAACGAATCTGACCTATCATTATCCAATAATCTTCTCTCATCCTACTCACAATAAACAAAACTTGCTTTAACGAAACATATTAGATCAACAAAAATCAAATAATTCGAAGTGAACTAGGAACAAACTGAACTAATTTATCGGATCAATTTGACCCAACAGAAAATAACCTCATCCAAACTAACCTGATCCAATCGTTCTGGAATCGGTAGTGAGATTCAATATTAATCATTGAGACAGGCGCAAACTCCTACAATTTTACTAGTAAATTGAAACAATTGTCCAAACCCGATGCAATGAAGTAGGAATCCTGAATGCATTCAAATGATATTTTCCTCATTCTAGTTGAAGTGACTAGATTTCTGCATCTATTTTTAATCTGATATAACCTCCTGAATCCGAGCCCACCCTGTATGAACCTTCAATGCATCTTTCAATATAGGACATCGGGTGATATGATAATCGGTTAATTTCAACGTTACCATTACCAGTTTTATTTTCCTCTGATTCACTTTGGCCCAAATTTTTGTTTGGATGACTGAGTTCAATAGAAGTTATCACATAACTGAAGGCGACACTCAAAACGACATCTGCAATGCTTCACTTCTCGTATAGGTATTCCAAAATGATTCAAAAAACAGTCTTCTTCAGTTCTGAAAAATCAATAGTTTTATATAGTAGATCCATATCTACAAGTAGGAGCAGAAAAGCTTAATTCTAAGGAAAAAATAAACTTTCACGACTACTTGACAAGTGAATTTTTTTGGAAATGACCCAGAAGAGAAGAAAATTGACCTTGCAGCCAACTGTGCTCAGGAAGCTCACTGTTCTTCTCATCAAGTATTATTAATTCTTACGTAAATTGAAAATTCATTCGTCTTGAAAACGGTTATTCAGAAAATGTAAATATAAAGCAATCAGAAATCCACTTTCCCGTTATACATCACATAAATTGAATTTCACTGGAGACTCATGAAGTATTTCTTTTTCGTCAAGAACAATTTTAGTTTGTTTGCATTACAGAATGTAAATTAAGGAATTTTTACATGGAATATGAAACAAAACAGAGGAAGATATAAGGGAGGTGCACAATGCTCTGTTAGATGGTTTGTTAACGAAATCATAGTAGAAGGACTGCAATTTCAATGGCATACAATTAATCCTTTCTTTGATGATTGAAAAAGTAAGAAGTAAAATTAATTATTATTTTTCTGTCCTCAAAAAAAATGAACTCGATCATCAGCTCAAATGGTTTCAAGGTCACGTCTTCTTCTTCTTCTTCAGCCCGTTTGAGTCCACTCCTGGACATAGGCCTCTTCCACCGGTGTGAAGTTAACGGCCACTTTTCACGGAGATAGCGGCCGTTTCACCAGTGGCGTCGGGTGAAATAAAATGTATCACAACTTTTTACTCGAACCAAGTAGCGATCTGAAATTTATAAGATATCTTTTTCGAGTAATTTCCAATATTATACCAAAAAATTTGATTTTTTTTCACTCGGAACAATAAAAAAAAACCCTCAAAAAAACCAAAAATTATGATTAATTAGAAATAACCGAAGAAAATGGCCTCTACAGATGAAACTCACAGAATAGGTTCTTTATGATCTGAAGAACCAGTGTTATAAATTTCATTTCCTTCGGAAGGGGCTGAGGGGTGGAAATCGACACCGCCGCCTCCAACAATCCTATTGTCATCAGGGAAATACCGAAGAAAATATCCTCTACGAATGAAACTTTCAGGAAACGTTTATTATGATCTAAGGAACGAGTGATATCAATTTCATTTCCTTCGGAAGGGGCTGAGGGGTGGAAATCGACACCGCCGCCTCCAACAATCCTATTATCATCAGAGAAATACCGAAGAAAACGGCCTCTACAGATGAAACTCACAAAATATGTTCTTTATGATCTGAAGAACCAGTGTTATTAATTTCATTTCCTTCGGAAGGGGCTGAGGGGTGGAAATTGACACCGCCGCCTCCAACAATCCTATTATCATCAGAGAAATACCGAAGAAAATGGTCTCTACAGATGAAACTCACAGAATAGGTTCTTTATGATCTGAAGAACCAGTGTTATCAATTTCATCTCCTTCGGAAGGGGCTGAGGGGTGGAAATCGACACCGCCTCCAACAATCCTATTGTCATCAGGGAAATACCGAAGAAAATGGCCTCTACAAATGAAACTTTCAGGAAACGTTTATTATGATCTAAGAAAAGAGTGATATAAATTTCTTTTCCTTCGGAAGGGGCTGAGGGGTGGAAATCGACACCGCCTCCAACAATCCTATTGTCATCAGGGAAATACCGAGGAAAATGGCCTCTACAAATGAAACTTTCAGGAAACGTTTATTATGATCTAAGGAACGAGTGATTTCAATTTCATTTCCTTCGGAAGGGGCTGAGGGGTGGAAATCGACACCGCCGCCTCCAACAATCCTATTATCATCAGAGAAATACCGAAGAAAATGGCCTCTACAGATGAAACTCACAGAATAGGTTCTTTATGATCTGAAGAACCAGTGTTATTAATTTCATTTCCTTCGGAAGGGGCTGAGGGGTGGAAATCGACACCGCCGCCTCCAACAATCCTATTGTCATCAGAGAAATACCGAAGGAAATATCCTCTACAAATGAAACTTTCAGGAAACGTTTATTATGATCTAAGGAACGAGTGATATCAATTTCATTTCCTTCGGAAGGGGCTGAGGGGTGGAAATCGACACCGCCGCCTCCAACAATCCTATTATCATCAGAGAAATACCGAAGAAAATGGCCTCTACAGATGAAACTCACAGAATATGTTCCTTCCCAGCCAACCAAGGTGTTACATGCGCTCTCGTGTTACATAACATTAGGGAAAATACTAGAACCATAACTGATATATGTAAAATAAATGTACCGCGTATATATCATTCTCATTTCACAAGTGATATATGAAACATAATACAATATACATGTTTCATATACATAACTTTGTTATGTAATTTATGCGATGTATATGGTACATATTTTATAATACTCTGATCGGATATATAAAAATTATGTATCATTTATATTTTTTCAGTGATATTATAGTAATATTATCATAATAGCCAGTAGCCATTTGCATTTCATTGTCATATTCGTTCAGCAGCGGTTGTAGAAAAGTTGTAGATTCAGATTGATTCAGACTTCCATTGTATTTCCTGTCTAAGACAATCGAGAGATTAGTGTGCTTATGGTTGTTATTGAGTACCTATATAGTTTTTTATTGAAAACAAAATAGAAATCCGGAATTTACGGTAAGTTGTTATGTATTCCCTAGCAATTATTAGCAGTGGCACTAAAATCACAATAAAAGATGTGTAGGTATCATCGTGCGTATATTAGTGAACTTTTATTTATTCATTTGAGATTATTTCACAATTGAAAGTGCTAACACTGTTGTAAATTTATCTTTTCAGGAACTTAACCTCTAGCAGCAAATTTTTAATTGTTTTGGATTTGGTGAATTTCCTCAATTAGAAATTCCAGTTTGGTGAGTGAAAATTGTCATTTATGAGTTTCCCATATGATATTTTACATATTCTGAAGTAAAGAATTTGTCTGAATATTTGTTTCCTTTTTCATCCTGAAGTATTTTTATGTGACGTAATGTTTCTGTTCAAATTACACATACATTACAAAAATGTTACATGGAAGGAGCAAAAGCTCCTTTCTAAGTAATTCAGAATATATCAGTTATGAGTAAGTATATGTAGTAAATATATTTCAAGATATATAACATGTAAGATACATGTGCTTTAGATGTTATATTACAATTACGTGACAGATGCTCTGTACCAGAGCTATACACATTTGGACATAGCATGTAAGGAACATATATCAAACATGCGATATTGCAGGTACTTTACAATGTATGTAGCGAAAGGCGGACATAGAGCGCTCATTTCAATGTAACAGGATAGATCATGTATGGTACCTGGCTATGTAACACGGAACATTGTAATATATATGATATGTTGTTGATATGGAATTGTGTTGACTGGGTTATGATCTGAAGAACCAGTGGTTGAACAGTGGTTCTTCAGATCATAAAGAACCTATTCTGTGAGTTTCATCTGTAGAGGCCATTTTCTTCGGTATTTCTCTGATGATAATAGGATTGTTGGAGGCGGCGGTGTCGATTTCCTCCCCTCAGCCCCTTCCGAAGGAAATGAAATTGATAACACTGGTTCTTCAGATTATAAAGAACCTATTCTGTGAGTTTTATTTGTAGAGGCCATCTTCTTCGGTATTTCCCTGATGACAATAGGATTGTTGGAGGCGGTATCGATTTCCACCCCTCAGCCCCTTCCGAAGGGAATGAAATGGATATCACTCGTTCCTTAGATCATAATGAACGTTTTCTGAAAGTTTCATTTGTAGAGGCTATTTTCTTCTGTATTTCCCTGATGACAATAGGATTGTTGGAGGCGGTGTCGATTTCCACCCCTCAGCCCCTTCCGAAGGAAATGAAATTAATAACTCTGGTTCTTCAGATCATAAAGAACCTATTCTGTGAGTTTCATCTGTAGAGGCCATTTTCTTCGGTATTTCTCTGATGATAATAGGATTGTTGGAGGCGGCGGTGTCGATATCCACCCCTCAGCCCCTTCCGAAGGAAATGAAATTAATAACACTGGTTCTTCAGATCATAAAGAACCTATTCTGTGAGTTTCATCTGTAGAGGCCATTTTCTTCGGTATTTCCCTGATGATAATAGGATTGTTGGAGGCGGCGGTGTCGATTTCCACCCCTCGGCCCCTTCCGAAGGAAATGAAATTTATATCACTCGTTTCTTTGATCATAATAAACGTTTCATGAAAGTTTCATTTGTAGAGGCCATTTTCTTCGGTATTTTCCTGATGACAATAGGATTGTTGGAGGCGGTGTCGATTTCCTCCCCTCAGCCCCTTCCGAAGAAAATGAAATTGATAACACTGGTTCTTCAGATTATAAAGAACCTATTCTGTGAGTTTCATTTGTAGAGGCCATTTTCTTCGGTATTTCCCTGATGACAATAGGATTGTTGGAGGCGGTGTCGATTTCCACCCCTCAGCCCCTTCCGAAGGGAATGAAATGGATATCACTCGTTCCTTAGATCATAATGAACGTTTTCTGAAAGTTTCATTTGTAGAGGCCATTTTCTTCGGTATTTCCCTGATGACAATAGGATTGTTGGAGGCGGTGTCGATTTCCACCCCTCAGCCCCTTCCGAAGGAAATGAAATTAATAACTCTGGTTCTTCAGATCATAAAGAACCTATTCTGTGAGTTTCATCTGTAGAGGCCATTTTCTTCGGTATTTCTCTGATGATAATAGGATTGTTGGAGGCGGCGGTGTCGATATCCACCCCTCAGCCCCTTCCGAAGGAAATGAAATTAATAACACTGGTTCTTCAGATCATAAAGAACCTATTCTGTGAGTTTCATCTGTAGAGGCCATTTTCTTCGGTATTTCCCTGATGATAATAGGATTGTTGGAGGCGGCGGTGTCGATTTCCACCCCTCAGCCCCTTCCGAAGGAAATGAAATTTATATCACTCGTTTCTTAGATCATAATAAACGTTTCCTGAAAGTTTCATTTGTAGAGGCCATTTTCTTCGGTATTTCCCTGATGACAATAGGATTGTTGGAGGCGGTGTCGATTTCCACCCCTCAGCCCCTTCCGAAGGAAATGAAATTAATAACTCTGGTTCTTCAGATCATAAAGAACCTATTCTGTGAGTTTCATTCGTAGAGGCCATTTTCTTCGGTATTTCCCTGATGACAATAGGATTGTTGGAGGCGGTGTCGATTTCCACCCCTCAGCCCCTTCCGAAGGGAATGAAATAGATATCACTCGTTCCTTAGATCATAATGAACGTTTTCTGAAAGTTTCATTTGTAGAGGCCATTTTCTTCGGTATTTCCCTGATGACAATAGGATTGTTGGAGGCGGTGTCGATTTCCACCCCTCAGCCCCTTCCGAAGGAAATGAAATTAATAACTCTGGTTCTTCAGATCATAAAGAACCTATTCTGTGAGTTTCATCTGTAGAGGCCATTTTCTTCGGTATTTCTCTGATGATAATAGGATTGTTGGAGGCGGCGGTGTCGATATCCACCCCTCAGCCCCTTCCGAAGGAAATGAAATTAATAACACTGGTTCTTCAGATCATAAAGAACCTATTCTGTGAGTTTCATCTGTAGAGGCCATTTTCTCCGGTATTTCCCTGATGATAATAGGATTGTTGGAGGCGGCGGTGTCGATTTCCACCCCTCAGCCCCTTCCGAAGGAAATGAAATTTATATCACTCGTTTCTTAGATCATAATAAACGTTTCCTGAAAGTTTCATTTGTAGAGGCCATTTTCTTCGGTATTTCCCTGATGACAATAGGATTGTTGGAGGCGGTGTCGATTTCCACCCCTCAGCCCCTTCCGAAGGAAATGAAATTAATAACTCTGGTTCTTCAGATCATAAAGAACCTATTCTGTGAGTTTCATCTGTAGAGGCCATTTTCTTCGGTATTTCTCTGATGATAATAGGATTGTTGGAGGCGGCGGTGTCGATATCCACCCCTCAGCCCCTTCCGAAGGAAATGAAATTAATAACACTGGTTCTTCAGATCATAAAGAACCTATTCTGTGAGTTTCATCTGTAGAGGCCATTTTCTTCGGTATTTCCCTGATGATAATAGGATTGTTGGAG
Source organism: Hippodamia convergens (assembly GCA_038502775.1). NCBI lineage: Eukaryota > Metazoa > Arthropoda > Insecta > Coleoptera > Coccinellidae > Hippodamia > Hippodamia convergens. Next base: position 39,535,062 of record CM076609.1, read on the forward strand.
GCGGCGGTGTCGATTTCCACCCCTCGGCCCCTTCCGAAGGAAATGAAATTTATATCACTCGTTTCTTTGATCATAATAAACGTTTCATGAAAGTTTCATTTGTAGAGGCCATTTTCTTCGGTATTTCCCTGATGACAATAGGATTGTTGGAGGCGGTGTCGATTTCCTCCCCTCAGCCCCTTCCGAAGGAAATGAAATTGATAACACTGGTTCTTCAGATTATAAAGAACCTATTCTGTGAGTTTCATTGGTAGAGGCCATTTTCTTCGGTATTTCCCTGATGACAATAGGATTGTTGGAGGCGGTGTCGATTTCCACCCCTCAGCCCCTTCCGAAGGGAATGAAATGGATATCACTCGTTCCTTAGATCATAATGAACGTTTTCTGAAAGTTTCATTTGTAGAGGCCATTTTCTTCGGTATTTCCCTGATGACAATAGGATTGTTGGAGGCGGTGTCGATTTCCACCCCTCAGCCCCTTCCGAAGGAAATGAAATTAATAACTCTGGTTCTTCAGATCATAAAGAACCTATTCTGTGAGTTTCATCTGTAGAGGCCATTTTCTTCGGTATTTCTCTGATGATAATAGGATTGTTGGAGGCGGCGGTGTCGATATCCACCCCTCAGCCCCTTCCGAAGGAAATGAAATTAATAACACTGGTTCTTCAGATCATAAAGAACCTATTCTGTGAGTTTCATCTGTAGAGGCCATTTTCTTCGGTATTTCCCTGATGATAATAGGATTGTTGGAGGCGGCGGTGTCGATTTCCACCCCTCGGCCCCTTCCGAAGGAAATGAAATTTATATCACTCGTTTCTTTGATCATAATAAACGTTTCATGAAAGTTTCATTTGTAGAGGCCATTTTCTTCGGTATTTCCCTGATGACAATAGGATTGTTGGAGGCGGTGTCGATTTCCTCCCCTCAGCCCCTTCCGAAGGAAATGAAATTGATAACACTGGTTCTTCAGATTATAAAGAACCTATTCTGTGAGTTTCATTTGTAGAGGCCATTTTCTTCGGTATTTCCCTGATGACAATAGGATTGTTGGAGGCGGTGTCGATTTCCACCCCTCAGCCCCTTCCGAAGGGAATGAAATGGATATCACTCGTTCCTTAGATCATAATGAACGTTTTCTGAAAGTTTCATTTGTAGAGGCCATTTTCTTCGGTATTTCCCTGATGACAATAGGATTGTTGGAGGCGGTGTCGATTTCCACCCCTCAGCCCCTTCCGAAGGAAATGAAATTAATAACTCTGGTTCTTCAGATCATAAAGAACCTATTCTGTGAGTTTCATCTGTAGAGGCCATTTTCTTCGGTATTTCTCTGATGATAATAGGATTGTTGGAGGCGGCGGTGTCGATATCCACCCCTCAGCCCCTTCCGAAGGAAATGAAATTAATAACACTGGTTCTTCAGATCATAAAGAACCTATTCTGTGAGTTTCATCTGTAGAGGCCATTTTCTTCGGTATTTCCCTGATGATAATAGGATTGTTGGAGGCGGCGGTGTCGATTTCCACCCCTCAGCCCCTTCCGAAGGAAATGAAATTTATATCACTCGTTTCTTAGATCATAATAAACGTTTCCTGAAAGTTTCATTTGTAGAGGCCATTTTCTTCGGTATTTCCCTGATGACAATAGGATTGTTGGAGGCGGTGTCGATTTCCACCCCTCAGCCCTTTCGAAGGAGATGAAATTGATAACACTAGTTTTTCACATCATAAAGAACCTATTCTGTGAGTTTCATCTGTAGAGGCCATTTTCTCCGGTATTTCCCTGATGATAATAGGATTGTTGGAGGCGGCGGTGTCGATTTCCACCCCTCAGCCCCTTCCGAAGGAAATGAAATTTATATCACTCGTTTCTTAGATCATAATAAACGTTTCCTGAAAGTTTCATTTGTAGAGGCCATTTTCTTCGGTATTTCCCTGATGACAATAGGATTGTTGGAGGCGGTGTCGATTTCCACCCCTCAGCCCCTTCCGAAGGAAATGAAATTAATAACTCTGGTTCTTCAGATCATAAAGAACCTATTCTGTGAGTTTCATCTGTAGAGGCCATTTTCTTCGGTATTTCTCTGATGATAATAGGATTGTTGGAGGCGGCGGTGTCGATATCCACCCCTCAGCCCCTTCCGAAGGAAATGAAATTAATAACACTGGTTCTTCAGATCATAAAGAACCTATTCTGTGAGTTTCATCTGTAGAGGCCATTTTCTTCGGTATTTCCCTGATGATAATAGGATTGTTGGAGGCGGCGGTGTCGATTTCCACCCCTCGGCCCCTTCCGAAGGAAATGAAATTTATATCACTCGTTTCTTTGATCATAATAAACGTTTCATGAAAGTTTCATTTGTAGAGGCCATTTTCTTCGGTATTTCCCTGATGACAATAGGATTGTTGGAGGCGGTGTCGATTTCCTCCCCTCAGCCCCTTCCGAAGGAAATGAAATTGATAACACTGGTTCTTCAGATTATAAAGAACCTATTCTGTGAGTTTCATTGGTAGAGGCCATTTTCTTCGGTATTTCCCTGATGACAATAGGATTGTTGGAGGCGGTGTCGATTTCCACCCCTCAGCCCCTTCCGAAGGGAATGAAATGGATATCACTCGTTCCTTAGATCATAATGAACGTTTTCTGAAAGTTTCATTTGTAGAGGCCATTTTCTTCGGTATTTCCCTGATGACAATAGGATTGTTGGAGGCGGTGTCGATTTCCACCCCTCAGCCCCTTCCGAAGGAAATGAAATTAATAACTCTGGTTCTTCAGATCATAAAGAACCTATTCTGTGAGTTTCATCTGTAGAGGCCATTTTCTTCGGTATTTCTCTGATGATAATAGGATTGTTGGAGGCGGCGGTGTCGATATCCACCCCTCAGCCCCTTCCGAAGGAAATGAAATTAATAACACTGGTTCTTCAGATCATAAAGAACCTATTCTGTGAGTTTCATCTGTAGAGGCCATTTTCTTCGGTATTTCCCTGATGATAATAGGATTGTTGGAGGCGGCGGTGTCGATTTCCACCCCTCGGCCCCTTCCGAAGGAAATGAAATTTATATCACTCGTTTCTTTGATCATAATAAACGTTTCATGAAAGTTTCATTTGTAGAGGCCATTTTCTTCGGTATTTCCCTGATGACAATAGGATTGTTGGAGGCGGTGTCGATTTCCTCCCCTCAGCCCCTTCCGAAGGAAATGAAATTGATAACACTGGTTCTTCAGATTATAAAGAACCTATTCTGTGAGTTTCATTTGTAGAGGCCATTTTCTTCGGTATTTCCCTGATGACAATAGGATTGTTGGAGGCGGTGTCGATTTCCACCCCTCAGCCCCTTCCGAAGGGAATGAAATGGATATCACTCGTTCCTTAGATCATAATGAACGTTTTCTGAAAGTTTCATTTGTAGAGGCCATTTTCTTCGGTATTTCCCTGATGACAATAGGATTGTTGGAGGCGGTGTCGATTTCCACCCCTCAGCCCCTTCCGAAGGAAATGAAATTAATAACTCTGGTTCTTCAGATCATAAAGAACCTATTCTGTGAGTTTCATCTGTAGAGGCCATTTTCTTCGGTATTTCTCTGATGATAATAGGATTGTTGGAGGCGGCGGTGTCGATATCCACCCCTCAGCCCCTTCCGAAGGAAATGAAATTAATAACACTGGTTCTTCAGATCATAAAGAACCTATTCTGTGAGTTTCATCTGTAGAGGCCATTTTCTTCGGTATTTCCCTGATGATAATAGGATTGTTGGAGGCGGCGGTGTCGATTTCCACCCCTCAGCCCCTTCCGAAGGAAATGAAATTTATATCACTCGTTTCTTAGATCATAATAAACGTTTCCTGAAAGTTTCATTTGTAGAGGCCATTTTCTTCGGTATTTCCCTGATGACAATAGGATTGTTGGAGGCGGTGTCGATTTCCACCCCTCAGCCCCTTTCGAAGGAGATGAAATTGATAACACTAGTTTTTCACATCATAAAGAACCTATTCTGTGAGTTTCATCTGTAGAGACCACTTTCTTCGGTTATTTCTAATTAATCATAATTTTTGGTTTTTTTGAGGGTTTTTTTTTATTGTTCCGAGTGAAAAAAAAATTTAATTTTTTGGTATAATATTGGAAATTACTCGAAAAGGATATCTCATAAATTTCAGATCGCTACTTGGTTCCAGTAAAAAGTTGTGATACATTTTATTTCACCCGACGCCACTGGTGAAACGGCCGCTATCTCCGTGAAAAGTGGCCGCTAACTTCACACCGGTGGCCTCTTCCAATCGCTTCCATGTCGTCCTACACTGTGCTGTGAGAATCCAGTTCTTTCCTGCTCGCCTTTGAATATCATCTCGCCATCTTAACAGGGGTCTGCCAACACTTCTTTTTTGTCAGTCGTGGTCTCCACTGCATGATAATTTTCGTCCACTTCACATCATTCCGCGCGACATGACCAGCCCACCGCCATTTACTTCTAGCAGCTTGTTCTACTCCGTCACTTACTCTGGTTTTCGCCCTGATATTTTCATTTGTCTGCCTGTCTCTCAAGCTGATCCCGAGCATTGCTCGTTCCATCGCACGTTGGCAGACTCGCAGTCGTTGTGCGCTTTTCTTTGTTAGGGTAACTGTCTCGAGTCCGTACAACATGACTGGTAACACGCAAGCGTCAAATACCTTTCGTTTTAAATTAATTGGCATTTTAGGTTCTTTAAGGATATGTGCCAGATTCCCAAAAGCCGCCCAAGCCAGCCTGATCCTTCTCCCTATTTCGGCTGTCTGGTGCCCAGCATTATGTTGTGACCAAGATAAATATATTCCTCTACAACTTCAAGCACCTCATTATCGACAGTGACACAGATATTGTCAGGGCTCATGATCTTAGTTTTTTGCAGGTTCATTTCTAGGCCTACTATTTGTGACGTTTCCTTCAGGTCAAGTAACATACTGCTAAGCTCCCCTGCATTAGTGCTCATGAGTACAATGTCGTCGGCGAAACGGAGATGATTTAGGTATCTTCCGTCTATATTGACTCCCTTCTGTTGCCATGATAATTTCTTGAAGACATCTTCCAGCGCCAAGGTGAACAATTTCGGAGAAATCGAGTCGCCCTGTCTAACTCCTCTCTGTATTGGGATCTTATCCATTGTTGTGTTTTCATCTATTTTGACGTGGAGCGAAGCATCTTTGTAGATGTCCTCAATGAGGTTTGTATATCTTGAGTCAATCCTTGCGTTGCTCATTGCCTCCATCACCGCCCATGTTTCCAATGAGTCAAATGCTTTCTTGTAATCAACGAAAGCGAGGTGTAACGGGACATTGTACTCTGTACATTTCTCAATAAGCGTGCGTATCGTTTGTATGTGGTCCAATGTACTGAAGCTGCTCCGGAAACCAGCCTGTTTCACAGGTTGATAAAAGTCAAACTTATTATTGAGGCGGTTGGTCATGATTTTGCTGAGGAGCTTATACAAAACGGATAGAAGGCTGATCGGTCTGTAGTTCTCGATGTTGGTTCGGTCCCCTTTTTTGAAGAGGATTATCACCTCGGCATTTCTCCATGTATCGGGAATTTTTCCCTCCTCCAGGCATCTGTTAAAAAGAATAATCAGTGCTTTCTCAAGAGTTTTACCTCCGTTCTTCAGCATCTCCACTGTAATGAGATCTTCTCCTGTAGCCTTCCGGTTCTTCATCTGCTTTAATGCCATTCTTAACTCTGCAGTGTCAACTTCCGGTATATCTTCGGAGCCCACATTTTGGACCATTTGAATTCTCGATCGGTTTGGTTTAGGTACCGATTGTCTGTAAAGTCCACTGTAAAATTGCTGGATGGTTGAAGTTATTTGCTGCCTCTCAGTAACAACTTCTCCTTGTTGGTTCTTAATTTTGTATATGAGCGACTTTCCTTTTGTTCTTTTCGACCGAAGTACTTTCATATTCATGTTGTTCTCGATAGCTTCGTTTATTGTTTGTGTGTTATACGATCTCAGGTCCTTTCTAATTGCCTTTTTCACCTTTCTATCCAGTGTTGGATACCCTGCTGAATCCCTATCCGTTTTTCTGCGCTCTGCCAATAGTTCATTGGTGTTCTTGCTAAGTTTCGTATCACCTTATGCCTTCATGGAGCATACACTCTTGATAGCCACCTTAATACTGCCAACGATTTTTACGGCTATCTCGTTGAGTGTCAAATTTTTGAGATTTTCTGTTCGTTCCAACTTCTTGTTGATTTGTGCGTTGTAGTCTTCTATTTTCTCTTTTAGTGGGTTTGAGGTTGGTCGAATGATTTTCTCCATTTGTTTTTTCCTTTCCAAGTGAGTGTTTATACTTATGGTGGCTCTAACTATTCTATGATCACTTCCGGTGTTGAAACGATTGAGGACCGATACATCGGTACAGAGTTGTTTTTCTGTAGTGAGGATATAATCTATCTCATTTTTTATTGCGCCGTCTGGACTTCTCCAAATCCATTTCCTTTGAGGCTGCTTCTTAAAGAATGTGTTCATGCAGTACATTTGTTCTTTGTTCAGGAAGTCAAGCAACATTTCGCCCCTAATGTTTCGTGTCCCCAGTCCAAAGTTTCCGATGTCGCTTTTCTCTGTCCTACCTTGGCATTAAAGTCACCCATTATGATCTTGAATTTGGTGTTCTCTTGGTTCTTAGCTGTTGTTAGGTCTTCATAAAATTGTTCGACGTCTTCGTCTGTTGATGCGGATGTGGGAGCGTATGCCTGTATGATCTGTATGCTTTGTACTCTGTTCAGATGCAGCATGATATAGATAACACGATCTGATATGGCTTTGCTCTTAGTGACAAGATGTTTTATTCTGCTATTGACCATGATCGCCACTCCTCCTATGTGGTGACCTGTTTCTGAATTTCTTTGAAAAAGTACATGGCCAGATTTCAGAATCATATTGGCCTCGCCTTTCATTCTGGTCTCACTAATTCCAAGTATATCCCATTTGATGGTTTGAAGTTCTTTTTCTAGACTCAATAAGTGCTCTTATAGTCTCATTGTGCGAATGTTGTATGTTGAAACCAAGATGTTTCTGTTGGTTTTCCGTTTTTTATCTGGTACTGCCGAAGTTCTGCCTCCCCCAGAATCCTTGAGGCTGACTGATGAATCAGTGCGAGATTTTGAACGCTTAGCTCTACTCGCCTGAGGTATTTCTGTTTTGTATTTCGACATTTTCATTTTTGGAAGGGGTTTGGCATTCAAAACGCCACGCTTGTCGAGCGGGTTGGCGAGTGTTTAGTTTTCAGCCGCCCATTCTGGGTCAAACGCTGTTTGTAGCCGCTCATTTTGAGGCAGACGCCACTTTCCTGTTGGTCCGCGAGGGGTATTTCATTTCCCTCCTACCACCCATATCTGGGAGGCATTCCCCTATCCGCCACCTGGGGACGCGTCCTCTAGGGGTTACAGGCTCCTTCGAGGAGTTTCAAGGTCACGTGGGGTTTAATTATCGGCAGTCGAGAGAATTTTGTACGCAAAATTATACATTGGAAAACTTTGGTCTATTAGATTCAAATGGGACTTTGAACTTCCAAAAGAACTAGTTAGTAGCTCGAAAATTTTTGGACAAGAATTTTTCCGACCCTTATCAAACTAGTTACGACAGAGTAATGCTGCTGTGTATCTGAAGACTGTCACAATCGGTTCTTACCACATACATTTGTTATATTAAAAATTTTCTCCAATGAAAGACCTTGAAGATAACCATGTTCAGGACAGTTCCATTTTGAATTGTTTTTTGTAATTTTTCGATAAAGTTTTTTTTTACGGAAATTATAAAAGTGCATTCAAACAATAATATAATAATAATAATAATAATAATGTTTATTCAGAATAACATCATGAACAAACTAATTAGGTAAGTTAATAAACACTTGTTCCAAAAGTCATATTCGACAAAAAAAAACATCAGTAGTAGGCAGAAACTCGAAGTGCAACACAGTGGGATAATAAAATTACTCAACCACTTCCCAAATGATACGCTGAGCGTCCACGAAACCGACCAGACACAAAACACCAAATCTGCGCTCCTCCAGAACGACAAACGAGAAATGAGGGGGCTTACATCGCAATCAAAGGCAGCGTAGGCCACCACACTGCAGGTAACTCCTGAGCTGTCTTCTAAATTCTCCCATGTTTCTCACATTTAACAAAATTCTTGGCAGCGAGTTCAACAGCTTTGGCGCATTGTATGCATATGATGTTTTAGTGATGAATTTGTAAGTCTGTTTGTTTGTGTGTTTGCTTGTCTTCAGAGAACTCACGAACCAGATCTGTTTTTGCGATAAAAATTTCACTATAATGTAGGAAATTCATTCGATTACGCTTTCAGGTGCAATCCATTTCTATAAAATGAATATTGTCAATCGTTCATGAATTAGTTAATTTAAGGAGGTGGGTGCTATAAGAGCTATAAGAACATGATCAAGAAAAATTTTGTGTTGCTCAAGATATTCGAATTCGACCAAGAAATTATAGACTATATGCTAGATCGTTTCGTTACGTGATTCATCTTCAAGGCGAGGATATTGAAGGAGAGGCGCGATCGAGATTCAGAATAGGATCACGTTTGAGAACGTTGCTTAGCTGAATCGAGACAATAAGGAATTGAGAGCTTTCTCTTTGTCAGGGAGGATCGAAAAATGTTCAGACAACTTGAGTTTGTTTCATGGAGAGAGAAGGCATGTCCTTCCATCGTATCAGTCTACCCATTTCCCTCTCCTCCCGTTAATTCAGGTATAAAAAACTTCTCAGGATTAAATCCGGCATCAGAGCGGTCAGTAGCTCGGCGATCAAGTTACAATCTTGATGATGCCGTCCACCCATGTAGGCGATATGTTCGGTGAAATCACTCGTAACACAGCACAGCCAATAAGCCATGCGCAAAGGCTCCTCTTGGTAAAGTGCGCTTTTTGAATAAGCCGTTATAAAGTGTCATGAAGAGCCACTAGCTTGAAACCCTCAAATTGCTTTATGGGACTGGTTTCATTTGTTAGCAGGCTTCTCACGGAATAAGAGACTGTACTTCCGATTATGGAACAGGCCATTAACCTTCAAATGAAGATATTTTTTACCTACGTGAGATGTTTTACAGAATCATTCTTCAGTATTAGATTATAATTGAGAATTACATTCAGAAATAAGCTGCATACTCAAATGCAAAAAGAAGGAAATAACTCAAAAATTTGCTCCTTACCAACGACCATCTCAAGCAAACTCATCGTAATGAGAAAAGTTTCGATCAGATGCTTGAACGTCTGAACCTGACCGCGAAAGGGGAATATATATCTCATAAATAATTTCCGACGCCACTTGAATCTTCTCTTGTAACATAAACTGGGTGTAGATGATTACTTTGGATGAGAACTGGTTGAAATTCTCGGAAGTTCCATCAAATTTTGAGAATTAGCAGTTATTCGACGGGATTTGGCGTAATAAATCTACTCTTGGGCTGGAGAGAATTTTGATTCATTATCCTCAACAAAGAAGCGAATATTTATCTGAAATTTCACTGTTCTCAACCAGCTTATGACTATAGATACTCGCATTATTCAAACGGAACTCTTTTCCTCATATATCTTTTTTTTGTGAAAATGGTTCGAATAATAATTTTTCTCAAAGTTTGGCGTTTGATAACATCAAATGAACCGGCAATATCTATGAAACATCCACAGGGTAATTGATCTTCTGTTAGATACAATGTAATAATAGAATAGGTACTTTTTGTTTCAACATTTATTGTATTATTTTAGCACTCTTTTTCATGAATATATATATATATATATATATATATATATTTTAGACTGTTTTAAAAAAATCCAGATTTTTTGTCTTCACGGAACCCCCTAATTACCTTCAGGGTATCGAAAAGTGACCTCTATGAAAATATCAGCTTCGAATAATAATATTTAGAGGTCGCTCATTGATTATTTCTCTTTTTTCTACTAATAGCAGGGAAAAAAATTTTTTTCAATAAAAAATTCCTAGAGCAGAAACCAATAGACGAATTCCATTCTGTAATACATTTCCGTGTAGACAATCAAATATTCTATAAAAATGACCCTTACGATATTTCGGTAAAACGGCCCCTTCAAAAGTTATTCGATTCGATGATAATAGTGAGGTATTTTTGAAGAAAAAAATTATTCAAAAAAATCCATTCTGTTTGTTTTCACGAAACTCTATTTCTAATTATCTTCAAGGTACCGAAAAAAGGCGTCTGTGAAGATATCATCTTCGAATATTAATATTTAGAGGTCGCTCAGCGATGACTTCTATTTCCGCTGTTGATAGCAGGAAAAAATGTTCGTTTTTCAATGAGAAATTTTTTCTTCACGAACCAATAGACGGATTCCATTGTGTGATACATTTTCGTGTAGAGAACTAGATGCTCTACGAAAATGTCTACGATAGTTCGATAAAACCGCTCGTTCAAAAGTTATTCGAACTTTCTCTTCAAAAATACCTTTATAATAATAACTTATATTGGGGTTTTTCGGAAAAAAATATTCAAATAGGTGGATTTATCGAGATATCGTATTGAACATTTTGGGTTTAATATTATAGAGGCATAGTCCAATCTGCTCCGTATAAATTCATTGAATAGACACAAATGTGGTCTGCTTATAAACTCCTATCCCTTTATATTGAACAGAATTTTTTCAATGAAGATAGGTTATATCATCCCGAATTCACCTTCTCAGACGTTATATCTGAACAATTATTGCATAGGTACATGAAGAATGTGATAATATTGAGCTGACTTCTCTTAAATGAATTACTCTGAATGATAACAAGCATAGAAACTTTTGTAGTGCGCAACATCTCCGAATGATTTATTTTTCAATGGTAGAGTCACTTTTAACTTACGGTTTGTTAGTTTGGGGTGGTGTTAGTAAGGTACATTTAAGAAAGCTGGAAATTATTCAGAAAAGGATTTTGAAAATAATATATGGCAAGAAGGTAACTTACCCATCGGATCTGCTCTTCTATGAATCAGGGCTCTGTGATATCAGGCAGCTATTTTGTATCAAACTGATCACTTACCAAATGCAGAAAAAACAGCAATCATTCAAAGAATATGACATGACACTAGAACCTCTCATCGATCACTGAAGGTGCCAAAAATGGAAAAAACAGTAGGTCAACGATCATTTATTTTTTTGGCACCGAGATGTTTCAATAGTATTCCGGTAAACTTCAGAGAATTTGTAAATATAGTGGGTTTTAAAAACAAAGTTAAAGGATGGATACTTGCTCTTCCACGGGAATTTTGTCATGAATTAATCGATTTGAAAAACAACACGAAGTTATTTTGAATTGATATGATAGTTGCTTATTTGATTATTTGATGCTTATGAATGGGAATTTTTTTGGTATTTAGAAATCATGTACAAGGCATAGCCTTCAATGATTTCTTTTTTTCTTTGTTCTATATTGTTGTTGAAGCATTTGAATTGTTTTATTTTCAATTTGTTATTGTTGTAGTGGAAGCATGACAATAAAGAACCCTATTATTATTATTATTATTATAAATATATTCTCAAGGTGCGTAAAAACAGGCTCCGAATAGCATACCAAACCTCGTCTCATAAAAACTAATTTTCTGCTAATGTTATAAATTCATATTTAGATTTAAAATTATTAGTGAAATTGTTGAGGTATTAGGCTTATCAGACAGCAAAAACTTAAAAATGTTTGATATGATTACTAATATTGAGTCTAGCTATGTGTAAAAATCAAATTCAAATAACAGTTAAAATGATAAAATAAATGATCTTATGAGTGTGATTCATAACGAAGAGTACCAACTGAATGAAATTTCAAAGTGGAAGACTTTTTTATTTATTATCCTAAATTATACAGAAAAAATCATTCTTCAAACAGAAAATATACAGAATATTTCTACGGATACAATTAGTGACAATTAAATATAATATAAATGAATAAATAAATAAACAAATAACGTCTTTATTCAGAGAAATAGAATTATAATCATAATATCTATAATGCACTAAGTTATATAAACCCTGGAGTGCTGACTCGTCATCAACACCAATGGTAGAATGCGGGTCGCCTAGATACACTTCCTCCCCACCACATGAGGGAAATTCGCAAACGTACACTTCAATGCCCAAGTAATCAGTGTTGCCAGATGCTTCAACTGAAATGTCCTAGCAACTAAACCAAAAATTCCCGGCTTTTCCCGAACAGTGTGTCTATGACCTGACCATGCTAACCGAAGAATCAGAAATTAAGAACCGAAAAGTGACTTGCACCACACCTGTTATAATTAATGAAAAACATTTTTACAATCAACAAGCTGAATAATAACGAGTTCCTCGAAACCAAATAAAAAAATTTTTCGAAAACAAAAACTTTCAAAGAAACATAAATTAACAACATATACAAAAATTTTTTATTCGTCTAATGACGTATGCTGACTCCTGGTCTCTTCATATGATATGATATATCTTAATTCCTATTATTGGTTTGAAATTTCTGAATAATAACAATAATAAGCCGAAACTGAAACGATGACGTTCAATTTATTCATGAAACATCCAAAACTGAGAACGAAATTTCCCGAAATATTGCTTTTCTGGATAAATTTCCGAGAAGAGTAAAAGTTCCATGAATTCGGGAAAAATCCCGGTTATTGGCAACGGTGCCAAGAACAGTTTCTTCTCAGTCTCAACGTTTTTGCCCTCCAGTAGAGGGGCTCAACGGCACGGTTTTATGTGGTGATAGCGCACTCCAGTGTTTTATGTAACTCAGTGCTATAATTTCTCTCATGGATTAGGTACATAAGGTACTACAGTTTTCACCCATATTTAAAGGCCATAGACTTTTCAATACGCAAGTGCTCTCCAATCGTTTGTGTTCGTTATGAAGAGCATTGATCTGCTTCTTACTCTGCTGCTTGCTTTTTCATGTAGAGCATGTTTCAGAAAGAAACTTCCTCAATTTTTCGTTGAATACCCACTTCTGACATAAAATAACTTCACTGTGAATTTCCTAGAGAAATTAATAAATCTGACTTAAACAGCACCTTTTCAGTTTATTCAAATATGAATGGAGATAATACGCGAAATCCGTAGAATTCAGAAAAATGTCACAACTCGATATCATCTCATCAATCAGCTCGAACATAACAATGATAAAATCTAGCATCGCCCAGATTAAGCAACATGTTCTTCTCAAAGGGATGAACTTTAGTTTCCAGAAACGTCTAGCTTCTAGCAAACAAAGTAGGTAACTATAATTCGGAATCTTTTTTTTCTCAAACACGAAATACTCATCATGAATTTTCTCATGAAATGACATTCGCTATAATGCTGCCCACTACATAAAACTGTGAACGGAAATATATCTGGAGTCTATCAAGAATCAGAAAAGGTCTTCTCCATCTGCAAACGTTTCTGGGACCCCCATGCGAAATTTGAACTCCACGCCTATTGAATTATAGAACACCTTGTGATTACGATCGCTTTGACATACATTGGCACAAGTACCACACAAACTTTCTGATACATATGATAATGAATCTCGTTGTATAAGGAGTGCTTCAACATAACAAATATTTTTCTAACATCACAAAACATCAAAGAAATTCATCCCACGGAAACCATCAACGAAACAAGAATTTCGACCTATAGATACTGGATCTCACAAAAGTTTACGGAAACTAGCTTAATTTTATCTCTTCGGACTGATGAAAGGAGAAAGAGCCGAAGGCGATCTGAAATAATTCCCAAAGAAAAGGAATGAATTATTCAACAGGGACACAAAGCTGGGGGAACAATTGATCAATATGGATAACTGCAAAAGCTCTTCCGCAGTAAATGGATCGTACAGCTCACTCCCCTGAATATCTCATTTGTGAACGTATCATAGTTTTGAATAACCGAATCAATCATCGTCCTTTCATCGCCAGTAGAGGGTGTTGGGCTAATGTTGTACAAATTGCATTATGTGGTTCTGATGAATATTCGGAATCCATTACAGGCTCGTAGAGGAGGCAAATTTGAGACAGTTTTCTCTTTACTTTCGCAATTAGGCATTCATTAGATACAACCCTTTCGGAATTAACAACTCGAAATTGCTCTCAATGAGATCTTGTAATGAGTTTTGATGCGGTAATGTTGAATTTTGTTAACTGTTATTCATGAAATGGATCTTATTACCACAAAAATACTTTCTAATCCGAAATCTTCTCTTCACAGTCTTATATATGTGAACCTATGATAAGACATATTTTTGTGGGGAATTTATTATCTTATTATCAAATCCAATAATAACAGATAATGGGTGGTCCAGAAAGAGAACTTCCATGTTTCCTCTGATGCTGCAGAGAGCTGCCTCTGGACTGGAAGCATTGTTTCATATTTCCGCACCAATTTACGCTCTGAACATTCGCTTGGAACGCCATGAGGAACAAAAACATCAAACCGAGCATCAAACATTGCCTGAACTGTCGTGATTCGGATTTCGCTTTTCTTGTAAAATGCTTTTAAAACTTGGGTAATTTGATCCGCTATTTAACGATCCATGACGACGTAATTAAACAAACTTCTGAAATCGAAGCTATCAGGTGATTAATGGCAATGAAGAGAAGTAACAACAAGCACAGAACCAGTTTTGCTAGGTGCTCCTAGAAAAAAGGCCGCTGTATTCGAATCCGAACCAACTTCTGAAACACCTTTCATGAAAATACCACGAATTGTATGGATTGGCAGATTGAGGGTGGGGAGAAAATCTTCAGACCTGACCACCCAAATCGGTGTTTTCAAAATTTGTTTTGCATTATTCTTCGAAGTTATCTTATGACTATTAACTATTTCATTAAAAAAAATTGTCTCATCGGTAAAAACTATATGGGATGCAAAATACTCGTCAACATTGGAGTGTAGCGTAAACGAAAAAGAAATTTGTTTTCAGATGTCAGACACATTTTTTGAAAACCTTAAGCATATGATATATTGAAATTATGTGAATTTTCAATCTGGTATCGGATTTTGTATGAAAAACATGCGTGAAAGAAGTATTTCCCAAGAATTCATCTATCAACAAAACTTAAGGGCAATACCTTGAAATTTCGATTGTTTATCCTCTGCCTTTTCTTGAAATCTTCTGAACATCATTGATTGCAATCGCTTCGTATGTTATATGTCAATGAGATAGATATTATTTCAACCAGTCACTGCTTTTTGAAACAATACTTGAAATTTTGAGTTCCATTCAATTTGATGTGTAGTCCAAGAGATTTCATTAATATCGATACATGTGGTGAAGATTTGATATATAAGAGGAAAAAGCTCCGAGTCTGGTTTATTCAGAGAGGGCTCTGCTCCAAATAGCAGGTGAACCTTCAATAATTAATTGCTGCCGTGTAACAAAACCCTTAGTGATTCTTTCGACCTTCCTCAGATGTAATGGGGGTGTAATTTCGGAAAAGGTTGAGAGATACAGCACTCAGTCCTATTCTCTTTCAACTTAAAATTGCTTCAACTTCGTTGTAATGTAATATGTGAAAATTCCGTAACTCCGAACCACTCAACTTTCTCGACAACATGAAATATTCAAGCCTAAAAGACATTAGCGTAGAACTTCATAGGAGTATTGGGAAACACATTATTGAACGTGGAATCGATATCTCTCCTTCCTGTTGCGGCAGGGATGCAACTCCGCTTCAAGATGAGAGCCTTTAAAAATCTAGTGCCGAGAAATACTTTATATCGGGCTAATGTAATTCTTTTATAAAGTTTACTACTTCAGCTAGCGAATGTGGTGCCTGGAGATCGATATATATTATATTAATACTTGCGGGCAAGTTCTTGACATCTACGGCATTCCGAAATGTAGTTGTGAAAATTATTCATTTCCATTGTCTTGAAGTTACATTCAAGTTAGTCAGCAGCTGAAATGCTTACGGGTGCGTGAAGTTTGCGATGATCTGAAACAATTCATTGCTATGAAATACCCACAGTAGAAAGCAATGTTCATTGGCGTAACTCGAGTCTAGTCATGGGAGTGGCTTAACCCCCACCAGTAAAGAATTTTTTGTTTTTTTTTAAATTGTAATTCAAAATTTTTCTTAATTTCTTCGAATCAATGGGGGATGTTACGTCCCCATTCCTGCCATATGTACTAAAAAACAAATGACTGTCCTCAGTTTCTGTTCCATCCTACTTAGAATCATTGAGTGGTTCTGTAACTGTCCTTCCAATTCTTGCTCCGAAGCAGAAATTAATTGAATTGAGATACTAAAGTCAGAAATTTGAAACGAATACTATTCAATTGGAACGCACATCGAATTTCGGCAGCAACAATCTATTTGGAAAAACGTAAAAAGCCATAAGACAACTGAGCTTGCCCGTAGTGATGCGATCCGCTCTAGGTTTTCCATGGTAGATCATCAATACACATATCAGAGAAGAACTGAAAATTTACAGTAGAGTAGAAAAACCACTTGAACAGTTCCTTAGGCTGATGTTCAGGAATTCCATTATTTACAAAGTGGTATATTATTATTATTCAATTACTTTCTGATTGAAATCAATTGTCGAAGAGTTTTAACTAGGCGTCAAGTGCTTTGAAAAAATGTTCAATGAATAGAATGAAAAACACTGTCAAAAAAAAATGAATAACAGTCACTGAACGCACTGATAATATTATTTGATGAGCTTTCCTCAAAAGCATTCGTCTCAAACTTTTGTTTAACAACCTCTAAACTTGCTTCCATTCAGTCTGCAAAGTCTGAGATTCGCAGAGGATTACTTCTTATTGCTTGGTTTTCTGACTAGTGTAATTCTAATTACTTAGTTATAGGCTTTTACGACCGGATATACCGCGAACACTGAATTTCTGACACCTGTGTTCGAAGCGGAAAATTACAAAATGTCAAAGCACCTAATATCATCCGGATTCAACATTTGATAACACCATTTTGAATTTGATAACACCATTAAAATTTTTTGTTTTATCTGATTGTTGTTCAGTTAGAACCTCAGTCTTCTCATATTTTCACTTTTCATCTTTCTTCATGACTGATTAATATCTTATTGCAATAACTCGAATATAATATTTCAGTTATGCCTACAGTGTTATACAGATTAAAGTTTCAAAGAGTTCGATTCGATTTGTCGAAAGAAACGAATACTTTCCAGAGATTATACCTGAATGGTATAATATAATCTCATGTATAATCAACATGGTTCCTCATGGGGCGCTGATGCAACAATACTTTGTACGGCAACGCTATCTTTGATTTTTTTTTCTGCTGAATATTGTTGCCTTGGTTGGTTGAACAGTGTTCATTAAACAATAAATTGAAGTTCCACTAAATTTTTTTATGAGAATTATTACTGGTAAGATCTTATCTTCACCTACTCCTTGATTACCAGTCCTCTCAAATATTGTCTCTCCCCATATTCGCTGATAGGCAACAGCTGTGAATTTTTGAAACAAATTTTATTCCTTTCCAAATTCATTTCCCATACTCACCTCAATTCTAGATAACAAAGTCCTCAGGTTGAAGTTGCCTAAAACTTTTTGATCAAATTTTCTAATTGACGAAGAAATTTGCCAATCTGAATGAAATGAATGCATCGCAAAGTAACAAATACATTCGTGAAATGGGTGGTTAATTTCAAAATAATTTAATTCATGCTAAATAATTGGCTCCTTTTCTGCTCTAGTCTTTTTTCATTTCAGATTAAGAATTATTGCGAATCGTTCTGGAAAAAATCTGTTCATCTGAGTCCATAGGCGAATAACATGAAGATGTTCTCTCAGATCACGTTGATGCCTTTCAAGATTTCTCCAATATTTAATATTTCGAGTAATTTTTTTTTTCACGGGCGAGATAAGGGTTTTTTTGCAGCTGAGATTTCTTCCCTTTCCTCATTTAATGTAATTGCAAACCTGTATGGTTCTCTTGTGTTGCACCAACCTCAGCTAGGTACCTTTTCGTTTAAATATAATATCAATGTTGGGACATTTAATATTTTGAATCACAATGATTATTTCGATGTCGAATGCTCAATACAATGCATATGTCTAAAAATTGGGAATTCAGAGAACTTCTATACCTTCAACTCAGATTTGTGTTGAGTATATTTCATTAATATAAATATTGAAGAACAGGGGACCTAGCACTGTATCTGAGGGACACCGTAGTATATTATTGACTTTTACTATCTCGGTTCCAATTTTAGGTATTATCTGATAAGGTCAGTAACTTTATCTCTAACACCGTACTGCTCAAGTCTCCAAAGTAAGATGTCGTGAATAACCGTATCGGAAGCCTTCTCTAAATCTGCAAACAAGGCGATTATCTCCTTATCTTTATCCATTGACTTGTATAAAGTTTTTGTGACTTCAAAAGTGGCATCGCGAGTGCCATGTTCATGTTAATATCACCTGCAAAAATAGTTGTATTATTTTTCAGCAAATTTTTCTTAACACATTCTCCGAAAGTATTGAATGCAGAATATCTTTTCGTGTGAGGTCAACTGCACTTTATCCTCCACTATATTTACTTCTTTCTTAACATTGATTTCAAAAATATTAACGTTTGGACATTTGACATTTTTTATCACAATGACTATTTCGACATCGGATGCTAAATATAATGCATATGTCTGAAAAATTGAGAGTTCAGAGATCTTCTATCTCCGTAACTCAGATTTGTGTTAAGTATAGTTTCCAGATAAATGGTTTGGTGGTGATAGTAGGCTCTCGTCATTGTACTTACTTAGGGTAACTCAATTGGCGCGAATAAACAGGTGGTTGTACTTTCTGTAGACATTTTTTTATTGTTGACGATGTTTTCAGTGCGTGAAGTGATTCCTGTAGAAAAGAGCTAAATTTGCTAGGGCAACTGTATTGAAGAAGTGAGCTTACAATGTAATTATTTAGTTTTTGGACATATACAAACAATATCTCTGCTCATAGAGTTGTAAATATAATCTTATAAGGACAGAAATGAAAGAGATACAGCGCTGAGGAAAATAGTAGAGGTTATCTCAATAACTCCGAGAGATTTTCAAATTTTCACTGATACATTAAAACTCTCACGCACTTTATGAGGCAATATATTTATTCATACTGAAAAGCCACTCAGGCCAATATGAAACCACTACTGGCACTAGGAAATTGACATGCTAGTGGAGCCAATCATCGGATGTGAAAACTTTGCATTAGAGACATACTGATGCACTGAGTAATGATATTCTAGGCTAGGCAATAACCCATGACATATCGAAACTCCTTCAGCTCTAGGGCCTTCAACGTTTGATCCCATACATTCAATTATTTTAATGCAACTTGATATACTGTTCGTGAATCTTCATATGATTTGATTTCCATCTCGAACTGAAACGTTTTAGTATTGGTTAATATTTCTGAAGGAATCTCAGAATGAGAAGTCATGATTGTCGGTTCTCGAATTGAACAACAAATGTCATCTAAAATATCATCTACTCTAATTAACAACATTATCTTCCAAATTATATTCTTCCCGCAGATACTGAAGCACTTAAAAATTCTTCCAAATTTTTTCGCGATATTCATCAAACTATATTTCAGTGGAAGAACTCTAGTTTTCGAATCTGTTGGTTGAAAATTTTCCGGAGCACCGGTAGTGATGCAATGCACGGATAAAGCTCCAACAAAAATGATCAAAAATTATATTTTTTTTTATTCTACAGGCATGGAAACTGGACTAATCCACAGGTCGCATAACCTGTTTATTCAGGTTGAATTCGCTTTGATGGGACTCGAATATGACCATTTCTCTGGTAGATATCGAGTTGTGAATTTAAAAGGTTCCTTTTTCACGCAACTGCCGATATCGCGATTATGTAACAGTAAAAAATTTCCTACAAGAATCTGTCATGGTTAACTAAAAAAAATACTGTAAAGTGTGAACAGGTGAATTGGCACTTCGAAGTTCTATGTTCTATGTATAGAGTGTGGTTCGATATTTTGTTATAGATATGTAATGTCAATGTGAAAAAATACACAAATCGTTTTATTGTGCTTTGTTGTTATTGAAATAAAAAAGGAACAGAAAACCTGCTGAGTTCTTTCGAGTGATGAAATACTCTACTTTCTTCATGATTGATTAATATCTCATTGCAATAACTCGAATATAATATTCCAGTTATGCCTCTGGTACATAAACAGGACAACGAAATTTTGCAATTTGGGCACCACCAATATTCGGTGAGACATACATACACATTCCCTCTGGCCCTCGCTCTGGCCTAAGCGCTTGTCCTCTCTAGGTTTGAAGAATTGTCTATTCTGCCTCTGGTTTCATATTTCGTCTCCTTCATTACGAACTCATTTTCTTGGTGCTTTCTTAACTAAAATCTGCAGTACAAATAGTTGGAGCAACTACTTTTGAACCACCTCAGCCTTTTTCATATAACAAGTGTGGGCCCGCCAAAACCTACTATGCCATATTCAATTTGGAACTGACATAAGACTGAGTATGTGAACTTTAGATCTGGTTAATCCAAATGATTTTAGTGGTATTTGAATTTGGTGAGTACACACCTCAATTTTTTCAGTAAAATTTCCTTATTCCATTCTAGATGACTATCAATTGTTATGCTCATTTATTTATCCTGGTCAGCTTTCGGGATAAACGTTTATTAATCAATTACCATCTGCCTGTACTAATAAAATAAGTAAATATGAAAGTCTACATGTTTCTTCATCTCCAATGAACTCAGTAACCACATCATCGATTTTCTTGAAAATTTCACTTTATTTTGGAGAACTTATTATATATTGATACTTATTAGAAGGGTTTGTCATATTGATTTCATTCTCTTATATAACGCAAAAATTTAATCTAATATGGATTTTTCATAAAATAGTTGTTAATAAATTAACTCGGTGCTTTCAGGATTTTATGGGCGACGCTGGGTCAACTATAAGAGTAAGAGAAACGTTTAATTCAATTTTCATCTGACCAAATTAATACAATAATCCTACAGATAAACTGTCAATTGAACCTATGGTTGTGCCTGAGGGTAGCAATATTAACATAGATGAACGGGAAAAAAAAACTAAGAGACATACACGAACTTATTTTAGTTTTTAATTTTTACTAGCATCTTTAACATATTTCCTCATCTTATTGCCCCATCTACACAGATGACCACAGCACAGCCTCAATAATGAAGAATTATGCTCTTTATCTTTTTAACAAAATGTCTCAGGATATTTTTTTGCTTTATCTCCAGGGGTAAGGCGTTGCAAAATCGTCTCGTAAGGCATGTTTTTGAGTCATTGTTTTCCGTATTTTCGATGTCTGTATTTCACTGAATAACTGACTTCTAGTACTATGGGAATGTTCATAATTTACATATTCTTCACGGTGTTTATAGATATCAAGAGAGCATTTTTGTGGAATCACGGTTGAATTGTGAGCGCTTTAGCTTTTCTCAAAATGAATTTCTCAGTGTTTTTCAATCTTTCGAGATGAGATCTATAAGCTCCGCCCCAACCAAAATTACCGCATTCCAAAAAAGATTATACTAGCACGAAATAGATCATAAATATTGTTCGTTGTGACAATATATGAACAAATGGTTTGATTTTTTTTTTTTATGTGAACCCTATTCAGTCTTATTTATCTATTCAATGAAATTCTGACAGTAACAATCATGGTCACAGTTCATTTTCTTCTGTATTTTTATTATTTTTCTATTTGAATAAGTTGCTTCGTCAACGTAAAGGTGATAAATTTCGTTTTCCGAACGTTCAATGTCAACAAATGATTTTCCATTTCCCTACTGATCACTACCAACCACTCCTCAGCTAATTGAGTGACAGACTCCCACGAATCACCCCTGAATATGAATGCTGTATTGTCTGCATAGGCTACCATCTGAATCGAATTTCAACTTCAGCATTTCATTAAAATAAATATTGAAGAAGAGGGGACCTAGCACTGTACCTTAAGAGACACCGTAGTTGATGGTCTTTGCATTACTTGGTACATTATTGACTTTTACTATCTGAGTTCGATCTTTTAGGTGTGATCTGATCAGGTCAGTAACTTTACACCTTACATCGTACTGCTCAAGTCTCCCAAGTAAGATGTGAAAGACCGTATCGAAAGCCTTCTCTAAATCTACGAACAAGGCCATTATCTTCTTGTCTCTATCAATAGACTCGTATATAGTTTTCGTGACTTCGAAAATGGCATCCCCAGTGCCATCTGATCAAATTGGATCAAGTATATTTATGTTAATATCACCTGCAAAAATAGTTATATTATTCTTCTGCAAGTCTTCCGGAAGAACTGTTGTTAGATTGTTAATCTGTTGATGATGTACAGAGCTGTACATAATTTGATGATGGTCTCAGATAATTTTGTAGTGCTCAAAAGGTTGCGTTCACAGAACGTTGAACGAAAGTAAATTTGAACAAGAAAATTTCAAATCCACGCAAGATCGCTTTGTCATGTAGTCAAGGGTCTCTCTCTCTCCTTCGATACAAGGTTATAAGAGTAGAGTCGAGATGAACCTGCAATCAGTACCATTTTTAATTGAAAGATTACTCGAACAGAGCCGCGGATTTGAGATAGTTTTCCTATATGCGGAAGGTCGGATTCATAGGAAGCATAGTCAGCCTTTATTCCTTGAGCTACATACTCACATGAGATCCTGTATTGGACAGATAGTGAATAAATCCGTGGCATGAGGCCAAGGTCTACTCAATGAATATTACAATGAAATACCTTGACAAACCATATAATATATCCTGAATCCAAACTATTTATCCGATATGAATCTATAGTTTTAGGAAAAAAAATAAAACGGCAAACAGAAAATTCTTTGCCTTTACGGAGGACCAACCGAAAACATTTTTGTAACATAGATGAATTCAAGATAGAAATCTTCAAAATGAATACTATTTTGAATTCCCAGGCTCAGAGATCTTTCATCATGAGGTTGGAGGAATTAGATGAGACATTAGATTTTGACACTGAGATGGGATGAACCTGCATGAAACTGTTACATAATAATCAATTTGCGTTGGAGCTTGTTTTTTTTTTCAAGTTATTTTCGGTTTGAATCGATTTCCCCACTCCATATTCCAGACAATGACCCTCAGTTCAACAACCCCTGAAACGTTTCTGTAAATTTCATTGCTATTAAACAAATAATAATATTGGGAGGGGTAAATAAACCAAGGTTTGCATCTGTGATTCGAACGAGCATTTGCATGCAAATTGAGGGCACTTTCATTCCTATAGAACCAAAAGGAACAATCTGATATAAGAAAAATGGCTTTTAAATTGAAGGTTTGTACAAGTCGTGTTACGGATAAAAAGGTTATGAGGTGACTCACGCTTGAAATTTTCACGTCAATTTAATATAATAAGGTTGTTCGACGATAACATTGATACAAAATATTGAAAAGACTTATAGTTTGATGATATTCATTTCATCTTCTTTGTTCATTAGGGATGTTAGAACTGATCGCCCTTATTTTTCATCTATATAGATAATCACTCAAATGGCAGGAAAATCATTAAGGTTCAACCTCGTGGAAGGAAACAGGAAAACACGAGTCTCCAAATGGTCAAACTGATGAGCACACAGGGCGCCTCCATCCATAACCGGCAATATCTTAATGACCCATCTCCGCAACGAAAGCAGTCAGAAACTTATGTCCACGACAAATGTTTCCTTATGAGAAACTGAAATCAGACGATTGATTCATTCAATGAGTTATCAGAACTTCCATAAACATATATCATCTCTTCACTCCCCTTCGGAGTCGAAAAGCATAGATTCGATTATGGTGGTATATCCGAGTTTGAAAAAACTGATCATTTCTTGCGAAGAAATGGTAGGAACATGGCTCATCATCCTATCACTTTGGATCGAATTTACAATTGCTTGTAAAGAAGAAATTGCACACGACTGAGATATATTTATTTTGATCATTATTGAAGAGTTCTTCGTTTTATTCGTGACAAAAAGTATCTCACCATTTTTTTTGTATGCATAAATGACGAATATTATGAAGCAATATTATAAATATAACAGAGCATATATCTGACACCATTGTTTGTCTAGACACACCTGTCTGATGTTAATTACTCTATATTCATGAAACCTACTGCTGGTCATGAATTACTACTGAATTAAACATCATTATCAGGGTGAGAAGGAAATCGATATTATTCTATTTATTTCCTATTCTTCCAAATATTTACACGATTGCAGAGAGTTTAAATGTATTTTTGAAAAAATTTAACATCTCTTGGTTGAATAGTCCCAGACCACAATTCTCGAGTCTCTTGTATCTAAATTGGAGCACTGTCCTAGTTTAACCGTGTATCGCATGACGAAACGTAACGAGGTACCTCAGAATAGGTAGAACCTAGACAATACTACTAAGAAAAATTTTAGAGATTTTCTCCAGTATTCTTATATTTTATATCGACAATGCTCTGCATACATCTTTCTGATTTCATAGATTTCGTTGGACACCGAGCATATCTTGATGACGAGTCGTGGCTGGCTTTCTTCTGAATTGAAAACCATGAGAGAAAATCTGCTTTTGATACAGTCAATGTACGAATATGATAGATGAAGAAATTTGTTACAATGCAAAAGAGCAATAAAATCTGCAGAAGAAGAACACTACGATATATATATATATATATATATATATATATATATATATATATATAAATATATATATATATATATATATATATATATATATATATATATTCTTATGAAAAAGAGAGCTAAAATAATACAATAAATGTTGAAACAAAAAGTACCTAAGCTGAGGTAAAAAAAGAACGGGGTATCATAACATTCTTTGTATGATACTATAGAATCATACGATACTATCAACACTTGTATCATACGATACTATACAGCCAGGGGAAAAAACCTCAGCCGAAAAAACCTGCCTCCCCGTAAACAAAATAACATAAAATATCAGGAAAATCTTGAAAGACATCAGTGTGATCATCTTCATGATATTCGTCGATGGTCTCGGATACACAGATTCTTCCGAAAACGACTCGTAATTCTTAATCTGAAATGAAAAAAGACAAAAGCAGAAAAGAAACCGATTATTCAGAATAAATCGAAGGCATTTTGGAAATGCATTTGCTACTTTAAAAAACATCAATATTAAGATTTCTTGGTCAAATAATGTTCGGAGATTTATAAATATTTATGACAGAAATGTCACAAAATTTGAAAGAAATGAAAAAAAAAACCCCATCAATTTCCCCTTTCCGAATCTGTTGAAAGTTACGTGACTGATAATTTTTCAACCTAACAAGCTGAACTTGTAAAAAATCAATTAATACATAACCTTTCAACTGTCCTTTTTCACGACGATTCTGTTGCCGTGTGGGTTTCTTGCAGAAGAATCTCTTTGATACCATGTTCATCAGCTAATTTGGAGACGTAACCACACTTGTCTTTCGAAATTCCTTGGATATTCAAATTCAAAATTCACAAATTCTTGCTCTCTGATCGTGAGGGTTTTTTCAAACCAGATACGACCTTCCAGGTGATGATTCTCCGGCACTTCAGATGTTTGAAGACCGCTACGGGACCCCAATGAAAGGCAATCATCTCCCATAGATAAACCAAACATGTTATAACACAAGAAAACAGAATATTTTTCAGGAACAAAAACTAAGACATATTACGAGAATTGTCATTCTGACATACGATGATATAATAAGACATTCGGAAAATGAATCTGAAGCTGCATGGCATCCAATACGAGATTATACATCCAATAATACTACAAAACAAATTTCAAGTATTGAGGCTGACGATTTCAACAAGCACTTCTCAACATGTGCTGAGAGAACACAGTCTAGCATAAGATATGATTACTCATTTCTTAAAGAAATTTCATTTGAGCGGTTTATCTTTGATGCAATTGGTCAAAATTCGGTTAGAGACATTGTTCCTAAAATGAAAAATAGCACATCGACAGATTTTTATGGACTTTCCGACAAAATAATAAAAAGTAACATCAATACAATAATATCTCCACTTAAGAGGCTCAGAAATAGATGCCTGTCTTCCGCTAATGTCCCGAAGTGTTTGGAAATTACCAAGGTGATTCCTATATATTAATAAGGAAACAAGATGTGAGTAATTACAGACTAATTTCGCTTGTACCCGTGATATCCAAGATCCTTGAGAAAATTATGGCAGATCAGATAGTGGGATTTTTCGAATATACTGAGCTCTCCTCAAAAAGGCAATTCGGCTTCAAGAAATCTGAGACTACAGCTGATGATGTAGTTGAACTGGTAACTGGTCTACTATGTGATGGAGTGTTTTGAGCACAAAAACTACTGCCTGACGTCGTTTGTTGATTTGACGAATGCCTTCGATTGAGTCACTCATGAAAAACTACTGGATAAGCTCATAAAATATGGACTTGATGACACTGTCCTTAAATTGATCAGCTCTTACTTGAAAGCAAGATTCCAGCAGCTTAGTTCATGGCATATACTCTTATATAAGGACCACTACTAACGGGGTTCTTTCTAGAACCAACTTTGTTCATAAAGTTAATTCATGACTTTCCTGAGTTTGTACCGGAAGCAAAAACTATTATAATGTTTGCTGATTATACCACCCTTGCTCTTGATTCCTCTGATGCTGTTTCTTTGCTAGTTGTCTAGTTTCTAGTCAACGATCTGTGAGTAAATGATAATAAAACCCAGGAACTCAGCTTGCGAGATTTTGTCGAAATAGTCGGAAGGGACAACTCGGTCAAGTTCCTTGGCGTACATATGGACTCCGGACTCACCTAATACCCATGTAGAGTTAGTGCTTATCTTCAAATCTGAGCAGCAATAGATTTGCCTCGAGAGTCCTGTTTTTCTCTCTATCCAGAGAAGTATTGGCAACCGCATATTTCGCTCTGATAGGATCTCATATGATGAAATATCATGTGTTGCTGTAGAGCGGTAGCATACATGCCGATACCCTCTTCAGATTACAAAGACGTACAGTCAGGATTCTGGGTATGCAGGGTTACACCAACTAACTTCATACTTTAAAATCTTGAATATGCTAAAAAATTAAGCAATTTTCAACAGAATCAGACATCCATGAGCACAACAAAAAAAAAAAAAATAAAAATCTCATAAGAAAGAATTTCTTCAGGTTGAAAACATCGGAGCATCGCCCGGAGTTCTGTACTGTCAATTTATATAATAGACTTCCTGGTGGGGTGAAGAATATGTATGAAAGAAATTTTAGGAAGAATATTGTGAATATGTTTTACTCGATTGATGAATTTTATGGTGTTAGACTGGATAACGCAGATTTTTTGTGAACACTTTTACTATGTTCTTTGTAAACTTTTATGTATGACTTGTGCATATTTGTTGTGTCACCTTATATTTTGTTTTTCTTTCCCGTTTTTTTCGTATGCCTACATATCATGTCCCTTTACATACATTTATACAAGTTTACATTCTTTACGAGTGTATCATTCATTAGGTTTGTTGTCTTTCAACACCGGACGTTTCTGAATAATTGTCATACGATTTTCAATTTTTTTTCATCCTTTTCTATGTTTCGTAAATGAAATTCTAAAGAAAAAAAAAGAAGAAGAAGAATCTAAAAGCTGAATTAATTGACAGTCGGAGAACAAAATTCAAGTCAATTGTGATGTTTTAGTCTTCCGTAAAACGAAAAAAGTATCTTATATCAAACGGTCAGTCGACAGATCTGGGACGACCTAGAAAATATTGGAGAAACGTGCAAAACATCCAATAGGTCGAAAAAGGAGCTTCAGTGATAAATTCCTGGCTCTTGAATGTCGTGGTCCACTAGAAAATGAAAAAGGACCGGGATCAAGACAAAGTTTGTTGTGCTCTATCCAACAGCAGCAATATGTCACAATGTAATAATGAATTGGAGGCGTCACAGATGTCAGGGCTGACCATTGTTGTGGATGATGCGCTTATGAGTTGACACAAAAAGATGATACGCTTTGATAAACTCTCCTCTCTCAGAGGCGGAGAAGATTTTCCTCCTTTCCGTTATTTATTTAACAAATCTGATTCTCTCCTTTCTTTTCAGCTTAAAGACGACCAGGATTTTCTCGGTTGAGGTGAGTTTGCCCTCTTGAATCTAACTCTATATTATATAGGTATGTCGCTAGTGATTTTTTGAAATGAATCGACTCCATTCGTTAGATGCGAATGGGTGATGCTGCTCCAATAATCTTGTTGGATTATCAGATATATGGGTAAACGAAGAATAGTGTTTGGAAAAACATACATCTATGATTCATCCTCAGTATTTCGCTCCTTCATTCTGAAAGGACATCTCAACTGACTAGCTCTTAATCGTCCTGAAACTTGAATTTTACTATAAAAAGTTACCAACAACGATCGTATTGGGACTATTTTGAAAATTCACGTGAATACTTTACAAAAAATTTCAGAGTTGCTCGTTTTAGTTCTGAGTGAAACTTTTTTTTGTGGTATTCTGAACTTACTTTTAATGTGTTCTGTTTTTAAAATGATTGCTTTGAATGAATTCACGGTTTCCTATTGAAAAATTCCTGTCTAGAATTTCCCTCGATACTTGAGGAAAATACATTTGGAACTCACTCATTCTCGTCTGATAGTCCACTGAAATTATACTTTTGCTTCGGACCAATTCATACAAAAGCAAATGAAGGCTTTTTGGGTAGGCCTCGGTGTCCCAAATGATATCCCAAAAGTCCCCTAGGCGGGAGTGACCGCATAACATTTGGCAACGCTGTAAAGGGCTAAAATCCTGCCCCAATGTGAATTTTCATGAATATCCCGGTCCCTATGAAACTTACGACAAAAATACATCAGAGCAAAAAGAAAGCTGATGAAATTTCCTAGAAAAAAGGTTTTGAGTCGTTTTCTGATATAACCAACGTTTTCGTCACAATCTTGCCTTCAATTTGAACGTATGTAATTTTCTGGATAATGGAGGTGCTCTATTCCACACCACCTTTGAGGAGGACTACAGGGTGCGTTTTTCTCAAAGCGGTATTCCCTAACAGGCTTAATCCACGACTTCTTTGTTTTTTGGAAAGGTGTTCGAACGCTAATTTTCTTCTCCTTCGTCTTCTTCTTCTATGAATGCATGTATATTTCCTTTGATGACATCCGTGGAGTTAATCTCAAAATATCATTTTTGAAAAACAAACAGGCGCAGGAAGTTGGGA
Source organism: Hippodamia convergens (assembly GCA_038502775.1). Lineage (NCBI taxonomy): Eukaryota > Metazoa > Arthropoda > Insecta > Coleoptera > Coccinellidae > Hippodamia > Hippodamia convergens. The sequence goes on from CM076609.1 coordinate 39,564,320, forward strand.
TGTCGTTTTTGGTTTACAATATATTGTCTTTTAAAATGCACCCCCACTCCTCAGGATTCAAATTGTTACCAAGCCATTGTTGTACTTGATAATACACCTGAAACAGATGTTCACAGATGTTGTTGTGCTGCGTCAAGGGTTGGAGGTGAAATATTAAATTTCACTGGTCTGCTTCTGCTCACAGCTCTAATCAAGTAAGAATACCGGTATTTATTGATGCGGCAACGAGGCTGACGAGGAGAAAGGGAAAATAGCAAAAAAGGACAGGCGTAAAATAATTTCTCATGTTTCAACCCTCATTTTCAAAGAAAATATTATAGCACTTGCCAGAGATGAATGAGCAAAATCTTTCAAAAACCGTGTAACGTTTGAGACAGATATAGTTGCAGCTGAAGCTAAATATCATCAAATTTGTTTCAACAAATTTAACTTGCCAGTCTCCGAGGAAATGAAGGTTGGCCATCCTGCGTATGAAAATGTTCTCAACGCAATGAAGGACATTTTTTCTTTCATTGAAAATCATGAAGACTCTCAGTTTAAATTGACTGGATTGAAAGCAGTACTGACAGAATACATACCTGATGACAAGACAATTGAGAGAAAACTCGAAGAGAAGTATGGAGACCGTATTGTTATCACCTCAAAAGAAAACAGGATATCTTGAATCAAGCTTGGTACAATAGGAAAGATTCTGAGGCAGAATAATCGGTACTTCTGCAGAAATTTTGCGCCAGGATATAGGAACTGAAATTTGCGAAACTAGTTTCTATCCACCAAGCGACACAACATCTGCTCTGTACAATAAATGAAAGACCGCAGCTTAAAAAATGGTTAAGGAACGGTAGAACTTGGAAAAGGCAGCTGGAATCTTCAACAAAAATAATACTGCACATAACCTTTAAGCGGAATGAAGCTTTTCCTCCCAATCTATGTTGCCCCCATTAAAAAACTTTTCATCAATACCTACTGGTATTCTTGCTTGATTAAAGCTGTTAGCAGAAGCAGACCTGTGAGGCTGACTCTTTTACTTCCAACTCTTGACGCAGCACAATAACATCTGTGAAGATCTGTTCACAGTATACAACAATGGCTTGGTAACAATTTGAATCCTGAGGAGTGGGGGGCATGTTAATAGACAATATATTGTAACACAAAGGACATCCCAACTTCCTGCGACTGATTGTCTTTCAAAAATGATATTTTGCAACTGTACGAAAGGTTGTGGACCAATGTGTGGCCATCGGAGTTTGGGACTTCGTTGCTCACCGGTTTGAGGCAATTGCCATGGAAAATCCTGCCTGAATGCCAAACCATTTGAAGATTCCTAAGAAAAATAAAATGTGACCGATGCAGGAATCCAAAACTCTGAGATTGACTCTACGGATGTTATCGAAGAAAATATACATGCATTCATAGAAGGAGAAGAGGAGGGAGAAGAAAATTAGCGTTCGAACACCTTTCCAAAAAACAAAAAAGTCGTGGATTATGCCTATTAGGTGATACCACTTTGAGAAAAACACACCTTGTAGTCACCTTGAAGGTGGTGTGGGATAGAGCACCTCCATTATCCAGAATATCACAAACGTTCAAATTGAAGGCAAGATTGTGACGAAACCGTTGGTTATATCAGAAAACGACTCAAAACCTTTTTTCTAGGAAATTTCATCAGCTTTCTTTTTGCTCTGATGTATTTTTGTCGTAAGTTCCATAGGGGCCGAGATATTCACGAAAGTTCACATTGGGGCAGGATTTTAGCCCTTTACAGCGTTGCCAAATGTTATGCGGTCACTCCCGCCTAGGGGACTTTTGGGATATCATTTGGGACATCGAGACCTACCCGAAAAACCGTCATTTGCTTTTGTATGAATTGGTCCGAAGTTTGGGCCTATTTCGACCTAAATGCAGTGGACTATGATATTAGTTTGGTTGAGTTAGAGAACTCGCACATAATTCGATATACGAGTGATTCAGAAATCATTGAGTCTAAGATCCGATCCTACACACACCTTCACCGAGCCAATAATTGAATGAAACTTATTTTATAATAAATTACCTATATTGAAAAATAAATAAAAACAGGTTGTCTGAAAACATCCTCGGCAAATATTTTTAATTATTTTCGAAACAGTTTGCGACATCATGAAAATAAGAAGATTTCATTTTGGTCTTGCAGTACGAAACATGTAGAATGTTCTGTCATAGGGTTGTTCATCATTTTCCTGGACGAACTACTGGTTCGGAAGTTTTGAACTGGTATGTCGAGATGAGTTACTTTCGCTTGTGTGACAATAGGAATATTTTTTCATCAGCACAGGCGCTATTTCATTGCGAACACGTTGATCTAGGGTTGCATGCAGAAAATTTGGTCTTTACGACAGTTTGCGAGTTGTAAAGATTTATATTTCGACGTGTCAGGAAAGGAGCGGCAAAGAAGTCCGAAGTAAGTTGACCATGTAATAATAAAAGACCGAACATCGCAATCGAACTGATGCGACCCTAAATGTGAGACAGTGCGGTGGCCCAGTAGGTAGACTATGAAGAGAGGAGGCACCAATACTACTCATCATACCATAAACAGTACGGAGTTTTTTATTATTTTGTATTGTTGTGATGAAAAATGTCTGAAAGGTGATTTGTTGTATAGCTAGGACCAATCTTCAGGAGAATTTATTGACGAAACTTTTTGAATTTGTTCATCAGAGCTAGCTTCTCGTGAAAAACGGTATCTCAATATCATGTTGTTGAACTAGCTCAAGCAGCACTCGATTTTGTTCGTGAGCCAGATACGTGTTACAAAAAGGTAACAGTTTGAAAAAATGAATACAATGAAAATTTTCAAATTATTCTTTGAGAGTATTCTGTACCATATGATTTTTTCTAAATAACGCCGTACTGTTTACATTATGGAGGGCAGTAGGGGTATCTCTTCTCCTTTATTACATATTACACGGTATAGTTACGCCTAGGCGCGCACTTGCGATTTCTTGTCGCGCAACTGAATAATCGCAATCGCCAAGAATTAAATTCGAAAATGTTTCATGCGTGCTGTTGCGACTGATAAATCGCAACTATATTCATAGAGTAAGATCCCAGGGCCCCCAGACCTTACTTATTTTTGAAGTAACGAATTTTACAGTATATAGACAGTCTTATATGTGTTAAATAGTGTGTGCATACTAGCTAGCTTGGCTAGGCGGCCCGTTCGCACGTAGCAGGTAGAAAAAGTGAACAAAAACATACCGAACTTTTCTCAAATTCGAAGAACTGATTTTTTTATATGTCGCGCAGAATATTATGAAAAATAAATACATATTTCATATTGCCAGACGTCCCCCGTATTCTCGACAAGTGAGCTTTTAAACGTATACGTCTCAAAACGAACGGGCCTCATGAGGAGTTTTGTTTTGTTTATCGTAATTGTGGGATGTACTTATTATTTATTGGAAAAGACATTATTTTTTTGGAATAAATCTATAATGAGAGTGTGTATATGTTAATTGAAAAACATGAACTTTGTATCAATAAATTTATGAATCAAATATTCATGCAGTGTTTTACATAGGTGAGCGGACTTATCACTTAGGTATCTTGGAGATTGGTTATAATAATTGTTGCTTGTAATTTTCTATATACAATATGATCGGTTTTGATACATTCTCCGACGTCTTCCGATACTCATTCTCCATTGATCTCTATCTTTCTAGAAATACTTCTCCAATAAAAGTTCTATCATTTCTTTTCCTATCTCCCCATCCAGCTTTTTCGAGCCTCTTCTGCTGCCAATTTTCGGTTCATTCTCATTATGTTTTCTTCATTGTCTATGGGAGTCCCTTATATTCCTATATCCTCACCATCATTATCTGGTTCAGGAACATTATCTCCTATACATTATGAAGCCCGACACAAGCATTGATAATTTTACTTGCCGTCTCTTGAGCATAGTGAAGAACTCTGTGTGCAAGCAGACAACGCATTCTCATCTTGAGGACCACATTGTATATCCCAATAAAACTTCTGATTGTTTTGAGATATTTATTGTACAAATATTCTGAAGTAACTTCTTGTCAAACGTCTACACAAACACAGAATTATCAAACCATATCACGAAAACGAATGATACAAAGCGCTCACTGTAAACACTCGCTTTGAGAACGTATGCGACCTGCTTATAGTCACGAGTCGAGAATACCATAACGTGTGATATTCTGAAGGTTCGCATACGCATAGAAAGTTCACTTGTAGAGAATACGGGTCCAGACAGTTTCCGTGGGCCATAATTCCTCCCAGACGCTTTAAATTGAAAAAAAATCACAATTAGAAATATTTTTGCGAAATGGCCAAATTCAGCATGTTTGTTGATTTCGAAGCACTGATTTTCATATATAACATGCGGAACATTATAAAAAATTAATATTTCATATTGCCAGAGTGCTCTGTGGGTCGTAATTCCCCCAGACGCTTTAAATTTCATTAAAAAAATGAACATTTCTTACATCCAAAGTCTTCAATTTTAAATATAATCCTTGGGGAATCATTTTTATCCCTTTTATGGAAAGCCAGATCAATCCCAAGGACCAAATATTCTGCCAGTACACAATCAGAATTTTCATTAGTTTCCTAGAGACTATAAATTTTTTGCCTATAGAGTGTATGCGAGGAATTACGGCCCACAAGGCAGGTTTTACCAACTTGAAGAAATTCGAAGGACCCATAGTTACGAAACCTCTATCAATAAAAATATTGTAAAACGCCAGGTACGAGTTAACCATCGAGTGAAGCTGACAATGAAGATTAAGATTAAGATGAAAAAAAATTATATTTTTGATTTCTGTTTTAATTATAATAATAAATTTTAATTACCATAATTTGATGTTGAAAACATATACTTTGTACGCAAAAAAATTTATGGTTTCTAGAGACCTAACAAAATTTTGATTATGTCTGGCAGAATGTTTGGACCTTGAGATTGGTCTGACTTTCCACAAAAAGTATCAAAATGATCTCCTGAAGACTTCGACTGTAAAAAAGTTTTTCTTTTTCAATGAAATTTAGAGCGTCTGGGAGAAATAACGGCTCACGAAAACGGTCTAGCAATATGAAATATTTATTTTTATAATATTTTGCGTTACATATATGAGAATCAGTGCTTCAACAAAAGTGCTGAATCTGGCCATTTCGCAACAATGTTTCTAACCTTTCATGTTTTTTATTGAAATTTGAAGCGTCTGGAAGGAATTACGACCCACGGAAACTGTCTGGCAATAAGAAATATTCATTTCCCATAATATTCTGAGTGACATATATAAAAATCAGTTCTTCGAATTCAAGAAAAGTTCGGTATGTTTTTGTCTATTTTTTCTACCTTCTACCTGTGAACGGGCCGCTCAGCCAATATAGCGAGTATGCACACACTATTAAACACATATAGGACTATCTTTACTGTGAGATTCGTAACTTCAAAAATAAGTAACGTCTGGGGGCCCTGAGACTATCAGGAGAAACATGGATTTTCCTGAAAACGACTCGCGTTATAGCTCTACTATTACGAGCCAAATAATATAAAAAAGGATCTTATGAAATCAATAAAAAAAAAGAATTCTGACTCACACAAAGAAGTTCGGACTACGGCAGCAACTGAATTGCGATTGAATTATCGCAAGTCTGACTCGTTCTGATTTGGGATAATCACGTGGCTTCAAAAATGCGACTGTTCAGTCGCGGCGATTATTTAGTCGAATGTGCGTGCATTCCCATTCAAATGTATATGTTTTATTTTTGCGACTAAACGATCGCGCGACAGGAAATTGCATGTGTCCCTAATCTGACAATTTGAGAGTGACGAAAAGACAGGGGAGGGCTCCAAAGTTACAAAACAAAAGTTGTCTGGACATTCTCGAGCGTGGCTGAACTCTTTTTCATTTGGAAGGAACAATTCAAGGGTTACAAAAAAAAATAAAATCGGACGATATCCTCAACCCGGAGTAACAGAAATTCGCCGAGAAAGTTCAACGCGAGTATCTGCATAATGTCATTTTGAGAATTCTCTAAGGAAAAGAGTGATTACGTGTCAAAATCAGCCAATGAACATGGTGTTGGGGTGATTCTTCTTCAAGACATGCACACGACAACAGAGAAAAATCTCCGTGAAAGAGGACAATTGAAGTGTTTTGTATGACCATAGTTGTCGAGACCATAGAAGACCCGAAAATGTCTTACATTTAAAAATCTGATTATTTAAATTCGTCCGATTAAGCGAATCGCTAAGAGAAATCGTCAGATTAAGATAGGACATCAAGGACATGGAGATCAATCATATATATCTTTATCTTAAGAGGGTTTGCGTTACATTCAAATCATCAGATTATTATATGAGAGATTCTTTTTAGGTCCAATTAACATCCCCTCAGATAATCTGACGCGCTTGGGAAAACTTTTTTCTTTCATTATCAACCCTAACCTACTCTCAAACCCACCAGTAAAATGGTCAGATCAAGCTATATTCTTCATGAGAAGTATGTTGGCCATGTATGCTATCTTAATCTGACGCGGTCGAGTATGTACATGTAACAGGTTTTTTTTTACATTTTTAGAGCCTATAGCTGCTTACCCCACTGATGAGAAGGTATGCATTTTATAACATTTTTTCTTTTTATCATCTAAACTTTGCAACCCAATAGGTCTCTTCGACGCTCGAGAAAATCTAAATTTAGCATTGTGGGCTCCCTAATAGAGACATCCCCGTGTCTGCATATTTCACAATATCCATGCTTTGAATTTAATATAATATTTCGTGATGATCATGATATTGCAAAATTCATAAAAAAATCATTTTCCAGAAAATAATTAAATATATCCTGTCCAGGATTTTTCCTCATAACTTATTGTCATGAAATACGTTTTATTCTCGGTGAAAATGAATGTAGGTTCTTATCTCATAATAATTTAAGGGCTGAGGCCTGATTGTTTTCCCGCAGACGGAATAAGGATGAGCTTGAAAATTGAAATATCGCCTGATAAAAGCAATGATCAAATGAAGAAGACCTTTCCAAGTGGAAGATGTCTCAAATTTTTGTATTTTTCGTATGCATTCTATTCAGCCATCTGATATTTTCACTGTATATAGTAAATTCATCATTCTTTCACAAAATATGCAATGAAGCATGATAGATAGCACAATTTATATGTTTATGAAGTATGGAAACAGGTGATCAATGTGAATGATGAAATGGTGGAAAGTATTCCATGAAGTCAAATATCCTGAACTGGACTGCACCGCTACTAACATTTTATTCATTCTGAAAAGTATCGACTATATCGAAATTTTGCTCGAGACCTTTTTCCCCAGAAGAGAAACCACAAAACATATTCTTTGAAAAATGTCAAAATAGAAAATTATGAGGCTTGTTTATTCAACTCCTAATAATAAAGTTAAAAAATATTTTATGAGCAATATTTAATCACGACTTCATATTATGTAGAATTTCAGGAGTTTTTCAGCACTCATTAAAAACCGTAAACTCATCAACGATTTCTAAAGACTGTATCTTGAAAGGAAATTTGATTCAGAAAAAAGAAACTTACATAACTTCTTGAGCTAATTTTCATCGAGTAATCATGTCCAGAAGAAATACGTTGTATAATTGTGGTGAAAACAACCGCGGCTTCTCGAAGTAGATGCTTCTACATTTTGAATAATCCTGATAATAATTTCTTAATAATAATAAATCACTTTATTTCCACAACATAGTAGAAAAAAGAGTATTTAAATTCGAAAGTCGAAAATCTCGCAGACATATTCAAATTACCATCATATTACCAGAGTTTTTCAATTTACAAATGATTTGGTTTTGGTCTTGCTCCAAAAATCTGCTTCAAGAAACTCCTTTTTTCTGAAAAATCGCTGAATAAGAAAACTACTTTTGACCCGACAGAAGTGATTAGAAATCACGACAACTCGTGAAAAATGTACCTTTCAATATAACTTTCTTCAAAGAGGAATATGCGGCTTGAAGGTGGGTTTCACAAAACTCTGAGTGCCAAATTAAGCACTGTCGAATTGATAGGAGCCACCGAGATTCGTTGAAATTTCAATAGAAATGATTTTATTGGTTCAAATTTACTTGATGGTTTTTGATCTCACAATCAAAGTTTTGTTTAACCCATTTTAAGATTCGTTACTCAATTACAAAAATTCGGATCTGTAATCACTATTTTGATTTTGTGTTTTGATTACGCAAAAAAAGTTATTGATAATTCAGACCATTCAATTAGTTTTACTTTCTCTTTTAGAATACAAGAAACAGGAATATGATCAATTGAATCACAATGAACGTTACATTTTGAAGTCTAGAGAACATCCTCCATCAGACACAATCGTGAATATAAAGAAAGGTATATTTTTCCTTTTTTCCTATTTGATATTTGTCGAACGAAAAAGTTTCGGAAAACATATAATCATCCCAGAATACGGGTGTTGTAAGTTCGAGTGCTTATAAGACGTTTCTGGAGAACTGAATGTATTGAAAATCTGAAAATCAATAAGATTATGATATTGTTCAACATGCTATACCGAGCTCGAATACTCTTGAATCCTGGTTACTTCCAGGTATCCAGGGAATGAAGATAAATTCCTCGAAAGTTTACTAAATATCAACAAAAAAAACTGAAAAACCAGTGAAATATACGTGGTCCTTATTGTTTCCTATTCACAGAACCTCCAGATCGAAAATTCATATTTGGATTTTGATTTTTCCTCAGAGATGAGAAAAAAAAAATTCTTGATAATTTTATTTTTTTTCGCACATTCCTTAACTGTTATATCATCGAGAAAAATTTCTGACCTTCCAATCTTTCGGGAAAGATTAATGATATTCTCATATTCCAACACGGATCGAATCGTGTTTCCAACATCGATAATTTCGAATAAAAATTGTCTTAAACAAGACATTCACTCAAAAATTGTTTGCTCTAGCTATTTATCGATCCGATGAAATTTTTGTTCCATGCAATCACATTTTCTGTTATTGAATATAATGTAGATAAAGCTTCTTCTCATAGTTTTCCACTGAGTTTTTAATCCCCAACCAATAATTTTCATTGATTCTATGTGATGAGTCACATTTGATAGTTTTTGGTGATATCATGAAATAGGTAGGTATGGCTGATGTCTTAGCGGAGGTGAGCAGAATGGTGCAGAATGATAGGCCTAGTTGAGCAATTAGGAATTCTAGCCAGATATTGGCATATTTCGCAGATGAGGAATCGTATTCTCATTTCACAATAAACTTTTTACTCGTCATCTAACGTTGGTATCATGAACGCACGGTGTAAAGCTATCGGAGTTGTGTGGGGTTCTTACTCCCTGAACTAAACTGAAGAATTTCTGTTCCAGACCTCAGGAAGCACACGTTTCTTATGTGGCTGCAACTGCCTGTATTGTCCTATCCCCTGTCTCTTATTTTCTTGTTCCTAGTTGGAAAGGAAGTTTTATTTTTCAGATGTGTGAATCTAATCTTATTTTGCGTAGTTTTTACATTTCTTCACGTGCTTTGACTATGAATTGTTACTTTTTTGTTGTAACTATTTGCCAAAAAATTGGAAATTTGAAAATTCGAAAAGTTATGAATTTCTTTCCAGATCTCCTTGCCGTCTAGCATCTTCTCGGTCTTTAGAAGTATAGCAATGCACCTTTTCAGCTGATCCCTCTCTTTCTGTCATCTTCGACATATATAAAACATGTGTTCCGAGCTGTAAACTACAGTGCATACAATGCACAAACCGTTCATGCTCTTGATGGGAATGCAGAATGTGAAAGTGCCATATAATCCATGCCCAGTTAATAAAAAAGTAAAATAATAATCGGTCAAACGATAAACCGGTGTGAACTTGGCAGACTACTTTCAGCGGCCAGTTTGACGAGGACACCCGAACGGTGAGATCAGTGGCGTGCAGGCAGATCGAAAATTATTAACCGAAATTTGTGAAAATTCTTCATCTCGGAAAATATCTGTCGGAGCATATTAGTGTTATATTTCCAATATCGATATTACCAGTACATGATCGACGTACCAGGCTTGTTTTTCAACCCTCAACTCTAAAAATGTTATATCTCGAAAAATTATTTTCGGAACACATACAGAGATTTCAAATTTTCACAAATTTCATCTGATAATTTTCGATCAAACTGGCTGCTGAAAACAGTCTGCTAAGTTCACACCGGTCTACGAAAAGCACTTTGAACATAACTCCTTAAATCAATCATCAATTTTTGCCTTACTCATTTCGTTATTCCACATTCGCTGCAGCATTTCGAATGTGTTGGACCAAGCAAACCTTCGATAGCCTTCAATCCTTGTTCTAACTTTATTAATCCTCCAATGTGTGGGAGGATTCGATTTAGTGCTCTCATCTTTCTCTGCACTTTGTCATGAAGATATGTGATGTGTTTAGAATAATTCATGTGTCTCTTCGAAAACACACCTATACTCTATTCACTTTTCTGGAATCACGTAGGAGGTCATGGTATCGTTTTCAGGTGTTGCACCTGATGAAAATTCAGTGCGCACACAGAAAATATCGTTAATGACAAAATGACGTTGCCAGGTTGTTCGAAATTGAAGTATTGCAAATAACTAGAAAAGGGATCCTTTCTATCAATTCATATAAACGTTAATTATTTTCGTCTCTTTAAATTCATTAATTTTCCGAATGAATTCACATTCTGAGAAATTCGTACTTGCTAAGAATCTAGAAAGGGTGACTTAGTGTTGATTTGTAACATAAAAATATTTCGACCTCCATTTGCGTTCGCTACAGAGTGCAATGTGTCAAATTTCCAAGACTGAAGGTCTGATTTTATATTTGCGAATGAGGTGTGAGCATTTGAGTTGTTTTGACGATTCTATGTCTATTTCTGCAATCTAGAATATTTCTAAAATCACGATGAATTCGGTTAATTGCATGGCTAGTTTTAGTCCCTTTGCTCCCCATGAATTCGGCCGCCATGATCACTGCTTTCTCTGCTCTGCTCTTCACCTTCATTTCATTTTCTCCCTCTATAACTATCAGTTGTCGGCGTATGCTATAGCTATCACACCCTCCCCATACGGCAAACTCAAAACTTTGTCGTTTCCAATGTTCCATAGTGCGGATCCCTTGACTGAGCCCTGAGGAAGTCTGTGAAAGGAAAATGCCTTTAAAATCGAAACTGAAAATAACTTTTCATCAATTTCATGATAAGTTTGTAATATATAAAATAGGAAATATAGGAAAGAGGTTGTTCTGAAAAAATCCTGGAGGGAATATATCCGGTTATTTTTCATGAAACATATCAACATAATAAAAATATCTTATATGGGACTTGAAGAATGAAATATGTAGAATGTGCAGAAATAGGCTTGTGATGAAAGGAGAAATTTAATATCAGCATAAGCGCCGTTTAATTAGGAACAGGTTGTTATAGGGTTTTCTGCAAAAAATTTGGTTTCAATAGAGATTTGTGAATTTCAAAGATAAAAATTTTGACGAGAGTGGAAACAAGTGACAGAGAGGTCTGAGGAACGTGTAGGTACCCTCTTATACTAAAACACCGAACATCGCAGTCGTATCCCATGGGACTCTGAATGTAAGAGTGCGAATGCTCGGTTCGTAAATTATGAAAGACGTACCTCTACTACCCCCATATTGCAAATAGCAGGGCCTCTGCATTAATATGTAAAGCTGAATAGCTGGGTCATTTCTTCATTCTTCAAAGCTAGGTTTCAGTGAAAAAAAAAATTAAATAGCATGAAGCTGAACTCCAGCAACACTTGGTTTTTTTGGTTACCTTATCACGTTTTAAAAAGAAGTAACTGATAATCATGATAGCGCCGCAATGTCATAGTTGTTATCTAGTTTTCTTCCCGTTGATGAATTTGATCCTTGTTCGGACAAATGAACTTCCCAGGAGTAGGTTTCATTTTTTCAAATGTAAAAAAAATTTCGATATATCGTTTTTTAAACCGAACTATTATAGTGTTAAATTGTAAAAGAATGATCCGACCACTAATGTTAGGAAAAGGACAAAATACGATAATGGCCATATATTTCCGAAGAGCAGTTCATTTGATATCGAATCTCTCATTTCAATAGAAAATACCAATATTTTACCATTAGAAAACCACGAAGTTTCGTCTGTTTTCTTGGACTGTTTACAAACAAAGATTTCAGGATATTCGGGTGAAATGAACGTATGATAAGTTTCCACCCTCCTAAAAGTGAAAATGTCAAGACCACAATAATAGTTCGAAAAGAACAAGATCATTCGAATATTTGAATAAATTACCAAAAATCTGTCATAATTTGTAGAAAGCGCTATATCTTCATAGCAGTCACCTTAATGAATGGAATGATTAATCTTTGGTAAACAAGGATCATTTTTATGGCACATATTTATCAAATTCGTCTCTGCATACGACATCAATAAAGAACTTTCTTAATAGCTTGGAAATTATTGAAGTAGAAGCATGAGAATATTAAAAAAATTCATGGGAATAAAATTCATTCAAAAATGTTGAAATGACATACATATAAAATTTTGAAAAGGGGGGTGTAATGAGTTCAGTGACGTTGAACCATATGAGGTTTACCAAAACATAAATAACCAATAACAATCCAAACAACCATAACAAAACAGAGGTCGACAGAACATTGAAATTATAATATTTAGATGTTCTTATCAGAAGAGTTTACACGAATATTCCTTAAAATTAAGCCTTCCTTAAAAGTTACGAATTCCTCAAAATTATTGATAATTCCAAGACTGTCACTCAAACTTCAACAACATGAAAATCGAAAATATCACTAGATGAAAATATTTCAGTCGAAGATTATAGAGTTAGAAAGATAGGAAACGCCCTTACACCTGTGGTACTAAATTCCGACCATGATTTTTGGCTAGTTTCCTACTTTTGACACCTAGATGGCGCTGAAAACATAATTCAGAACAGAAAGCTATCACAATAGGCTCGAAATTCGAACTATACTTTTTATGAATTTCCATTAAATTGGGTATTCTTTGTCGAGCTTTTGCAGAAACATCCTGATCGACAAAACAAAAGCAGAACTCCGTTTTGTGATCAGAATTATATTTTTCATCTACACATTGTTCAGAATCAAATGAAATACGTTTTGGATTTTTCATATTCTTATTTGAAATGATTATGTGAAATCAACTACAATACAACAATTATGAAATTGAGAACATTTCAAAAATTTGTTCAGGTATTAGAGAACTATTATAACAATTTCAAGAACTCATTAATACAGGGAACTCTCGATAAATCGAACATCGATAAATTAAACAGTTGTTCTGGGCCCGATTCTTACATATCTTACCTCAATGAGTCTTACCCAGTGTATTTTAACCTCAATGAGTCCAGAGGGTCTAGTAGATGAGTCGAACTGCTGGAAGGGTCGTCAAGAGAACCAGCACCTCTATAAGTCGTTCTTCTGACCACCATTGCCTCTATAAGTTGAACTTCTTGATCTAATGAATGCGAGAATGAATGAGACCGAAGAAAATTCGGTTCTCAAACAAATTATCCAGAACAATATATTTTTGCCCTGAAACCCCTATCCATTTGACAACACTGAAAATAAAATGCAATGAACAAGACAGTTACATGATACCAGTTTCAAAACTTACATTTCCATTCTCTTTGGTAATGAAAAGAATGCACATTCAAGATCATTCTTTCTGTTATTTCTGCAATTAATCACGAATTACGGCCAGTCTCTAACACGAAATTCATAACAGAAAAACACACAAACCAAGATTGTGGAGTGAGTTAGGTAATACTCTTGTAGATTTCGAGTTATTCCAGTGGGAAATACGCGAGATAATACAATCATCATTCCGTCAAAATATTTATTCAAGTATTTCTTTCAAAAATGACAACAGTCTACTAATAATCTCTATATTATCTATGCCAAAAGGACCCTAATTGAATATTTTAACCATTAACCATTATATTTTAAGGGAGATTGATGTAAATGGCCCTTAATTTCATGTAGCTCTATCTCAATCACGAAAATTCGTACGTTATTTATATTCATATATCGGGATAGGTAAACGAAACCTATCAAGTCGATGGATACTGTCATAAGATGTTTCTTTTTCTGCATCCTCCGTTCTTATCCGATTGCTAGTTGTCCCGTTCTTCACTGATTCAAGAATATTACAATAGATGTCACTAACGGAGCTGAAATCGGTATAAAAATTGACGTTATGGAGGGTGGCGGTAAGGAGACTAATCTCTTATGGAAGAACTGTTGAGAGCATGTCCAGCGGAACAGGATAAATAAAGGTTCAAAAATTCTCAACAGTTGCGCTGGTGACCGAAAAAGTACGAATTGAAAATGAAGTCATTTGTATTCAGTACAGTGCACGTGCACAGCAACCCGTAGCAACTCTTTTTTCCAATAAACTTATGTTGGCAAAAAATTCATTCACTATGCTCTGGAATAGTTTATTTTATTCTTGAATATTTTATCACAAAATTGTTATGGAACTACAAAAGGGTCCTGGTAACATATAGATACAACGATTAACTAGTGTTTCAGTAGTGAAAAACAATTAATGTAATCACTATTATTCAGTTCCGTTGGTGATTGCAAATTGGTTCATACACCAGGTGAAATAAGTTCGATTGGAGAATGGTTAATAGTGTAAAAAAACTCAAACTTTGTAAGGATATCTGATAAGTTGTTACCCTTCATGTGGTTGAGAATTTCAGTATTTCAATGAAAAATCCTGACATAATCAAAACCCCCATATTTTATGAAGAATTTGTATATATTCTGCTAGCTTTAAACTGCACAACAATTGAATAACTCAAAGTTGAAGTTTATTCGTACATGAAGGAAATACTATTTCTGGGGGCCATGCTTAAAATGTTCGTAATACTAGCACATCCACACAATTATTCTAAAGGAATTCATTAATGTGACAAGAATTTTTGAAACAAAACATAATGCACTTCTAGAAAAATACGATTGCAAGTGCGTTCATATTCTTCTGAAGATTGTGAATGCAACTGATTCACTGAAAAGATATTCAAAATTGAAAACTAGATCGGATCAGACACGTAAATATTGAATTTGTTCGAGAAATCTATTTCATCCCCTGTTTAACTGTTAATTCCCAAGGTTCAAAAATGTTTTAGTTTCTTAGATAATATTTAACTATATCATAATCCGACGTCGAATTGATCCAGTTTTTCAGAAACGTCAAATGGGCAGCTGGCCTTGTATATTTCTACTGATATCTGAACGACATTCTTCTGAATGCTACAGAAAGTATTTTGATCCCGGAAAGAAGTTTCAGGAATTCAAGGAATGACAAAGTCATCCTTTTCTTTTGTTATATTGCCATCAATGCTGTATTACGTGTATGTCCTAACTAACGTGTGCTCTGTATGAGTTGAATGATATTATAAATGGAAAAAATCGAAGCACTCTGATTCCATGAGAAAGCATAGAAAACGACAATTTGTGTGATAGTGTATCCTAAAACGGGATTGATGAGTACTGCATTGCAGTTGCTAACATCACGGTCGATAAATTCAACACTCTTTGCAGGATTACAAGGAGAGTTTATATTATGCTAAGCTTCGAATGAGAAACAAGTTGCACATCATGTAACAGAGGAGAAGTATATATTCACATTACCTTATAGAAAAGGGTAGGTAATGGCAGAATTAAATCTAAAAATCTTTTATCCTCCTCATTCCGATATAGAATGGGGTAGTTGATTCATTTTACAGTCTCGTTTTTATTCTTAATATGCATTGAACAACTTTTATTTCAATGAACAATCATTAAATTTGTTTGACTTCAGAGTGGAAATTTCAGATCAGCCCTTTCGAAAGGAACTCAGGTAATGCAAATAGTAATGAAAACGCGAAAAAATGCTCTTCTTCATTTTCTTTGATGTATTTGTCCATGAATAGAAATGATTCAGCAATTTTCCTGTATTTTCTGAAGTGTCTCTCATTTTCTCTCCTAAAAGGTGGTTGATACAAACTTCGAAACGTTGCCATGTTGAAAACCTAGTTGTTAAGCATCATTTTCATTATTAGAGAACATTTCAATCGAGTTTCTTTCAGAGACTTCGAGTGACATCCGGAAATAGTCTCGAAGGATAATAGGTTGTCCTTAGTTTAAATTCTGCATGTATTGCATGAAAAACGGTTCAGTCTATCGAGTTATTTTCGAAACTCCCTATTCAACAGATACGTATAGAATTAAAAATTATTCGATTATCTTCCTGCAACAAGTCGTCATCGTTGTTTTATCCCACTCATGAACTAGTTGGGATAAACAAAGGAATCAAGCTAATATCTTTTGAACGAAAAGGGCAATTTGTGACACACTACGTCTTGAGTTCTCACACGATCATCTTAACCGATGATCGTTGTGATTTCATTACGATTATTTTAACGCCAATGAAGCATTCTTTATTTTCCAATTGAATTTATGTAAATTTTGAATTCGACAATCATGTAGGTGTTACCTCTAGATCGTAATTGTTTATTACTTACCGTGCATACACATGCAAAGTTTTTTTACGGTTTTGCAAAAAAAACTCAAAACGTGCAGTGATTCCTCGTTTATTCAGATTTTCACACTAAACCAAGTATATTTGTACGAATTCAAAGTCCCAAGCTCTTTCAATATCTTCAAAGTTATACAAGAGTTCTCATTTGAATAAAAAAAGAGGTTATTTTCAATTCAACCGGAAGTAAAGTATCAAGAAAAATTACACATCACATTTATTTTTCGCTATCGCAGTTACCTCCAATCATGAATATTGGCCCTTTCGATATAAAGATATTCACTTCGTTTCATGCCCAATCTCAATTCTGTACAAAAATTGAATGGAGTATTTGGGAGCACTACTTAAGCACCGTAGTCAACATCTGATCAACTGATGCTCCAGTCATAACAATGTTTTGCACTCTATGAACAACTACACCTCACCATTGTAAGTGAGGTCACTACAGCGGTACAATAAAGGGGTACTACGGTTAATGCTCTTTACTGTTATGTAGCATTGGCCTAGATCGAGGGTTATCACTAATACGGATCGTCACAAAATCTTGGTTGCCAGATCTCTCAAATATTGTACCCCCCCTCCATATTCGCAGAGAAAAGAACTTTGAATTTTTGAAACAAATTCAATTCTTTACCAAATTGTCTTCCCATACTCTCCTATGTTTCAGAGAATTTAATTGTTAGTAGGAGGAAATTGATTAAACAACAGAACATCTAACGAATAGTTGCATATGAATTTCAAGGTGATTTCGAGGCTACGAAAGAAGTTACGAATGCATTTCGGTATTGAGTGGTTAGTTCGGAAACAATTAGATTTATTATGAATATATTTCTTCAATTTCTTTCTTTTCATTATACAGCCCCTAACCCACATTCAAAATTCAAATGCCTTCACAGTAGGCAGTACCCTCCAAAACTGAGCCTTTTCACAACAGAAAAATCTTCTAGATTTTCTAATGTGCAAGCTTTGTTGCCTATTCTACATATTTTTCATGATAGAACTAATTTTCAGCTGAGTCGGAAAAGTTTCTGTTCTCAAATTCTTTAGTTGCGGAAAAATACGTTTCAGTAATCTCTTTCCCAACATCATCGCGTTTAACACAGTTGATTTACATCTAGCAAATTATCAGTGACAAAGCAAACTTCCGACCCCTCGATTCCATTCTTCACGAATTCTCGTCAAATGAAACGATTGAAAGTATTCCAATGATGTAGAACTTTCCAAGTTTCCAGACTTACTAGAATCCGATTTGTTCCCTGTTCTCACACCCCACCAGCTGTAATCGATGTGCCTCTACATTCTCATCAATTCACCTCAAACAATTTGTAATTAAGTTGATAGTCTTAGATTCGTTTAAGTGTTTCCAAGTTTCGCGCACTGTACTTCGCCTTGTTCGATTCTGTTATGGAAGTTTACTCATTTAACGTCTATAATTGATTAGTAAATAATTCAATCTCAGCTCGACCTGCAGAACTCCCGAAACTTATTTGTTAGCACCAAACTTCGGGAATCGTTCCAATTTGATTAGGTTGATATATTAATCGGATAGTCGCAGTAATAAGCACGGCGCCTTCATGCTATTATTCGTTTCTTCAGAGCTGCCTGCCAGAACTGTCATATCGCAAATGATAATGGATATGGCGCTAATTCGGAACGTCTGACTTTGTGAGTTAAAAGCTGTTTCTAACTAGAGTTGAATACGGCGCTTTTGGGTACTTATCAGCTGTTTTCTTTTCTCGTCCGACTAATGAAAAAACCGGATAGTGTAATGAGATTAAAATACTTCCAGCGGTATGAACGTCGCCAGAACTTGTAAAATAATAATTGAATTCGACACTTCAATCTCATCATTATAATTTCCAAACATATATTATTCAACCTGAAGTTTCCCCTTCAATTAAACAAATTTGATTCTGGTAGAGCAAAGCAATAAGACAAATCAAACTCGTTTCTTAGTATTATTTCAGTGATATTGTAGATGTCGAGAATGTTTGCAAATTCGTGGACAGAAAAATCAGTGTATCTTTCCTGCCAATATTCGATTGTAAAATTAAATCACTATTCCGGTTGAATATCATGATATTTCCTGTTCTTGTATGAAACTAATCAAAAACCATAACAAAGCCTTTTCCTGATTTCAATTCGAATATTGCAGGCTGAGTTCATGAATAGTTTGATCCCTTCACAGGTGGATACACTCAATGAGAGATTTTCTGCTCAGGCAAATTATATCATGCACTGACATATATGGTTCACTTCTATTGAGACTGTTACTAACATAAGAAAAATGTATTATATCTTCGACTACCACTGTGGCGAATCCCCTGAATACGTCCCTGACACTTCTCAGTGGCTGAAAAAACTAAATATATTTTTCTGTCTATTGCTTTCAGCCGTCGTTTTTCATTGATTCTCCAGTACCTACGATTGTCTGACGTTCTCAGAAGTTACTCTTTCAGGAGATGTTTCGGTGAAATGACCTGTACTGAACATCAGCCAGAATATTTTCTGTCTTCCGCAAAATTTTTATTGAAATTTATGAAATGTGGCCATAAACGGTTGGTGATATTTGCATTGAAAAATGTTGCCTGGTAAAAAAATTCCCTCTATGACAATTAAGACAGATAATAGATAAATCCGCGACAGGACAGTCAATAATTTGGGGTTGAGAACTTACCTTGAAATATGTGTGAAAGTGAGTTATCCTCGTGCGATTTTGTTCTGAAAGGTTTATAAATATCGGTGAAATAATCATTGTAGATTTCGGTGTACATAATGTCCTCAATTTCGAGATCATACCACTCTTAATTATACAACACCTGTAATGAGTTTTGCTAATGCTTCATTACACAACCGATCTGAATAAACCTACTTCGTATACCAAATTAATGGAATCATACTGAATTGGGTGCTCAGGAACGTAACTACTCAAGTCAGAAAACTTCGGAAAAAATGTTGGAGTCATTTACAAGAAAGGCTGAGACTGTTTTATCGTAACTATCATCATTTACGGATAATTATAATGGTTTCATTGAAGTGATATCATACCATTGTGTTTCTCTCGACTATATCAGTATGTGGTAACTATTGTCTGGGGGTTGATTGACACGATTATGATATACGCCAGGAAACATTATCATATAATATCTCAAGGGAACATCATAACTTGAATCGGTTGCTAATAATAATTCTCCTTACTGGTCCATATTTCATGGATGCAAAGTTTTCCTAGAGAACGAGGAGATTACAACAACGAATTATATCATACCGTCTCCAGAAGCCCTGAACGATGCATAAAATTTAATATTTCATGCGTGTGACGTCTCAAATAACTTTTCTCGTATTATGTAAATATTTCCTGAATATTGTTCACACAGTTCGGGGTGAGTCGAATTTGCATTTTATTTATGCCGAAATGGATTTTTCGTATTCAGGAAAAGTGTAAATTTCCTCAGTTTATTTATGGCGAGTTTTCTCATAATCACATGTGTTCCGAGTTCCGGATGCTTCAGAGATAGATTGATTCAAAACTTTGCGTACTCACAAAACAGTCATATTTTATGATATCCCTCGTATTTTCCAGCTTTCGGTCACTCGAAATTTTTACTTGCAGTAACACAATATGATATGTTGAACGAATGACTGTATAGTATATTCTAAAACAAGTTGCAGAATGAGCTCCTATTCCAACACGAATGCGAAATTCGAAAACGAGCGACGAAGGAGCGAATTTTCGATAGCATGAGTGTTGGAATTGTCTTCTGCAACGAGTATTAGACGATATTTTCTCTATTTCAGTAAAGTTTTGTGCAAAACTCTCGAAATTCAAATAAAAATTAAGATCAGTGACTTTTGTATTGTATCTTGACAGTTGGTGTCACTTACGAAATTTGACAGATTGCGGAATTTGAATCGATTTGATTCGAAAATTGAGTGGATCGAAGGTCTACTGACCTTCTGTAACAACCACAAAACGAAAAATATAACTGATAACAATGCTGTAATGAAATTCATTACAGCACCACTTTTAGTACTGTAATGAACTCATTACGATACTGAAATAGAGAAAATACATTTGTGCGATACATATGAAAACATGAATATAAAGGGTGATTATTTTAGAGGCGGTGAACTTTAAATCGTAATGAAACACCCAAAATAAAAATAAAAATTTACGAAAATAGGTTCATATAACAGATTATTCTTTGGCATTTAACGTTTAAAAATTATTTCGGGTATGTGGCCACCGTGGCTGGCACGTGCCAGCCACGGTGCTGCTCAAGATAACGTCATGTACGTACATGACGTTATCTTGAGACCCAATTTTCACACACCTTTCGCTGTGAATCTGGCACATATTCCCAAAGAAAATAGTCCAAAGGCATCAAGTCTCACGAACGCGGTCAGTTAAGAGTTCCATTTCAGTAAATCACTCGATCATCAAAGGTCTCCTTCAATAAATTAATTGTATCGCGGGCTGTGTGGCATGTGGCACCGTCATGGTGAAACCACATGTCTGCGACATTATTACCTTTCAATCGGGAAACAAAAAAATTATTATTCATGTCTCTGTATCGTTCACCATTGACTGTAAAATTCTGACCATCATCATTTTTGAAGACATATGGACCAATAATCCCACCGGCCCATGAAATGCACCAAACAGTGATTCTTTCTGGATGTAATGGTGTTTCGACAAAGGCTTGTGGATTATTATCGCTCCATATGCGGCACAAACCAAAAGTGCGCTCCATCACTGAACAATATTTTCAAATTAATGAAATTGTGGATCAATAACAATTTTTTCGGGCCATTCAGCAAATGTACGGCGCAAACGATGATCTTGTGGTTTTGATTCCTATACAAGTTGCTTCTTGAAAGGTTTTAAACAAAGATCTTGAGCGCGATGACGAATGGACACATTTGGGTCTTCGTTAACACTTCTTCGCAAACCATCAATGGTTTGTTGTGTACGCACTGTCCGACGTCTAACGGGATGCGTAGTATCGTTTACGGTAATCGTATTGCAAAAACGATCTACAGTTTCTCTAATTAATCGTTCTGAATTACGATTATGATGAACATAAAATGGACGTCATGCCCGGTAAGTTGCTCGAATTGAACTGTAGTTTTAGTAATAGATTTTAATAAGTTGCAAGCGTTGCACCGGAACAAGTCAAGGCATGATGAATTTGCCAAAGAAAACTTAATTCAAATTAACAAAAAACTGTCAAATCAGCTACCATGGAAATTTTTTATTTGAATTTAAAGTTCTCCGCCTCTAAAATAATCACCCTTTATAAACTATGGCGATCTGTGTCTAATTATGACGGGCTCATACCAGGACGAGAAAACTGACAATTCGTTATTGTTATGGAAGTGAGGAATCGTTTTTACTTACTGTCAATCGAGGTAGCCTTATACTTGAAAATATTGTGAGATATCTATCTATAAATCCATGAATATATGGATGAAACTCGCGATTAGGAGTTACTGAAGACTGCTCACTGACCTAACAAAAAAATAATTTATTTTTCAGTATCATGATGAGTTCATTACAGTTCTAACAGCAGTGCTGTAATGAACTCATTACGGAGAAAATGAAACTTCCAGTATCGAAAAAAAACACGGGACCCATATCGCATAGCAAATTTTCTGATAGTTGAAACCATTTTTTCACATTCTGTATGATTATGAAGTTTATAAACTAAACTGTCCTTCCACACTGTATCATATGCGGCGGATAAATCAACAGGTACTGTCCCAGATGAAATACCTTTATCATTAGTAACTGAACTTTATTCTAGAGATACGTAATATAATTACATATATGTATACAGCCGCAACCCTTAAGAGGTTTCATTTTTGAATAGGGAATAGGGGTCGAGCGGCACCTTTTTAGAAAAGCAATTCAATTTCCTGCATGAGTGTATTTTTTTTTTCACCGCTTTATTATTATACAGAGTGACTCAGTATTCCATCAATAACTTTCACTCGCCGAATTTGTATCTTTGAGATGGAAGGAGGGGTAGTGGATTCAAATTCATTCATTGAAACGACCGAGCTTTTTTCCATCCTGAAGATCCAAATTCGGCGTGTTATAGTTGTTGATTTAATACTCAGTCACTCTGTATTATAATAAAGCAATGAAAAAGAAATACTCCGATGCAGGAAATGGAGCGATTCATTTTTCCCTTTAAAAAAATGACAGCTGTTAGGGGTTACAGCTAGAGCATCCTTATTTACCTCTTTCAACAAAATTTGACCTGTCTGAGCGTTTTTCCGTTATTCTATTCTAAAGCTCAAAATTCAGACGGTTTAAGGCACTTGACGCTAGACGATAGATTTCTTGAGAGTTAGCAGGTGTCAATTTCAAGAGTCGAGATTCATGAGAAAATATTAACTTGAGGGTTCCTAGATCCAGCGGGAAAAAGAGTTCAGGGGGTACTTCGGGAAAAATAGGGACAGTGGATAAGAGGATTTGGGGGAGTCGATCAGAGAACGGGAAGAGGGTCGGTAAGAACGTAGAGTATTGATTAGACGAGGTTCCGGAGAACTGATTAGACGAGGTTCCGGAGAACTGATTAGACGAAATTCTCGACGAAGTGATTAGACGGCCACTAGTCAGAAGTTGGACGTTAGACGAAATCTTGATACGCGATTCTTAGACTAAGCGGAATAGAAGGAAGCTAGTTCAGAGGTCGTTCAACAAGACTTATAAGATGAAAACATCATAGACGTGCTTTCAGTGACTGAAATCCCGAGTTCTTGTTGTCAGTGTTTTTTTAATTCTATTCATCTATTCATTAAATTTTTTACTGAACTACCTGGTGCCTAGTAATTTCCCTAGACACAGTCAAATTGCTTCATTTTTGGGGTCTCAACCGGGATAACGAAGGATTAGGAGGGATATGGAGAGATGATAACCAGACGAAAATCCTACGTTTTTGAAGACTTAGCTTCGGGATAGATGGATGAAAAGAAGACATCGATAGGCAGATTTTGGTGACAACAGAAGATCGACGACATTGACGAATAATTGGATTAAATTGAAACATCGAATGTTTTTTCTATTCTATTCTAATTTCTTGGCAATCACATCATTCCGGTTAGCAGCACCTCTAAGTCGGGATGACGGCAATTTGGGCTCAGCACAGTAAGGCTATGTACCCAATCTCTATGTAGTATTCTTGGTCGTTGAGTTTTTGGGGTCCCGAGGAACTGCAGGAGTCTTGAAAAACCAATCCCCAAAAACTGTTTCAAAGTAGCCACGTTTTGACAAATATCACAGTTTATCTATATCATCACACTCTAATTTTCACGATATACATTAACGTTTTCCAATTTTAATCTTCGTCGAATTGGTTTTGATAATAATTTCCAATTATTTTAAATATTTGGAGTTTCAAATCAGGACGCGAGGAAAAGTAGTCGTCCCGCTGTAACGACCAACATCGAGTGTTAATGCAGAAAGGATCTTGAAACTTCATTGAGAAGACTTGCAGAACCAGAACTTCTGAGAAAAGGTGACGACACAGTAGGTGGGAGAGATACATTTTATCCAGTATCAAGGTAGGAGATTTTACTTTCCAATTTGGTGATTTTCGTGACCACAGACGTACTGAGGAGGAACATTTCCAACGAACAATCATTTTGAGAGATTCTGATGAATTTCTAAGTTTGTTTTTATTCAATTGTTGTCAATTTTTATTATTGAAGATTGTGAGAGGTTTATTGATATTTTCGATATTGTGAGGGAATACAGTCATTTAACGTAAAATAATTCAAAAAGGATTTTCGAGTTGAGATTTCTGAGATAGTGATTCTCGTAGAGATTTTAGTTTATCGACCTATCGGCAGCATTTTATCAGCTAGTCTCCGGATAATTGCGAATTATATTTTGTGATATACTAGTTTCTATTCACATCACATCATTAAAAATGTCGACTCTAGGTGATTTGAAGATTATTGGACATCCAATAACTCACGCTAGATTCTCTGTTGTGAAGACTTTACACATAATTTGTTACGGCGAAGAGGGAAAGCCGCGAAAATGTCGACGAGCGTTGAGGAAATTTTCGGGATTTTCTTGGGATGTAGGTACGGACCAACACTCGGCCAAAATACGAGACGCCACGAAGCAGTTGACTTTTCGATATTTGATATCGGTTTGCTGTATTCTAGGGTTAAATTCTTTTGGATCGTCTGAAGAATTAGCTGATAGAATATGTTAATTCTTAATTGAATTTGAATATGACGAGGAAAGTTATATAGACGGCGATGAAGAACTAGAATTTGATGAAGATCATGAAGAATCGGAACTAGGGGATGTACATTCTGAAGTATTAAATAATTGTGAATATGAAACAGTAGAATCTAGAAAATTCAGCACAGGAGAAGCTTTAGAAAAGATGAGTTTTCATTGACTTTTCGAGACGTAGAAGATAAAATTAGGCTGTTTGACGAAATAGTTAAGAATACCATGGGACAGTGTATTTCGAAGAAAACGCAGAGTCCCAGGTTCACTGTGACGAAGAAAGTATTCAGCACGGGACCATCACCAGTGGCGTAGCCACAAGTGGTGTCAAAATTTGGAAAATGAATGCAACGCGTTTCATATGTTAAGCTGTGAGAACATGAGAAGAGGAGAGCATGTGAAACTGTTAGAGATTACAGAAGATGATGTCAGAAAGCGTTTTGACGAGTCGAGAGAAAATGTAAGATATTTGTGTAATGAGATTTTCATTGGAGTACGAGAGAGAAATAGACGGAATTTCAATAGGAAAGGAAAGTGGCTGAAAGAATTTGAAGAAGGAGATTCAGTAGCGGTCAAACGAACTCGCTTCAAATCAGAATTGAGAGAGACGAGAAAATTTCTTGGACCTTACGGAGAGGTCAAGAATTACAGATAAAATGCAGTGACATAAGGGGACCACGAAGGACATATACGAAAATCTACATGCTCGGAATACATGATACCGTGGGTGCAAAACGGAAGTGAATCCGAGTCGGATTCTTCGTAGGATGGCCGAGTTTGGGATCCGAGATTTTATTTGAGTATTAGGTTCATTATCGTTTTAAATTTTAACCTACGGCACTGAACTCGAGTGGAGTACTTCCCAGTGTGTTCATCAGACAGATCGAGTCACTTGACGCTAGACGCTAGATTTCTTGAGCGTTAGCAGGTGTTAATTTCAAGAGTCGAGATTCATGGGAAAATATTAACTTGATGGTTCCTAGGTTTCGCGGGAAAAAGAGTTCAGGGGGTACCTCGAGAAAAATAGGCACCATCGATTAGAGGATTTCAGGGGAGTCGATGAGCGAACGTGAATTCTAATTAGACGAGGTTCCGAAGAACCGATTAGACGAATCTTTCGATAAAGTGATTAGACGGACACTAATCGGAAGTTAGACGTTAGACGAAATCTTGGGACGCGATTCTTAGACTAAGCGGAATAGACGGAAGCTAGTTCAGAGGTCGTTTAACAAAACTTATAAGATGAAAACATCATAAACGTGCGTTCAGTGACTGAAATCTCGAGTTGTTGTCAGTGTTTTCTTAATTCTATTGATCTATTCATTAAATATTCTACTAAACTAGTAATTTTACTAGACACAGTCAAATTCCTACATGTATATGAAATCGACCCAGTGCTTTTGGATATCCCTATTCCATCAGGTTCTCAAGATATTTCACAAAATGTGTTTCATACAACAGAATTTTCGAAACGGTATGTAATAAAAGAAAAATTTGAACGACACGAAGCAGAGCATACCTTCTACAATTCAGCACAACAAGAATGTTCTCGAAAGACCAAAATAGTTTGGCCAAGTTCACCCACATTTCAATGCATAATACATAATATGTGGTATTTTATACCAGACAGTTTGTTTCTTTGGTCACAAAGAAAATTATTTTCTTCCGAATACTAATTTCGAATACGGAGTTAGCATACATGAATATCATTGTGACGCGTCGCCTTTATGTAGTAAGCGTACTACATAAGGGCGATAACCACATGCGTGACTTTGGCATTGGACCGACGATATATTCCAAATCAGAAAGTTTTGTAGTATTTGGCCATAAAACAACGAAAAATTGTCGATTTAGTGGAAAAATTTAAGACTTGTGGAGGCTATTTTAATTTGATCCCATACAGAAATTCAATTAAATGAATCGTTTACATGATATAAGATTAATCTGAGTTGGGCGCAAACAATGATATTCTATATGAATAGGGGCTAAAAGATATCGTTGACGATTGTGTTCGTTCTGCGTTTTTCATTGAAGCTGTTTAAATTCTCGAAGTGTCTTTCCTGACTGTAGTCGTTGATAGTGAGTTTATTTTCATTCGACTTTCAATATTAAAATTTTTTTTTTATTTAATTCTCGATAAGATTGTGGTTTCAGTTATATACTCACCTATATGTTACCTTATTTTTGAAGTAACTCCAAAATGTCTGCCAATTCGGTTCTTTCGTGTTAAGGTATGTTGCACATCTAATCTGTTGAGCCTATGGTAATAAAAGCACCCCGCACACTCGCTTGGGAAAAGCGGGCTCGTGAAATTTTCACCATTTTTGAATATTGTATTCATATAAACCTTAGGAACAATGCAGATTTTCACGAAATTTTTTCTGATTTTCAGAATTTTATGATTATGCCTTTAGATCTGAATAACGAAGGATCACAGATTTCCAAACAATTTTCACCACATTAAGCTTCGTAATACTGTTTCATGAAGCATTATAATTAACTGGATGTAACCGAGGATGAAACTTTGTTAGTGACTTTGGGACCACCCTGAATGTGACAATGAAGTATGTCAACCTCTGTCGAAAGTTACATCAATGTAACACACACAACCGGTGTGAACCCACCAGACCAAATCCAGCAGACCGTTTGTCGGAAACGCCCGAACGCTGTGTCCAGTGGCGTACGGATCTGCAGTGAGATGAATGGTGTAACAAGGCTGATTCGCATGATAAATGAACAAGCGATGTCAAATTTTATTGAATTTCTATTAAAAAAACAGTTCTACAGGAAACAAGAAATGATTTTAACGGAGCTATTTCGGAAAGTTATGAAATATCAGTGATCCGCTATATCAGGAATATTTCGTTGGATCATTACAATATCACAGAAAATATCCGACAAGAGCATAATGACACTCGGCATGCGGAATTGTTATATTGATGTAAAAATTGCCTGGAAATTTCGTTCACTTGCAAAGGGATCCAGGGCCTAAAATTTCATCCCTTATTTTGAAAAATTCGATGTCTCAGAAAATACTCAATGGTGGACAATTGAACTCGGTAGGTGGAACTATTATATCGATACGAAAATCTGGTGAAAATATCGTCCACTTGCAGACGGAGCCACGGGGTGAAATTTCATCCCCTATTTCGAAAAATTCGATATCTCGGAAACTACTCAACGGAACACAATTAAACTCGTTTTGTTGTACTGTTATATCGATTAGAACATTTGGTGAAAATTTCATCCACTTTCAGAGGAATCCAGGGGGTGAAATTTCATTCCCTATCTTGAAAAATTCGATATCTTAGAAATTACTCAACGGAGCACAACTAAACTCGGTATGTGGTACTGTTATATCGATTCGAACATTTAATGAAAATTTCGTCCACTTGCAGAGGGAGCCAGGGGGTGAAATTTCATCCCCTATCTTGAAATATTCGATATCTCGGAAATTACTCAACGAAGCACAATTAAACTCGGTATGTAGTATTGTTATATCGATTCGAACATTTGGTGAAAATTTCGTCCACTTGCAGAGGGAGCCAGGGGGTGAAATTTCATCCCCTATTTTAAAAAATTCGATATCTCGGAAATAACTCAACGGAGCACAATTAAACTCGATACGTAGTACTGTTATATCGATACGAATATCTGGTGAAAATTTCGTCCACTTGCATAGGGATCGAGGGCGTGAAATTTCATCACTTATATTGAAAAATTCGATATCTCGCAAAATCCTCAATGGAGACAGTTGAACTCGGTACGTAGGACTGTTATATCGATTCGAACATTTGGTGAAAATTTCGTCTACTTGCAGAGGGATCCAGGGGGTGAAATTTCATTCCCTTTTTTGAAAAATTCGTTATCTGGGAAATTACTCAACGGAGCACAATTAAACTCGGTATGTAGTACTGTTATATCGATTCGAACATTTGCAACTGGACGAAATTTTCACCAAAGATTCGAATCGATATAACAGTACTACATTCCGAGTTTAGGCGTGCTCCGTTGAATAATTTCCGAGGAAGCGGATTTTTCGAAATAGGGAATGAAATTTCAACCCCTGGCTCCCTCTGCAAGTCGACGAAATTTTCACCAAATGTTCGAATCGATATAACAGTCCAAAGTACCGAGTTTCATTGTGCTGCGTTCAGTATTTTCCGAGATATCGAATTTTTCAAAATAGGGGATGCAATTTCACCCCATGGCTCCCTCTGCAAGTTGACGAAATTTTCACCAAATTTCCGAATCGATATAACAGTCCTACGTACCGAGTTTAATTGTGCTCCATTGAGGATTTTTCGAGATATCGAATTTTTGAAAGTACGGGATGAAATTTCACCCCCTGGATCTGTTTGCAAGGGAACGAAATTTCCAGGCAATTTTTACATCAATATAACAATTCCGCATGCCGAGTGTCATTATGCTCTTGTCGGATATTTTCCGTGATATTGTAATGATCCAACGAAATATTCCCGATATAGCGGATCACTGATATTTCATAACTTTCCGAAATAGCTCCGTTAAAATCAACCCTCGTTTCCTGTAGAATTCTTTTTTAATAGAAATTCAATAAAATTTTACATCGCTTGTTCATAATTTATGTGAATCAGCCTTGTTACACCAATCATCTTACTGCAGATCCGTACGCCACTGGACACCGCGTTCGGGCGTTTCCGACAAACGGTCCGCTGGATTTGGTCTGGTTGGTTCATACCGGTACACACACACAGTTGAGAAATTATTCTGGTTTTCTTTCGGATTTCATAAAATTTTTCTTAAAAACTTATCTGGAGTTAGGAATGCTGTCTAGTATCTTAGGTTTTTGTCATTGATGAAATTTCTTCAGAGGTCGACTTACTTCATGATATGATATTTTGAAAAACTCAGGGTGGTCTCAAAGTCACTAACAAAGTTACATCCTGTTACATATACAGCTTCATGAAACAGGCAGTATTAGGAAGCTCAATTAGGTGAAAGGTGTTTGGAATTCTGTGATTCCTTGTTAAATGAAGCAAAAAGTGTATTTTTGAAATGGATGATCAATTTCAGAATAATTTGATTCATTCTTTTGAATTGCGAGTCGTTTTGTGAAGAATCAGGTTATCTAAGCCCATCGACGGATAACAAGAAGATGATCACATAAGTGTCTTCCAAGATTTTGCTGATATTTAATATTTTAAGTAATTTTTTTTTCACGGATGGAGTAAGTGTTTTTTTTCCAGCGGTAATGAAAAAAAGGCTTCAGCCCATCAAGAAATAATCTTTGGTCATATATAAAATGAGTTTCCATGGACCTAAAAAAATTTCAAAAGAGATTACATGGTAAGTCACGGAGGCATTTCATTTCATTTACCAGAAGTGACAGCTCAATTTCAAGGTTCACAAGAAACGCGGTGTAAGTGAATTTCAGGGGCCCACTAAGATCCAATAAAGACTCGTCTCCTGCAACCTGAATCAGTATTTCAATATCGCATAAGTTAGCTTTATCGTCTTTCTCCTGAAATAAATAGTTCAGGAACTGTGCAATCCGGTTCGGAATCGGAAAGGATGTATGAAAAAGGATACAAGGACGACTTAGAGTTCCTTCGAGCAAATAATATCTTCGAGGTATTTTTGAGAGTAACAATTCCCTTCACGTTTGTTTGCAAAAGTGAATGGATGTCTGGAGAGGTCAATTTTTTGTGACGACTTCAGGGCTTTGTAACTGCAAGAATCCTTTTTTCCTAGTTTTTACTCTAGAAAATGGCGATGAAATTTCAAGATGAGGTAACAAAATTCCATTCTATCGATGCGCAATATTGAAACCACACTATCTTTCATCAATATGGAATTTTTTGTGATTGTTCAGAATTTTTATCAAGGCTTACCTACGATGTCAATCACATCTAACGACGTTGTTGGTCAAATCTTTCAAAATGTGAATGAAAACACGGCATTCAACAAAATAAATTTCATAGGTTTCGACCTAGCAAACTTCTCTCTAGAATTGAAGCACTTCTTTATTTTATCATTACTTCGTAGTGATTGTTGAGGTATATATAGGGGATATAAATATTGTTATAGCGAGAAAGGATTCTAAACTAACAACTGATTATCTAAATGTCCTAAATTTGGGCGGGTTTCAGTCTTTCATCAATAAACCTACTCGAGTAGCAAAGTCGACATAAACTATTATAGATCATATATTTGTCAGATCACATAACAAACTTAAAAGTGAAATCAAGATCGATCATGTCATATTGCAAATTAGTATGACAGACCATTTTGCGCCTTTCATATTCCTGCCTTCTTTTTCTGAGGATTTTTCAAAAAATTCAAAGTCTAGAATATGTGAAATTGATAAAACTCTCGAAATGTGAAAAATGGAAAAGGTATTCGCTTCAAAAAATCCTGAGTTTGCATGCCAGGTATTTGTAGATGTACTAAATAAATACTTAAATGAATCAACACGATACGTAACTGAAAAAAATAACCATCCCAGGAAAATAAAACCCTGGATCACAATAGGCTTGTATATTGTTTGTCAGAAAGCTATGTTCGTGTCCGACTCCTTTAATTCACAAAATGCCAAAATTTGATTTTCTATCAATGTCTCTGCAAGAAGATCGATATGGATTCACCCAGATTCATTCGTTAAACTTGTGCCAACAATTTCAGGTTGCTCAACCGGGGCTATGTCTCACTACACTTGGATTTCAAATTAGTTTAGAGAAGGTTTCTCTCAAAGTTGGGGAAGAGCGAATTCCGTCCGCTAAGAGCTTTAGGAATCTCGGTATAATATTCGACTCCATGCTGAGATTTGCCGAACGTGTTGCAGTGCTCGTAAAAAAGTCGTTTCTCGCTCTGAGACCCAGTATAGCTATCGACGTATTCTGAGCTTCAGTTCGCGTGAATACATTGAAACAAACCAAGTCTCTCGATTGTTTAACACTATTATTGTTGCAATTAAGTACAGAACACGAATTGCCCAATCATTGTTCCAGGTCTGTATATACAGGGTGTCGAAAAACAACACTGAAATACTTCGGGAGGTGATTTCTTGGCCAAAAATAGAGTGTGTCTGCAGACCCGAATGAATGGAAACATGTATTTCAAAAATTTCGATATGTAAAAACAACATATTTTTCATTCCTCTATAATAACTACATGGAATCGAAGCAAACAAACTGGTTTCATCAATTATTCCCTAACTTTTCAGATATTCATGAAACCGAAATATTTCCTGAAGAAAATTTGAAATTGAAAAATGTTTGTGTCTTGAATGTTTAACAGCTTCATAAGTAACGATGGAAATAATTCAAATATAAAATCACATTGCACGCAGTCTATACCGGATCCTCGTTTTACCTTCATTCTGTTACTTACCAAACTGTTTTATGACGGAATCCATGACTTTCCGAGAATCCATTTATCTAACTCTTTGGGATTTGTAGAAAGAAATTGAAAACCGATTCAGATGTGTAACGGATATAACTCAGGCGTGAAATTTCGAAGATTCATGTAATCGAGCTGGATTTATTTGCGGCAACGAAATGACCTCCCTAATTTTTTCGGTGATGTTCTTTACACCCTGTATATGTAAATATTTTGTATAAGTTCGATGAGATCTCCAGTACAATATTTGAACTCCGGTGGTTCAAATTCGATGCAGATGGCAGGAGGTCATAGTATGTTTTAACTTCTTTGAGCCTTCATATCTGCGTTAGTTT
Organism: Hippodamia convergens; assembly: GCA_038502775.1. Taxonomy (NCBI): domain Eukaryota; kingdom Metazoa; phylum Arthropoda; class Insecta; order Coleoptera; family Coccinellidae; genus Hippodamia; species Hippodamia convergens. Next base: position 39,596,886 of record CM076609.1, read on the forward strand.
GAGTTCTAGGTGATGTACCGATTAACGTAATATCAGACATGGAGTCATAGATTACTCATAGTGCTCAAGTTTTCTTCTTCATTAGCAAGAAGTGTATCTTGTTTCAGCATATCAATATTTTAGAAAGAAAGCTCAGCGAACTAGCGCGGCAGATATTTGACAAATACAAACGTCAGAACTTTTTAACTTATAGGGTCTTCGATCAGTGGAACCGTTTGCTCAGCTTTGTGGTTGAGTCTAGCAGGGTGAACATGTTCAAGAACCGCTACGACCGATGAAAACTTTATGAAAGTGCTTCGTGAAGTTTTTTTACTATTCCTGTTTTTTTTTATGATTATTTTGGGGATTTTCTCACATTTTCTTTCTCATACATTCATATGTGGAATACTTATTTTTTTTTGTTAACCATATTGAGTTTATAAATTATACCTCAACTCTCATACAATAAAAAATTATAATAATATCTTTCATCTCAGTCACAAAATCTCATATAGTTTCTCTACTGTCAAGATAAAAAGATCTGTGAGTACAGGAATTTAAATTGGCATTCATTTCGATGATCACCAATTTGAATGTTTCCATGATTCAAAAATATTCTCAGTGTGACCTCCGTGAAGATAAAGAATTTTTCTCTTTCTTAAAATTAAAATGAATGACACGTTACGGTGATCTATTTATACCCTGATCATTGGCGAGAAAAGGTAGTGGGTTTACACACGCAACGTTGATTGCTTCATCGCTCCCACTCAAATTGGCTAGATTTTGGTCTTTTCCAACACCCGAAACCATGCGCTATGTATCGAAGGAGTTTCTTCCCTTCTGTCCATGTTGTTTTTATGTTGCATGGTTGCCGGTGTTAGAAATGACAAAAATCAAGCCAATACGAAGTGGTAACGATGAACCAATCAACATCGCGCGCGTTAACAACCTCAGACCAAGAATCCTCTGAAGATGCCTACTGCAATTGTTGGCGAAACGTTGGGTGAAATAATTCCTAATAGACCACGGCCAATAATTGAGTTTTAAGTAGGCTGAATCACAGAATTATATGTCTCTACGCATGGTGGCATTATTATTTTGTCATTGAATCCTTGATTCAATTCACCGTGGTTTGATGTGTATTCAGAACAACATTCAAGGTCATTATTGCTGCCGAAAAAAACATTTTAACATTTAAAATTACTAGTAGTTTTCGAACATTTCCACATTGCCGGCAATAATGACTTCGAATTCTAATAATTGACAATTGTTCTGAACACAGTTCAAACCACGGAGAATTGAATCAAATATTCAATTCTCAAATAATAATGACACTATTCGTAGGGACATGTCATTCTGTGATTAATCCTGCTTAATAATCAATAATTCAAATTTCGAATAAAAACTATATTTTTTATGATATCTGAAACAATCTGAGGGTGATGTATGATGTATTTCTGGAAAAAATGACGATTCTTTCAAAGCCATTTCAAGCTATTATTTCTATAAGAAAAAACACAACTTTATCTCAAAGCTCAGCGAGGAAAACCTCTTGGGAAAAAACAAAGTACGCTACTGGATTGCAATGAAAAGTGCCTGTATAATGTTTTAAATTCAACATCCCAGCACAAACAGAAACGGATATGTTCAAATTGAAATCGCCCAAATTTCAATTCTGTCCTATAACTCCAAAACAAAAGAAGATAGAGGAATGCAGTTGATGGCATTATCAGTTTCCCAGAAAAAGACCATGGTAATGTTTCATACATTTTCCTCTATCCCTCAGGGTTCGAAAGTTGTAGTATAACCAAGTTTTCCTAACCTGTACAGCTTTGCAAACCCAAATGCAATTTCTTGCCTTTTGCGTTCAAAACTGATAGATGTCAATAATTAACTGATGAACTCGAACAAATCCAAACTGGAGTACATACACTCTTGCAGAACAAGACATGCTTTATACAATCATTTGACCTAAATGTCAGCAATTTGGTCACTAAGCAATAACGAGAGTTGAACAAGCGGCCCTAATCAATATTTCTTTTTCAGTTTCCCGGCTATTCCAACATTCCGCTTCTCCCTCCCGCAGGATGTTTACATTCGATTCGGTTACCCATTTAGCTTCAACATTCGATTGAATACCCATGGTAAAGAATAACTCATTTCCGTGGATCAAAACGGCAAGCCCGTCCCTTCTCTTCTCTGCTTTTTATATTTTAATTCAAGTTGATTTTTTCTCGTTTCTTCGTCTGGCCGTTGAACTTCCTTTCGAATATGTGCTGAAAGAATTCTCCATTACATCCTAATTATTATTCTGATCTTGATTTACTTGTAAAATTTTTCTATTTTCCAGAAAAAACCAGGTAAGTATTTCGAAGTTTTATGCGTTGAAACCAAATCATCGATAACAAATGTCATCAGGTCACAGTCAAAGATTATAGAGTTAGAAACATAGGAAACGCCCTTGCATCTGTGGTACTAAAATCCGACTACGAGTTTTGGCTAGTTTCTTACTTTTGACACCTAGATGTCGTTGTACAGAAAACTATTTTGATAGGTGAGAAATCCGAATTATACTTTTCATAAATTTCCAATAAATAAGTATTCTTTGTCGAGCTTTTAGAGAAACATCCTGATCGACAAAACAAAAGCAGAGCTCCGTTTTTTGATCAGGATCTACACATTGTTTCGAATCAAATGAAATACGTTTTGGATTCTTTATATTTTAATTTAAAAGGATTGTGTAAAATCAATTACAATACAATAATTATGAAATTGAGAACATTTCAAAAATTGGTTCACATATTAGAGAATTATTATAACAATTTCAGGAACTTATTCATACAGTGAGCTCTGGATAAATCGAACATCGATAAATCAAACAGTTGTTCTGGACCCGAAACATACATATCTTACCCAGTGTATTTTAACCTCAATGAGTCCAGAGAGTCTAGTAGATGAGTCGAACTGCTGGAAGGGTCGTCAAGAGAACCACCACCTCTATAAGTCGTTCTTCTGACCACCATTGCCTCTATGAGTGGAAGTTCTTGATCTAATGAATGAGACCGAAGAAAATTCAGTTCGCACACAAATTATCCAGAACAATAGTTTTTTGCCCCGAAACCTCTATCCATTTGACAACCCTGAAAATGAAAAACAATGAACAAGACAGTTACATGATACGAGTTCCAAAACTTACATTTCCATTCTCTTTGGTAATGAAAATAATGCACATTCAAGATTATTCTTTCTATTATTCCTGTAATTAATCACCATGTATTTCAGAGGTCGCCCAGTTTCTAACACAAAATTTATAACAGAAAAACATAAAAACCAAGATTATGGCGTGAGCTAGGTGTTATCTTGTAGATTTCGAGTTATTTCAGTTTTTGAAAAACAAATGTCGCTGACACCACTGTTGTTGCTTCGTTTTCCATCTTTATACTCTATAATCTTTGGTCACAATCACTTCTAATATTACTTCATTGGCCTTTCCCTAATAGAATCTGAATTTTATTTATTTCATCTCTAGAACGTTTCGCCTTCATCTGAGAAGATTCTTGGTGTGAGATTTTAATTCGATCCCTGAATTTCCGAAAGCAATTTTGGGTTCGATCCGTATTGGCTTGATAATGTTTTTTCCAATACCGGCATCCATGCGTTATGTACCAATTGAGTTACTTCCTCGCAGTACATGTTGCCTTTATGTTTATAAATCTCAATGGCTTCCATGTTCATCCTTAGTTAGTGACTTCTGATATTCTAAATAACCTCTGCCTTCGAGAAAACTATATTGTGCCAATGTGTTGGAGCACATTGCGTTAGTGAGGATTTTTCTGTCTGATCGAGTCGACTGCATGGTTCGTGCGCAGTTTTCTTGTGCCAATATAGACTTTGCTGCAGTCGCAAGGTATCCTGTGAATACCATCTTGTGAGAGTGGGTCGATTTTGTCTTTGGTAGTTCTGATCATATCCAAAACGATATCTTCAGATTTTGGGATAAAAAGACCGATTAGCATGGCATGATAACTGACAATTTGATATGATGGGTGTGGTCGAATTCTAATAGAACCAATATTCAATTACAGCAAACTTTCAAAAATAGGATGATAACTCAGTTCGGAACTCTATATGGTTGCACATTCAATATGTCACATTTTTAGTTTTTTTCTGATAAATTTACATCAGGTCTAAAATATAAGATAGCTTGGCGTGTTTGTTCAAATTTCAGGTGTTTCGAATTTTGATATTTCAAATCAGCAAAATTCATTTCTTTTGTGATGGAACTGTTAAGAGATTGCTCATACGTAGTGGTCCTCATAAGAGGACAGCCTTATTTGGAAAAGAAATTGGAACAAACGATTCAAAAATCCTCTCAACATACTTGTTTTCAAAAACTATAGTCTCGATTAGTTAGATTGTTGAGATTTTCCTATTTAAAATTTGTGACCTATACTTCTTGCTAAACCTTCATTTATATCCAATTTAAATTTTTCCAAATAAACATTCATGTCATGTTGGGACGCGATGAAAAGCTTATGAAACCTGGAATCTTCTGATATAGTCCAGTTTAGTCCCGGGATATTCCATTGATGGAGTGGAATCCCTGTTTAATGAAGACCATTGAAGTTTTAATGACCAATTTTTATAAGCTCACCACGTTTGGTTCAATTCTTCAGTTAAAAAAAAAACACTCAGGGTTCTTTTTTGAAAATAGACTAAAATAGACTGTAACAGATAGAATTCCACATCAACAGAAGTTCCTCAGTCTTTTTTTGCATAGTTCCCTTTGCGAATTATTCAGTATTTTGAAACAAACCCTTTCAACTCTGGCTGTGGTGACAATTTCATAATGGAATGTAGGTCACGCACAACTAGGTAATATACAACAAATACTGAGTAAATGTTGACGTCAAATAAGCGACGATGATGTTTGCTATTTCGCGTTCCGTAGACAATAAATAAGAGCACTGTGAGTTGCGAATCTGGAGTATAATAACCCAAATGTGTGATCCTCCTTCTGTATCATCCTTGCTGTCCCAATGGTTGGCCCGAGAGCTCTCCCGCATTATGTATTATACGAATTTCGCTTCAATGTCAGGGCCTTTTCACTAGAATTATTTGCCACCCACAAAAACCGGATGTCATGAGAACAAAAATATGTTGAATAATGGAGCAAATTAAGACGCTGAAAGAAAATATAAAATCGTCAAAATATCATGTTGATGATGTTTATTCATCCAAAATGACAACATCCATTCCTGAGTCATATTTGTTAAACTTGTAAAGATGTGTGTGAGGTTGTCCCAGCACTTCTCGATTAAAGAAAATCGGAAATAAATCTCCTCATGAATGAGTGAAAACATTTCTGCTAAATCTGCTTTTTGAATATCCTATAATTGTTCTTATCCCGAAAAAACATCTTCAGAGTATTTCGCTTCTCCCAAGAAAAGTTGTGCCGTTGTAAATTTGACGAATATTCTGCTAATTACCCTGAAAAATATAAACTTCAGAAAAAATTTAGGGTAGTTTTTTGTTTTTTACTAAAATTGTTCAACATGATTAGGCCTCAACTGTGCCAACTTGTACCAATCAGATTTCCACAAAAAATCAATATTTTTCCTCATATGAAGAAAATAAGTAGATTGTAATGAACTCAATATTTTTAGTGAGTTTGTACTCAACGATACTAGGTTTCTGCTGGTTGTGACGTTGAAGTATTTTTTTTTATACGGTTTTCGAAATATTCAACAAAATGTTTTGTACGAACCAACCTAGTGTTTCCTGAATTACTGGTTCACCACAGCTGCAGTGAATTATTATTTATATGTATTGACTGGAAACTGAATTCTTCGGTCTCTCTAATTTCTGAAAAAAAATCAAAATTGAAGGAAAAGTTATTTCAGCAATTCTTTTTTCTCTGCCGAATTTGTGAAAGGGATTGTACTATTCATCATTGTGAAATATTCAGAAAAAAAGTCCAATTTCTTCTTCATGATGAGAATTGAATGAAGCGAATTGTGGTGAAATCAGCAAACGTTATTGGTGTTTAAACTGAATTTTGTTAAATATCTATAAAAACGTATTGAATCAACGAAAAATATTCACGTTACATAAAAGCAAAAAACTATCACAATTCAGCATTTCTAGTTAGTTTCCGTAAATCTTGAAGGGCATCAACGTGATCTAGGAGAACATCTTCTATGGACACATAAAACAAATTCTTCACGAATCTTCCTGTAATTCTTAATCTGAAATGAAAAAAAGCAAAAGCAGAAAAACTCCAAATATGAAGAATAAAGGAAATCATTCTCGAACTAAACACCCATTTCAGAAATGCATTCGTTATTTGAGGTGTAGCCTCGATATATTAGTTGAGGACGAAATTATCGACGCGGAGGTAGTGGGTTTGATTCTCGAGCTGTCGAGGGTGTCTGTCTTCTCCAATAGTGAGTTTTAAAGCATTACATGAGATACTGGATGCATGACTCCAGTTGTCAATGTCTTATTGTCGGCAAAGATCAGATGGCACATTGGAAAATCTCTCAATTCTTGCAGTGGTAACATCAACTTCTGAGCAGTTGCCGAAGTTGCTAGGAGCTAGCTAGAAAGCAAGAGAATTCTGATATAAATATATATATATATATATAGATATATAATTTGGGTAAAATTAGGAAAACGACATTGATAAAGTTCAAGTCTCTCTATCTGTTTCCACAGGCTTTCATGTTCATAGCGTTTGATCAACAGCAACCGTTCATTCATAACGAGCAGTACAAGGATAGCACAAGGAAAATAACAGGGTACTTGTAAAATCGACGTAGAAGGAGCAGGCACAAATATTTATAATTATTCGAACCAATGTTTCCTGAGTCAACAATCCGGAACTGGAACTGACCCTTCGGATGAAAAATTATGAAGCTCTATAACGTTTGCTCATTTATCAAGTGCAGCGATACACAACCACTTTCAGACCGAAGGGTCCGCACTCATTTTAAGTATCATGAAGAGTTATGGATCCAATCGATCAAGCTCTTACATGGGCAGTTAAATTACCTCGAAACTTCGAGAATAGCCCTAATGTTTTGATGGTGGTTCATGAAGATTCGAATTTTGGACACAAGAAATACTAGGTCGTGATTCAAAATCGAGAAATTGAATGAAGGGTCGCAGTATAAGATTCATTATCCCGAAGTTTCGAATGTTGATATATAAATATTTTGAATATTGAAACCAGTCCGAAAAATACAAGAGTTATTACTTTTCGGAAGTAGCAAAAATGATTATACTCTAATTGATATCCATTCTTATATTATCATTATAACAAATCATTTTCAAACCACCTTCGAGTCCGTTTCTAGGCAAAATAAGAAATTATGATTCAACTGGGTCTATTTACAGTTTAATTTTGGATTAAAATCAATGAAAAATTTATTACTTCGAAGTTGTTTATGCTCCACTAGAATCTTAATTAGCTGCAGAGAATCAAGTATTCGAAAAGTCTATCCTAGTGAAAATCAGGCACAAAGCTTATCCCAACCAGTCTGCGTTTGAAGGTGTGCAGCATATTAGAAAAAGCAGGATGCTAGAGACGAAGCTTTTTTAATCTGGATGTCCAACATCAGATCCTGCAATAGAATTTCTCTCTCAGAAGCTAGTATTTCAATTTCTTAAAAAATCAATACTCTGGTTGAAGTTTATGTGGAGAATTCTGTGCAAGAAAAAATAAATGTTGTGTCATAGCGAAAATCAGAAAACGACGGCATCATCACAAATTAAGTTCGAGTAACCAGCGAGTCTATTCTCAAACGGTGACATTTGTGTCGTATGCGAGATTTTTATCTTGCGAAAAACGCAATGTGTCATTCTCGAAAATTTTTAATCGACAAATTGTAGAATGATCTAAAGCATTCGACAAATTCTTGTCGAATGCGAGATGACGTATTTGACAGAAGCTTTTTATTGATTTCATGAATGGGAAATGGCAGCTTAATTGATAGCGATTCGAAATTTAGAAAATCAAGGAAATCATGAACGGCCTCGAGGCAGACCGGATATCTATAGGAATGCGTTCAGGCTTCTACCTGATAAAAATTCTAGAAAAAAATTAAGATCAACCAGAGAATTAGCTAGAGAGTTTTCAAATATCCTGTAACCATCTGTGGAACAGTTAGAAGAGATAGATTTTGGCCTTCTTCCATGTAATCACCAGAATGAAAACCTGAATGCCCAAAGAAATCTATTACTGACAGATGGTATGAGGCTACAAAGAAGGCTTATAAAATACTATAGATGACTCATGGAAGAAGGCTGAAATCTAATTCTTCAAACTCTTCATTCTGGTCCAATATTCAATTGCAATATATAAAATTTGATGTTCACAACCCATAATTTCTTTTTTCAAGACTCAATAAAATATGGTCAGTATTAACATCTTTGTATTAAAAAGGATAGCAGAAATTAAAACCGGGAAATGATAATATTTTGTTTCAACTAACTGTACGACAACAAAATGAAAAACGCGAATTCAAATTCTACAAAATATCATTCCAATGTTGATACACCATGTCCCTTCAACACTTCCACAAAATTTTCAATAGCCACTACTTGCAGCTCAAGTAATTATAGTTTTTTTCATGGTAGTGCTCCTGGAATTCTAGTGTTTCTCTACTTATTTCAGTAGGAGATGTTGCTGCAACGGCACTAGTGTGCAACTGTTGGTTTTTTTTTTTGGAAGAAGTAGTTGAGGCAGGACTAATATCTCTCTTTGAAAATTCAGTCAAAACTACTTCATACAATTCTTCTGGAATTTCACGATCACTTTGTTAACCAAGTCATGGATCCTCCATTATTTCTCTGCATATGAAATCAAACTTTATGGGGGTTTCACTTATATTTGCATCGCCTGTTATCGCTGTAGAGGCGGTAGTGCTCAATATCATTTCATCTTTTTCATAAAGTTGAGTTGGAAGTGGAGGACCACCGCCAGTACATCTTGCATGTTTCATTTGTTCTGACATTTTCTGTTTCGTTTCAGATCTAAGATCTTGTCAATTCTACAAAAAAAAATTACTAATCTATCAAGCTTCGAAAAATTGTTCATTACCTTTTTCCAATGCTTCCAATCTTTGATGCTTCTGAGGCCATATCCAAAATCGATGCCCATGGGATTCGACATTATTTCTCTCATGCGACTCGTAAGTCGAAATCAATAGAGAATACCTACCTACCACAATTTGAAATTGTTCGACAATTTTCATCACAAATATCGAAATCGACATTTTTGTTCGACATTCGAGAATAGACCCCCTGGACTCACTTTTACTAACGGTAGTTGATATTGATCATTCGAGAACTACTATCAACATCCATTATTCGAAATAGTTGTTTTTTTTTGTCATGAAGGAGTGATTTAATTCATTTTGAACTTCTATGGTCCATCGAAAATTAACTGATGGTGGGTGAAATTTTTCACAACCAGCATATTTCAAAGACAGTCAATGCCAAGAAAATATTCCATGATCTAGAGAGACAACTCAGAAAGAACGAACCAGGCCACATACGAAAGATATTATTGTGAATTGAAAAATAATTCCAGTTAGTATAGTGGCTTTTTTCCGCTATATTGACTATGGTTATAGTCAATATTTCGATGATAACAATGAGATGCGCCGGTGAAAAACTCACAACTACTAGCCGCCTAAGTAACACAATATAGAGAGCCTTGCTGTTTGAAATATTGCTACATCTTAGCTGTAAACTAGCATTTTTATTTTGCATGATATTGCATCGTCCATGGCAAGTTCTTATGCAATTTAGAAAAGACCCTATTCCCCTGGGTTGGTCGAAACCAGGAACTCTGATGGAACGATCAGGAATAAGATCTTCACTGAAAAAATTTCATACATTGCCTGATAATGGCAACATAGCCGAAATAGATCACCAAGAGATAGAGATTTAAGTGTTTGTTTTTTTTTTTTTCTTGATCCCTAAACCTAATCTTTGCAACACAAAAATGTCAAGTAAATATTGAAGTTATTCATTGTCATTGGAATAACCTCCAACAAGGTGAAAAATTTCATGTGCATACAGATCAATTAAACAAAAAATCCTCATTTTCCTCAGTGATGAAAAGAGAGCGAGAACTATTGAAACAAAATCCTCGGCTATGCACAAATTCACGAAACAGGTAAACTTTATTTGTTAAATCTGAAATATTGTTTCGCCTTCAACGAGAAAAAATTCTCAAATTCCTCGTCGTTCGTTCCGTAAATGTACTAATACACTAGAAAAGTTGTCTGGAAAACCGAGAAGTTTCTTTGGTGCTTCATTAGTGAAGGGAATAATTCTGCAAGCTGAAAATTTCGCGAAAAACTTTCTTGGGGCAATAATTCCAGTTCGTGCGTTTCAAGTTTCCTTTGTCGGACTTTCTCTGTAGCCATGAATGAGTGAAGAACATTTTCTGTAGCAAAGGCACCAAGATAAAGGTTTTCATTCAGGTTTCTCACGAATTTTGCCTCTTCGCAATATCGCGGTTTCATGAAATATACTCACCGGCAAAATCCTATGAAGATGGAGAAGTTTGTTCATTGATGTACTTGATATTTTGAGTCTGATTTGGGGGAGTTTTTGTTTGTTGTTATGGGAACTGTTTGAAAAGAAATTAAATCTGGAAACTATAACATATGGTGTGTACTAGTTATTTCATCATATAATTGCTTATTTTATCATCAATACAAAGCACCCTTGAGCAATTTCATTTTTCAGGCATGAAAATAGGTTAATTCTCATGATGAATACAACTTTCCACTAAAACAATATATTTAATAATATTTTTTGAGGTTATACATATATAGAGATTAACAAATCAAACTTATTAAAGAAGTGCGTAATGAAATTATGTTACTTGTGAAATCAAGCACTTGTCAATTGAAAGTTTGAACGTCGATCAATTTGAAAAATAAAGTATTCATCTGTTACCGACGCAGCGAAAGCACAGTTCATTGGAAACGATTCATTATTCATGGGTTGTTTGAGTCTCAACAATTAGTGATTATTACACTCAAATTTTGATTAATTCTTCAAGAAGTGCATTATATAGGGACATTCATATATTTTGCAAAACCTATTTTTCAATGACATAAGAGGAAAGACAATTGAAAAAAAATCTTATTACCAGTGGAGAAGTGTCATCAGAAAATTATGATAATTTTCAGAGTTTTTCGCAAATAACTATGTGATAGACCAATATTGAGTGCTCTATCGAAAGTTATAGAGAAAGTCATTCTGGGACGAATGGTAAACTATTTGGATAAGTTTAAACGTATTACTGAGTGCCAGCATGGTTTCAGACCTGGTCACTCAACAGAGACGGCCGCTCTTTCATTTGTGGAGTATATTTACGATCAACTGGACAGGGGTCGTTGTGTGGCTGGTCTGTTCTTCGATCTGTCAATGGCCTTCGATGTCCTTGATTTCAACTTCATGAGAACCAAATTCTATAGCCTTGGTTTTGGTGGTATATTACTAGATTGGCTTGACAGTTTAATCGCTGGTAGAAAGATGGTAGTAAGGGTGCAAAATACATGCTCCGAGGCATTTGAAGTGAATTCACGTGTAGCCCAAGGGTCCCTTTTTGTTTATTCCCTTCACCAATGATCTTCCAAATTGTATTCCATGGTGCAAGCTAATTCTATTTGCCGACGACTCCTCAATGGCCGTTTCCGTTCAGAGTGAGAGGCAACTCGCTTTGGCTTGTAGTCGTTTAGTTCAATGCTTCACTGAGTGGTACCGGAAGAACGCCCTAATGAGGAATGTTCACATTTTTCAATTTCTACATATTAATATTCTCCGTAGAAAATGAAAATATTGTGTCCAAAAATTATTTGAATACAAATAGCGCCCGAGATATCGAGTTATAAACATGAGTTCGATGGATCCGTGTGACGTCACTTTACATCCAACGACTTGCGAGGTTCAGTACGTAGCCGGGTCCAATATAAGGGCCTTTCGTCTCACGGAGTACGATTTGCGAATGTAGTATGACGTCACATCGCCGCGAGGAAATGAATATTCACGGGGTTGTAAAATCCGAACTACTAGGTCTTTTCGACTGGAACAAAAACTGGTGATTTCATCTACATATAGGTCATACTGTGACGAAGTTTCGATCGATTTTGCATAACTGTGAACATTCCTCATTGTGAATGCTGGAAAGACTGATTGCTTGTTTTTCACCATAAAAAACCTGACTAGAGCGCCACTAGTAATGGAACTTGAAAAGTCTATAATCAAGTCTAGAGACCACGTGAAATTTTAAGAAATCAACATGGACAGCAATTTGAAATGGTCCCAACATTTTGAAATGTTGTGTAAAAGATTAAATAAATCGTAGTACGCAATGAATCAATTGAAATATTGTCTTCCGATACGATCCGTTACTAACATTTACTATAGCTTATGTTATAGTAACATATCATACAATATTTTACTGTGGGGACTTTCCTCTGATGTGAATAGGATATCCATAATACCAAAGCGAATACTACGCAACATATTCGGTTTGGATCCTAGATCTTCTTGCAGGCCAATATTCGTTGCCTGGGATTTGCTAACGGTGCCTTGTATAGATAATTATGTTTTTACACTCTAAAAATACTTAAAAAAAAACAACTTTATTTCTAGAAGCAAGTTTATTTGATGAAGGTCTGAATAATAATGAATAATATCTAACTAACTTATTCCGTTGTTCTGAAATCTGAAATCGGAATGTGCTGACTCTATACATCCTGTTGATGCCTCGGACATCGTCTGAGGTTACTCACATTACTTTATGGAATTCTTAAGGCTAGCTTACATAACAATATATATATATTCAAGAGCTTGTTATATATTAGCGAGAATCTGAGTAAATTCACCAAACTCTCCAGTCTTCATAGATATGGCACCAGATATCCCGAAGTACTGCTGCTACCGGCGCACAGAACTTCAAAGTTTAAATGTTCACCATCCTATAAGGAGACGATACTATACAATCAGTTACCCAACTCATTAAAATCTCTACCTAAAACTAAGTTTAGAAAGAAAATAAAGAAACTCTTACTTGCTAAATGTTATTGTACAGTAGATGCATTCTTGAATGATAATAATTTGTATTGACGTGTCCTATGCGTTTATATGTCTCAGGATTAATAAATATATTATAATAATTATCATTATTATGCCACAATTTCAACGTCGATAAAATATAATCATTTGGATATATCTTCGACACTAATGAAAATATCATTAAATGGTTTCCACTATTGGTGTTTTCCGGACAATCGAGCTCAAAACTCTTCTCAACGTTTTTGCCTATCTAATATATATAGAAGTACCAGAAACAGCCAGAATGAAGTATTTTTTCACTCTGTAAATGTCGTTTCGAACAAATCAATGTTCACTTGGGATGATCACGAAAATCTGCGAAATCAATAAACACCAGGCGTAGCAGCGCTATCAAAAACTTTTTCTCCAGGAACATCTCTTTTTTTATGGTGCTATTCGATTTCAATCTGAATTCTTCTTCTGAACGCAATTTTTTCCATTTCTAATCGTCAGCGATCTGCAGCGTAACGTATGATAGTTCAATTTCATTTATTTTTCTTCTTTTCTGATTGTATGCCTTTATTTGGAGGCAAAGATATGATTTTGTGCCTTGAATTGAAGAAGGCTAGTTTTCTTAACAATGTACCTCTTCGAAAAACATTGAATGTGTGGCTACAGCAAGGTGGGGCTCCATGTAAAAATTTAGATCAAGAATTCTAAAATGAATGGGTCCTTATATTTTGACCTGAGTAATTCATAATGAAATAGGAAATGATATTACTTATGTATGGGTCATAATAGCTATATATGACCTAGATATGATTTTGTTTCGTAAAATGAAGGATGCTTTGCAAGAAACTATGTCTTTATCATATTCATTAAATAATGTATCTCGAAATTATAAACAATTTTTTCAAAAATAAACGAAACACTTCGAATCATGTGTTCTATATACATACCGGCCATTTTAATTCATATATAAGTTATATTATTTCTCTTTCTCATTATAAGGAAATTGAAATAGTAAAATGCACCAAAAATAAAATTGATTGAAAAACGTATATTGTCTGTATCTTACAAGTCTAATAATAACGTGTTTAATCTCATTGTCGGGAATATACTTTGTTATATCATATAAATTCTTCATTAGCGCCACAGTCGGAGAGTAGAGGAACCAACTAATGTTTATTCCAACAAAATGGCACAACCTGTGGGCAGCACATCCTTACCATTTCCAAGTTCACTCGATTTCAGCCAGCAGCATAAGATTTCCTCGCTGACGAAAAAGATAGAATTTCTCAAAGAATTTCAGCGTTGACGAATAATTAAAGTCGATCAACTCACCATCAGCAACTTTTAATTGTTGAAGTTTTAGAAATAAAACATCAATAGATTTGGGGTTATTCAAATATTCAGGTAGGTTGGTTGCTTTGAATTTGTTTACGACCTTCATTTCGTTCAGAATTTGCCATAGTTGCCTGTGGTTTTTTTTATGTGGTATTAGAAGTGTACATTAAGATAATTGGGGTCCAAGCAATATGTTACATATTGCTGCCTGTTTCTTGTCACCTCACTTTTATTGTGATCATATATATAAAATTTTCTTGTTGTGATTTCGACCTTAAATTACAGCTGGTGATGTTTTCTACTCAACTGAAATCGATATACAGCAACAAAAAAATTTAATAATATATATTTCCACTAACATTATGTTTTCTGTAATGCTCGACAAAGTGATGGAAATATTCATATTCAGGATATTTATATTGGGAATAACAAACAAAATAGAGAATACTCTTATCTCTCTCATGCCTTCAATTTTTTCTCGATATTTGGGAAAGTATGTTGGCGAATGCAACGATTTGAAAACGAATGGATTCAGAATTGCATACTCTAACAAATTCGAAAACAAAAAATATGAAAAAAATTGTTGAATTTTTTTTTCATTCCCAGTATAACTGAAAGTTGTCGAGCTACAGAAATATTTAAGCTCGGTAGTTTATGTCGAAGAATATCATAGTCTCAATTTTCAGATATCCAATCGGTCCAGTTTTCCAGAAACGCCGAATAGGCCATCGAACTTGGTACACCCTGTATATTCCTTTGATTCAGAGAGCTAAGATAATACGACACAGAAACAGAAAGTTACCTAGCTAAGGTTTGTGCAACACAGAAAAACCATACAGGTCTGCAGCATGATTGAATTAAGTAAGGGAAAAAACCTCAGCTGAAAAAAACCCTTGACCCGAGCGTGAAAAAAAAATTACTTGATATATATCGGGTCATGCATAAGCTCACTGATTGCAATTGGCCGGATATGGAAAAACGTAGAAAATTACACCCTGCTGTACTTTTTCACTCCGTGATTATCTATAATACCCCATGTTATATGTATAACAAAATTAGATTCCGTTCAGATGTTCATACTTTGAACTTTTGACTTCGGCCTCTCTGAGCCTCGGCTCCTCATTCTACTTCTATTTTCACCAGGTCTTTTACATACAATATTTATAAAAAATACAATGATGTGCTCTTCCCCTGAAATTGTTCCTCTCAGAAAAAATATAAAAAATATTTTATGAATTACACATTCCATAGTTGATTCTGTGTGGGTATGTTATTTTTTGTGCTTGCTCCAAGTTTTTTCTCTGTTTACAGTGTGTGGTACATATATTTTATTTTTACCTCAATTCAATAATTCCTCGGAACTATCCCTCTGTAGACTGTTTTTTTTTTCTGATTCATTCAAAGTTGTATTATGTTTCATACTTTCTGAAAATGAATATTTACTTTACTACAAAATACACTAGTATAGCAGACTTTTTCTAAGGACTTATCAGATGAAGCAGAAGACTCGAGATGTAAAGAGGCGACGAAGCAATCCATCTTTTCCATTACTATCGCTCAACTACAAATCGAGGCTCTTTTCATTCTCTAATCATGAGATCTGCTATAATAAATCTCTTGCTGCGCTGCCGTTGCATCTGCTTGCGAACGAATAATTAATCTGATTTATTCTTCAATTTTTTATTAGGCAGATTCGCCAACTCAACTGCTTCCGATGATATACGAGTATGTCGAGGCACCAGGTGCCTCCGTACCGTTGACAATATTTCCGTCTAATTAAATTTTCCAATGCAGGATAGTCCATTCGTTTTCTTGTCTTAAACTTGAATCTCATTCTATCCTGAAGTACGGGAATATTCATTTAATTTATTTTATTACTTCTATTTCGATTCGTCTGGGAATTACTCAAGAAGGTACAACGAAAGCCAATTTTGGAACTTGCACTATTTTTTTAAACAAAACGAAAAGGCGGGCTTTATAGATAACAGGTCTGATTTAACAAGAACGAATACATTAGTTTCGATGTTTTCCATTTGAAACCAAAAGCTAATGAATGTACCTATTGGTGTCGAAGAGACAAATAATCAGAATAATTATACATACGGAAGAGCATCAGGGTATGAAAATAAACAACAAATAATTTCTCAAAACGTGGTCAGTACTGAAAAAATTTACCCACCGTACAGAGTCGCACGAACGGAATTAGAATCATTTAAAAACACAATGATATAACAAGAAAACGAGAAACTAATGACACAAAATTGATTGATTTCTCTATATAAATATATACCGATCGGGAAAACTGAATTGGAAACATCACAGTTTCTATAGTGAATTCGAACAGGCCCATATTTTAGTGGAACAGTAGGAAAATCAAAAAATCCTAGGGTAGTGATATCGCATGAACTACTCTTTCAGTTTCTTGCCCGAACCCCAAATTTTTCAGATATCCTCAGCGAAAGAAATCATTGGGAGCTGATGTCTGAAAGTATTGATATTTCTGAAATCAGAAGAATGTCTAACAATAAAGCCCAGCATTTTAAGTGCTCTGTTGGTACCAGAATGTTAGTGTGACCTGAAGGAAAGTTGGCTATCATAGGTAACCCTCAGGTCCCTGACAACGTCCACACGCTTGAGTGAAACGTTTCCAATGAAAAAGTTAGCGTCAAAATCAACCGATCCGCGTACCACAATCAGATGCTGGCACTTATCGACGTTGAGCGGCAACCGATTTTCTGAGCACCGAACTGACACAGCATCCAGATCTGACTGGATGTTGATAATATCTTCATTATATTTCACAGACAGAAACATCTTGAGATCATCTGCAAATAATAAGAATTTAGAGTGCTTGATAACATTTACGATGTCATTTATGAAAATAAAAAATGAAAGGGGGCCCAAATGGCTACCCTGAGGCACTCCTGAGGTGACAAGAAACTCCTACGACAGAGCAGAGCGAACCTTCACTCTTTAGGTTCTATCAGAAATGTAAGAAATGAACCAATCAAGTAGAGAATTACCAAGACCAAATGATTTCAATTTTCTTCGGAGTAAAACGTGGCTCACTCTATCGAAGGCCTTAGAAAAATCTGTAAATATAACTTCCACCTGCTGTCGCTCATTCAAAGCGTCAAAAGCGTACTGCATGAACACCAAATGACTGGTGTCCGTACTCTTACCCTGTGTAAAGCCATGTTGTTCATTGATAATTCTTGGTATTGTGTGGAATTTTGAGCGATCATATAGTATCTTCTCGAAGAGTTTAGGAATGGCACTCAAGATAGCAATAGGGCGGTAGTTGGCAATATTGTCCTTATCGCCATTCTTGTGTATAGGGGTTACAAAACTCAACTTCCACCTTGCAGGAAATCTTCCACTCCTCAAGGATTCATTGAACAGAATGCTCAGAGGAGCAGAAATACCATCTTGACAACTTATTGAAAGCAGCGTAGGAACCTCATCAGCGCTCGGCCCTTTGTTCCTATCGAGCAATTTAATATTAAATGATATATCATCGACAGTAACAACGAATTCTGAGTACTTCCAGCAGAAAATTGGTCCTCAACAGAAATTTTAGGATCATCCACTAGAAATACTGAACTGAATTGCTTCGCGAATGCATCCGATATCTCCTCATCAGTAACAAACCTAATCCCGTCTAAATACATATCAAAAGGAATACCAACTGAGCGCCTTTTGGAGTTAACAAAGTTCTAAAATTTCTTGATATTATTCGGAATAGCATCCTCAATATTTGCCACGTATGTAACATTCTTGCACCATTTTCTTGCATAAACCGCCAAGCTCAGAGAAAGCTAGATAATCCTCCCACAAGTTAGTCCTTTTATATATTATATGCAACTTTTTTTTTTCGATGATTTTCTCCTTCAAACTCCGAGAACACCATGGAGGAAAATTGGAACGAGAGATACGAATTGTGGGGATGAACATGTCAACACCCGCAAGGAGCAGCCCATAAAAACTATCCACCATGAATTCTACATCTGCATCTGCAGACCGCAATACACAGTCCCAGTTTATCTCACACAAATACTGATTCAGACTCACATAATCACCAGCACGAAAATTATAGGAAATAAAATCGAAATTTGGCCCATCACATACAGAAAGATGAACAGAAAAGGAAAGAGCAGGATGATAGGGGTCCAATCTAGAGAGAACCTCAGACGCCGGCACAACATTCAAGTCCTTATCTCGTGAAAAAATTAAATCTAACATATTTCCGTACATATTTGAAACAATGTTATTCTGAAATAAATTCAAAAAGCCGAAAGTGTCAGAAACAGCACGATATGACTCAGTAAGGTTACAGGATACACATACACCAAGTTCATCATTGTCCCAAGATGTCGAAGGTAGGTTATAGTCACCAGCGATGTACACCTTATCAGGATCGTACGCCAGCACAACACTATGAACATTGTCGCAGTGATCATCGTAGACTGATAGTGGAGACTTGGGCGGGATATAAGCAGCACCAAAGAGACATCTAACTTGAATGCAGCTAACACCAAC
Organism: Hippodamia convergens; assembly: GCA_038502775.1. Classification (NCBI taxonomy): domain Eukaryota; kingdom Metazoa; phylum Arthropoda; class Insecta; order Coleoptera; family Coccinellidae; genus Hippodamia; species Hippodamia convergens. The sequence continues at coordinate 39,615,834 of CM076609.1, forward strand.
GTAAATATCCTCAGTATAACCGTTCACTATTGGAAGTGCCTCTGAAGAAAGGGATCTTTTCACGGCAATTCGACAACCTCCACCACGGCCTCTATCACTAGCAGTCGTAGATCTATCAGTTCTATAAACATCATAATCGCTAACTGAAGCTCAGCGTCACGAAAATCTGTCACCAGTCAGGTCTCAGTGAAGATTACAACATCATAGTTGGTGAGAGAAACATTCATCATGATATCCCGAAGTTTAGTCCGCATTCCTCGAATGTTCTGGTAGTAAACAGATAATTGACCGCGCACCTGAAATCTCACAGAACTTTTACCCTTCTGTAAATTTACTCCTTTTTTGACTTGACTATTCTAGGTACACCATCAGTATATCTGATTTTCAAGTCCAACTCACCACTTGCCTTCCTTTTATCTAACTCAGTCTTCAATCCCTTGAAGTACTCTCTTTGCATCATAGTCTGATCGGAACGGATGAACAAACTCTGATTCTGAATGGCAGCCCTATTTTTCAAAACGGAAATCACGCTATCAGGGCTATCTAAGGTTATTTTAATAGGTCGCACATTACAGGTGTTTCCCTTACCTAATCGCACTGATTTGACAATCTTACACTCAACCGGGAGTTGTGAGAAAATATTCTGCAACAAATCCGAGTCAGTTCCCGACGCATCATCGGGTTCCGCCAGATTGAACAGGATCACATTCTAAGCTCTTTCTGTGCGTTCGTTGATTTCCCTAATTATATCTTCAGAAGACAGTTGACATGCTGCTTCTTTGGCATATTCTTTACTTTTTAGACTCTCTATATCTCTTTGAAATGACGCCTGTTCAGTTTTGAGAGCTTTAACTTCATTCCTCAATTAAGCATTCTCCTTTCCAATGACTTCATCTTCAATAAAACCTCAGCATTTTGCTTTTGTATGTTCACGAACATCTTCATGAGATCATCATTAGTTACCCGACATTTTTCACCAAAGGAATATGAATCCACCAGCTCGGCAGAATCCAAATCCACACCATCAGTTGAGCCCAATTCACAATAATCGCAGAACCAGGATCGTTTCCCAGCATTCACCATTTTGAACACATGTCAGGAATCTTACAACAATTTCGATGGAACCATAAAGCACATTTGCCGGCACACTGGACTTTGTAGCCGCTCCTCCCGAGTGTCTTTTCACATTTCCCACACTGCATGATCGAATGATCCAGCAATCCGGTCCTGTCCCGACTAGATAAATGAATTGTTCTTATCACTTTTTAACAGATGCCGATCGTACTCGGGCAAAATCAACAAACAGTAAAATGATTCTATGTCAGATTTCAGGTATTCAAAATATCGAAAGGATTCACGCGTAAAATGCAATGATGCTTACTGCGGAACTGTAGACGATCCGAATCCTCCCATAAACCAGGAAAATCGAAAACAATAGACGCAAAAATTCACAGATTCATGGAGCTGTCGCGAGATGCGTGTTGACGATATCGACACTCAGCCTTAACTTGATAGAATTTTACTTGCACTGGATCATTGTTATAAATCAGCTGACATTGTTTTTCTTCGTGACGATTTGAATATTGATTTTTGAAGAACAATTGTCTCAATTCCAAAATACTAATGGATTCAATTGAATGCTACGATCTGCATGCTTCATCAAACACCCCTACAAGAGTGTTTTCTGATATTACATGTCATACGTCAGTCTCCTAGGGCGATTATATTCTGACTTATGCAGCTAACGGTTATGTTGAAGTTTTTGAAGTCTACATAAGTGATCATCGGGCTTCCTCACTTGAACTATTCATTGATCTTATTCCCGAAACAAAACCTGTCTCAAGATTGGTGAGAAATTCAGGTCAGAAAACCTGAAGGTGTTTGTTGATCGGATTTCAAGTTGTAGCTTCGAAAATGTGTACCTTCATTACAATGCTGATGATTATTTGAAATTTTCATTGGCATTGTTTCGAGTACCCTTGAAGTATGTTGCCCACTCGTAAGATAACCGATCACGTTCAAAATGGTTAAAAGTAGATCACCCCTGAATTGAACACGCTAAACAAGAATTAAAGAAAATTCACTGGTAACACACAAATTTCAATAACGTCTTCACCCTTGATTTATATGAGGATGCCAAATCTTTTTTTAACGCCTTATTGGAAAAAACAAAATATAGCCTCTATAGTGCCCTTACCGAGAGATCAGGTAATAAAAACGAAACAGTGCGGACTGTGGTCAATAGCATTTCAGGCAGTAAGAACTCGAATCTGAAGTCCATTTCATTCAAAATTAACAATGTACTGTATGAGGAACCATGTGTTCTGGCGGAAATATTTGCTAATTATTTCACTCCTTTTTTCTGAGACCTCAACCGGTATCATGAAGGCTCATTAACTTCTTCATGCACTACTCCGTGTATTAGATCACATACTTTTTATTCCATCCAGTTTCTGAGCTTGAAGTACACGATGTTTTGATATCCCTCAAGAATGAAAAAAGTTCAAGAGTTTTTGTCATCTCTGAGCTTGTCCTGAAAACAATTGGGGCAGAGGTAGAGCGGCATCTGACACAATATATTATCAATCTACCAATCGTATCAGGTGTGTATCAGATGTCCAGCATGGCTCAAGGTCTCGCCCCCAACTCAAACCGGAGCTTCAAAGTTTATAAATTTCACCTTTGAGAATCTTGATTTCGGTAAATGTGTCGCAGGCATATTTTTCGACCTATCCTAGGCGTTTGACAGCCTCTCTCATGAATTCATACTGGACAAGTGCTATGATTTTGGCTTAATGGGACTGTTCTTAGACTGGATTCGCAGTCATCTGAGTATTAGAACGGCTTCCGTAAGAGTTCAGGAATCTGTGATATGAAGGTGGGTTTAACAAAGGGGTCTGTCCTTGGGCCGCTCTTATGCTTGATATTCATCAATGATCTTAAAATTAATATAAGAAATACAAATTGTTGAAGATGATGAGAATAATCTTCTTCGCAGATTATTCTTCCATAGCTGTTTCGACGAAAACTTTAGTGGGGTTGCAAGGATTATGTAAAGTCTTGGTGCGGGGCTTCATTGAGTGGTGCCGGTTGAATGCTATTATAATGAATATCATCAAGACGGAATGCATTCATTCCACACTTCCGAATGTTGATTCTGAAATATTTGTGATTCGTGCTCAGGACACCTTCCTTCCATTGAATAATAGCATCAAATTTCTTGTTGTTCATATTGACCGACATCTGAAATGGAACTCACATGTTGATACTGTGTGCAAAAGGTTCACAAGTTCGTACTATGCATTGTCCAGAATCGAAAATACTTTTCCTGTGAAATACCACATCAGCACCTATTGAAGCTTAGTGTATTGTCATTTGTCCTATAATATCCTGTTGTGGGGAAATTGCTCAGAGATTACTAGGGCATTGTTCAAAAGAGAATATTGAGCATGATATTCGGTTCTGCTCCGCGGTCTCTTCGTGTAGACCCCTTTTTGTTGACAATGGTATTCTTAGGTGGGCTTTTCATTTTCAAATATCGTATGATTGTTGAGCGTGAAGTGATTTTATGTTGTAATTGAAAAAAACGAACAAAATAAAATTACTTTTAACTCAAATAACAAGCAATTTCATATTTATTATTTCTTTCAAATTTCGATAACGAAAGCAGTTGATCTGAAATATCGGCCAACTTCAAAATGCACTCCAAAATTCAAATAATCAATCAAAAAGTTTTATGACAATCGTTGCCATCGGTATAGTTACAAATAATTGTCCAATTTTGTTTTTTGCTTCTTGACTAATAAATAAATTCACAAAATTTATGTATTTTTCTATTGGAGAGGAAAATAGTGATGTTCACGAAGAGAATGATCTCGAAAAAAGTTAGGGTACATTTTTAACTAAATTCAAGCGATTTGTGACGTCAAGTACTGAGCTAAAGGTCATTGCTAACAAATGCCGAAAGCTAAAGTTGGATAACACAAGGGTTAAATGTTTCTATACATCATCGCGATTCATTGGAAAGGAATGAATTAATAAAAACGACTAAAAATAACATTTTTAAACAGAAGACTGAAAACACGCACAACAAAAAGAGAAAAATTTCGCAAACGATCGATCACAAACTTTGCCAACTTGTTCAATAATTTTGTCTGAAATATCGGTAAAAAAATGGCTGAAAATAGAAGAAACACAGGGGCCTCAACGGAGATTTATTTTTTCTTAGGTCGGTTGCTGAAAATGGGATTGTTACTGTAATAAATGGCTTACAATCCAACTCTGCTGATGGTCCATATCAGGTTTCTGCAAAACTAATTAAATGCTGCCACGCCTTTGTGTGTGAAGTTGGCCTACCAGTTTTGGATTTTTGGAAAATTGTTTGTTGTACTGAAGTGTGCTTGGTTTAGGCTAGGTTCTCAATTTCATGTGGTTTTCGATATATTCTAAAAACCAAAAAAATGGGGCAGCCCAGAACTTCTCGACAAATTGAATTTCAATGACTGGAAAAAATTGTGGTAGACATATACTGAGTTGTCCGTTCGAATTTTTCCAAAACATGAATCTATGTTCTTCAGCTGGCACAACAGCTGAGCAATTCAAGGAATCGATTACGATCTTTGTATATAAATCCAGCTGTGAGAAAAATTCAACCTATCGAAGACAAATAACCCTTAAAAAAACTCTGCCAGATTCCACGAACACTGTTTGAAGTCTCTGTTGTAGGAGTTAATGATAAAGAACAGGATTTCTGGAGGGTATGAGCACACATGACGGTTGTTGGAGTTTATGACAAAGCACAGGATATTGAGTAAAACGCACATTGGTTTTCGGGAGGTATGACGCTATATTGGAACTCCAGAAATTCATTATTTGTGCTTATAACAAAAGCAAGAAGTGTCTCGATGTTTTTCTGGATTTGGCGAAAGCCTTCAACACTGTTAATTTTGAAATATTGTTGAGAATATTGGATTCAAGTGGTATACGGGGCACCGCATTGAACATATTCCGTACATTTTTGGAAAATCGTTCCCAAATTGCGAAAATCCTATGCCAATAACAATGGGAGTTCCTCAGGAGACTGAGTTGAGTCCTTTAATATTTTCGATATATCAGTTCACTCAGTGACTTAAAAATTGAGAGGGAAATAATATCTTATGCATATGACACACTCAAAGTAATTCTGCGAAAAAACCGACTTTACCCTACTTCAACATTATATGAAGTATGTTTATCAGTCAATATTATGGATCTCGAAAATTTATAACCCACGGATGTCGTATTACAATACTAGATAAGCTGATCACATTTTCACAGAAAAAGTTCACAAGAAAATGTATCCACTATTATGCTACAAAAATGTTCAACCTATTGCCGGGGCAATTATCCTACTGACGCCGTCCGGATCTTTCAGGTAAGCGTGAGATAATACATTGGGTCGAATAATAATAATATATACAGGGTGTTTCCTAAACATGCGGCAAAAATTCAGGGAGCTGTTACTTGGACTATTCTAAGAATATTTTGTCCTTTGATGTTTTTGGAAAAAACCTCTTTGTTTCTAAGATACAGGGCGAACAACATTTTTCATATTTTTAAAATTGATAATAGTATAAATAAAAATGCGTACCGCACTGTGTTTACTAAGTAGGTACAATTTATTTTTAAATGTGTTTGACAACTATAAAAAACGGCCAGTTCCTATGGGGCCATCTAAAATCATTAGTTTATACCACTCCAGTAGAAAATGTGGAAGACTTGCGAAATCGGATCATTGCTGGGTGTAACTTAATAAGAAATGATCCTGGTGTTTTTGAAAGGGTTCGGCAGTCAATGAGGAGAAGATTGGATGCTTGTATGCTGGCTGGAGGTGGTCATTTTCAACAGTTTTTGTAGGTTAAGTTAAATTTTCATGTAATTTTTCATAATAAAATGTTATTATCTAAAATTTTGTTTGCCCTGTATCTTCGAAACAAAGAGGTTTTTCAAAAATCATCAAAGGACAAAATATTCTTAGAATAGTCCAAGGAACAGCCCCCCGAATTTTTGCCGCATGTTAGGGAAACACCCTGTATATATATAAATATATATATATATATATATATATATATATATATATATATATATATTTATGTCTAATGGCAGTTTCGGGGACACGAAAAACTTGGTATATTTTTTCGCATACATAACTCCGGAACAAAATATACAACTGATGTATACTGGATATTTTACTATATATATTATATTAAGTGAAAAATTTGGAATTTTCTATATAACGGTAGTTTTGGGGACATCCGCTATCTTGATTTTCACTTGTGTAAACTTGATTTGATCAACATACATCACTTTCTGCAATGATATATAGTTAATGTATGCAAAGAAATCTAAAATATATACACTTTCTAAAAACATTTTTTTTTAGTAATGGCACTTTTGGGGACAGTGCTACCGTATGGAAGCGTTAAACAAAGTAGCGAACCCGAGTACTGTCAAGACAAAAAATTTCTGAAAAAGTGGTCAGATTCACATGAAAACTCATTTTTTTTCAGAAGTTTCGAGCTAAAAAGGAGTATCAGCAAGTAAACTTGAAACGACTAGAAGTTTCATTTTTCAACCAAATGTCTTCTCAAAAATTATGATATGAATAATAATTCAAAAAATTTCATTGAATTATTGAAGCGGAAGAACACATTGACCCCCGCATTTACCAAGTGCAATACCATAACACCTTACTGTATAATCGTTATGCGATCACAAAAAAAAGGGCTTATAATTTTCTGTCATTAGAACATATCAAGTGATGAACTTCCTCCCAGATAGTCAAAAGCGTCGTTACTGAAACCCTAACGAAACCAAATGCAAACAATACTCATCTATGTAACCTGTTCTTTCGATCATTTCTGCCGTCGTCGTGGATTACTTCTCGACGTGTCGCCACTACGTGTATCTATCATCTTCGGGAGTTATATTTCAGGAGATTCCTTTTCACACGGAAAGAAACTACACTAGGACACACTGTATACCGAAAGGCTATACACAATGACAGATATCCACATAACATCTCAATGCATCATACACGCCAACGTAAGGGAATAATCAAAACACTAGTCGAGAGAGCAAGAAGAATATGTGAGCCAGAACAACCAGCAACTGAGTAAGAACACTTGAAGCACGCCCTCATCGATAGATACATCAAACATAGGCCCGAACACAACGACGACAATGTATCACGTCGCCAAGAATCGACAACAAAAGCCTTCTTGGCATTTATCCCCGGGTAACAGATAGAATCAGACGACTTCTGGGGAAACACAACATTAAGGCAATATTCAAACCGTCGAAGAAGATCAAGAACCATCTCAACTCCCACAAGGGCAGAAATGATCCACTCAGTACTCCGGCTGTATAGCAAATTTCGTGCAGCTGTGGGAGTGTATACATCGGTTAAAACGAAGCGATCAATCAACACGAGGATCAAAGAACACGAGGCAAATTGCAGACTGGGTCATTCAGAGAAATCCGCCGTCGCAGAACACACACTGAACAACACGAATCATGCAATAGAATTCGACCAAACCCTTCAACAGAATATGAGTGCGAGTTCTCAAAAATACTAAATCACTTCCCTACAATATCAACAGGTTTCGTTTAGTGAATGAAGATCAGGTACCGGATGTAAACTGGTCAGACACCGGCGCGCGTTCGGGATCGGGACGAGACCGGTCAAGCGCGACCACGCCCCCGACCTAGGTAATATGTGGACGTATAATCTGCGTCAATCTCACACTCAAGCAGCTCAATTCAGTGAGAACCTCCCCTGAAATATAACTTCTGAAGATGCCAGACACTCGAACTGGCGAAACGTCGAGAACTAATCAACGACCACGGCCGAAATGCTCGAAAGAATAAGTTACATTGAACGATGGCCGCGAAAGCTTCAACCAATTCATTAATACTCATCTTTCCAGTCCTGGATACGACATACACTGAATGCGGCTTGTGTATACATCCATATGAGAATGTATCTCATGATATTTGAAATATGTATTGTTATAGTCGATTTCATCAAACAAATCTCAAACAAACCATGAATTTTACTATTCTTTTGCAAAACTTCTCAGTCGTTTGATACAGAAAAAAGTATCATATAAGAAAGATATGAATATTGAGGGATCTGAAATCCATGTATTTAACCATACATGGATTTCAGAGGGTTGTGTCTAATGAATCTTATCCAAGTTAAAATTTCATAACGACTCTCTTTTCATGCATAAAAGAAATTCACGAAATTTCAAATATTTATCAAAGAATCGAATTCTCCGAACAACTGTCAAACATCAACTATAGTTTTGGTATTAAATTGATACACCACCATAATAGGTATGGAATTTCAGTGGGAGGACAAAATGATCTGAAACAAATTTTACCATTCGGAAAAAATCCACCTGCTCACAACAGCATCGCAGCCAAAGCTATCTTTTCTGATATCTGTACAAGAAATGCAAGCATAAGTTTTTTTGATTGTTCGTAGCCTGTCGTACATTTTGTCATAGGAAATTCTCTAAATCTCAGTTTTAGGCTAATTCGACTCCTTAAGCCGATGCCATTTTTCTCCATTTCAATTCTTTCTTATGCCATTTTTTAAAGAACGTTCATTCGTGTATCAGATTCATAATCTTAAATCAATTAGTCCCATATAACTCAATAAACCATTGCACTTTTTGATCCATTTCAAACAATAAAAGCTCACAGCGATTAAGAAACTTCTTGATGTTGCGAAAAGTAGGTAAATACCTATAGCAAATATGCATCTTTCACAATTAACTAATCTATATTGAATGTTTACCTGAATTAATACTGTGTTCAGATTCTACAACGATATACCTCAATCTTTGAAGAGCCCAAGCAGTCGGAAATAGGAAGGCTGTATTGTTTTGCACCACTACGTCATTTTATACACCCTTCCTCTTCTGGATTTCAGAAGGAATATTATATTGAACCGAACAACCTCGATAACATAGGGCTAAAAAATACCATTACTTCGTATTGTACCATTGTGTACCATTTTACTATTTTTCAGACCAAGCTTCCTCGAAAATGTCTCAATGTGAATCAACTGGGCAGATTGATTCAAATACGCCCAATAACACTGGCCTTTTAAATGTCTTTTTGGTGCATTTATTCGTTTTCTTGGGGCGATTTTTAGGCAGGGTGACGACATAATTATGTGGACTCGACATAAACTTGTTTCTGTCATTGTACTTATAGAGCGCCGGGGCATCCGGGGCAATTTTGAAATGATTGAATTTTACGGGTCTAGGTAGGTGAGATGCTGATTTTCTACAATCTCAACCATTAATGAAATAATTCCATGAAGCTGATGGGAGTTCTCTTCTCTGTCCCCTCTATGTCCTCTCCTGGACGTAGGCCTCTTACAATTTTCTCAATGATTTTCTGTCTTGCGCAATCTAAAACAATTTATTTCCAGCATGTTGTGAAGGTGCGTACAGACATGCTCCGAATGGCGTACCGCACCACGTCGCGTACATCGACGCGATCAACAAAAGTTTGCCAATATCTACACCGTGATCGCGGCGAGGTGCGATACGCTGTTGCACCCCGCCGTCCACACTTAGGTACGCGACGTGGTGCGGTACGGCATTCGGAGCATGTCTGTACGCACCTTTAAGGTGCGATATCATTGGTGCATCTCCATTAAGTTTCATTGTCCTCGGTCGTCAGTGTGTTATCTTGTGTGCCCATCCTGATTTGTCCAGTCGGGCCAGATGTCCTGCCAAGTGCCACTTTCATTTTGCCATTGGTGTTATGACATCTGTGTTTTCTGTCATATGTCGCTACTGGTAATAGGCAGGTGTCAAAACTTTCTTTTTTTTAGTGTTGATTAGTTTCATTTTCGTTGTTGTTTATAATTCTTCAGTAGTTACAAATTCTCAATGGAAACATTTTTGAGAAATTGTATAGTATAGCCGGATCGAACCACAGCCAATGAGCCCCGCACTCTCTCAATGTCAGCTTATCCGGTTGTGAAAGCATTGAACTATTCAAATAGTTTTTGGTAGTTGTTTTTCGAAGTTTAATAGCCGGCATTATTTTCTAGAACCTGGACCAATAATAGAGCAAGCTCAATTTGAGGACTTAAAAATCTAAGTGCATACAGTTCAAGGACAACTTAGAGGAAATTACCATTTTTTCCCAAGTTCTTTTCAGTTTCAGTTATTTTCATTGTCACCTGTTATTTTGGATTATTGTCAATGAATGGTTTTTTTCAAAACTGAATTTTGTTATTTTATACTTTAAACTAACAATATTCCACTAGATTTTGAGTTAATAATAATAATATAATAATAAATTTATTGATCCTTTTAGACATACAGTATGTATAGGACAAGTCAAAAAAACAAGGGAAAAATGTTTCCAATCAAAGTTGGAAATCATTATCACACAAATACTAACATTAACTCTTTCACCGCACATCTGAAACGCCGAATTTCTAATAGGGTGAATTTTCAAATTTAGAGGTTTTATGAATCGGAATATTCAGAGTTGAATTTATGGTACGGATCACTTCGAATTATTGAACAGGAAAGAAAAAAAATTTGAATTACAAAGGCGAGATGTAGTACATGCAGTAGATATATTACTACCATATTTATTTTCTAGGCTTAACTTAGCTATTCCCGAGAAATATTTGGCAAATTCATTGGCAATTTAAGGCTGAGGAAGTCCATTCGAATTCCATATTGAAATGTTTTTCCCCAAATCAAATGCAGTCATTCCTCATAAACGATATGAGAGATTCACTTGGAAACATAGGAATTTCAATGTTAAAGTCGAATGAGCTCAAAGTCTTGTGGAACAGCGGACGAATCGAAACATCATTGCGATTCCATAACAAATGAGGGACTGATCTGTTGGAATGGTAAAATTCGGACATAGGGGAGAAGCTCTGGCCTCTGGATCTGTCTCTGTTGCAAATTGCAATCCGGACCTGCAGATGACGCCACAATGAATAATCCATTTCATCGCGAATAATTTTGAAAAAAGTACTAAATAACCCTGTTACTTGTCCAAATTTTTCGGCGAAAGTTCCCTATCTATGTTGTTTATAGATGACGTGGTGACGACCAAATAGAGTAGCAAATTTCTTATTTTAACGGCTGTGACGATCTCTGAAAATTGTATGAAAATTTAGGACGACGATAATTTATGATTTGAGTTGATTGAATTCGAAAACTATGAAATCATATGGATTCTACTGTATCAAAATTCTTTGGATATTTTATTTCTAGATGAACCTGCAAAAATATGAAATGCAATGGATCAGTATATTTCCGAAGGATTCATTCCAAAAATGAGTGTTCATTGCAGTCTACGGCGTACTTCTGAAATTGTTACCCGCGTTCAGAAGATATTCTTTACATGCTGAGCAGCCGTCAAAATTCGCTCCCTCAATTCTTCAGCTGTCGTCACTGGTGTACTATACACTAGCTGTTTCATGTGACCCAAATGTAGAAATCGCATGGGGTCAGGTCCGGACATCTGGCCGGCCAAGGAATTGGCCCACCACGTCCTATCCAACGTTGGGCATAGTTTTGGTCTAGCCACTGGCGCACGTTTCTGAAGTAATGAGCTGGACAGCCATCATGCTGAAAAATAATTCGTGATCGTACTGTCAGCGGTACATCTTCTAATTGCAACCTAAGTTCGTCACGCAGAAAATTTTCGTACGAGATCCCATTCAGGTTATTAGGTAAAAAAACTGGTCCAACAATACAATTGTAGACGGAGCCCATCCATACATTGAAAGAAAATCTTTTCTGATGGGAAATTTCTTTACATTTCCTGGGATTTTGACCTTTTGGCGCCCAATAATGCGCATTATGAAAATTTGTTATTCCGTCTTGGTCAAATTTAGATTCATCTGTCCATAAGATGTGTCTCAAGAAATTTGGATCTTCGATATCGCAATTGAGAAGAAACCGACAAAAGTCCATTCTTCGGACCGGATCTCCCTCTTCAATAGCATGAACCGGTGTGAAGTGGTATGGATATTGTCTTGCCGTATGCAATGTGAACCATACTTTCCACTGTGTAATATTAAGCCTTCTCGATACTGCTCTAATTGAATCAGTCGGACTTTCCCCAAATTGCGTTAAAATATCTTTTTCATCGGTGGCATCGTACATGCGGGGTCTACCAGCGTCGCTTTGAATTCGCTTAACCGTTCCTGTTTCACGAATACGACGGAATGTCGTACCGAAAACGCTCCAATGTGGCAAACGGCGATTCGGAAAATGAATCGCATATTTTCTTCGAGCTTCTAAGGCATTCCCATCACACAATCCGTAAAAGTACAAAATGTCAGCATATTCTGCGTTTCCAAAACAAGCCATTGGAATACTTTCAGTCGATTGTTGAAGATTTCAACGGCTATTCAGGAAAAATTAACTTTTCTTATGTTGTAACTGCAAGCAACTAACAGTTTGGTAATTTAATTTGTGATCTGACATATCATGTCAACTATTCGGAGTGATCGAACCATGGCCCGCTTACGGCTTACGAATCAAGCCGAGTGAAATAAAGTATAATAGGATATCTGAATGACTCGAAAAAGTCTGTTGTCTGCTTGGTTTTCCGGCCATATTTTTTGATTGCATGAAGGAATTATTGACATATGTACCTTTTTGGAAAGCTGATGAAACAGGGAGGTTTTTACTTACATTTGTACACCCAGTTCATAATACTTTTTTCGAGTAATTCTCAATTGTTTTATCAAGATTTTATGAGAAAAACAGGTGCAGCCATTTATGACCCTGTATATCTCGGGTTATCTGAATTTTTAGAGAATACTTTTTCGCAAGAAATGAGGACCATCTCCTCAGCTTTGAAAAAAATGTTCATTGAATATTTAGAGTCGAGTAGTTTTCACAAAATAAATTATTTTCGATAACGAAGCAGAAAATTTCAAAAAAGTTGAAAAACCGCCATATCTTCGTAACCATCGATTTTCGGACCATGCTTTACTTGACGCAATTCAGTGCAAATGACGTCTAGTATATCCCTTTCCAAAGTTCACGTCGAATTACCAAACACCCTGTATAAATGTCTACAATTTGTATTCAAACATCCAGAATACTTCGATAAGTTCAGAAAGTCTGGTGCTTACAGTACGAGAGATAACTTTTTGATCTATCCAAAGCACTCTCTTTCATTCACTGAGACATCTTGCACATATGTCTGTATCAAATTGTTTAATGCCTTGCCGATATTTATCCGTGAATTGGATAATTTCAAATTGTTTCGGGGAGAGATCCACAAGCTTTTGCTTCAGCGAGAGCCTTACAGTATCAACGAGTTTATTTTTGGTTGTTAATTTGTATTTTTTCATGACGTTTCCCAGTTTCATTATGAATTGATGTGATGATTTTTGGTGAATAAAGGTATTATTATTATTAATATATTTAATAAATAAAAGTACATATCATGCAATGTTATTTTCATGTTTCTCATCAAATTACATAATTGAATCGAATCTTCAAGTTTTTTCCTACTTTTTCATCTCAATTGCATTGTATTGCTCGTTTGATCCGAATTTTGTTTGATATCCATGTTTTAATTACATTCGGATTCCTATGTTTTAGGCAGGGATATCGTTGCTTCAATTCTTGTATTTCTTTCAGCGATGGATATATCTCCATTCTAATTGCATCTTCGAAGAGCATATTTGCCACTCTGGTTTCTTCTTCAGTCCATCTCTTCTTCTTTTTCACGAGGCCGAATGGAGATGCTGAAAATTAAGTGAAATATGATTATAAATATTTTCATAATTTCATTAATTGATTGTTCACAACAGACAATATAAATATTGTGAAAACCTTCTTCACAAACATAAAAATTAATCTAAAGGCCTATATTTCGCATGTTTCGCGAAAATACATACTTGATCTTTTCTTTATGGCATTCCTACTATCATTCGCAGTCTGTTTTGTAACAGACGTCGATGGCTGTGTCGGTGATAATTCATCAGAAACTAGAAAAAAAACTGAATTTTAAGTATGTCATCATTTTTATATTCATTATTGAAGAAAACTTTAAGATGAAGATAAATGTTTAAAATATTTTATGAAGGGACATACGCAATTTTTTCCTTTCAGCATTTCTTCCAGAATTGTCAGGTTCAGCAATTCCAAGCAATTCTGAAGAAAAGCTCGAATATGGCTGATTTTTCATGGCCGATAATTTATCAGAAACTGGAAAAAAATCGAACATTAGGTATATCAAATGGTGAATGTTCCACAAATATGAATACTCTTCATATATATAGGTATTAAGTATATTTGTTGATTTATATTCAACTGAAATCATCAGTTCCATAACAGTTCGTTTTGCTTCAATTAATGGATATGATGAATGAATTATCTCACCTTCTCGGTTGTTCATTTCTTCATCATTCGAATCTTCCTCATCAGATTCAGAGTGGTTGCCTCCTTGTGCCATTTCTAATATTCTTGATATTCTCAATATCTCCCTACTAGCTATAGGCTGTCGATAATGCTCTTTGTGGATTTTGCTGCTGTGCCCCATGAAATTAGCCACATCTGTGATTTCAGTTTCAGAGAGGTCGAGATTGATGCAGTTTGTTGCAATGTGTTTCCTTAGTTTCGTTCCTCGTAAACTACTCGGAAAACATGCCCCAGACGCCTCTGCGAATTTTCGCATCAGAACACAAGCACGTAAATACTTATGTCTACTCCTCTCGAAAACCAGGGATACCAAAAACGTACCTGTTTTCTCTATGGACTCCCATCTTATCTCTATGTTCGATTATACTTTCGATACACTTCACTAATTCGCGAGATAGGAGTACAGGGACTGTTCGGTTGAGCTTGCCGCGAATTACGAATCTAACATAAGTTTTCGCTAACTTTCGAGAATGGGAAGGCAAACTCTTCAACTCATCAGGACTTATCTGAGCATAATTCCTAAAATCTTCTATGAAAATGCGTTCTATTTCACCTGCTCTTCGGCGGTTAAACACATGAACAGAAGTTAAAGTTGATTCGGCCAGTGCTATCCAAGCGTCTTCGCTGAATTTTAACTGTAACTCACTGAGAGCGAGTTGCCTACGTTCTCTCAAGTAGTTATTGAAAATTTGTATGTCTTTTGTTGAAGGCATATCAACAACTTTTCTTCTCGCATTTCTTGTTTGAGTTTCCTCAACAGTTTTATTAACTGTAACTCCAATATCCTCAGCCAATAGTTTCAGAAAATCTTCGGCATTTTGTTTTTTCTCAGTTTCTTTTTTTTTAATGCATTCGCTAACATGAATGTTTCCACATTTTTTAATCAATGAACCCAGAGTATATGCTGTTGATGGTGCTCTATACATAAGACTGTCCGGGTCCAAACCGGCTACAATATTTATTGCGGAAATAGCATCATCAAAATGATTGGGAACATATAAGTCCTCCAGTTCCAATATATCTTTATTAATGGACCTTAAGCCTATTAATAATCTTCCCAAGAGTCTCAATTGAGCTCTTATCAAATCGTGTTGATGCTGCAAGCGATACTTGCTGCACATTTTATTTCCATAGAGAATTACAAGTCTATCATATCGAATAGACTTAATGACACTATCCTCTCTTAGAACAGGAAATATAGCTTTGCGCAAGATATCGGATGCATCTGGATGAATTCTTCCTAATACTTTGCGCCCCATCACCATAACGGTTCGGCTTCTGGAGCCATCATAGTTGAAGCAATTTTTTGCATGGTGTCGAATGTTGTTCTTTGTATAGAACCCCTTACAATTCTGACATGCTATGTAATCAGATGCATTCTTGTTCAACGTCTTTCCAGGCCTTCGACTCACGATCAGTTCACCATCGTTGACATTATGGTTTGTATTGTAAAAAAATTGAGACCGTTTTCTTATGGTCTCAATAATATTTTTTCTCTCAATACAACCTTTTTTTAAATTTATGAATTTTTTAACCTCTGCCTCATTCGAATGCACCAATTCAATATGCCTAGCAAATTTGCTTTGAAACTTTCCGCAAAACATACAGAAGAGCTTTTTATTTTTGGGATTTCTAGTAGCCTCACTGGTATGAACGAACATGTGAATATCATCCTTCGACGTTTTTCCGTATTCATTGGCCGTCAATGATATTTTCAAAGAACGTCTGGTGTAATCCTTGCGAGTTGTTTCAATAGATCTAGAATTCTTTTCACGTTTCGGAGTAGAATAGTTCTTCTCACATTGAGAACTCGAAGAAGATGAATCAGATTGAGAATCTAGGTACTCACTATCTTCATCAGAGTCATCTCCAAACGGTTCCGCGACGTCATCATCTGTGGAAAAATAATTTAATCTTACTGATTTACCGAAATCAAGAATTCTCTCAAATTTAATGTTAAATGTTTTGAATTCATATTGTGATACTACAATGTATTCAGAAAAATATTTTCAAAATTTTGACGTTAAAATATACAAATATACGTTTGAAAATTAAAAATTTTGTGCTCAATCTCGCGAAAACAGTGCTCTGAAAAAAATTCAAACTACGCCACTGATTTAAACGAAAAAATATCTATTAAAATCGGTTTCAAATTTTCTCTACCTCATACAGGGGCAGAGAAATAATTATATCTACAAAAAGTGCACACTTTCGTTTTCGCCCTGTATTTCCGAAACAAAAGTAGTCTGAATATTTCTGTTTGTGGATTTGAAAGTTTTACAAAAAAGTGACACAGGATCGCGAACACAGCAGGTGTCTATCTTTAATAAAAGCTGAGATAGAGTTCAGTCTTAACCAATTTGGAATACAGTGTACTAATGAGAAATTTCACCCAAAAATCCTATAAAAACTGAGAATTTTTAAACCCAAATTAAAACCCTTTCAATTGAATGATGTTCAGCTACACTCAATCCTAATCAATCGAATAATTCAGCGACTGGCTACTCAACATTTCATTTACTTCATGGAACCTATCACAATTCGATTTCATCATGATTGATTCCGAAAAATTCAACGAAAAGAGAAAACAAGAAATTTTTTCATTGTTCGGTCATGTGTATGAAAGAAATAGGGATACATCCCAGAGAAAATTAAACAACTTAAATGAAAACGAGAAATATTTAGTTTTTAGTCCTACTAACCACTAGATCTGTCCTGTGCATCAGCGTTCTCAGATTCATTAGTGGTTGATGATGATTCGCATTGTCCAGAAATATTGTGATTGAGGTATGAACAAGACGAATTTACTGTAACAAAAAAAAATACAACGAAAAATTGCAATATTCTTATGTCCTTTTTATGAGGTTTAATAGTCATTTAATCAATAGTTTATCTATCGCAAGATTAGGGTTGATTACGAGACTTCTACGTCGACCTCATTATGAATAGAGTGTGAGTAGAGTGTGAATTCTAAATTTGAAATGAATTATTTATTTTGCATTATAGATACATTTGATATTATATTAATGTATGTATATGTTCATAGAAAATGAAGTTTCAGTAGAGTTGAGTCATTACTCTATTGCTCTGAAAAATTTATATTCGGTTGTCCATGACAATACTACATTTGAAAAGGAGAAATCAAACAAATTAATGGGTCATTATTGATCAATTTCATGTATACAGAGACTTTATATGAGGTCGACGGAGATGATCATTTATACATCATTATATATTAAAAAAGCTCACCTTCAGATACATTTCCTGCATTTGTAGTTGAAATGTCAAGCAGGACATATCGTCACTTAAAAGAACAATCGGAATTTTTCGACCATCATCAGCGTTGGAATAGGCAGAATTTTCATCACACTTGAACTCTGTGAGTGGTAAAATGCGGGAAATTCTTTCTTCCCCACAAGACAAATCTTCCACTTGATCTTTTGAAGTGTCCTCTATGTTCATCAAGTGCTCAAGATATTCGAGATCATCTGTGATAAATAAATTAAAATTCACAAAACTGTACATCGATAAACAAATCAATAGGTACTCAGTACTCACCATGTGAAGCTAAAATTTTGGCGGGATATCGAGCACCATTTCGGTATTTCACATTACACTTCACCATCCCTATTCGATAATTTCTTTTCATCACAAATGTATTGAACGCCATCGTCAAATTTCACAAGAAAATACATCTTCAACAATTTTGATTTCGTATGCCACTGTTGAACACTCGAATGGGAAAGGAAGAAATTCTACAAATTTCTCCTTTTATGTACACCCCTTCCCATAACATGTAGAAAAACTTCATATTTCATTCAGAATTCGAACATATGGCTTTTTATGGCAGCCAAAACAATACTGTGAAATACATTGTCTTTTCCTGGACCTCAATTATTTATTTCACAAGGACAAGGAAATAAAGGGTTCAAGGGTTCAGTAAAAATGTGTGCTCTATTTATCCGACCCAAATAACAATATTCGAATCTGATGTGTGACAAATGCGACGGCATTTATGAGATTTTTGGACACTTTTCTCATCATCCCATATAAATGCTCAACGAAATCTTGATTTCATGTCGAAAGAGTTAATGTTTACAATTAGGGGCGATAACTGAAATAATCGATGAGAGGAAAATTATACGTATTGCATTTGAGGAAAACAAAATGAAGCTACTAGGAATTCGTCATGTTCACAGTCATTTTGTGAAAACTTTGAAAGTCTTGGGAGTTCCACAAAATCTGGTAGGTAATGAAAGATGATGTTACTTCTTTTAGTCGATTAACCACTATTGAAAATACTACCTGAAAACGATTACAAAGCCTTTGATTATGTGAGTGTTCGGTTTGAATCCCAAATATTCCGAAAAGCGACGAACGAAAATTGTCAAAATTACACTAAAACATGCAAAAATTTCATATAGTTTAGGAAATTATTGAATATATTGTATCCCGTTTGAAAAAGAATACACTTTCAACTGTGCTCTTTTGCGGCAACCGTTGTAAGATATTTAAAAATTTTTCAGGTTGTGTAATTCTATGTATATATTCTCGTTTTTTTGCGATGCATATATTTCCGTTCTGATGGTACTTGCAGAGAGCACTCTCGATGAACGACAATATATGGAAAAGTTAGTCGGAAAACTAGAGAAAGACTTTGCGATTTGGAAAATATTACTGAATATAGTGTCCGGTTTGTAAAAAGGCCTATTTTGGCATATATCTTATTCAGGAAGCAATCTCATCATTAATTCATCAAAATAATTGTTATTGACAGATAGTGTATGGATATGACTTGCTTCAAAATGGGATTGGATAATTTTGAATTCTGAGGACGTATCTATTTCATGTTATAATTATTCCATTCATCTAGTAACTTCATCTATTTCCTCCTTTCCGGTCAGAATCAAATTGAAATTGCAAGAACTAAAAAAAGTTTTTTTCAAGGTTTTCTCTTATTCGTCATATTATATTGATGAGAGAAAACACAGAAGCGTGCCGGTATTTGTAGCAATGATAAATGTAGGTACATCGATTATGATTTAATAACCACAACGAACTGAGACCTCGAAAATACAGATGGCTGAAAAACTGTAAAACATAGTATAGATCTATCAAAAATTTTTCAAATGATTATTAACCCTCATGAAAAATTTTATTCAACCCTAATGATACTTTTCTCAGGAAATTTTTCTGGCTCGATCAAGTTTGATCCACATTATTTCTTTTTTGGGAATCTGATAAAAATGTGCAGCTGACGTATCTTCGTTTTCTGTCAGGCTCTATCAAAATAGAGACTCGGAATTAAATCAAGTGGGCTTCCAACTTCGAAGAAGCGGGGTGTGTCTCTTGTTCCTACGATTGAAGAGGTCATAAATAATGTCTTTCGATGTTCCAACGGACGTAGGTAGGTAGGTACACTTTGTCACATTTATGTCGATCTATTCAGCAATGCCAGATGTAACTCAGGGAACTACTGCACGTGTCGCCTTCTTGAAAAGGGCACTTTACACATTCATCAGTAACCCCCATTTTTTTCACGTGAAAATTTTTTGTTTTCAAGTTAAGAAATGTCTTACGGCCCAAATTTAATTTTTAGCATAACCTCTCGATTTCGTCTAGTAAGCTATAATTTCATGAAAATCTTGAGGAATGGATTTTATTTCCATAATATTCTTCTTGAAAGGGCACTTAAACATTCATCATTAACCCCAAAAAATGTGAGCATTCGGTATTATCTATTCTAATTATAAATTACGTAGTGTCCTTATTATCATCAATTCGATCTGATCGATACAAAAAAAATTCCATCAGATCAAAATCTATTCTAATATTATAAATGTGAATGTCCGTGTGTTTGTTTGTCCTCTATCGACTTGGAAAACAGATGACCGATTGTGATGAAACTTTCACTATTATTTAGAGAATTTATTTTGGGAGGTTTTTATTATGGGTTCTTTCCTATATCACGAAGAAATGAGAAAAAATATCGAGTTTTCAAGAAAACGTCGGTAACTAACCCGTTTTTTTCAGGCTTTTACGGCCGACGATGGGGTTAACTATGAGATGTAGGGTCGGTTTCACAAAACTTTGTACCGTTAAATTAATTGGAGCCACCGTGATTCGTTGAAATGTCAAAACGAGTTATTCGATTGGTTCGTATTTACGTAAGGTTTTTAATCGCATAATTAAACTTTTGTGAAACCGACCCATCGAGAACATGGTCAGAGACAATATTAGTTCTCAAAATGTTCTGTAAAAAAGTCTGCGACGGCATATGTCTAACTGCTAAGGAAAACCCACGATGACCATTTCTCACATTTCCAGTTCAATTCAAACGAATTTTCAATTTGAAAAAGGCTCCCGACTGGCATGGAATTAATTTAACGATATAATTGCAAAAAACTGAAATTCCTATACAGCTCTGTTGAAAAGATAACGTTTGTTGAAAATCCACAAAAAAAATCAATTTTCGATTATATCTCGTTATTGATGTGGTGATTGTGGCGGTACATATATAGGACAGACGAAACCATATTAATTTACATTTTTTCAGCTTGAGAAAGCCACAAATTGGCTGAAACGTCGCAATGAAGATTAAATAAAATTTGAAATTCACATTGTTCCTTGAGACCAGTAATTCCTTCTCAAGTTATTCCATTTTTGGAACGAATATATTCATACATTGATATCGTAATTGATTTTATCTAATGGAAATGATTTCGAAATACAGATTTTCATTGTTGTGGGGAATCTTCTACGAACAAAAAATTCACATGTCATCAGATTTCATAATTATACCAGAAATTCGGCCATGACGGCTCATATGGGTTGCCCCGCCATGATCAATCCGTCGCATTTAGCAAAATATAAACTGTATTTACTTTGGGATCGGTTGTTTCAAATGTGTACAGGTGGCAAACTTGTTGATACAGGAACTACAACTT